>VTGB01000022.1:0-600000 GCA_013403855.1 Calonectria honghensis
AATGAACGAAGTTGCCCACTTACACCGCGCAGCCCTGCCTCTCACGAAGAAATACATATCCCTGCTAAGGTCAAATAAACCTCTTCCTTCGAGGCGGAAGAAAGGAGGCTCCCCGCCGGCCCTGACACCAAATGAAGAGCGCGCTATAATTGCTTTTATTTAGACTGTTGAAAAGAGTGCATTTGCTGTCACTGAGGCTAGTCTGATCAATTATGCGAGCTTTATATGAAAGCACTGGATTGATGGTGCTAAGATCAAATTATCTAAGACTTGGGCAAGGAGGTTTTGTAAGAGGTATCTAGAAATTCAATTCAATAAGCCCAAAATCAAGGAGATCACGAGAGCCGGTGCTGAGCTTGATATACCTAGAATAGAAAGGTGGTATAAAGAATTTTATATTATCATGAAGCAATATGATATTCATTTAGCCAATCTGTGGAATTTTGACAAAACACCACTGCAAATTGGCTAGATTAACTCATCATTGAAGGTGTATTCAATACGGAAGAAGAAAAACACCAGGCCTGTGACTTTCCAACCGGGAAACAAGGAGTCACTTACCTCTATTGATGCAATTAGCGCCGCTGGAGCAGCTATTCTGTCTTTCCTTATTCTTGCAGCTAAGGTGTTATTAGAAGAATATGTCATGGCTGATATTGATGATCGTGTGATTCTCACACATACAGAGACCGGCTTCAATAACGGTCAACAAGCCTGTCAGTGGTTATAACACTTTAATAAGTACTCTTTTTCTCTAAGTAGTGATTTTAATGATCACTCAATTGAGAGTTGGTTTGGTTACGGACCTCATATTGAAAGAGCTAATTGGAATCATCAAATTGCGAACACAGCGGCCTACAAGCCAAGGAAGTCAAAGCCTATTCACAGAATGCTTCTCATGGATGGATTTGCTGCTCATGAGAACCCTGACTTTATTTGGTATTGTCATGCCTTCGATATTATTCCATTTCGCCTTCCTTCTCATACTAGTCATTTGCTTCAACCTCTTGATGTTGGCGTTTATCAATATCTTAAAATGGAACAGCGTGCCGCCCTTAGTGACTTCATGCAAGCCGGCGGCACACAGATATCCCGATTTGACTTTCTCAATCAATGGAACCGGCTCTACGGGGCAGCATTTAAAGCCTGTTATATATATGTTGGATTTGAGAAGTCTGGATTAATGCCTTTTAATCCGGATATCGTATTAGAGCCACTTCGTCAAGCAGAAAGGGATTTGCAAGAGCCCTTATTTCCCAAGCTGTTACAGAAGCAACCTGTAACACCAAGGAAGGCAAAGAGAGATCTCGATGCTATTACAAAGGAAGGAAAACTCATGATATTGAGCAGCCCAACTCGAGAGATTATTTCACATGCCGGAGCATGTCTTGATAATGCCATCATCACACAATCAGCTCATAAAAGGATAGTTGAAGCACAGCAAGAGCAGGCAAAGCTTGAAGCCCGCCGCACACACACACGCCGCCGTATCAAGGTTAACGATGGCGCATGTTCTATTGCAGCCCTGCGTGAAGAGGTTGGAACCCGAGGTCATAACGATAGAGCTAAGGATATATCAACACATCAGAAGGAACAAAATAAGCTATTTCAACAGATGCGAAATGATGAGAAAGCTGCCACCGGCCCGAGTCAACGCCGGCGGCGAGGCCGGGTCAGTCGCCAAGAGCAACTCTCACAGGCAGCCGAGGAAGAAGCCGCTCAGCGAGATACCCGTGATCACGCAATGATTGAGGAGGAAATAGAAGCTATTGAGATATTACAGATGGAGTGGCTTGAAGCTGATGATGAGAAACGATATCATTTATCAACAACACGTCCAGAGTCAATACTCCAATGCATCCCTGAAGTCCTTGAATGGCGGGCAGCCCGAGCTAATAAGCTAGCCTCATTGGGCGAGGCTGACAGTAATCCAGGTGACTATATATCAATAACTTCATCAATCCGAGTACGGTCTTCATCGGCTGAAGAAGGCTCACAAGGCTCAGATGTGAGGATCATTATTAATACCAATATTCAACACTCACATCATGGTCGCATTCGCTTAGAAAATATCCTACAAGAGGGAGATATGGTCAATGAAGAAGCTAATCAAATTCACAATATTAATTATGGTGGTTTTGGCAATGAAAGGGCGCCAAATAACTACTCTGACACTGAGGAGGCTCCAACACAGCTTATTGAGATAACTGCAGGCGTCAAAGTTGCGGTGCCGCGGTCGCGGCGCCGTCTATAACCACCAACTTTCCAATCCTGCAGCACCACAACAAGAGGATAAAAAGTCATAATATTAATACCGAATGTTTATTAGAAGTATGTGAATGCAACAGTATATTCTTTTCATAGATTACATCGTTATGTGTATTGTTGTGGTATTGGCAAGTTGGAAAACTTGGATACGCCAGTGACGCGGATACGGGTTGTGTCACCACCTCTCCAAAGGAGAGGGGCGGGCCTAATGAGCCCAGTGAGCTTGCGAGCGCTGCTGCTTACTCACGCCACCGGGTACCTTGCAAGGAACTGTCAGAAAATCGGTGTCATACGCGGATTTGGTAGGGCTCCGTAAAGAAGCGAAAGTCAATTAAGGGTGGAAAAAAACCTTGCACTCAAATCCGGGAGACCCAGCTTTAATAGAGTTCTTACCCGGCGCCCAGTTTGTTTTAATTTAGTCAAATTGCTCGGATGATAAGAACAAGATCAGGGTCAATGCTTCAGCGGCCCCGTATAGTGGGCGAATTGGGTGTGGCCTGATGTCCGTGGAATTGGCAGTCAATCTCCGCTCAGATGGATTATGGTGGCGACACGCAATTCGAAACAGCCGCGCATTACAACATTTCGCCAATTAAAAAAAAAAACCTGGTTACTTCACGAAACAAACGTCTTTTTCATGTCGGTACCCTTTTCATGAGGCGGCGGCTGTATTTCTGGAGGATCATAACTACTACGGCACCACACATTACTCGCTATGATTCTAGATGCATGTAAAAGATCTTGAGTTTTGTCGCTATGGAAGGGATCTATCTGAGGCTCTTATAGCTGCTGTTTCTGCCAGCTGTTGGAGGCTGCCATCGGGGGTAGCTATTAGTATTAGAGAAAGAAGGTTTAAAAAGTGAGCATAGATGTCATGTAGTAGTGGAATCCCCTGTTGCTTGTTGAAGAAGTTGAAGTTGGAGAGCTTGCACCGTGTGCGAGTCCATATTCTGCATTATACATGTCCCAGCATCAAAAGTATTCGCCTGCAAAGGTAGTGTATTGAGCCATGCCTGGTTTAATTGATTGGCCGATTGCGGGTCGATTGACCATTGATTGAGTGGCTGTTGATTGATCGTATCTTGATAGACAGGCTGTTTAGTGGCAGGTCGTTCATCAACCGGTTTCCGGTTGAATGTCTGGAGGATGGCACCGGGAGGAACAGTGACTGTCACTAAAAGAGGCTTTTCGTCTGTATGATGAGTGTTGTCGGCTACTACTAACTGAATATCGGTGAGGGGGCAGCCCAAGGGCACTTCCATTGTTGACCCCTGCTTTGAAGGAGCAGCCGGGCCAGGCTCAGCCGATATTGTCTCCGCCACAGCAACAGATGATGATGCCGGGGTCCCCATCATGGTGGTGTCTGACGAAGTAGTAGTGCCCGTTTGGCGTGAATCACCTGCGATGCAATCTGGAGCCTCTACGATCCCAAAGGTACTAGCTACATCCCTGGCGGTATCTTGGAGTTCATCGGCCGGCATGCTGATGACACGCATGGAGACGACGGGGTTCGTGTTTGTGACTATCGCAAAAGCCTGCGACATCATCTCCATATACTCATCGTGCGATGGCTGGTACTCATTCTCAGCTGTGATGCGCCCGCTCTCGACGGCAATCTGAGCCCTAACGGAATACATTGCTTCCAACATAACTCTCCCCTGTTGTTGAAGACACGGCTGTTTAGCCTCGTCTAAATGGACTAAGTTTATTCTAGTTAGTCGGTGTAATACAATATGAACCAGACGAGTGGATCAAAAACATACATGGAGAGATCGGCCTCGCCAAGCTGGGAAATTTGCTCTTTGGAAAGATGTTGTCCCAAATAGCCAAGTAGACATCCAGCTCTTTCTTGAACCATTCGGCGGTATCCTCGTCACAATGCTTCATTCTGGCCGTCTCAAGTGCTTTGTTGACACAGTCCCATTGTTTTGTCGTCATGTAGTATTGGGCGTTGTCTATTCTCTTGGGGTCGTTGGATTGCGCGGTGGGGGAGTGTACCTCTGCAAGGTGTTTTCTACCGAATCAAATGTTAGCCACTAGATAGGCTGGTAGGTTTGAGATTCGACAAACGTGAAGTCGCTTCGTTTTCGCATGTATCCCGGAGGCCGGCAAGACTGAAAGATTCGATTCTTGGCAAAGGAAATGGGAAATGCGACAGAGTATGGGCATGCGTAATGCCGACCGGACCTCTTCTGCTTCTTATCTGTATGACCAGCGCCGCCAGCCGACCCAGACCCCTGACCAGACCCATTACTCGATTTTTTGTCGTTGGGGTTGTCGTGCTTCTGGTCGCGCGACTTGCGTTTCCCGGGTTTGTTGTAACTGGAACTGGAGTCGCCACCAGTGCTTTCAGAGCCGGCGGCTTGTGCGGTGGTGCCGTCATCTCCGTCATCTACAGGATCTGAGGCCGCGTCCAAATCATGGGGTGTGGCGAGAAGAATCGATTGTTTCGCATCGGAGAGGTCTCGTACAGCGCGAACAATGCGCTCTGCGTATGCGGGGTCATCGTCGAGTACTTCTCGAATCAATTGGAAGATGCGAGGCTCTGGCTGGTCGGCCTCGAACGGACCATCGTCGAGGGTGGACAGTAAGGGTTTTGGTGCTGGTGCAGAACATGACCCAACATTTGCTTTGGCGCTGAGCGGTGCGTTTTCGCTGCCGACAAGCGATGGGCAGTCGGGGGCACTGGTGGTTGAGGGCGGTTTGAGTGGAATAGAATGTGGTTTTCGGTCCGGCAAGCTGCCCTTCTCCAATTGAGAAAAAGCGGCACCGTAGCCATCAATGCGGGCTTCCGACCGGAGCTGAGACAGGACAGTTTCGGGGCGATCCTGCTTAGCCCAGTAGGAAAGAGGGGTCCAAGAACCCGACTCAGTAAGAAAGCGTTCGACGCCGAAATGCGTGTGACGCAGTGAGCCGCAGGTCCCCTGGTCCTCTCTGGGTTTGGTGGTACTGTCTGTCCACAAACTTACCCAGTGGTGCCCCTCAATGATAATGCCACCACGGCCGTTTTGATGTTCGAGCTCCAACACCATGGTGCTTATAGTTCCTGCGGGAGCGAAGGAAAACACAAGGTATGCGAAAAGTGAGATGGAAGGTTGGCATTGGGGAGGAGATCGGACATGGCCTCTGTTTTACCTGGTCGGATACCATCCCATGTCCCAAGGCTAGCTCCTGGGCTTTCTTGCTAGCGGCGCACTTTGCATGCGCGACGAGCGGAGGACCCCTTGTCAAGGTACGGCGTATTCGGGGTCCTGGCGCATTTCCCATGGTCTTTGTCTCGTGCAAACCTGGAAAAAATGAGTAGGAAGATTGAACAATACATAAGATTGCACAGGATGAAGCAGTCACAAATCCAGTAGAGCTCCATCAGACGTGCATCCTGAGTTAAATGCCTTCTGGGTAATTGCATAGTTGTCTGTGAAATCTACAGCTGCGCAAAAGAAGTGCGCAACCACGCAGAATGAAACCGCAATTGACGTCACCGACCTTGGGGCTGCTAACTTTAGCTGCCGTGTCGTGCTGGTGGGGCACCCCAGCAGTTCTCTCTACTTGCGCATCTTCGTCTTTCCCTAGGTAGAAATGAATACGTTGTTATCGCCCCGTCATGTCTGCCTGGCGCAATATGCCCAGTATGTGACCATTCAGCACGACGGCCAGCGCAGCTATGCACTTTGGAGGATCTACACATGCGAAAGGGAACAAGAAACACTTGTTGACAGGGTTAGCTCCGATTGAGGTTGCTCCGCCCCCTGGCGTCGGCTCGGGAGATGTGCGCAGCGGTTCAGATCCCCGCCCCATCCCCCACCAGGGTGCCCCCATTTGTATTTTACACCAAGAACCATTTGTGCTCGCCAGATGGTTACCCACAACCCATCATATAGAGTTGGAATCGATGTTGTGACAGTTGTAACGCATTTCAATACTCTATATTTGCCTAATTCACTTGTTTATAGACATCCAACTCGATTCGAAATCTCTATTCCGGCTGATGCAACTTCCCAACAAATTGGTTTTTTTTTTCATATTGCTTAGTCATTTCCAACTTAACCACTTTACTGCCACTATTCCCATCTCTCCTACTTCCCAGCAACAGCGCACCCAACAACTCCACAACAGCGCACTTTGATGCCACTCCCTCACAATGGCGGCGAACCTGCTCCGTTTCTGCATTTTTGGACTGGCTATCATCGCCTTTCCTATTTAACTCTCATCATGGCAAACCATTTCCCAAAGCTTGAACGTAGCCATCCGCACCTCGGACCATCCACACTTTGCCTTATCTGCTGCATCCCTCCACCATGCATTCTCGCATCTTCATCTCCGCCGCCCCGCATGGTCAGCGATGCTGCCTTGTCTTATTCAAGTCCTCCACGGGCGAGCTTCAGCCCGAGTACCTCCTCGTTCCCACCAACTCCCCTCCCGAGGTCTTCCTGCAGCATGTCAAGGATCTCTACAGGTCCAAGTTCAGCAACGCCAAGCAAGCCTACTATCGATGCATGTTGCTGAGCAGGCCCGTCGTCTCCACTGTCAACATCTGGGAGGTTAGTTGGTCCCAATCCTTTCGCAGACCCAATTTTTATCCGCCCCTAACCAACGCCGCAGATCAGCCCTTCCGGTGGGGGCTATAATGCGTTCATCCGCGAGGCCGACCCCGACAAAACTCTCACCGAGGCACTTGGTAATCCCGAGCGTCTCGCTGACATGCCTGCTGCTCTCTTCCTCGGCGACTACGGCAGCCTCTTCTTTGAACCCCACCACAACGCCAACTTGCCGGCGAGGGCGATCATGATTCATCTCCAAACCGACCCTATTGCAGCAAAGATTGCCGGATTCTTGGTTTCTGCCGCCACTCTCGGGCTCGGTATAGGACTCAAAGTCGGTGGAGTCTAGAGGTACTCGGGGCCGGAATGATCCACCTGTGGAAAACGGCTGTAGCACTGGTGCGATATCGATTCGCGTGGATAACAGATAAATAACTTGGAACACCTCTGAAATTGCAAACTAATATTAAAAAGAAAATAATTACCTATTCTCCGTTCCTTCTTACTTGTATTTATTTATTCGTCAGCCTATAACAGCTACACAGGTTCGCTTTTAGTGCGGTGCACCCAGGAGAACCCCTTTTCGTGCTTACCTACCCTATACCACATCCTGAATGTTGACGTTCGAAGACCATAATAACCTCGTAACCTCTTTCTCCTTCTGAATAGACAAATCTCACACCATATAAGTAGAATGGCCAGTTTATACAGACGCCTTCTGTTTCACTAAGAAACTCACCGATGCCAGATAAACAAATACGGTTCTAGTCAGTCCCACCGATAAGGTCTTAGTTACGGTGCGCGCAAGAGCAACACCGATAATTGTCCTGTATGATGTGACAGTGGCAAATTTAGCTTTTGTTGACATTTGGGTTTCTGTGATTCTACTATTTCCAGAATACGTGCTCGTAGCAATTATCGTCTTCGACTTAGTCGATGGAGGATTGGTCTGAGTGCATGGCTTCGTTTGGACGCCCGAAGGACAAGCAACCAAGTCAGACGCTCAGATGCAGGATGCTTGGCTACTCACAAACTCGATCTTGTAATAGTCGATGCTTATAAAAGTCCTCTGTCCTTTATACCACCCAGTCAACGGCGCGGACTGTGTCATGGTGGCATGCCGTGACGTGGTACCAACGAGCGCCGTGGGGCAAAGATAACGACGCTGCGGCTCCTCGGCTCGCAATATATCGCGCGGGGCTGTCGGGCGCTAAAACGGTTAGTAAATTCGCCTGTAACAAGCTTACAATGAGGCTTATGTTTGGAAGTTCGGACGATTGCCTGTCAAGTGGATTCACAGCCAGGGTCTGAAACCATCGACATGGGTTGTGGTCCAACACCACGAACTCTCTCGCTCCACTCTTTTCTCGGGAAACGGTGATAGGATCGATGCTAAGACGGGAAAATAAAGCCCGCCAAACAAATCGTTGCTTCCATACGCGTACTGTCCCTGCTTAATTTAAACATTCGAGTTGATAAACGCCGCGCATGCGCTGCTTTGCTCGAAGTTGGATAGCATCAGTCTTTACTTTCCTTACACCTCATTCATTCGTTCTTTTTTTTTTTTTCACGGCTGTGCCGCAGGTCTTTTACAATGCATCGATACACTCTTCTTTCGCTTCTCCCCGTTGTTCTGGGATGCGCCAACCCCGAAACCAATGAGTGCGCCTCGTACATGGCCAACAATGCCGCCACGGCATCGGCCTTTTGCGCAACTTTTACCCAGAGCACCGTGACGGAGACGGCCGGTCTGCCTAGTTGGGCGAGCGCTTGCTCCTTCAAGCCCAAGCACATCTCCAAGGAATGTTCGTGCCATTTTACCGCTGGCGGAAATGGCGCCGAGGCGACCGAGCCCGTTGTGACCAGCGTTCCCGTCCAAACTCCCACGCCTGGTTCAACCAAGGCATCCACCACGCTCAACACTGTTGTGGCTTCTACCCCCAAGGCGACGTCCGCTTTTAGGCCTTCTTCAACTGCGGCCGGCACCCCGGTAGCGACCCCGACCAGCTCCACTGGTGGCTCTAGCGGCAATGGCACTTCCACTGATGGCTCTACCTGCGGCTCTGCGGCTGTTGATGAGCTGACAGGATATGGTGATGGTACCACTGGTGGTGGCAGCGGAACGGGAACCACCGTGGCATCCTGCTCGGAGCTTGTGTTTGCCGCTGCTGCTGGCGGTGTCATTACCATCTCTGGAAGCTTGAGCGGCTGTGGCATTGTTGAGCTTGCCAGCGACACCACCGTCATTGGATCCGGCTCCGCCGCCAGTAAGTCATTTCTGCAGTTACCAAAAGAAATCTACTAACAAGTACAGGCCTCACTGGTAGTGGATTCCGTCTCAAGGACGTCACCAATGTCATCATCCGCAACCTCAAGATGAGCAACCCCCCAGAGGGCAAGGATCTCATCGACGTCGAGTCTTCCACCTACGTCTGGGTTGATCACTGTGAGCTTGCTGCCGAAGGCATCACCGGCGACAAGGACTACTACGACGGTCTTTTCGATCTCAAGCGCGCTTCCGACTACGTGACCGTCAGCTGGACCAAGTTCTCCGACCACTGGAAGGCCTCCCTGGTCGGCCACTCGGACAGCAACGCCGACCAGGACACCGGCCACCTGCGCGTCACATACCACCACAACTACTGGACCAACATCAACAGCCGAACCCCTTCGATCCGCTTCGGCACCGCCCACGTCTACAGCAGCTGCTACGAGGACATTCCCACGTCGGGCATCCACTCCCGCATGGGCGCCAAGGTGCTCGTTGAGCAGTGCTCCTTCAGCTCCGTCAAGCGCGCCATCATCACCAACCTGGACAGCGAGGAGGATGGCTACGCCGTCTCGCGCAACAACATCTTTACCGATAGCGACGTTTCCATCACCCAGGAGTCGGACTTTACTCCTCCCTATGACTACACGTAAGCTTTTTCCCCCTTCCGTCCCGACAGCATGGTCCAAAGCTAACATCCGGTAGAACCGATCCCGCCTCTTGCATTTGCGACCTCGTCAAGTCCAAGGCTGGCACTGGTGTCATTTAAACGTGGCGTGGAGAGTGTATTCTTGTATATAGTTAAACGTCCATAGTGTGAAGAAAACAGTCTTGCGATGAAGAATGTCATTTCCGTGTGCTCATCATGCCCATCCCATTCTCCCTGTGCCGATCATTCGGCGACCCACTCAAGGCGATGAAGCTCCGGCTCCTGAGTTTATCTGAATTGCCCAATTAGGAAGCCGTTCTCAATCGTCCAGGCTATTTTAAGGCGTCCATATGCGGCAATGATGTTGACGAAGTGCAAGCATATCGGCTTTAGCCGATCCGCCACCGCAGCCAACATCAAGTTTATTGTGAATGGAATGCTGTATCAGGTGATGCAGTATAAATACTAACACTACATGATGGTCATGCATCATCACGCCTCCTCGCTACTCATATCACCACTCGATCAACATGTCCAGCTTCTGGGACTTTGTTGGTGCCCAATGCAAAACACTCCCCCTCCTTCCGGCCGCAGAAACCGTGACTGGCGGGACGTACATTATAACGGGAGGAAGTACAGGTCTCGGGTTTGAGTGCGCTAAGCATTTGGCCCATATTGGAGCCTCGCGCGTCATCATTGCCGTCCGATCCGTTCAGAAAGGTAAAGCAGCAATTACTGCCATCCGCAAGGCCACCGGCCGAAAAGACATTGGCGAGGTGTGGCAGCTCGAACTCGCCTCTTTGGACTCTGTAGAGGACTTTGCCCTCAAGATTGAGCAGCTGGACCGGCTCGATGCCTTGGTTGAGAATGACGGCGTCGCGCTTGACAAGTTTAGCTTGGCGGATGGCATGGAGACGACGCTGACGGTCAACGTCGCCGCAACAATGCTGTTGGCCCTCCGAGCAATGCCCAAGTTTAAACAGACGGTCAAAAAGTTTTGCGCCCGGCCGCATCTCGTCGTGGTGACGAGCACGGCTGCTTTCGAAATGAAGGGGGTTGTCGAAGGAATCCAAGGTGGTATTTTTGAGGCGCTCAGCAGTAGGACAACCAACATGCAAATCCAGTAAGCAATGTCCCCAGAGAAAGTCGCGCCCTTCGGTTAATGCATGCAGGTATCCCGTCACGAAGCTGCTTCAAATTTACGCAGCTCGCCAACTGGCCGCCCTTCTTCCCGTGTCAGAGACAGGCATCGTCATCAACGTCGTGGACCCGGGCCTGTGCACAACGGAGCTGTCTCGAAATACCAGCTGGGTCGCGTGGGCGCAAACCGGTGTGATGCGACAACTCGTTGGCCGCTCCGCGGAGCAGGGAAGCCGCACTCTTTTGCACGGCGCTGTGGCTGGGCCAGACAGCCATGGGAAATATTTGGCTGATTGTGAGATCAAAGAGTATGTCGTCTGGTCCGTGATGCAATTTACTGCTAATAAAGCATTAGACATCTGTTGCCAGAGTGGATGCAGAGTGAAGTTGGTGCTGCCTCACAGCAGCGCGTTTGGATGGATCTGGTCAAGACATTGAATTCCAGGGGTCATAAAATCGAAAATTTAGGTCAGATTCTAGGATGAATAAATTTGGAAGCCAAAATACTCGATCTTTGGCAAAGACGTCGTCCTACATGTTCACTGCCATCCTTGTAAGTGAGGTATCCAGGCAAAATCATTTTATATATTTTTCGCAGCATCGACGCCTCGCACGAGCATGGTCATAACGAAGAGGAATGTACTAGTCCAGTCTTCAACTGAACCTCCTTATTCATCATCAAACTTCACAATGCATCAATGCACTGAATACTGAGCCTCTAAAATAATTTGTTTTATTAGATGTCCGCATAAATGCAATACGAACAACCAACATACATAGTTAATTCATTGGTCATAACAATCAGCATCGTAACCCCATTTTTATTATTAGATAATCCTCAAAATTAGGCAGCTAGGCATTTCGGGCATCTAGATCAACTGAGGGTAAGGCGCTAGCTTAGTTGAGGGTGGGCAAGTTGACCTGAGGGTCAAATGAGGCCTCTGGTTGGTTAGAAAGGCATTTCTGTCTCGCTAGGTGCTTAACAAACATAAAATGGACCAAGTATCCCCCCTCCATCACAACAAAACCTCCACAACATACATTTCCAAAAACTATCGTCTACATTTGGTCCCTTACTTTATCAAGCCAAATCACTTATTCTACAATCTTGTCTCGAGAGAAAAGTCGCTCAACTACAATGGCAAACCCAACCGAGGTTCCATGTACCGCCTGTGGCTGGTCAGCCGAGCGTCAAAAGGCCTGCTGCTACAACAGTCATGTGAAGCTCTTTTATGGCGTTCACAATAGAGGAGTGTGGTCAATAGGTTCCAATTTGATTCTCAAGGAGCGAATTAATGCGCCGCCCAACAATGAGACGTTGAATTCACGGTTTCTTCGAACTCATACAACAATTCCTGTTCCCGATATTATTGAGGAGTGGTCTGAGGATGATGGGTCTCATTTCATCCTTATGAAACGTATTCATGGAGTTACTTTGAACGAGGCCTGGTTAGAATTATCCGAATCTGATAAGCATCGCATTGCGAAGCAGGTTGCCCAATACTTGGACCAGCTTCGGAAGCTCCATTCATCTACCATGGGGAGCATTGATGGCAAGCCGTTTTATTCTGCGTTCTTGTTTCGAAGCACACCCAATACCCCCCACGGCCCAATGAATTCGGATGATGAGCTGTGGCAGGAAATGGCGAAAGGACTTGAGAAAACCGGACTTTCCAGTGAGATTTGTCGCCGGCTTGGAAGTCGCATGCCAACCGCAGGTCCACATACCTTTACGCATTGCGATCTAACCGATATAAATATCATTGTAAAGGATAGAAATCTTGCTGGAATTATTGATTGGGAGTATGGTAGTTACTTTCCTGTATGGTGGGAATTTGTATCGACTAAAATATGCAACGGGCCAGAGGATAAGGAGTGGAAAGATATACTACGCCAGTACATGGAGAAGCATACAGCAGCTGAGAAATTCTGGGTGGATTACTATAAGCTTTCATCTTACCCAAATTTAGATGAGTATGGGGAAAAGGTGCTTCGAGACCTTGAGTTGGACGATGGTCGGTAGCTCTATATTATTACTCACCTCAAGACCTCATTCATAGTTTGCTTGACGCTAGTTCTGTTTATCTCTTCGCTCTTATTTGATTTCACAGATGCAATAATAACCATGGATCATCGAAATATTTGTCGGCGCCAAATGCGTTGATACAAGGAGTCGAACTTTGAGCCTCAAGTTAATAGCCTTGGTGGATCTCGTGGGTCATGGTGATTCCAATTCGTGGAGTATGCCAATGCCCTTGGTGGAGCAGAGCCTCCACAATAATTGAAGCGTTTCCCACAATCCAGCGAGGTTTCTTCAATGGTTTTTGGGGCCATCTTTTCCATCGGCCGCGTGGCCTAATGGCTAAGGCGTCAGATTTCGGTCTGTTTCGATTCTCTGAAGATTCCAGGTTAGTACCAAATCACCTCATAACATCATCAACTCCATCTAACTCCTGAAAAAGGTTCGACTCCTGGCGTGGTCGCTTTGTTCTTTTTTGCTTCTTTTTTATATTTTTGTGAATATTTAACCGAGAGCTTCAGGTCAATGATCCAAAATACGCAGCGCTCCATCCACGGTGGTTGCCAACAGAGACCGAGGCAGCGATGAGGCGAACGTCTAACAACATCTCGAGAATTCATTTAGCTGATGTCTCTGCCCCCCAAAACCCACGTACACGAACAAAACAGTGCTGCGCAAAGGCCTCGGGGGTCCAGTCTAATCTTTGATGCTCAAAACTTGATTCTACAATGGGCTAAAGATGGATTTTAGAAAAAGAAATACTTCCAACAGTGAAATATACTTGCAAAGCATCCGAAAATTCCCATGCAATTATTGATGTTGTGGCGCTGATCCCAAAATTCTGTTTGACTAAGAAAGATAAAAAGAAAGCTCTCCGGATATTTATTGTATACCTGTTTAAAAGCCTAGAGTCTTTTTCTTAAATGAGGAAAAACTATACGAAGCCCCGGGCTTAACATTGATTGCCTCCAACTTTAGCGATCTGAGGCAATTTGACAATCAAATCAGACACCGATTACTCGATAGAAACCTGTGAAATACAGCAACCAGTTATATTGAACATATTTATAATGGACAAAGCAAGAGCTCTGTAGCATGGAGCAAAGAGTTTTGTGATTCTAGTACAATAAACTATGATCCTAAACACATCTCCTTGCTCCCACATACACCCATAGCTCTCAGAAAATACGGGATCACAGCAAGAACTTGTCTACTGAAACTTGGCCTCCATCCATTTTTGGAGTCGTATTACGGAGCCAAGAAAGGAAATGGATCACCTCCGTTTAAAATGGCAAAGTTTCGTTAGAAACGTGGTTCAATCCCGATCGGAGCGATGGGTCCCTTTATTGGTTTGATCTTCAGATGATAGGCCTAGAGATACTAGCGTTCTCGCTTACTTTTCGTATATAACTCCTCCTTCCCACACCACAGGTTTCTGTGTCATCATCATTTCCATCATTTGCTCGAACGGAATCTCTTCAAAACTACCATGTCATCATCTAACTCATCTGCCCCCTTTGCTAAAGCGGGAAAATTCACCCGGTTCCCACTCGAAGTATTGGGGATTGTATTCTCTCTGCTTTCGAACCGCGACATCAAAAACCTGAGGCTTACTTGTTCATTCCTCCGCGACACTGCAACCTTGCGCCTTGATCGCGTGTTCCTTTCCGCAAACCCACTTAATATCGAGATCGTACGGGCAATTGCCGATCACGACGTGTTTCGGAAGGGTATTATAGAGATTATATGGGATGATGCGACTCTAAAGAAGTTCAAGCCGCATATAGAGGGTACTTTTTTTCAAGAAGAGTCGTCATGGTCAGATGAGAATGCTCCGAAGCATGCATTAGAGCGATTTCCATCACTGAAAAGGATTTCAATTACCCCCAGCCCATGGCTTCCTTTATACTCCTCTGTACGAGACGCCAATGATTCGAAGTTTTCCATTTGGCTTGAACTATAAAATGCCTCGTGGCTGGCCGAAGTATGTGAGCATCCAGCCCACCCAGCGAACCCAAACTTCAACACGTTATCCAATTGCCTCTCACGGCACGGCCGCTCAATTCCTTCACATCTTCACATCACATCAATCTCCTTGGCTTCCCATGCCTGGAATGTCTCTCACGCAAGAAGAATCCAAATTTGTTGACCAATACCTCGAACAGATACCCTAGCAAATTCCTTTCCCCAAGCCCTTATGCAACAGCTCTTGTGTGTGCCACTCAAGATGATAACGAATGGAGGTTTGGACCGCCCGAGATTCCCAAAAGAGCGTGTAGTTCAAGGTTTTGCCTGACCCCTCGACTAACAAAAACCAGCTTCATTCAGCAGAGTCTGACTGGGAATCAGGCCCTACGGATATTCTCGGGCGAGTCGAATGCCTTTCAGAATTCAAATATGAAGTTGCTGATAGACTTTTAGAGCCCCGGATACAGTTGCCTTTACTCTGAGTGACAAGATAATTTGTATTGGTTTAGAGTGTCATTTTGTAAGGGATGGAGCATGCATGGAGGGACTCGCTATCGGTCTCAGCGGTGCCGATGCACTTGTTCTTGCATACGATGACACAAGTAGAAAAAGCTTTGAGGCTCTTGCTGGGCTTCTTACCGATATCAAAGAAGTCTACAGAGCTTTGCTAGAAAGGAGAAGTTCCAAGTCAGAGTCTAGCTGGCATAAGCTCAAACGGCGCCTGGGACGGTTTCGCAAGAACGGGAAGCAGCAAGACCCAACTACCAATGAGCCAAAGATGGATCCAGGTCCGTTCCCGGTGGTCGTGATTAGCGATCTACCAAACGTTTTTGAGTCAGAGTCAATATGCACATGATAGGCATGGGCTGAAGGCTATGGTTATAGGGTAGGGAGAGAGCAGAGTCAAGCGAGGATATAGGGAAAAGGGATGATGAAATGGAAGCCTCTCTCTTCAAGCAAGTTGATAGATGTATTATGGTTCCTAATAGCAGTACGCCTCAGACTAACATATTGTGATTCAACATGTATTCAACTTTTGCTTAAAATACCATATTCTGTATACTGGATCCCCTCAGCCGGTTATGCTTGTGGCGGCTATACTAACTACATAACCCCCACCTCCGGTGATTTCGGACTTAGCGCCTACATAAGGCGAGACCTTGGACTGCGTCAAATGAAGATCACGGAAACGCTCCAAGGAGAGAGGGAACCCGACTACTCTTCCCAGAGATTACAAGAAATGATGTTTCCAGCATATTTACCGGTACAGAGTTTGAGTACTTTGCTTTTCCCACTCAGTTTACACCGGAAATGAGGTATACCATCCACCAGTGTTAGTGAGCCCACCAAGCTTCCAGATTGGTTGCTGACATGTGCCAGATTTCACTGCGATTAACGACACCATTTACCCGCACGCGTTCTGTCGCCCGGGCAAGGGCGGAAAAGCTCCTTGGATGGAGTACATGGCCGACCAAGCATGTAAGCTGATTTTGGCAACTCTGCTGGGCTTAGCTCATTCATAACCTAGTCCTTCACTGCCTGCTTGCCATGGCAGCGACCTACATCAACCTATTCCAAAAGGCCGGGAGCGAAACCCTTGAGGCGACACGTCACTTCTCTCAGGCTATACGTCTTGTAAACAACTAGCTGTCCACATCATCAATCCCCGCCGACCAAACCCTCGCTGTCATTGTCGTGTTTACTATCTACGGCAGCTTTATGGGCGACGTTGCGCGCATGGGGGTACACCTGCGCGGCCTTAAAAAAGCTCTTGATGTGCGGCCAGGAGGAATAATATCCTTGCGACAGACTAATGGCGATTTGACGCATAAAATTTATCGCACGGATTTAGAATATGCGATCAAAGCGGGCACACCGACCTTTTTTGGGTCATGGAGGTTGGTCAGGGCTGAGCCTCTGTCTGAGAGGCGCCTCGTGTTTCCATTGAAACAGACCTGCTTAGCCCTTAGACCTATCATCAGAGAGGTTATAGAGTTTTGCGCTCGCCCAGAGAAGAACGGGCCTCCCGGGCTGGAGTATCAGAACGTGCTCACTTGGATGTGGCAGCGACGGGTAGATTTTGCGTCGCTCAACGGCGAGAGACCCTAGAATCTACTAGAAGACATAGTGCAGCTGTCGCTCTTAGCGTTTCTGAGCACGGTGAACTATTCCATAGACTTTTTACGGATGAGGCACACAGCCCTGCTGCGCGATATGCTCCGGGAGTGCGTCGCAAAGGATCCACTATCAGCACTGGATAGAGACTATCTGCCGCTTCGATTCTGGGTTTCCATGGTATATGGACTACTCGTGAAAAACCTGGAGGAATGTCTCATCGCACGAATAAAAGCGTTGACAACCGATCTTGGGTTGAAGAACTGGCGTGATGTAAAATCGTGTCTTCGGCCGTTTCCGTGGATCACGGTTGTGCACGAAAAGCCCGGAAAACAGCTATGGGAGGATAGAGTTCGATGCCATGTCTCTGATGATACTCAATGACGATGCCAATGTCTATGGCAGTCCGCGGACAGCGCCATCGTTTGAGGGGACATGTCCGGCAACAAGCGGCCCTCGGTTCACATACGCGGAATTCGGCACATGTATCGCGGAGATGGGACCCTGTTGCATTCGAGATGCTTGGCTGGCCTCAATTTGGCGCCCATGTAAAGGAGAATTTTTTCTCATTCATATTGATCAATAACATAAGGCGTCGTCAATGCGATTACGGCTGTAAGCTGACTTTTTGGGCAAAGTCGGCCCACGCGGCGAGCTGAAATGGGAAATCGATTCCTATTGGCTTTTGGCGTATCTTTGCCACGAGGCAGGATCTGTCCGAGGGTGGTGTCGCAGAAGTGGGTGTCAACGTCTTCGGTGCATCAGGCCATGTGGCTTTCAGATTGTTCGCTTGGCATTGCAATGTTTCGGAAGCCGCGGGGGTTGCATCTGGCATGCTGTATCTAGAGAATCTTGCCAAGGCCATAGTCAAGAGATGGGGTTTCATTTCGGACACCTCGGGCTGGTTTTGGATGGCAGACGTTGAAATAGCGTTGTGGAGGAGTTTTCCAACCCACATTTGCCATATCCAAACTGGGAGGCAAAACAAGATTTGGTATGAATTGAATAACCGTTTAAGCTAGATTTAAACCCAATCGAGAAGTACTGAGTAAAAGCTCCAGAGGAAGTCCTCGCAAAGGCCCATCCTTGCCATGTGTCAGCCGCTTCGCAAAGTCTGATTCAAGGTAGGTGTGGTGCTTGAACGGACCGGCGGGAACCTTGGTGGATGATGCAAGGGCAAGACGATGTAAATTTCTCCTTTCCTCCGTTGAAAAAAGCCACAGCCGAGCATAACCAAGGTTGTTGGCATGGTAGTTCATCCACAGGGGATTGATGTCCGGAACGCTCGTCTCGAGCTTGAACCAAGAGGCGCACCCTCCAGGTCAGATGAAGGAGGAGACACCGCCAAAATGCAAGCTAAGAAACGTGCTTATCTTGGAATTTGTCACTAGTGGCAAGTTTGATGGGTGCCAAGGATAGCCAAGTACTTTAGTTGAGAGGAGAGGATAATGGGTGTGCAAACTAGGTTCTGGTTGCAGCCAGGGCGTAAGCCAAGAGGAAAAAACGAAATGCATCAAATTCTCATAGGTGCCAATAAGGAACTGGTGGATCTCCCCCGCAATCTGGATTCTCCAAAGCGAGAGAGATTCTGGGTCCGTGTCTGTTACCGGAGCGAGAAGAGACGGGATTCAAGAGACAAGAATGTCACATGGGGGCCCTGCTCCATCATTCGATACCTGGCCGCGCAAACCCAGCAAAAGCAATCAAACTGTGGTTACATTCCGAAAGCGGACAGCTTTCTCGCGACACAGCACATGCAAAGGTGATCATGTTCCGAGATTGAATGGAGTCGCATTCGATGGTATTCATATCTGGTCGCCCACATGGCGCCATGCACCGGCCACGTTGTAGCCAACTCCAAGCGTTGCAGCACACTGATGCAGGCCGCGACAAGCATACGCCGGGTGGCGGCGCCATCCCTCTGGCCGACAGGCAGCGAGATGGCTGAGGAAGCAGCCTAGAAGATGGGCGGAAGTAGATCCATGACTCGAGAGAGGGCAACAGGATTGGACGGAAGAAAGGGCAGTGAGGCGGAGCAGGGAGCACGCGGGGAGCTGGATGGGGGAATGAAACGTGGTGACGAGGACAGGGCCTACCGACGCAGCGCGAGTCCTGCCAGCCGCCATAGGCTGAAGGACCCTAGTCATGCATTTTCGAAAGTTAATGAGTTGCCCAGTCAAGGCCGGGGAACCAGGGCTTACGAGTCGACATGTAGCCAGGAGGGTTGTTGGTAATGCCAAGCGACGCGACTAGGCCGGAAGCGAACCAGAACCCTTGTCGAAGGGTGTGCTGGGCGCCGGGGTTCGTGCCGGCTGGGGTAAAGTGCGGAGTAGTGGGGATGGGGAAGAGCGGACTGCGAGATGGCGAGATGAGGCACGTACTCAGGTCGGGGCGGCCTTTTGCATCCGGATCCCGGTCCTTAAGATGTCTCGGCAAAAGTGTTCCATCCGCGTTGGCTGTGGATGGCAACCAAGACCTGGCAGTTGGAGCTCCATATAGCGTCCAAGATGAAGTTTGCGGGGAGCAGAAGAGTAGTGGAGACTGCGAGAGGAAGGGAAAATTAACCTTACCTGTCACCTTATTCGAAGGTGAGCGGAGCCAGAGCGGCAATTATCAGCGGGTGAGAGTTTGGCGTGGACAGCTATCACCCCCGCTCTGACTGGGAGGCGGGCAACCTTGGGCGGGAGTCGAGGTGACCAGCACGTTAGCGCGCACAACAGGGACTGGCTGAAATCCCGTCACTTCTGGCTGGGCTGGATTGGAGGTTGGGGCAGAGGTGGTGTCCCCCGCTGGGGGGTAAGGCAGCGCGCACCGCAACACGCCTCGCACACACACTTGCTGGAGAGAATTTGTGGTGTTGACATTTCTCGGCGCAATCAAGCCATGACCATGCGACAAAACGGCATCTGACTCCAGCACGGCGGCATCTAACCATCTCATCTCATCTGCGAATCTGGCGTCTGGGTGGACCTCGTCCGGTCTGGGGAAGATAGATTCGAATCTTGGGTAGATGGGGACGATGCGGGCAAAGGTGGGAGCATGATTGCATTCGAACCAGCTGATGTTTGGGGGTTGTGGCCGCTGACCCAAGCTTTTGCTGGCCTCTTAGTGGCCGGCCGAGGCAGACTGGCTCGTGCGGGGCTCCTGCCGACTATTGCAAAAGTGCTGTTGGACCTCAGCTGGGGCTCTAGGGCTCTTGGCGAAGCGATACAGGGATACAGGCACAGAAGCCCACTGGGACTTCCCCCCAAAACAGCAGCCGTAGCGGATTTGGTGGGGCCGCGCTCCAGTGTTTTCCCCCGCAAATCGACCCCGTGGCCCCTGCTGACCCTGCCACATCTGGGGTCGAGAGATGGCTTCAGATTTCTCCCCAGATCCCCAACCGCACTCTCGCACACACACACCAAGAGCCTTTTCGTTTTGCAAATTTTTCTTCCCTTCTCCTCGCCATCTCCAATTCCTTAGCGCCTTCTTCTGGAAATTCGCGCCTCCTCCTCACGTACCCCCCTTTATGCTCTAGGCGCGTGCTTCCCTCGTGGTGGCGCTCAACAACTCCCCCCCGGTATCCTCGCCCTCGCATCAATCGCGTCAGCCAAGATGGATGGTCGCAGGACTAGATCCAATACAGATATGTTCCGTTGGACCGGTTCCTGTCCGGCTATCACGATAGCCGATTGTTGATGCTTTCTCAAACGGCGCCGGACAACCTGGCCGTGCCCGAGGGCATCGTGGACGGGTTTGCCAAGTCCAAAGTTAGCACGGCATTCTGCTGCATTTGTAAGAACCAAGAGGCCAAGACGCGATGAAAAAAGCTTTTCGTGTTTAGTGCTGAGGCTTTCAAACGTCGCCTCAGTCATGTGAACTCAAACATTAGTGAAATGGATTTTGTTGAAGAACCCAAATCGGACTCGGGCCAACCTGCACAAGCCCTCCTCGTATGCACAAGACACGCGAATACCACGAGCCACACGGCCATCCAGCATCGGGATGGAAGGCACCGCATGCAGCTGTAAACGTGGGTCTGCGAACGGTGGTGGTTACAGGGCGCGGCTGAGAGGCGATATGGCTTTCATCTCGTGCAAAGAGGCGTCGTTTGCGAGGGCCCATGAGACCACCATTTCAGCTCCAGACGCACCATGATACGACGCTTCACCGCGACTGCAAATTTGTATCCGGCCCTCCGGGCTCACAATGATATGCCTGAGATCAGCCACCGTATCGGACTTGGGTACGCAGCTTAATTGCAAGCGTGCCCACGTCACAGATAGCTTCCACGGCCACCCTGCAAGCTTTTCTGGTCGCCGGAGCTTTATTTGGCTCTTTCCTACTGCGGCTAATGGGTTGGTGCCGCAGATTTAGTCCCGACAGAGACGGGATCTCCCCCTCCGATGTCAATGGCGGGATGGGAGGCGGCTCACAAGTCCCTTGGCGCACGTAGGTCTTGTCCTGACAGACACCTGCCGAGGTGGCTTGAGGAATGAAACAAAGCAGCGCCACTGGCATAAGTGCGGTCTAGCAGGACCACATCCTAACCCTTGTAGGCCCGAATGCTGCGTCGAGGTCTCGACCGGCGACGATCTTGGCGGGATGGGTATCTCGTCGCCGGCGCCAGCGGCAGGGATACCGAGCCACCTCATGCTTGGCATCCCAAGGGTCAACATTTGGGCCTTTCGGACTCGCTTCCCCTCTTTATTCTAGCTGCTTGATTTCTCGCCATTGGCCTCGACGGAAGGTATGGTTTTTGCTCGCAGGGTCCGGTGGGTGTGTGTGGAGCATGGACAAGGGCCGGGGCATGGGCCTGTTGAGGCACGGACAATGTGAGTGAGAAGTGATGTTGCTGTACCAGAGGGTGTGAGCATCCTGACACCCTGACACGACATGGGCAAGCCATGCCTCCAATTCATTGCAGCCGCTGTCATTTGCTCGCCGAGCGGGAAGAGGATACGACATAATTAACAAGACTACTTTGCCTACCCCGGTCTGGGGAAGATACACTCCGATCGTCCTGTCGTCTTCAAATAGGCTCCTGCTCCCCGGGTGATGTGCTGAGATTTCGACCAGCATCCACTGTCTTCTCATTCCTCCCTCGTTGGAGTTAAAAATCTTCTTCTCCCCCTCCTTGGATACTCAGTGCGTTCAACAAGAAGAGTTTCATCGCAACAGCAAGCATGACTGCCGCTCAGGACGTCAAGACGGAGCCTGCCTCCAACGACGCATCGTCGTTTGAGAAGGCCGACTACGAGAAGACCATCTCTCTTCACGAGAACCAGGAGCCTGCCGGCTATGATGCGAAGGCCACCACGCGCCTTCTGCGCAATATGGACTCTCATCTGCTTCCTTTCCTCGCCCTTCTCTATCTCCTGTCCTTCCTTGATCGCACCAACATTGGCAATGCCAAGCTGGCTGGTCTCGAGGCGGATCTGGACATGGATGGAAAATGGGACTACAATGTATGTGATGCCGTCTCGCCTCGCGCACCCAAATCTAACCATTCAGATTGCCGTCTCCGTCTTTTTCCCCTTCTATGTCGCCGCCGAGATCCCCTCCAACCTTGCCATGAAGAAGTGGCGCCCATCCCGATGGATTCCCTTCATCATGGTTGTTTGGGCTGCCATGACCATGGTCATGGGTGCTGTCCACAACTTTGGAGGACTTCTGGCCGTGCGAATGGCTCTTGGTCTCGCCGAGGGTGGTCTCTTCCCCGGTATCACCTACTAGTATGCTGCATGGTGTCAAATTGGTGTGCGCGCACAGCTAACAATGAGTAGCATCACCATGTGGTATAAGCGACACGAGTGCGGTCTCCGCATGGCCATCTTCTTCTCTGCCGCCACTGCTGCTGGTGCCTTTGGTGGTCTCCTGGCTCGTGGTATCATGGAGATGGATGGCCTTGGCAACCTTGACGGCTGGGCCTGGATCTTCATCATTGAGGGTATCATCACAATGATCTTCGGTACGTCCATCAGCCACATTTCTTGAGCCTCACTAACTAGTCAGCCATCATGGCATTTTTCGTCATGTACGACTACCCCGACACTGCCAAATTCCTTTCGGACGACGATCGCAAGGAGGTTTTGCGCCGACTCGAAGAGGACCGCTCTGTTCTGTCCGACCAGTTTGAGTGGAAGTTCATGAAGGATGCGCTCAAGGACTGGAAGATCTACGTGCACATGCTGATCACCATTGGCATCTACACTCCTCTCTACTCCATCTCCATCTTCTTGCCCACCATTGTCGCCAGTCTCGGCTACACCAACTCGATGGCCCAGCTCATGACTGTCCCGCCCTACGTCGTGGCTTGCTTGTTCACCGTTGGTGGTGGTTTCGCCGCCGACAAGCATGGTCAGCGTGGTATTTACATGATCTTTTTCTGCGTCGTCGCGTAAGTGATGCACCGTAAACGCGAAACCGAAATGACGCTAACTTGATCAGCATGGTCGGCTTTGCCATCCTTTGGGGAACCGAGAGCAACGGCGCCAAGTACTTTGCCTGCTTCATGGTCACCTCGGGCATCTACCCCAACGTGCCCCAGGGCGTCGCCTGGAACGGTAACAACATTGGTGGCTCCCTGAAGCGAGGTGTCGGTATCGCCATGCACGTCGGCTTTGTAAGTCTCTGCTCACCGTAATTGAATGAAACGACGCTAATATCTTTGACACAGGGTAACCTTGGTGGTGCTGTCTCTGGTTTCGTCTACCGCAAGGACGATCTCCCCCACTACAAGGCCGGCCACGCTACCCTCTTCGGCTCGACCACCATGAGCTTCATCCTCAGCATTCTCATGACCATCTACCTCCGCCGCGAGAATGCGCGCCGAGACCAGACTCACAAGGCTCCGACCGAGTACACGCGTGCCGAGAAGGAGATGGAGACGGACAGCGGCGACAACGCCACCTTTTTCCGATACACGGTCTAAGCGAAACATTTACGTAGCACGAAATTTGTATATATTACCGATCTGCTGGGTGGACCACGCCATAGATGGACTTGGCTTCCTGATGATCTACGAAAGATTGACGCAAGGCCTAAAATTAGGTTATAATGAATTGACTTGTCACACCAAGATGTTCTGTTTTTCTTTTTTTCCTCTATCCTTGCCCATTGTGATGTGATACAGCGCCTCGGGAACATCACTGTGACACTGACAGGCCAAGTGCTCGGGATCGATGCAGGTCGGAGACGGCATCATGCGCTGTGTTCAAAGACACACGCAAGCCTGCGGCCCCCAAAATCCTGATGGGAGTCGCAACGTGGATGCGCCGGATCTTCGGCACGCGCATTGAACGTACAACGCACGCGGAGAAGGGGCAAAGCCCGAATAGCATTTACCACTGCAGAACGACTAGCGCAGACAACCAGGCCAAGTGGGTGTGCGGGCAGGAAGCGAAGGGTCGGCCCCGGCGGTGGATTGGGATCTGCGGGCGGGTCGACGGTTGCCGTGGTCCTCTTTGCTTTTCTTATCGGCTGCTGCAGAGAAACGGCTAGAAAGAAATAGGGCCCGGCTTTGCTGGTTAGATTGCGCTGCGGCTGGAACACGGGAGGGGAGCAGAATTTCTACATGCTCGCTCGGTTGATGCAATTCCGGTTGCCGTGACTCTCAACAGCGGCAGCGACAGCCACGACGGCCGAAACCACTCGTGTTGTGGGAAATGAAGAAATTATCACGTCAGCAAAAGGTCCGCCTCGAGTACGAAAATTCGCAGCGCCCCGGGAATTACTCCAGAGATGAGCTCGATTTTAGCTCACGCCCACCATGGGCACTAATCTATACAATTAAGCTTATTCCCGAAGGTTAGGGGCCTGCGAGATTCACCAGATCTCTATTCTCAGCATCTCCGCGGAGGAGCAATATCTATTTTTTTTTTTTTTTTCTGTATTTGGAGTAAGGCAACGGAGAAAAATATACATCGTCACTATCACTCGCGCGTTGTGAACGAAGCGTCACATCACGCCCCCTCGCCCACCCCCAGGCCTGTTTTTATCCAAAAACTCACACAACACGGCGCTGCCCCGTGCTCGCAGCCGCCACAAGGTAGCATCAACTAGTTGGCGAGGTGCCACCGACCATCTTACTGCATCGAGGCGAATGGTTTCAGGGCTTTCGACTTTGAGGAAATCCGACGGGCGTGTGTGGTGCACGAATTCGGGCACGCTCGCATACTTCACCCAGGGCTGATGTAATCCTGAGCCATGGATCGTCGTGTTCTCTCTCTTTTTTTGTCCACTACACGAACGAGCTCGACTCGCCAGGAGTTTCTCCGCGAATCCCGCCGGCCGACCGAGGGGGTCGCCATTATCCCACCCCTCTGGCTCGAGATTTTCCCGTTTGCTCTCCAGAACCGGCTTAACGCGGTTGCTCCCCTGTGTGCCTGTGTGTTGGATGGGCGATGATGGGACGTTCCCCAGTGGCCGCGGGAGGGCTGAACGGAACTACGGCACTTGTCGCAGCCCTCCCCACCCCCAAACTCGTGTCCCGAAGGAGGATCCGGGCCCGCGATTGCGCCTTAGCCTCAGAACAAATTAGCCGCATGGCTAAAAAGTGCAAAGCACATCGGTTTCGCGAGGACTTTTGTTAGTTGGGGGCGGCACGCTTTTTTTTTTTTTTTTTTTGCCCCAACACCACCCGCTGAGGGTCAGCTCCCCGAATGCATGTCAAGGTTGATGGTAAACTAATGTCCATGTAAATTGTGCAATATGTCGCTAATTCTGAAAGCTGAATGAAGACGTCCGCACGCACGCCTTTCCGTACGCGGATTCCCACCCTCTCCGACTCAAAACGTCTCCCGGTGCACCAAAGGCACCTGTATCCCATCCTTCCGAAAAGGAACCAAAATAGAGATCACCTAGCATAGGTGAAGGAAGAAGAAGAAGAGGCGATTTCCTAAAAAGGGTAAAATGTGAAGCTTTTGCATCGGCCCCGGGGGCCCCGGCAGGATCCACCGTCGCCGACAATGCCCGGAGCGGAAGAAGCAAGCAACGCCGTTGATATTACCGGATCCGGCTCGGCTTGCCCAGACGGCCTGTGATTTCTTCAAAGGCCGGCCCCCAATCGATGCCGGCCGGCTCTATCAGGTCCATCGGCAGCTGGTACTGCGGCGGACACGGGTCGACGAGGGTTGCGTCGCTGTCGTCGGACGACCCCAGGAGCGTTGACGAGCCCGCCCAGGCCGGCGGCGACGGCGGCGTGGTCAGGTTTCTCATCGTCCACTTTGGCGGAGCGCCTGTGCACCTGGGCGGTCTCGTCACCGGCCTCGGGCCTTCCAGCTGCAGCTGCGGCCTGCTGCGGCGGATGCTGAGCCTCTTCCTGAGGCTGGGCCGGTGGTCTGATAGAAAAGCGGCGAGGTGCCGAACGGCTTCCCCGAGCGTCTGCTCGCTCTCCTGGATGAGCCGCGCGCGCGCCTCGACGACGGGGTTGATGGCCTCGTCCAGCATGCTGGAGAAGGCGCGCCCGCCCATCTTGGCCGAGCACGAGACGAAGCGGCCGCCCAGGCGTCTGGCGAGCCTCCAGCCGTCGTCCGGGTGGATCCGGACCGGCAGGTCGTCCTTGAGGCCGACGACGAGGCACGGGAGGCTGGTGCCCGGGGCGATTGCGACCCCGTCTAGCTCGCACCGGGCGCAGAACTCGCAGAGGATCTGGAAGCTCCGCGGGCTGGAGACGTCGTACGCGAGGATGAGAGCGTCGCAGTCGCGGATGCTGCGCGTGGTGCAGTCAAAGTGCTCTTGCTGCTCGCTCGGCGGCGGGTATCCCTTGCCGCTCAATGATAATGACGATCTTGTTGTTGTTGCTGTCAGCGGCGCTGGTGTATTGATCCAGACGGTGCAAGGTTGTCCGCGGATGCTCGTTTGCCTGTGCCCGGTGCCGCCGCCGCCGGGAGCGATATTGATAATGTAGTTTTCGCCGCGTTTGCCCAAGCACAGCTGGTTGCCATCAGTCCCATTCCTGGCGTCCCTCGCACCACCCGATCCCCGGGGGGTTGGTGGGTGACGTGAGTGCTGGGCCAACTCACCCGCTCGAGCAGGCTGCGCCGGCCGCAGCCCCCGGCCCCGAGGATCTGGAGCTGGATTCCCGAGGGCCACGGCTTCACGCAGCCGTCTTGCGTGTAGCGGCTGTTTCTGATCCGGTTCGCCTGCCAGTCGTCAACGTCCATTGTGGTCGGGTCGCTCGCTGTTGCCCCAGAGAATGGGCGGGCAACCCGGCCCTACTTAACAATGGATGTGCCAATGGCGCTCCGAGACATAACATGGCGGGGGCGGCAGCAATCTGTCGGGGTTCCAGATGAGAGGCATGTTGCCCTGGAAGGTTGCCCCGCGCGTGGTCATTTGCCTCGTCGGTAATGTATGCTACTGTAGTTCTCTTTTGTGGTTCTTCATTTGTGACGCTTTCTTCCAGCCCCGAGGGCTGCTGCAAGCTGGCCTCGCTGCGACTCTATCATTTTGATATGTCTAGTAAGTATTTCCTCTTTTTCTACATGATCTGATGGATTGAATTCATTTTAACCGAAACCTGCCATGCATTAGCTGACCGCAGCATCAATCCGCGACACAATGCGGCTAGATTGTCTTATATGGCAGATCAGAAACAAGCCTCAAAGCCTCTTAACCTCCTTGCTTCTTTCTTTTCTTTTACGAGCAACTATTGAAACTAAATCACGAGGCGTCCAAGTAGGGCGCTTAGAATAGTTTTTTTTTTTTCAGAAGGAAATAGATAATTGCAACACATGTAGTTTAACTATTGAAAAGCCAACGGCATCGCCGCAACTACTAGTTTGCCGGGCTAACTGCCTGGGGGTTCCAAAAGACCTGGTCTGGATCCACGTCGGCCTTGATGCTCCGGAGCCTGGGCAGGTTGGACCCCCAGTACAGCTCCTGGGCGGTGTCGGAATCTATCTGCGTGTCGAGGTAGTTTGCGTACATGCCCCACTCGCCGGCAGCCATCCCCCGAGTGATGCTCTCCCTGAACCCCTTCAGCAGGGCGAACCCGGCGGCGGGGTAGGCGCCGTTGGAGCCGCTGTCGGAGAGCTGGTACAGGAACAGGGCGTCGCGGTGCGGGTAGGCGGTCGCGGAGCCGGAGACCTTGGTGACGGCTGAGTTGGCGCCGCCGATGACGTCGAGTAGGATGAACCACGAGTGCCGCGCCGACGAGTTGTTGGAGTTGGCAAAGATGGCCGACATGAAGGACTTTCTCTGGCTCTCCGTCAGGGCCTTGGTCATGAGCCCGCTCTTGTAATTGGTCGTGTGCTGTGGACTATTGTTAGTTGGGTCGCATGTTGATTGTCATTGGAGAAACCCACTTCGTCATAAGGATATGTTTGGTCAAGCTCTTCGCCGGCATAGTACTCCAGTCCCTCGAGCCAACCCATGGTTGTCGCCTCGGAAATCGACATGTCAATGTCATCAAGTAGGGGTTTGAGCACCGAATTGAGCTGGTTCACGGTACCATAGTAGACGCCCTGGATGGTCTGCCCGCCCGGCGCCCAGTAGACCTGAATATTGAGCTCCTTTGGCGCATCGGCCGCCAGGTCCTGCAGCGCCTTGATGCCAGCGACCGCCTGGTCTTCGTCCCAGTCCAGCTCAATGTTGAACGGCGTAACCTGGGTGGGTGCGGCAAAGGTGTCAAACTCGAGCTCCGCAACAACGCCAAACGACGAGCCTGCGCCTCGCAGGGCCCAGAAGAGATCCTCGTTCTCGGTAGCCGAGCAGCGCACGAGCGAGCCATCTGCAAGGACGACGCTGGCCCCAATCAGAAAGTCGAGCGTGAGACCGTGGGTTCGGGATGCGAAGCCGTAGCCCCCGTGTAAGACATGGCCAGCGACGCCCACGCTTGAACTGATCAGTCAAAAAGAAAACAAGATCTCCACAAATATGGCTGGGGAAGGAGAAAAAGAAAACAAAAGTGATACTTACCCAGGGCAGGATCCGTGAGCAATGGCTCGTCCGCCTTGGTTATACAGCTCCACTGCGACGTGGCCCAGCCGGGCGCCGGGCTGGATCTTGGCCGTGTTGTTGCTGCCAAAGAGCGTCACGTCGTACATGCGGTCGAGCTCGATGACGAGGTGGCCGTCCTCGCCGCCGAAGCCGTACGAGCCGTAGCTGTGGCCGCCCGCCTTGGCGCTCACCCGCACCTCGTTCCTGGCGCCGCAGCTGACGGCCGCCTGGATGTGCGCGACGCCCGTGGGGATGGCGACGGCCGCCGGTGTGTAGTTCAGCCGGAGGTTGTAGGGCTCAATCTCCGCCGCCCAGTCGGAAGAGCTCTTGGACAGGTACGGGACGCCAGCATCGGTGAGGCAGCTGGTTAGCTCGTCACGCTTTGTCGGAACGACACTCGCCTGCGAGAATGCTGCCCACGAGAGGAGGCACAGGGCCAAGTGTGTTGGCGCCATTTTGACCATTATGATGACGGGGCTTGCGGCGGCTCCCTGGATTTTCGAGCCCTGAAAGGTTGTTTTATATCTAAATTGAATACTACGGGAATAACTCGTTTCTCGTCAACGCCGCCAATGCAGTGGACTGGGGAGGTGCATCGACCCATCCGACAAGACTTGACCGGGGTTGATGCAGATCTTCTTGCCAGGCACAGTGGAGTTGACATGCCAGGAACCCTTGTATGTCAAAAGGACCCATCTCAATAGCTGTGTTTTAATGGTTTACTCAGGATATAATGTATCATTCCCTTTGCCTCGTAACGGCATGTTCCCAATGGCAAGTCATTGCAAGTCATCAGTTTAAGCCCAGGTTTAGTTGTATGTGATTGGCATCGCTTCTTAGTTTCGCGTCACGCGGGGTTTGCTTGCAGCGTAAGCTCGACAGACTGTGGAGAACCGAATCCTACAGGCTGCAAAGATGAGCAACATGCAGCGCTCTCGTCCGATGCTGTGCGATGGCTTTGCGGCACGCCTCGTCAGCGCTTGCGACAATTTCGACATCAATATTCCGGGGCCTTTTATTCCGACCTGCAGCACGCATGCTTAACACGAGCCCCTCATGCCGCCCAGCGTTTCATTGCGTTCCCGGTCAAGCTCAGCTCGCCGCCTCATCATCTGACACGCCCCCTTTGCTGGTTCGTTGTGGCGAGGTTGCATCGCGGCGGGTTCCTTTGCCGATGCGGGCGAATGCCAGGAACCTGCGCTATTGAGCTCGTGTATGTGCGGGCTTGGGGGCTAGCGCTGAGAGACGTCGGTTCTCGAAGCCATTTATGGAGATGGCCGGCCTGGGTATTTGTGGATATGCTTACTTTAACCCTCGCACCAAAGTGACAAAGTGACTGTTCCGCTGTGGATAGGTACTGACTATTAGCTGCATGACATCAAAGTTGGCCAACGCTCTGTTTCTTCACCGTAATTGCATACTTCTGCTGAATAGTTAGGCCCAACTTGCTCTTATGTTTAGTACTATCGGGTTGGGAGACCACATTAGTTTCAATGCCAATGATTAGAATGCAGCGCGTTAGCGACTGCCTTGCATACATAGTGACGGCTCGCCTTCAACCTGCATCTATAGAATCCAAGACCTTAATTGTTGATTGAAAAGCTTTTAAATGCCAGTTTTCCCATCAACCCCTTGCAAGCCGTTGTGCGCATGCTTGTAATGCCGATAGCAGGTAGCGGGGTTGATGCAAATGTTGGCTAAACGTCAGTCCATCCCTCACACCCAACCCGAAAGCGGGACTTTACGCGGCTCATCGGAAAGAAGCCGGTTGCGTGTCAGAAGACGCGATCAATTTGCTTCAAATCCAGGGGCTCAAGCGCGGGTCCCCCACCCACCCCTGCGTAGCACAATCTATCCCGCACACACGGGCACTAACTCTCCAACTCGTGGGTTAGATCTAGACTCTGCTGTGCTCATCTACCTCGGGGGGTCTGTAAACCAAAGCCGACACGTCAGGAGTTTTGGCGAAGAGCGCACGCGTCGCAGTTGCACGAAATGGGAGGAGGAGGTGGTGACACTGGGTTGTGGTTGGACTGTCGCGGAATGTCTAGCTTTGACACTTTTTCTCGCATTTCATTTTTCTCTTGGCAGCTGATTCGAAACAGCGATGAATTGGTGAACACTTGAAAGCGGGTGACGTGTTGAGGAATTCGCGAAGAGAATACCGCGTCGCGTGTATTGGTAGACTCTGCAGTGAATCACGGAGTCTCATCCGATCTTTTTTTTCCATTCGTCTGAACTAGCCCTGGTCCGATGTCCGGACGCTAAACCCAAAACCCGCCCCGAGCACCCACCCCGCTCCGGCCCCGCCCCCGGCGCGAGGTGTGGAAGCGCAGCACCACCACATCGCATCACGAACCTCCCTGAAGCACTCGACCGAGTCAACCCATCTCGCCTCTTGTGATTCCATTCGTCAGCCTACTCGGTTTCAGCGGCGGGACATCCCGACGAGGTGTCACGGTGGATGGTGGATGCGGGGGGAGAGAGATTGCTGTGAATCCTCGCGACGGGAGATGAAGATGGGATGGGGAGGAATAAATAGAGCCATGGGATCGGCATGGAGCCTGCAATTTTGAGCCAGGTCGACATCTCTCAGATCAAGATTATTGCTACATCTCTAACCTGATTTTCAACGAATTTCTCACTGTTGTGACTCCTCAAGCGCAGCAGACTCTACACCATTCTAAACATCTTCACGTTTGAGATCGACATGTCTCTCCTTGCCACCATTCTACTTGCCCTCCCCTTGACCTTTGCCGCACCAGCTCTTCGCCAGCGAGCAACTGGTGCCATGACGTGGTATAATCCTGGGCTGGGCGCCTGTGGCGAGAACCACTCCGAGAGCGATCTCGTCACTGCTGTTTCTGCATCCCTCTACGACTCCATCAAGCCTTGCGGTCGTTCCATCAAGGTTTCAGGCCCGGCAGGTTCTGCGATAGTAAAGGTTGTTGACCGTTGTGGCGGATGCGCGCATGATGACCTCGATCTTTCACCAACAGCCTTCAAAGAAGCTGTTGGCAGTTTGGACGTTGGAAGAAAGGATGCCACTTGGGAGTGGGCTTAGCCATCATTAGAGTCACCAAATATATGAACAAGCCATTGCAAAACAATTAAGAGTTAATTGATGCTATCAATCTATGCTACCAGCGCCTAACCTAGTCCGTCCGTATCCTTATCCTTTTCAGACCGACCGACCGACCAACAATAAAATTCCGGGTATAATACAAGACAATATTACTACTTGATGTGCTGTTTTTTTATGCTCCAAAAAAGCGAGATTTCTAGGCCGCTCTTGTTTTGAAGCTTGCTGCCCTAAATGCTGGAAGCCACTTGCGTCGAACACCGGTGGCTGACGCTACTCTGGGGCTTCCTTGACTCTGCTCGGGTGTCACTGAATCGACAGCGTGTGCGGGCATTGTGGGTGTGCCCGGCACATTAGGGTCTACTGGTACCGCACCTCCTACCATGACGCCCAGATCTGCCGAGATATGACGCGAATGGCGGGGGTTGCGCATGATGGGTGGGGGAGTGGCGCTCTGAAAGTCTTCCTCGACAGCAGAGGTGCGGTTTACCCACGAGGGAATGCCCATGTTGGAGTTGGGCTTCAGCTCAGGAGCCACTTCGGGTGTGGGGGGCTCCGAGGTAACCGGCGTAGGAGATGCTCGACTAATTGATCGACGGAACAATTTGGTCAGAGCGTTCTGGGCCGGCTGGTGTCCCACAATGGGGGGATAATTCTTCTTTTGCTCAGCGGGTTGAGTGGGTGCCGGCTGAGGGGGCTGCACAGGAGTCTGCATGGCAGCCCTCATCTGAAAATCGTCGCTGTTCCTGCGGCCACGAGTGCGGCGGCCGGTTTTGGGCGCTCCAGACTTCGTTGCTGGCCGGGGGCTCGGGTTAGCACCGGTCTGAGCCAGCAGACTTGACCTCCTGTTCGGAGGCGGCGGCGGCAGCGATACCGAGAACATTTCCGGCTGCACGGGGAACATGGCAAGAAGCTGTTCCGGGTCAATACCCTTGGCGCCAAACATGGCTTCCGCGTTCCAGGGGGTTTTGCCATTGGCAGGGAAGCTAAACAGATCCGGAGACTGCCGTCCTGTGTTATCAGGCTTGTTGCTCTCACGCATCCAAATATCTAGGCTCGACTGCAGTGACTGCGTGTCCGAGTCATCGTCGTCGCTGTCCCAGCCGTTGGCTCTGCGGTGCGAGATGGTGGTCTCGTCGGCAGAGCGAGGGCGGCGAATAGCTCGCGCCCGAGCCTGAGCTTCATAGTAGGCGTGGTTGTTCAGCTCCCGGGCATGCTCAAGAGGCTTGGCTGACGCTTCCAGAAGGGACACTCCCTCGTGCTCTCGCTCGTCTCCAGATGCATCCGAGAGGTTGCCGAAACTGCGCTGGCCGTGCACCGCCTGCTGGGGCAGTGTGTCGTTCGAGTTTCGGTACCGCCTCAGGGTGGAGGTAGATATAGTATCAGGAGTGGGGGGGAGGTCGTTCAGGCGCACACCTCCAGGAGCATCCGTGAGAACCCTCCTCAGCGACGCCCGTTTTTCCTCGCGCGCGCGTCGGTGGTTTGGCGACCTGGGCGACACTAGGCCGCCGCGTCCAGGGAACGCGGCGGCGTCCTGATCGCGGCTCTGGGGCCGGCTGTCTGCTTTCCTGATGGAATAAGCGGGGTCGAGGCGTTCAATCTGCTGCAAGGGAGATCCCTGATCGATGATGTCTGAAATTACATGATAATCCTTGCGTAGGTTTGGCGTGTTGGATAGCGAATTTGACCGCACAGACCTGCTAGACACGGCAGGCTGCCGAGCCAAAGAGGTCTTAGGCCTATTAATCATGTTTGCTTTAGCAGGGAGTACATCGGGGCCATCCAACGAAAGGGGTTCATCCACTTCCAGGGGCTCCTGTCGTCCCTTCTGCCCATAGACGCTGACGAATGAGCTCTCGCTCAGAACGCTCAGACTTGGGCTTGCAAGAACGTTTTGAGGTGCGGGGCTGCTTTCCATGTAAGCAGCGACTTCCGGGACCTGTGGAAGGCTCAGAACGCTGCCCCTAACACCAAGGTAAACATTCCGGAGGTTCTCGGTGGTTTCGCTGCGATCGGAGAGGAAGCTAGGCATGCGGGTGAGGACCTTGGCGTCATCCTCGAGCTTGGACAGATCCGCAACTTGAGGTTTTGGCGCGGGGTGTTCGTAGGCTTCCTCATATTCGGGCGCAGAGTAGAGCCCTTCACACTCAATTTGATGCACCATGCCCCGCTCCTGAACAAACTGCTCCAGCTTGGCTTCCAGCATGACAATCATGGCGACGGCCTCCTCGACAGCCTTGTCGCGCTTCTCGATTTCCCGCATGAGCTCGCCGTTAATCTCTTCGGTTTGGGCGGTTTCCAGCTCCAGCTTTTCGACTTGCTCTTCGAGAGACGTTTGTCGTTCTCGGCGGTGGTATAATTCGAGTTTGAGATCAAAGTTCTGCTTGTGGAGACTCGAAATGACCTGAGTTGTTGTTAGTCGAGATCCGCTTTCCTGGGGCAAATCTGTGCTTACCGCGTCCATGTCCTTGACACCCAGGCCCTTCTTCTTTTCAGAGCCGGTAGTGGACTGTGGACGTCGCATATCGCCACCTTTAACGGGGGAGCCATGGCTGATGCGCCCAAGGTCGATGGAAGCGCTCAAGTCAATTGATCGAGACATCGCTGCCTTTTCGTGCTCGGCCTGGCGCTGGGTCTGTAGACGTTCCTGCAGCAGCGAAGAAATTGCTGTGGCGTGTCGAGTCGACTCGCTGCTAGGTTCTCTCGACAGCTTTGGTGTAGCCCGGGGTGTGGTGCGTGGGGTGCTGATGCTTTTGCATGAGGCGTGAAATCGGTGGGTGGCCATCTGGGCGGGGTCAACCTGCGAGGTTGAGCTGCCAGCGCTTTGGGAGGTAGCTCGGGTATTTGTGGTACTAGTAGAAGAACGGGAGGCGGTGCGAGGGTAGGTAGGCCGCGACCTATCGTAAGAATGTGTCTGAACGTCCATGGCGGCGGTCGGATATGCAAAGAATTAAACAAGAAGAGTCCGCAGTTGGCAGCGGGAGAAAATGCAAGGCAGATCGGATCAACAACAGGCCTGCTGTTTAGAAACTCGGGTCCGCGGTGGAGAGTTGTTGGATTGAGACGTAAAGTCTGAGATGGTCGAGTAGGCTAGGTCGGGCGAGCTGTCACATTGACCTGCAGAGAGTCTTACACTAATGGCGCCACATTCAAGATACCCCGTCAGACACGCAGATGAATGAGAATGAAGCCAAGCATGTCGGTTGGGCAAGTGCGTGGTGGTGAGCAGCCGTGGAGCTCTACCTCATCGCGGAACTAAATCAAGTAGTGACGTCGCACCGATCCACCAGCGAATTCGCTGAGCCCGTCGATCGGAAGAGGCGAGAAGAAGAAATAAAGTGTGTTGGACGGGGCCCAGAACGCGAGGCCGTTGTAGAGCAAGCTCAAACTGTTGTGTCGCTGTCTCAAATTGCTTCTGAAGCCACCGCTGATCCAGGAGAGAAAGCAAGGATGCGGCAATGGATGGTGGCAAAAAAAAAAAAAGAGTCGTCGTTCGTTGCTGCAGAATTCGATACAGGCTGTTCACTCGAGGAGGACGGAAGTAGAGTGCGTGGGTGTGGTTGGGTTCGCAGGCTTTTGGCTAGGCCGAAGTCGTAAATGGGGTGGGGGATGCGTAGGAGAGGCTGGCGGCGGAGGAGGAATAGATGAAGCGTAAGAAGAGGGATGAATCAAGGAGTTTACAAAGTGGTAAGACAAGGGGCAGAGACGGAGTCAGGGACAGACAAACGGACACAAACGGGGCCAGAGGTGTCTTGGGCCTTGTGTCAGAAGGATAGCAGGAGAGGAGGGGAGGGAAAGGGGAGCAGAGAGGGAGAAGGAGAGGCTCGCGTGGTGGATGGGACGAAGTGGAAGTGGAAATGGAAAATGGAAGCAAATGCGTCGGTGACAGGTAGATTAGATGGAAGTCTGCGGATGCGGAGATGATAATCCCAAGACAGGCAACCACACAGACCAACACGCAGCTTCTTACGAAAAAGCTTGCTTTTCTTAGCAGCCAAGTCCCCGTAAGTTAGCAGCAGTGCTCTCGCTAGCAAACATTGCCTTGCTCCCAGGCCGCTTCGGCTAGTCGCTCTCCATCTCGTGCCACCAGGGGAAGCTGTCGCTGCGGTTGGCACCATTAGGGGCAGCATCCTGGTCCTGCGGCGCAGGAGCTCGCGCGGTGGAGACGTGCCTTTGTGCCTGGATGCATTAGCGCCACTGCCGGCACCACTGGGATTGCCAGGCCCGGAGTCGCTCGTGTTAGTGCTGCAGTGCGCTGCAGCGAGCTGATGCCCTGTCTGCTGCCACCCACCCCATCGGCGATATCCTACTGCCCCCCAGAGGGTCCTGCGCTGATCTGCCAGTGGATTACCATTGAGATTTCCAGTGGGGGGGCGAATGGCGCCGCTGTCTTCGTGATAGGGCACGCAGCAGCGTCCTGTCCTGTCCTGCAATGACCGGGTCCGGGGCGCAAGGCAATTGCCTTGCGCTCCAACCACGCACTTCCCCGTCGTCGTCCTGTCTGTCGCGTTTGAGGTTAATGAATAGTGTTCTAGCCTATCGGCACTTACACGCGGTCCGCGTCTCAATATCCCCCCCCTCTCAATCACAAATTTTCTCAACCCACTCGGGCCAAACACATCGCTCCATTCATGTGACATCACACATCACCCTGCCCTCGCGCGCCAACGCAAGGGATGCGTCGTAACATTCGTTACCTCGCCCTCCTAAAACCTCAAATCACCACATCCCCCTTCAGCCTGCCAATCACGCCCTCTACCACCGTTCTGGGGAGCAGGGGCCCCGGCTCCCGGCCACGGACCCCGCCCCCGAAGAGGAGCCCACTGGGAGAAGGCCCCCATGCCGTCACACTGGTCTAGGCTCTTGTCATTAATTAGTTTTGCTTCTTTCGCGTCGCGCGCTCGTGGCGCGTCGCGACTTTGCTTTTTTTCATTGGTGAGCAATTGTCAAACGACGGTTTTGCACGCGGCGTCCTGGGGCTGAGCAGGTCCATAAGCTACTGCTCCCATGCTAGGCTTTGGACTATGGGGAATTGAATGACAACTGCAGCCGAGAGTTTTGAACCAAAATCATTTGGGCTTGTCATTGAACTTGTCTTTGACTCGAATTAATGGGAGATCGACGCAACATCCCACTCAAGGTTCGAGCCTCACTGCGCCGAGCTAGCTGGCCCCATCGCGCCGCTTTTGCATTTGTCAAATCCCACCGTTTAAGACGGAATCCCCCCACGTTGCATGCGTCCTCGTCTTCGTCTTAGCACGTCATTCAAGTTCGGAACAACCTCCGATCACCCCTCGTAGAGTGCAAGCTACTATTAATTGAAACGCCATCTACTCAACGCAAATGCCATGCTCTATCCCCTCCAATTCAAAACTTGCCCGTTTCGGCCATGGAAGTTGCTCCAACCCTTCCTATCGAGCTCATCCTGCTCATCATTGACTACTTCCTCCCCAGTAATCAAAATGAAATCCTTCCTCCGTCCCATGAGACAACAAAAACTCTCTTGGCCCTGACCCAACTCTCTCGGGCCACCTCCCCGCTTGTCTCAAAGCTACTTTGGTACCACTGCGCCTATATCGACAACGCGGCCAGCGCCCGTGCTTTCGCCCGCGCATTGCAGTCACTATCTCCGGATGACCCGCGGCGCCCAACACGCCTGTTCCTGGCCCTGTATGAAAGGCGGCCCAATGAGGCTCCCTTGAGAGGCCTTCCTTGGCCCTCTGGTTCGCACGGGCTTGACAGCGAGGAAGACGCAAGCCTTGCCCTCGTCGTCAACCAGGTGCTCCTTGGAGTAGCCCCGAGTCTCCGGCGCCTCATAATTGACATGCCCTTGACGGCCGCCCTTGACTCGCCGGACAGCGCCCAACTGCTAATTGATGTGCGGCCAGGATTCCAGGCGCTAACCAATCTCGAGGAATTTGTCTCACTTGGCGACAGCTTCTCCCTTAAACAACCCGACACCGAGCGCATGGTCTGGGCTTCCTGCTGGCCCAAGCTACGCTGCCTGTCGCTGCACAACCCGCCCATGAACTTCCCCTCCATGATGCGCCTGGAGCAGCTGCAGACTGTCGTCATCTCCAAGCAGAACGCGTTTCAGTACCTCATGATGAATGTCAAGAGCACCATGCTCCGTTCCATGCACACAGAGCGCCAGGGCAAGATCCTAGGTGGTGATCCCTTCGCCCTGGTGTTTGTCGATGCCTATGGCGCCTCGTGGACCGACCTCCGCCCTGTGCCAAAGGCTCGCGTCATCCTCATAGACGTGGGCCGAGATGTGTCCGGGGTCACTAGACAAGAGCTTCGGCGCACCAGCAGCCACGTTCCTCCAAGTTGGATTCGGGCACTGGCCATCAAAGGCGAGCTTTGGGCCTCTGCCCGTGCTGGGAGGAGCGAGTGGCCGAGCGAGGGTGATCGAGATCTAAATTAAGTAATAAATTAAAAAGAAGATGAGAGAAAAAAAACTAAAACACTTTGTAATATATTGAATACGATAATCGAGATCCCCATCTCCGTAGTTAGCAGATCTTACATATAGCTGGGAACCCTTTGCTTGAGTGTGTCCGCTGCATAAATAACTTACTCATCAACTCAAACGCGCGCTCTTCTTTCCGAACCGTCCGTTTCCCACCGTTTCATAAACAGGTTAGTCAGCGAACCGTTCATGCAAGCATAAAGCGGCACTAGCACTAGGCTAAGCCGCCACAAACATGATGATGACCATCACCAAGGCTCAGCCATCAAGCCAGGGCTTCGTAAGCGCCGGCGGTAACTCGCGAGCCCTTGCATTGTCAAGAGCAACGCGGCCGGAAACCCTGGATCGACGGCTTCAAGACAAAGCCGGGCGTTAGAACCAGCTTGCGGTGAAACGAACCCGGCTCAGCTACATCTGGCAACGTCGCCAAGCACTAGCCCTCGCCTCGGTCCGTTGGATGGGCCCGTCTCAGCCATTCCCGTCTGGTGCCATATCACATCAGGCCAAAGCCTGGCCAGGCCCAGCAGCCATTTGCCCGTCACGTGGGCAAGGGATCCCGAACATCTCTATTGTCGATCGCAACCTCTCAATAAAACACAATCGCGCAACGCCGCTCAGTTCGTATTTTCCCCGCCTCCATCTCCCATCTCCATCTCCCTCTCTCGTCTGTTCATTTCTCAGCTCCTTCAGCCCTTCCCGTACGCATCCAAGTGGGTACGACTCCTGCGGCAAGGGGGGCACCCACCGCTTCTTTGGGGCGCATCAAGTCATGCAAACCAAAGGTCTCTTGGGGCGACCGACCGGCCCGCACGAGTGCATGCAAAGCCCGGCTTTGTTTTGAAAGGAAAGTCCCGGGCATTTCAGACCTCCGCATCGCATCGATGTCCCTTGCCGTCTGAAGACTCCGTAGAAAAATGTGGCGTGGTCAAGGTTGATCGAGGTTCGAGTGGCGCAGCCCACCAAACCAGCCATGGTCGGATGAGGCTTGTGACAACCGGGATGTTCCATGAACGACCTGCAGACAACTTCAACCTTTTTTTGGGGCTCGTCCGTCTCGGCTATCTAATCTTACGAGCTTGAAACTACCTGGAAACACATCACTCATGCAGATTTCAAAATGGGGCAACCTAGAGGAAACACGATTCTTGGCCGGCCTCACTTGACGCGTGTAGGGATGACCCATCTTGAATAACATGTCGTCATAAACGCCATGATACATGCACGCAATTGTTACATTCAATGTCGCAGTAGCACTGGCAGAAGCAAGAGATCTTGACTAGTCACTCAACGGCCAGCAGTGCTCACAAAATCACTCTTTTTTTATCTGCAGCCCCTTTTGCATACAGGCACCTTGTGGTCCAATATCCAATACAACCCTTGAATAGTGGTAACGGAGATACTTCCCCACAGCAGCTACTGCATAACATTGATCCCAGCCAAATATATGATAATATCCGAAGAAAGATTATTTTTAGTCAAATATATTTATTTCAGTATCATTTTTATTTAGGTATTGTATTTAGCTTGAAGCACTGATGTTCATCGGCATTCTATGGGGATCCCATGCAGCATGTCGAAATGACAATTATTCCAGGGCTGTATTGTGGTGGTGGAGCGTGAGCGATTGATCATAACTCCAAAGTGGGCAGCTTTGTTTTGTGATAGATGTGACCTCCCTCGGCGTGGTTTCATTGCGATGTTGCATTTCATACCTTCCGCGTTACGTTGAGTTCAGACTCTTATCGCTGCAAACCCACTCAGCTTTGTTGAGTAAACGACCATCTCGTGATTCGTAGACCCGATCACTTGGCTGCTTGCGATGGTCAATGAGTGCATCACGGGGCTGCTGCTGATGACTTGACCGACTACGATTCAGATGGCCGTGACCCGACATTTCTGGCCCCCTTCGTGATGGGGACCACACGCGACTAAATATTATAAAAACGCCACATGGTTAAACAAATATATGTTGAGCAAGAACACGATCGCTTAGGCATGATGTTGTAGGCACATGTCGAAGGAGATGCGATGGATTCTGTCGCCTTCCTCCTTGGTCTAGCATTTGTTTGCTTTTGTGAAGGCCACTGTAGGGTTATTTCGGTGTTGATCGAGGAATATTTACTACTGTTCTTCTTGGTCAGCCCCAGCCCCTTGTGCTGCTAATCCCTTTCTTTTCGTCGCAGATGCGTTGTTCGGTAGATCATCTAAATGAGATCAAAGCTTGGAAATGGGCTGCCGCGTGTCAATTCATGCAAAGGCCGTCCAAAGTAGATTGCATTAGTATTCATGGTGGGCTGTAGGAAAAGAACAAAGCAGTTGCATGCGACATAGGAGAAAGCCCACGTATAACTACCAGGCAAATGTGACAGCTCGGCGGCTGACACCTGTGGCGTGATGGACACCTTTTTTTCAACAGGTGTGTAAGACCAACGCTGCTGGCGTGTTGAAGGCAAGACGTCAAAATACCCTGAGCGGAGCGGAGGAACTGGAAAATCGGAGGCCTGCAACATTGTTACATTTCCTTGGTCAAGCCCAAGTTCTTAATCTGTTAATTACATTCATGGGAATGGAGCACGTATGCTCATTGCTCGTGATGGTGGCTTGGATAACGAATTGTGGAGATTCAGTAGATATTCTGCACGCTAGTGGAATGATGATGCACCTCGAAATATATCTCTCTTGACCTCCCCACTCTGTGTAAGGATAGAGAGGTGCATTGACTCAGGATTTGTCCAGAGGCATGCATTTCAAAGGATGCTGCAGGTAATTAGCGCGGCAAGATGCACACTAACCAGATTTTTCCACCGAAGTGGCATAGCATGCAGCAAGTCTCATTGACTATTGACTCAAAAGAAAAAATGCCACAGTTGTGTACACTTCTGTGTATTTTCTTCCGAGCCAATCAGATCCTGGGCTATGCGCAACCACAAATCGTAAGCATGGCTACGCAGCCTAATTGTTCAAGGACGTCATGTTATCGTCAAGATATTGTCCGATATAAAGTCACCACGCCACGCCCGACGACTGCTTTGTCTTTCGCGCGGTTGCTCGTCTTGTGTTTAACCTCCCTTCCACACCGCATTGCAGAATATAAGCCGAGCGTCCATTAAGTCCTTGCAGACCATTGACAACTAGGTACCCTACAATCAGACGCTACCATATTGCTGTTCTTCAAGCGACCAGCTTCCCGTGCGCGACAAACTGGCAGGTGAGTATAAGAGGACAGTTATATCGATTCTTCGGGGTCGTATTACACATTAATGACTCGCAATGGTGACGTCCCGGGAAGGGTCACGAAAGGCATTCAAACCCATATCCCTGTATCGCAGGCCGGGTTTAGTGTAATTCTAGACTTGAGGGAGTTAAGAATGTTACTTGATGCTAGCGATGATGGACCATGCATTCACATACAAGATATGAATGGCATCCAAATCCATGCAAATGCACTTTCGCCCACAAGTCTGTCCACCAAAGCCAGTGAGTGTAAATGCTGGGCTGTTTCTGAAGACTTGGATATTGAACGCTTCGTTCCAATCGATACATGTGGCAAGGGGGGATCTTTTTCTTCAGAATCACCAGAGGATAGTCTAGCGGCTGGCCCTAGGCATCAGCCAACGGGCGACTTGGACGGCAACCACCACAGCAGCGAAATGACCTCGGACATAGACTCGGATTCTGACGTGGATTCGGACCCTAGTCTTTCTACAGAGCTCAGGAGGTACAACGAGTCGCTGGGCAAATACCACGCAGCGTTGAAGCAAACTATTAATCACAGCCAACATTTTCAAGATTTAAGAAGAGAGGTGCTGGGTTTCGCTTACGACAAGTTTTCAACTGCGAGGGCCATGTCAGGGTATTCCGCGCCACCCCGAAGGTGTGCCAGAACTCATGTTCACGCCAACCCGGTTGGGAGGGCAGATGGAGACGATGGCGAATTCGTCGTCGTGGATCGCCTCAGTGGATGCTTTCACTGGGCTTGCCCCTTTTACAAGCGAGATCCAGTCCAGTATCGGCGCTGCCTGCGACATCACAGTCTACGATCCATTTCGGATGTAAAGCAGCACATTCATAGGTGCCACAAAATGCCCCCCTACTGCCCGATCTGCCGCCAAACATTTGAAACATCCATGGAGTGCGACTCTCATTCCCGCCGGAGGCAATGCCAGGCCCGCGCCGATGTCCAAGTGGATGGGCTCACTCTGAAGCAACAGAAAAGGCTAGCTAGGCAGGATAACCACTGCCTGGGCGACGATGAGAAATGGTACTGGATTTGGGAGCTTGTCTGTTCCCAGACAGATGCACCATCTTCACCTTACCTTGACCGGGAAGATGAACAGGCTGTGTCCATGCTCCGAGATTTCTGGGCGACACACGGGACTCAATACCTACAGCAGTTTTTAAAGGATAAGACTGACTGCACAAAAGAATTGTTAGGTGGGAATGGCTGGGAATTTCTTTACGGATTGATATTGGAGGATTTGATTAACAAGTTGCTTGAGATGACATGTTGATCTCTGACTGGGATAGTGTCTATGTCAGTGGGTCAGTGTTATTGGTGTTTTTGGATGTATTTTCAGGCAGGTGCATCTGTTTGTTGTACAAAAAAGGCAATCGGGCATAAGGAAGGCAGAGATGAATGGTCGCGACCAAGTTTGGATGCAATACCTGAGGGATTAGGACATGCAAATGAAAATGTTTTTTTTTTGGCCCGCTATAAGCAAAACATGAAAACAATGACAACAATCAAAGAAGAACAAAGCCTTCGGTAACGACTATGTTGTAGTCACAAAAAAACGTAATTAGCTGAGAAAAAAAAACCCCCAGTAGCCTAGCGTTGTATGGTTGAAAAATTCTCGTCCAAAGGTCCATCTCGTCGTCTCATAACTCATCCAGCGAACTCATCGCCACCCTAGGAGCTAAAGTAAACTGGCCCGGGGGGGGCTGGGTCTCCTGCGAAAGAGCTTGGGTCCAGAATCGGGTCAGCACCAAAAAGTGAACCATCAAAGGTTGTGGCTGAAAGGTCGGGCAGATGAGGTTGACCGAAGTCCATGTTAAAGTTGGCGTCAATGTCAAAGCCGTCAAAATCGTTGCCGATGGGAAGGGCGCCACCCTCTCGGCCAGTAGAGGCTTTGGCGGGGACCGAGCCTCTGATCCTCTCGCGGAGGACACTCTCCCCTCCCATAAGCTCCCCTTTGAGTCTATCATACTCATCACGATAGAAGAATGGCCGGGACTTCTTGTTTTTGCAATTTTTAAAATGGAGGTCCCGCGCTTCCTCAGACTTAAACGCGTCCCAGCAAATCGAGCAATATGGCTTCGTCGGCTCCAAGTGGCATCTAACGCAATGCTGGAGGAAATCTGAAAAGCGGGTGATTATGTGCGTCCCGCACTCGATGTTGTGGTACATGTCAAATCGATAGAACAAACACGCAAGAATTGGAACCCCCTGGTGGCTCAAGTTGGCCATATCCTGAGCCCGAGAGACACTTTGCGTCTGGGGGCCGATGTGCCCTTGCGAGGCGGCACGCTCGACCCCGGGGAATGCAGGTGGCGAAATGAACTCATGGGGAGTTACATGGTAGCTCAGCGAGTGGTGGCCTCTCGCTGCACGAAAATGTCAGCAGGCGAGTTGCAGGGCAGCCGACGTTGCACAAAGTTGTGTTGGGCACAGCAGTGTTATGCATGACATACATGGCAATCATTCATACACGGCAGAGATGTGAGGGTCTACTTGATTGGGTCAAGGCGGAAAGAAAAAGTGGCTTACATGCTGCGTTGGCCCTCTGAGTGAGGTTTCGTCGGTCCATGGTCGTCGATTTGCACAAAGTGACAGCTGATGAGAGCGTAGATTTGAGGTTAAACGAAACACAGCGACTCTGCGAGGCGATCGTCGAGCCTTTTTAACTCCCACATGCTGCTGGCCAGGAGCATGCCAATCCACACGAGTGTGGTGCGGAGCTACCTGGCCCCGGGAAATCGATCAGTGAGGCTCACTTCACTCAAGTGTGGTAAATTCCGATGCCAAATGGGCGCCGAAGTACCGATGAATGACGTTTAACTTGTATGCAAACGCGATGGGGTGCTGTTGTTTCAGTTATCCTGTGTGTGGTGCTGAGCTGCTTGGCCCCGGTAAACCGATTAGTGAGGCTTACTTTACTTAAGTATGGTCAATTCCGATACCAAATAGGTGCCGAAGTGCCGATAAAGGATATTTAGCTTGTATGCAACTTTAGCTTGTATGCAAACGCGATGGGGTGCTGTTGTTTCAGTTATCCTGTGTGTGGTGCTGAGCTGCTTGGCCCCGGTAAATCGATTAGTGAGGCTTACTTCACTCAAGTGTGGTAAATTCCAATGCCAAACGGGCGCTGAAGTGCCGATAAAGGATATTTAGCTTGTATGCAAACGCGATGGGGTATTGCTATTTCAGTCATCCTATGTGTGGTGCTAAGCTACCTGGCCCCGGGAAATTGATCAGTGAGGCTCACTTCACTTAAGTGTGGTAAATGCCAATGCCAAACGGACGCCGAAGGTGCGCCGATGAAGGACGTTTAGCCCCCACGCAAACGCGATTGGGTGCTGCTGTTTCAGCCATCCTGTCTGTACAACACCATCGGCCTCGGCACGTCATCATCTCGACGGGGGACGTGGGAAAACAAGGAGTTGAACGCACCTCGGCTAGTGGCGCCTCCAACCCTTCAAGCACTGCTAGCCCATCTCCTTGAATGCGAATAGGGAGCAGCGAGGTACCTCGCTGCTCCCTTCGCATATTCAACGGCATAAGACTGCGCAGTAAAAGCGGCGGTTAGTATAATGAGTGGTCTTTGGTTCGCGCCAAGCTTCCCGACCTCAGGTCTCTCCCCCCAAGATGGCTTGGGCATCGGGTTTCCCAGCAGGGTCAAGTCCGAAACTACCCCAATCATGACTTTCAACGCATTTGACTCGCTGCTTTACGAATGCGGCGGGCTTCTTCTTGAGGCTGGGCATGTTATCAATGCCACGAAGATAACTCTAGTCCAGCTGGAAGTCCGCCCAAGGCTTCGGGCAGGCCCGAGTCGTGGGTCAGGCCAGCGATGCCATCGCCCATGGAGGTAACCGTGCCATCCGGTCGGCACGTTTGACATGCATGAGTCTGCTGGAAATCGGAGCATTTGATCCGCCGCATGAGTAGACGAATCTCATTGCCAGCGGTTCGGCTCGGCAGGTAAGCCTTGTAATCTTTTTTTGGTCGACAGATCCGCATGTTCGCTGGATCATTGCCAGGCCTCGCTGTGTTGCTATACCCAATCACCGGATCCCACGAGAACAATGCTAAGTTGGGCCGGTATGCACTGCTGAGACATCTGATGGCCTAAGCCGCTTCGCAAATAACCGCGCCTACAATCCAACGCTTGAGTGATTGTCAACGAGGTACTTCCCCACAATGGCCACTGCACAAGTTGGTTTGGTCAAAATAACCTTAATTTCTAAAGTAAAAATAATCCTAAAAAGAAAACCCAAGGTATAATCTTAAGATGAATATAAATAGGTATTGTTTATTCGTTTGTTTGTTTGTTTGTTTATTTGTTTTGGCTCAAAATGCTAAGACCTGGGTTCTTTTTGCAAGGGCTGTATAAGCGAGCATATATCGTCCGGGTATTCGATAATACTTCGATGGCATGCCTTGTGGAAGCCGACTCCAAACACAATCAACTTCTCCCATATCAGCAAGCACTTATACTTGGAAATATCATTCAACTTACAAATCATGCCATCCTGTCCAGCGCGACATAAGAGGGTCGTATAAACAGGGGATGCTTAATGCGTGTCACATGGCTCATACTGAGCAAGTCAACTTCGGCGAAGTTGAGGTCGCAGTACTGTGAAGACCGAACCTCTTGCCGTACTATTCTGCAGTGAGCTAGGCCATCATCCTATAGGCCTAGCTAGTCGCTTTTGGCTAAAGGAATGGTCTGTGTGGAGGCTAGCGTCCAAGCATAGTGCCTAGCTTTGGATTGGAAGGAGATCGCGGTCGGAGGGGACGATGGCGCGCCCAGTAGTGAGTATATGACTTCGTGAAGTTATATATGTGTCTGTATGTAGAGGGGGGAAAGAGTGTCTCTTTGTCGGTGGGCTTCCTGGAAGCTTTATAGAGGAAACGTGGAGGGAAGATCGAAGGGCAGAATCATGAATCTTGGAGTTCGGATGTGTGAATACATAAATGTCATCAACAAACACTCCATCATTCTCTTTGAGAAAAAAAAACACAAAACAAAAACAACGGGAAGTTTCATATGACGAAAACAAGCGACAAACATTGGTTGCCAACGTCGCCTCACATTGACGAATAATTTGTTGTTGTGGGACAACATGAGCGTCAGGTTACCCTGTACCGCATCGGACATTTAGCTATCCGGTGAAACCTCTTGGTGGTACGCATGACACCCGCAGCATACCCGGAAAAACCCCAAACGTGCAGACGCCTCCCGACGGCTTAAAATAATGCATAAAGTGATTCACCAGAAAACGACGTTGAGATCGCTCCGTGTTTCGCTTCTACTTCTAACCGCACCAAAAGGTCAAACGCAAACATGCACTCAGCCAGCCAAACGCCGTACCTCCAGCTATAGTTACAACTCATCCTTCTGGTAAAACTTCTCCTCGCTGCCCTCATCCTGCTTGTCGCCCCGCGTGTCACCTTGTTCGCCACCCTTCTTTCCCCCGCTCTTAGCAGTGCCCTCACCCTTTTCGGCTGGCTCGTCAATGTACCCGCGAAGCTCCCGGACGCCGTTTGGTAGTTCTACAAGCTCAAGCTTCCACCCGTATTTACCTGCGAGCTTGCGCATCCTTTCAATCATTTCTCGTACGGATGACACCTTGAGCTCGTTCTTCTCCATCTCGGCATCCGTCATTGATGTCACCTCGCCTCCATCCTTGGTGCTCTTGCCGGAGGCCACCACCTCGATGAAGCGTTCAATGTCGGTATCCGAGGTGTCAAAGTAGCTCTTTGGCGGAGCGAGCTTAATAGGAGGCTTGCCATCCTCGTCGGCGCCAGAGAGGACGTTCCTTGCGCCAACAATAACGCCGCCAACGTTGATTTCCTTCTTCACGGGCGCAACATCAATGACACCTTCCGCCTCTTGCTGCTCCTGGGCTAAAGCATCATCGTACGGACTGTCCTGCTCTAGAAGCGGTGGAATAGTATTGTCGTCGAGAATAAGCTGGCAGTTAATCGGGTTGGCCTTGGTCTCCTCGGGGGGCAAGAACGCAACGTCGTTGCACAAGCGGGGTGTGTTAATGACCATCAGGTACGCGCAGATTGTCACCTCCTTGATCCAACCAATCCTGTCATTCTTCAGGCCTGGCACGCAGTGGTACTGGACTTCAATGGTGCGGTCCCGGCCCGTCAAATCGCACTCGGTACCTCCCTCCAGTCGCTGCACCAGATACCGCTGATCACCCTTCGCCTGCAACTCAGCAGGGGGCGGAGATTCCTCGCTATCTTGCTTGGCCGCCTGGTACGCGCTCGACGGCGGAAGTGTCGGTTTCTCACCTAGGACGTAGTACGCAGTGTTGGGGTCCCTCTTGGGGGGTTGGCCATTCGGGATCGACGGCAAAGCGTGGAACTGAGTGATTTTGCGGTTATTGCAAAAACTGTAGCTCCACCAACCGGACATAAAATACAGGCAAGTGTCTTCGAGGTCGGCAATGAGCTCCCAGCCGCTGTTGGTCGCGCGGACGAGCTCCCTAGCTTCCTCGGCTTTGGCCAACTCGTTTGCCGTCTTATTTTCGGGAGAAGGAGGCTGGATCACGGGGATGGAGCAGAGATACTGGTGAGGAGGCATTTTCATGAGCTCGTAGGTGAAGGCATCACCCAGGTTTGCGCCGTCGGCAGCCTCGTCGCCGGCATCGGCTTCGCGAACATTGTTGAGGGTGGATTGTGAAAACTCTGCGGAATAGGTGGGGTGCTGGCCGTGCTTCTCTAGGAGGGCATTCGCATCACTCTGAGAGATGTACTCATCAGAAAACAAAACATCAAACTGGTCCAGAATTAGCATCGCGACGTCATCGCATGGAGGGGAGAGAGGGGGGCCACGGACCTGAGGGTACGTCAGCAGATCCTCGTGAATGCTGAAGCCAGGCGAACGAGCACTGGCGAGCTGGGTAGCCGCCAGCAGTACTAAATTGAGACGGCGCATTGTGCCGTAGTTGGCTTGTTGTGATCACATAGAGCTAGAGGGAAGAAATCACCGAGGTCAACGGTGCCACCTGGGCTTTGCTTGATGAGGTGTCATGATGGACCGCGTTGTGGAGTTGTAGCGGCGGGAGCACCGGGGATTTGCCGGCCAATTACAAGAGCAGGGGTCCTTGGGGCGTCTGAGCTCAACGCCGAGGTAGCAGCACCAACTACGAGCAACTACCCATTCTGGATAAAAATAATATCCCCCACAGGTTCAAAGCGCTGAGCTGAAGACCCCACGAGGCAATGATCGATGAATTGTTTTGTTTTCATCTCATCCCCCGGTGTTCGGCATGAAGGGGGCTCAGCCGCAATGAAACCCACTTGGAGCAGGGTCAACGAGACTCACGCTGTGTTACAGAGTTGTCAAGTTAATTATTCCATCTTTAGAACGATAGGGTTCATGTGGCCATATAGCCTGTGGCTAAATTTCTAGGAACATCCCCCTTTTTATATTAAAAATGATGTCAATTTTCGGATTCAGGAAATGAGGGTTCCCAGACGACACGTGTCGTGGGGTGGCTGTTCTCAGGGGCCGTTGAAAACCATCTCGGTCGCGCTTCGCGACAGGCCTCATCCCAGGACCTGGAGAGATCCGCGAGAGATGGGTTTTTGATCTTATCGTCATCGCCCGCCCGCTAGTCCTAAGATTGGATTGGTATGCCTTTTAGCAGCGAGATTAGCTCGTTTGGTGTTTTTTTTTTAAGTCACGGAGCAATGGCGGCGGTTTCGAGGCCATCCTCTGGCTGTGGCATGATATTCAAAGCGCGTAGCTGTCAAGGGAACCCCGGAGCCGCTGACAGAGGGACATGCCTGGAGACCACGCTTCAGTCCCTCCGCGGCACGCACAAGACACTACCGGTTACCGGTAACGCTCATCGTTAATGCCTAAGTGGAATTGAGGAGGAGAAGGCTCCGACTCCGATGGAATCAGAGACCGTGCTTCAGGGTCCGTCCAATCAATCTCGATTTCCCCGCAGCCTGCGTGGCATACATAGGCTTTCCATGTTGTTATTTTGTGCGTCCAACTGTAGGCAATGCGGGTAATGCAGCAACGGCTACGGTTTCGAGTACAGTATGCGTAGCTTAGAGGCGTGGACTGGCGAAAGGGGGGCGAATCGGATGCATCGGGGGGTGCCAGTCAGACGATTTGAATCGCGACGAAAGCGGTGTGCTACTCGGTGAGGCCTTTGCATCTGTTGTTGACGACGAGATAGGTGCGAGGCTCTGCATACAACCCAGGACTGTTGAATCCAGGTCGGCAGGTCTCATTCCAGACCACGAGATGCAGGCGAGGCACATTTTTTCAAAAGGCAACGGTAGCATCCGATAGGCCACTGTACCGTGGCTTACACGTTTCTACACAATGGTGTGGTCGCAAATGTGCAAATATCGAAGAGTGATTGGGGCGGAGCACAAGATCTGCATGCAACTGAGTTGAAACGGGAGAGGAGGCTTGAGGCACGATCAACGCAGGGAACGAGGCAGCGAGAGTGGAACCAAGCAGATGGAGGGATTTGCAGCATACAGCACGCGGGTCATGCCATAGTTGGGAACCAGAGGTCGTATATTGGGCTAGGTTGGTTCAAGCACGACAGTTGGACGTTTTGGCCCTGGCTTGGGTTGCAACTGACGCGGCTAGTTGGTGCCCGGCACATGCGTACCAAGAACCGGCTGCATGCTGCAGCAATGCCCGTTTGCTGGTTGCCCATTGCCCATTGCAGTGTCTCGGTCTGGGAAGTGATTAGGTTGCGCTACAAACAGGAGGAGACCTGGGAGCCTGTGGCCCGTAAGCATCATGGGTCTTCGGGTGTCGAGCCCGAGGGGCTTTGGGGGGGGGGGCTCCAGGGCATATCGCGGTGACGACTACAACAAAATGCAAACTAGGACTCGATTGAGCCCACCGCGGGCGATCGTCGACCCACAGCCGCAGATGATGGAGGGACAAGGGGAGAGGGCATTCCTGGCTGGCTGCTGCTTGCTGCCGCTGCGCGCGAAGACTGAGATGCAGTGAGAGGCTCCCGGCTAGTGTGGCCTTAGCGGTGGAGGGGTGACGAGACAGATGCGAGCACTTCTTTGTTCTTCCTTTTTTCTTATTCTTCCAATGTGAGATGGCCATCGGGGACTAGCGCTCTCCCACTGCTCGCCTCACTCTTCTGGCGGTTGCAGGCCAATCGTCCAGAGCGGGCGGGTCCCCTGGCTCGAGCCGCGCCACGTCGATGGCCAGTCGTTGGGTGCCGTCCTGCGTTTGCCTCGTTTTTGTGGGCTCGTGTCTGGGGTGTGCCATCCAAGGACGCGCTGCAGGGATGGAGGGAATTTAGCGGGATGAGATGGCATAGCGGTCTGGGGCGGCAGAAAGCCAAAAGGTGGGATGCCATGTCCCATCGATGTCCCATGTCCCTCTGGTTCTGGCGCGCGACCACAAGAGTGCCAAAGCAGGCTGCGGCGCGGGCGAATGACGGAGCGGCGTGATGACACCCCGCTGGTCGGGTTGGCCCCCGTGGTTCTTCAGCTGCACCTGTGGCTCGCCAGATGGAGGGTTGGTTGTTTGTTGGCAGTTCCAGAGTCGCTGCCGGGAGTTGATTATGGTGGTGGAGAGATGCATTGGCGGCGGGCTTCGAATCACGGCCTCCGGTCAAAATGGGATCATCGTCGGCTGTCTGCGGCCCATGCCGCAAAGCGCCTAGCCTGCCCATTCACCATCTCTCCTGCCATCTCGTTGTTGTGGGCAGAAGGTCGATTCGGGATATTCACACCTGGGCTGTGGAGCCGCCGCATGATACGATGAGTCGATCGCTGGGTCTGGAGAGCAAAGTCTACTTCCTCAGACCGTTGATGGGCAAGCCCAATTACCGAGTACGGCCTACTGCAATGTCGGCCACGGTGCAGCCTTTAGCCTCTTTGGCGTGCCTTGGGGCCCGCGCCATGATGACATCCTCCCCTTGTCCCCGTACCCAGAGGTGGGCTCGTTCCGGGATGCGAGTTGATCCACGAAACACTGCAACACTGGTTTCTTCTGGTTATTATTTGCTTTTGATGCGAGTCTGCTTGCGCTCCCCTGCATCTGGGATTGGCCGACCCGTGCAAAGGAGTCGACCATCATGCACGTTGGCGTTGGAGCGACCCGTGTCTCTGCTAACGTCGTAGTCTATTCTGTATGTGCTCATATATTTGCTTCTGCCAGAAGCCACGGCCAGTTCCTTGGGATAAGACACCGCATCCCGGCCTTGGAATGACGATGACAATCATGGACTTCCATAATTACGTGTGGCTTGGGTCTGGTCCGAGCGGGCCTTGATTCACCCTGGCGGTCATCTGGGTGCTTGTATCGCCGTGTCACTCCCAGCGTAGTGTGTGCTAAAAGTGGTTGACATTTGAAACGGCGCAAAACTGTCGGTGACCATGATGGACTGGACGAAACAGGGCCGCTTCGCGGGCGATGCATGACATTGTTCGATGGGGGATGCGATGCGCGCACGTCCGTCATGTCCTCGACTGGATCCCACAGCACAGCGCGAGCGCGCCATGGTCTCTTGTCACACAGAAGCGCAGCGCACAGCACAGCACACAGCACAGCCCGGGCGACCCGACCTCTTCTCCCACGAGCCCAATAGTCCCGTGTTTTAGAATCTTCGGCGGGATTGGATGCCATCCCAAGTCCAGCCCGTCTGCAGCGCCACAAAGCCATGGGCGTCTTCTGCACCACTTTGATCGGGCGCATCATCTTCAAAGGACGGGAGTCATTGGGGTGTTGCGACCTGCCGGACGTGGGCCGCTGCAGGTCGGGTCGCCGGAATGGCCAACTGTTCAGTGGGCAGAGCACAGTCTCATCCAGTAGGTGACCGGTGGGTGCGCAGCGGCTGTTCAGTGGACGGTCAGTGGCCGCCCGGTAGAGGTGGTGTTAGTTGAGAGCGCGTTTAGTGGGTGCAGCACCCCGAGCCCACAGTTGTCGTCGTCGTCGTCACTTTGGGGGTCAGCAATAGCTGTCCTGTGGTATACACAGAGGCGCCGGGTGGAGTGGAACCTGGCCGTCTTGGGCCTTTCAACATCGTCATCATCAGCAGAAGCGGCAGTCGGATGGGCCAGCATCCCCGGCCTCCAGCTCTCGGCGAGTGTTTTTTCCCTTTTCTTTTTTTTCAACGGGGGCCTCCTTTCATCGCTCTGGCTGCCACCGTCGCAGTTGCAACCATCCCTCCTCCAGCGGCATCGTCCTGGATCTCGCGACCGACGCCGGCTGACAGGCATCCATCTCGTCGAGTCCAGCACACACCGGCACTAAAAAAAAATATGCCCTCCCCCATGCTCCTACGTAGCACATGCATCCCGGACTTTCAGACATCACACCTACCCATCCACATCACTCTTCACACCCCGGTCCCCAGTCCCTGTCGCATACCCACTCGACCCATCCAAACAACACCCCCCTGTCACCAGTGGGGTTTCTGAAAGCCTCGTTCTAAACCACTGGATGAGTGCTCTCGGTCGCATCCTGGTCCCCTACTTTAACCCACGCCCATCGCCAGCTCACATCCCATCCCGTTTCTGCCTCGACTTCTTCGTCATCTACAACCGGCTAATCACCAAACTGCAAACCATCGCCCTACATATCTCGGGGCCATCGCCACCAGTTCCCTCTCTCGCCTCGTCTCTCCTTGTTGGCCCTCCTTTCACGAACCGGTCGATCCGCTTTCACGCATTTACATCAGATCGACCTTTTCTCTGAAACCCCATTCACCACATCCACATATCCAGGTTGTCCAGATTTAGCTTTGGGCATTCCGATCCTATCCTTTTTTCGTGGCTTCACTTCGACTTTTATTGCTGCAATATGAATTTACCCAGTAACTCCAATTCATTCGAGGAGCTTCAACGTCAACTGCAGGAGGCACAGCAGCGCAACAGCCAGCTTGAGCAGCTCCTCCAGTACCAGCAGTTTTCCACAGTATCAAACACCGACGTTGCTCTCGCTCAGGGTGGCTTCCAGCCTGCCAACCATGTTTCCAGTGCAAGGCTCTCTCGTAGCAAGTCAACTATTAGCTATCCTACCCAGATGGGTTCTGTGACGGTAAATTCTCCCACCATGTCCTGCGCTTGCCCGCCCGACTGACACCCCACGCTATCAAGGATCGCAACCTATATCAAGCTCCCAAACGTCAGAAGCGCGCCCTCTCACACCAGGGTGGTGCTGCCATGAGCCGCAGCTTTTCAAATCGCTCCGAGTCCAACATGCCCTTTGTGCAGGTTGGTCCCGTCGCGCCGCTCACCAACGCAGCCCTTGACCGATTCTACACCTCTCGCGATGAGCCCGCCAACCAGTCTCTCCAAGGCGGCCCCTCGCAGCGCCTGCCCAGCGTCCAGGAAAACACACCCCTCTTCGGCATCGGCATGGATCCCAAAGACTTTCTCGCCCACTGGGATGAGTCGCAGAACTCGACAGATTACCTCTCATCGCAGCCTAATGGATCACCCCACGAGTCGTTTGCCTATCTTCCATCCGCCTGCCCGTCGATGATCTCGGGCTCGTCCGCTGGCGAAACCACCAGCCCGCTCACCCGCCAGAACAGCTCCTTTGACAACTTGGGGTCTTCCGACATGAGCCGACTTGCTTCCACACAATCTCAGAGCGATGCCTATCTCTCGCAAGAGTCGCTGATGACCGTCGGCAACGTCAACAGCCTCGCCGGCACCAAGCGACCTGCCGACCAGGTTCTCTTGGGTCTCGGTGCCAGCCTGCCCCCCACCGCACCCCACCAGTATGCTTCTGCACCCAACGGCAACTCGTTTCTCTCTTCTCCCGGCTCGGTCAACATGGAGCGATCATTCTCCAGCGCCAGCATGAACAGCGTCAAGTCAAATGCATCCAGCCTAGAACGCCGTGCCAAGGAGGCTCGCGAACGCGCTGTTTTCAATGGCCGCACCCAGATTGCACCGAGACCCCAGGATAATGCCACCAAGAGCACCGACAGTTCTCCTTTATCCAAAAAGGAGCCCAAGGTTCCCGTCAACAAGAGCCAATACGTCCGCCCCAAGCACCCCAAGGTTCACTGCTCTCAGTGCAATGAGCACCCTGAGGGCTTCAGAGGCGACCACGAGCTCCGAAGACATGTCAACGCCAAGCATGAGGGTACCGTTAAGAAGTTCGTTTGCCGAGACCCTGCCAAAGTTGGCATCGTCTCCAAGGTTCAGGCCATCAACCCCCTTGACAAGTGCAAGGCCTGTGTCGCTGGCAAGGAATACGGTGCCTACTACAATGCCGCTGCTCATCTTCGCAGAACCCACTTCAAGCCAAAGACCCCCCGCGGCAAGAACAAGGGTCTTGATGAGAAGCGAGGTGGAAAGGGAGGCGGTGACTGGCCCCCCATGTCTGACCTGAAGCTTTGGTTTGAAGAGAAGCTTGTCAAGGCTGACCCACAGGGTGCCATCAATTCTGACCCTGAGGACGCTGATGACGACATGGCTGATGTTGAGGTCCCAGAAATGGGCTCGCAGCAGATGGAAATGTTTTCTGGCATCGGCACCAACATGAGCGCTTTTGACATGGATGGCAACTACGAGCTCAACGTCGAAGGCGCCACTGATGCCAACGCCATGCTTGTCAACACCGACATGGGTATTACTGCCCCCATCTCTTCTGCATCCACCGGTTTTGGATACTCGTTCAACGGTTCGCCCATCCTTCAGGACGAGTATGGCTTTTCCGATCAGGCCAACTCCGTCTATGGCTCCAACATGTCATCGACCAACACTATTACTCCTTCAACCTTTCAGGATATGTCCCAGCTCAACGTCTCGGACAACATGTGGGCTTAGACTGTTCAATTTTTGGGCTGTGTTTTCTTTTTCTTGGCTCGTCTAGATCATTTTCTATCATCCACTTCCACCAGTTTGTGTGCACGGGGCAATCGACTTGGCCAGCACTTTTGAATTCCCAAGGGACGAGTGAAAGGAACGAGAAAAAGAAAAACCCGAAAAAAATGTTTTATGACTGAGTAGTCGTTACGTCATCGACTACTGCTGCCCTCGGTGGTTAGCTGCAAGCACACAACTTGTGCAGCTAATGGCCACCGGGCATCTCCTTCTTCCCTAATGGCTTTTTTTATTCGCTATTTTTGTCACGATTTCCCGTTTGGCGTCATTTCTTGGTTTTCGCCTCATTTTCTTTATTTTAATCCTCCCTGGGAAACTGGTGGGAATACGTTATATACTACTTTCCTTCTGTCCACCCCTTTGAGGGTGTTGTCAGATTCACGACCGACGGCTAACAGCAACGGTCCCCATTCAAACGTTTTTATGTCACACGAATCGAAAGTGCTTCATTCGTGAGGATTCTATACATTGGGATTAGGAAGGGTTCACTGGAAATATGGAGAGGAAAGAGGAAAAAAGACGGTTTGTCCTCGTGAGGGTTTTATAACTTGTACGAAACCACTTCCGCGAGGAGTGGAAAATATTCTGGAAGGCGTTTTGACAAGGGTCATGGGCAGGCCTGGGAGGAAGTGCCGGTTTTTTCAGCGCGGGCTGCATGTGAAATGGCGTTTCATCTTGCTGGACAATTGCTTTGCTTGTATATTGTTTTTTTATTTCTTGTTATTTAGTTGAGAGATGCTGGGGAAGGGGTTTTGGTTGGAGGCATGTGGGAAGCCGGGCATATCGCTTGGTTGGAAAATACCTGAGCGGGATGTAGAGTACCTTGCCGTTGGCTCGAGACGTAGGAGTCGGGAGCTGGCAACCAACGTGCTGGAAATGCACGGTTTTGACCCCTATTTTATCTTATTGTTTTGTTTGTGAAGTTTATGCCTTGTCATGTAGTTATTATCTCGTGGTCGCATTAATCTAGTAGTCTGTCTATACATCTGGGTATCCTTCCTTGCATGTTGCTATCTAAGCCTTTGCACTCATGGCTTCTTGACCTTTTCCGCCCACTCCTTTGAGCCCTTGACGCCCTCGTGGCCGCGCCTGAACAGGGTCCTCTCCATCTCGTCGAGCCCGCGGAGGAACTCCTGGCTGTGGCCGCTGACGCTCTCGTCGGCCTTGCGGGCGTGCAACCCCACGTCGGAGGCGCGGACGACCCAGGTCCTGCGGACGACGTCTGCGATCTCGCGCTCCTCAAAGAGGTCCAGCATGCGGGCGGCGAGGGCGTAAAAGTGCGGGCTCTGGTCGCGCAGGGGGACGGCGCGCGGGTCGGCGGACAGCGCGGCGAGCACCTGGGCCGACAGGCTCGGGGGCAGGTTGAGCGTCAGCGGGGCGCCCGACGCGGCCGACGTCTCGGACAGCGCCAGCAGCTCGGCGAGCCAGAGCGGGAGGTTCAGCGGCGTGCCGGACTTGAGGCCGTGGGGGGAGTTGTCGAGGTGGCCCAGGTACGGGACGTCGAGCTCGAACTGGCAAGGGACTTTCTATTTTTTTTTTCAAGACTGTGTAAGTGGGATGCAAATGAGAGACGCAAAAGAGACATGTTAATCGAGAGGGGTTAAATGTATGTATTTACCTCTGCATCCGTGAGGATGGAGTCAATGTCGTAGTACGACATTGTATTAAGAATGCGTTTTGCTGCGTCGCGTGCTCACGACTGCAGAGCTATCGTCAGAATGGCGGTGGTGTTTAGCGGTGGAGGGGCAGCAAACGCGTGCTGCAGAGCCCCGCCAAAACGCGGTGGCACGATGACATAATCGTGCTGATGGCGCCAGCTTGACAAGCCTACCCGACCGAGAATAAAATAAAGAATGAGCGTTGGCTTGAGCTTGACGAGGGTGGATGAATTATTGTCAATTGGGCCACGGTCATTGGCCGCTCCAGCATTTGTCTCAATTACTGTGCTCTTTTTTTTATTTATTTTCATCTTTAATCATAGATTGATTCTCAGAGTTATTACCACCGTCACCCCTGGTAGTTTGCTCGGCGGAGTTGGGGTACCTGAACAAAGATTGCAATCCGAGGAACCGGAGTCCGTCGATTTGGAATCATCTTTGATGTAACGCGGGATACAGTGCGAGGACGATGTTTAGCCACTTGGTATTGCCAACACGCAGGATCAACAACACAGGTCGTCGTTGTTTTCTAATGCAAAAGTTGTTCTATATATATTGCCCAGTCTTTTTTTCTCTCGTTAATTCTTAAGCATGATGATGCATCAGAGAAGAAGGACTGCAGGTGGTTCGGAGATTTTGGCCCTGATGATTGTCACGGAGGTACTTCGCCGAAGCGAATACACACTGACAGACCACGACAACCCAAAGGAAAGGGTAACCCTAAAATGTCCTTAAAGATTGTCTTTAGGTAAATCTATTGATTTATTTACGCATCATGTTTGCTTACTTCGACCACAAATGTAACGGTATCTGGTGTTTTCTCGATTGCCGAATTCATCCAAGGGCCGTATTGGCAAACAGTATGAGGATGTCGGCCTCAGCACACTGTGCATATCTGCGACTCTTCTCATCGCATCCTTTGGTTAGTCGGCATCTTCGGAGTCCATAACCGCGAAGTCTCCACCAGCTCGGTGTTCCGAGTTTGGGCGAACAACTGTATCAGGTTGTCGCAAGATTAATGTACCAGTAACCAGAATCCCCGAACCCCCTTCGGCTCCGAGGTCTAACTGCGACGGGCTGGAGCTTGCGTCGAGCTGTCCAGGTGAATAAGTCCGTCTCGCGTTTCGCGACGATGGAGGTGGTGGAATTACAAAAACCTTGCTGGGGGAATCCGATACCATGAACGGGTTGCTTTCTTTTTTTTATATAAGATTTGAGAACCACCAATTTATATTTATACCACTTTCGGGGTCCAGCCTAAGACAATCGTTCGATTGACCCCTGTCCGATCCGTCCCGACACCCGTGAATCTTTAATTGAATCGCACGCATCAAGATCGGTTGGTAGCAGCCACAGGGCCAGCCAGCCACTACCCCGCCACACCTGGTCCAAGCTCCCGACGAATGACGAAACGCTGTAATCACCACACTCACAAGCTCGGCAATTCAGTCGTCGACGCCGCCCAGATTCCGAATCCTCCATCTTTTTGACATCATCAATCCCAAAATCCCTGCTTTTCCAGGTGAGTTTTCTGTCCCTCAGTCTGCCCCCCCGCTCATCGTCATTGTTCTTCTGGAATTGTTTTCGCCGCTGCCCAAGTCGCAATCCCACTTTGTTCTTACCCCTCCAGATTTTGCTGCTGCGCTCATCCCAATTCGCCGCAAACCTTTTGACTGACAAAATAAATCCCCGCCTCGATAGCTTCTAAAATGGCCTCTACTCTCCTGCGCACCGCCCCCGCCCTGCGCGCCGGTCTCCGCGCCCGTGCTGCCAAGCCAATTGCTGCCATGGCTTCCACCAGCTTTGTCCGCGGCAAGGCTACCCTCCCCGACCTGTCCTGTGAGCAACCTCCCCTACCCCACGCTGGCCGTTGAGCAACATACCAACAGCAGACAGACGACTATGGCGCTCTCGAGCCCTACATCAACGGCCAGATCATGGAGCTCCACCACTCCAAGCACCACCAGACCTACGTCAACGGCTTCAACGCCGCCGTCGAGGCCATCGCCGAGGCCGAGGCCAAGGGTGATGCCAAGGCCGCCGCTGCCCAGGCTCCTCTCATCAACTTCCACGGCGGTGGTCACGTCAACCACACCCTCTTCTGGGAGAACCTTGCCCCCAACGGCAAGGGAGGTGGTGGCGAGCCCGAGGGCAAGCTTCTGGTAAGGAAACCCTCTCAGCAGCTGGGCACTAGCTAACTCTCCAGACTGCCATCAACGAGGACTTTGGCTCTTTCGAGGCCCTCAAGAAGCAGACCAACGCCGCCCTCACCGGCATCCAGGGCTCCGGCTGGGCCTGGCTCGTCAAGGACAAGACCTCCGGCACCCTCAGCGTCGTGACACGCCCCAACCAGGACCCCGTCACTGGCAACCTCGAGCCCCTCCTCGGAATCGACGCTTGGGAGCACGCCTACTACCTGCAGTACCAGAACCGCAAGGCTGAGTACTTTGGCGCCATCTGGGAGGTCGTCAACTGGGGCACTGTTTCTAAGCGATTCGAGAACTAAAAAAAAACTGAGACCATTTGTCATTAATGAATGGACGGATGCCTGTAGTTTATTTCTAGTAAAAAGAAAAGCAAGCTGTAGGCTCAACCAGGTACTCCAAGAACTAGGCCACAAAGAAGACATACAAATTGTCTTTAACAATAGTTGTGAAAATCGTTTCGCCCTGGCTTGAGGAACAAAAAACTCGGTCCTCTTGCAATACAAACTCTGCCCTTATAAATTGGAGATGTTGACCTCTCACTGATTAAGACGCCTTCCTTCCCTTGCCAAGGCCTGTCGGCTCCAACGCACCGCATCCATCCTCAATTGTTGCCCCCCCAATTATTGTTGGACTTACCGCTGAGGCAAAAGCAGAAGTACTTCCTTGCTCAAGCAAGTAAGTACAGTAGGTTATATTCTCAACTATTATCACACATATACACGCATCATTGTTTAGGGCGCTCTTTCTACTCGTTAGTCTGGGAGGCTACCTCGTTGCTTTTGATCTTTCCGGAGCCACGCTCGACGGTTACCCTTGGCTCAGTTATTGCATTTTATTGACCACCGCATCAACAATTGGTGCACAACGTCCCATGCAAAAATACGACGAGTTGAACTAAATAAAACCAATGCCAGCTCGATCCTCCTATCCACAGTCCACCAAGGGTCTTTAATACCAATGCAAAAACCTGTTAAACTATGCAATCTGCCAAACCAACGACGCCCTAATCTTGCCACCCAGTATATACACCTCGTCGCCACGTCTCGCCGACGGAGCTAATCATCACCGCACTTGATTTCGTACAATCCCTTGGTAGAACATCAGTTCCTCAGGATATTCCTGCTCAAAAACTGCAGAGGCATAAGAGTGCCAGTCCTCTTTTGTCCTGTACTCGAAGAATTTGACGTATTCCCACCATGGAGGGAACCAGCCCGCACAATTCCAGCGGAGAATTTTCTCAATCTTGCCATCCTTGACAAGAATATCTCGGGGATTGATGGAACCGTGTGTAAAGATCAATCTGTCGAAGTTGCACAGTCGTGAAAGCATTCTGTTCACAAGTTCCTTCGGGGTGCCCTCGGTGATTGTGTGCCTGAGGAAATTCACAAATGCAAAGCGAATCAAATCATCATGCGGCATGTCCCAGGCTAGTGAGATGATAGCAATGTAATAGTAGTATCGCCTATCCAAAATAATGGCGCATCCGGGGGCAGCAGCAGAACCGATAAAGGGGAGCTCTCCGTCAGGTTGGCGCAGTCTTCGCATGCTGTTGATTATTGCGCGTAATTGTTTCATGTATTCGCATTTCATTTCATGGCTTAGGATCGGCCACTCATCTTCTAACGACACGCCAGGCGATAGTAGAATTATGGGGCGCACCGATATGTCCGGGGCGAAAACAGGCACATCCTTGAGGTTCCTTAATACGAACCACTCTTGGTGGACAGCCATCCGCGGAAATAAGATCTTCTTCTCAGTTTCTCTAATAACGCCAGTTTTGTCACGAAGTCCCGTGATCAAATCAACTGGTAGTGTTGATATAAGTCTCTGACACCTCCTTATCACTTCATTCTGATCCATGGCTTGGAGCATGATCAGCCAGGCACAGCCAACAACAAAGACAGCGACTCACTGGGCTCGAAAAGTTCCAGTTTCTGCGGGTCCGATTCTTCCGTGTCCGATTCTTCCGTGTCTGATTCTGGCTCTGGAGTCAAGTAGTGCTTTCTGGTTTGGGTTCCTGGACTCTTCACCGACATGTTCGGTTAGCGATTTCTCGTGTGATAGCACCCTACACAAACCTCCAGGGAAGGTCTATGATAATAAGTTAGGTAGCCATTGGATGGGCTAGGTATGCTGTGGTCACAGTCAGCTAGAATTCGAGAGGCTGCTGAGAACTTGGTGTTTTACGGCTCCTCAACCCATTCTACAACGGGGTGCGGCAGGAAGGCCAGCGGTGGCGGGTCTATGCCCTGGTTCCATATTCGAATGGCTTCTACTCGGTGGCTTGGTTGCTCCCAAGGATGCAGGTAGTTTATGATATTCCCTTGATTACCTGAATCGCCTATAATTTTCTCTTGCGCATTCGGGTTGCTCATGACGTATGTTTGTAACGAATAAGGGCAAAAGTACCACTAGAGAGAGCGTGAAAAACGTTGGTGTCAAAATCCCAGACGGGTGAAGTGGGTGAAGAGTGCAAAAGGTTGAAGGAGGGCGGGCGCTTGGGTTCAGTATATGTCGCCCAATGCTCCTGCCCAGAGTTCGTTATACGTCGTCATCGTCGCTTCTATCTTCAACAGGTAGTCACCGCGGGCCAATGCGAGAGCAAAAGAATCCCGAAAACAAATCCTGAAAAAATCCTCAAAGTAAAAGAACCCTGAGAGACTATCTGTAGGGGATCATATTATTCAAGGCATCATTCACGGATTGTTGTATTATACTTAATTTTACAAGTACCCCAACGGGGCTGCTTCAAGCTGTCCATGACCCGTGTGCTAGGAAGATGCTAGGAAGATGTTTGATGTATATCAAAATCGCCGTGTTGATTCATAACGTAAAAGCTGACGTGGAGTGGAATTCGTCGTGTCTAACCCCCCTCCCCCCCTATTTAAAAAAAAAAAAAAGAAAAAGAAAAAGCCGAATCAGGCCATACCAATGAACATGTATCCTCTCTACATTTAAACCGTGTAACTTCCATCCGAAATCTACTCGTCGTCCTCCTCTTCCTCTTCCTCTTCTTGCTCAGGCTCCTGCGGCTTCTGGGTGTACCGTCGAGGAAGGCGGTTCTCCCCCTCAACGTACGGGATTCCGGCTTCCTCGCGCGCCATGTCGTTAACCCACTTCTCATTTCCAGGGAAGCCGGGCTTGGCTCCGGTCTCGGCCCACTTGGCGGCGAGGTAGAACCATCCGAGGGCGTTTCCGACGGTGCCGACCTCGTCGCTGACGCCGGTGCGGGCCTCGTGGCTCATCTTGGCGTGGAGTTCCTCGTCGGTCCAGAGCTCCATGAGGTGGGCCGCGACGGCCTTGTAGTCGCCGGGGGTGACGAAGAAGCCGTTGACGTTCTCCTTGACCTGCGTCGGGATGCCGCCCTCGTTGGAGACGACGACGGGGACGCCGGCGTGGAGGGCCTCAGACACCTTGATCTCGAAGCCTTCGCGGGTGGAGAGCTGGAGGATGACGTGGGCGTTGGCGATGATCATGTTGAGGAGCTGGTCGTTGGGCTCCAGACGCATGATGCTGCAGTCGGGAAGCAGGTCCGGGTAGTGCGTCTCGAGCTGGTTCATGGTCTGGTCAAAGATGATGGTGCCATCGGGGTCATCAACAGAACCGTTGCCGCATCTAAAAAGGGGTCAGAGTATGTTTTTTTCTATATTTCTCGGGGGCACTTACACGACGAGCTGAGGAACATCAGTGATGCCAGCCTTGTCGCATTGGCGGCGGAACTCGGCGTAGGCGTCGATGACGGTAGGGATACCCTTGGCAGGGTCAAATCGAGCAACCTGGGCAATGTATTTGCCTATCTCCACGTTAGCAATCGTCCAGTTGGGGTAGAAGCAGCTTCGTACGGTTAGGCCAAGCAAGAGGAGTCCTTTGACAAAATTAGTAATGCTTCAGACGATGGGGTAGGCGGCATACATTCGCTGGCGAAGACACTGCTGGTTGTAGATGTGTCCATAGTAGCCAGTATCCCACTTGTTCATAGGCTTGTTCAGGCCATCGAGCCAGTCGGAAGTGGCCGGGAGGTAGACGACCTTTTCTCGGGGAACAGTGTGCGGGACAAACTTGGGGATGGGGTGGCTGATGAACATGTCGGCACCCTGGATCTTGCCCCAAAGGTAGTTCCAAATGTCCGACTGAGGCGAACCCTCGATAGCAACGAGATCGCTTCGGATCTGAATGTGAGATCGGAAGAGGACAGGGCGGTTGGGGGTAAGCTTCTTGACCAAGGGGATCAGGCCGGGCATTTGGGGATCGTCAATCTAGCACTAGTCAGCCTCAGCTACCCCAGATTCTAGGTGCAGAGATGTTCACTTACGATGATGATATCAGCACCACCCTCCTCTGGTGGGCGCAAGGGACCGCCCTCGGAGAGCCAGTATCTGTTGGCATTGTCCTCGATCCAATCAGTAATGGCAGTCTTTTCCTCGGCGGAAATGCGCTGGTCAGGGTGGCTGACGCCCTGGAGAATGTTGTGGACATTCTTGGTGATTCGGAAAACGCCAGGTCGGGGCTTGGGCACTGCATACTGTTAGCGCAAGTTGATTATAGGTCTCATCTTATTACGCACCATACCAAGTCACCTCGACACCGAGAAGACGGGAGAGACGAACGAGAGCGTGGCGCATGAGTGCGACACCGCCACCCTGGGGAGTGGCGCTGAAGAAGGCAATCTTGGTCTTCTTCTCTCGAAGTTGGTTGACATAGTGCATCATGGTGTTCCATGTGGCAGTGGTGCAGGTTCCCTTGTGGTCCAGGAGGGTGGTGAGGTGGACTCTGAAGCCAGCATCAGTCTGCACGACGCCCCTCCAGCCAACCTGCATAAGAGGAACCAAGGAAGGTCCAAAGTTGCTAAAGAAATTAGCAGGTATTCTTGACCTGGAGGAAAGTAGACTTACAGGATACATTTGCGGACCATGGAATCGGCCTGCTCATCGACTCGCTTCACATCCCAGAAGCTCTTTTCCTTGGCTTCAGAGTCAGATCGCAGGACGACAGGGATGATATCAAGCTCAAGCCAGAGACGAGAGCAGAGGCTAGGGCTCATGTACTTGAGCGAGGTCGGAAGGCCGGCACCGATGAACTTGACAAAGTTCTCGTGCTCGTAGTTTTCGACCTCTTGGAGAATGTAATCAGCAATGAGGTCATTGCCCTCGCGCATGTCCTCGACCAGAGGAATCGTCTTGACGGAAAAGTCGACGAGGTATGTGGTATCATGGATGGCGAGGGCGACGACAGCAGTGTGATCATCGGAGAAAACAGCTGAGATTCCGAGGTATAGAGTCTAACTTGTTAGCTCTGATGAGGTCCAATGAGGAATAGCACTTACAGTCAAGGCAGCTCCGAGTTGTCCCTCCTTTTCAACAACGAGGCTCATCTGCCTCTTGCGGTGAGAGGAAGCACCCGTGGAAAACTTGCGGACCGGGTTGGGCGTCATGGTTGCGGGGTTACGAGTGAGTGGAGATAAAAAACCAAAGGGTGGATGGAGAGCTCAGAGAATCAAGTTCAAGAAAGGTGATCCTAGGAGTACATATAGTCCTCAGCCCCGGTCAGACAGCTCGTACAGCCAAATAGCGGTGGTGAGAAAGAGGTCGATATCGAAAGAGCAGTGGAGCTTGAGCAGTGCGCAGAAACGTATCCCTGTGTGATAGCTACACCAAGGGGTGAGGCGGGTCAGGGATGTAAGTGAGCGAGCGAGGCTAGTCGGGAGAATCTGCAGATGGGAGCAACAGACCCAAGATGACGGACCTTGCCCCAGCCCACCAGCGCGGGTTGGATGCAAGGGTAGACGAAGGAGGGTGGCAGAGGAGGGTTGCAGTGTCGCAACTGGTGAGCCAGTGCCGAGCCGCAAGGTGAGAGCAAACGGAGCGCACCGGGCGGCGCAGAGATTAGGGGTGGCCGGTGAGGCTAGGTGGCAGCGAGAGCGTGGGGTTTTGGGCCACGGTGACGAGGTGAGCAGACGATGATGCCCCAAGGTGAGGAGATGGGTGGCGTGCCGACAACGGATGACGGGCGTGGTAGGCGGCCACGTTGAGCTCTGTTTGGACGACAGCTGCGTGGGCGCAAGGTATCGCCCAGGGATGGTTTTGGGGTCAAGAGATTGGGTCCCTGGTGAAGAGGGTAGGGAAGTTTGGGGAAGTTTATGGGCCACCTGGTGATGCTCGGATGGTGTTTTTTGACAGATTGGGGAGGCTGTTGACTCATGGGAATAAATACGTAATTTCTCATATAGACAGGAAGCCGGAAATGGGCGGCACATGAGGGGTATGGGATCAGATGGCGAGAATCAACTGAGTTGAGGTGGTCTGATATGTCTACATGTACAATGACAGCAAGGTAACTAATGAGGCTGCAAAAGTGCGAATACAAGTTGGTTGCAAAACGAGTCCGCAAGTCTCAACTCCAGGCGCGGGTGGGTGTATGTATTAACGGGCTTCATTCTCCGCGGCAGCATTTTATGCAGGTCCTGGCCAGGTTGGCTGCATTGGAGTGTCATGGATAGAAAGGGGAGTGAGGAAAGACTGACGTTTAGGAGCGGAATACAAGGCAGCCGCCGCCAAGTGCACAGTCACGCTACCCAGTTGCAGAAAAAGGCTTCGGGACGCTTCCAATCAATCAAGGCTATTACTCTATTGCCTGTGCTCAGGCCTGGTGCGTGTTGAATCTGATTATTCCCATTTGCAGACAAGCCTAGCCCCTCCCGACGCCATCTTTGCCCAGCGGCCCACAGAGCCAAATCCCCCGTAGCGTCCGCACCCCACGATGTGCCAGACTGAGCCGCCGGGGATCGAGGGCGTTCCATGGGGTGTTCTGCAGGGCCCACAGCCTCCTAGCACTTGGGGAGGGGCCGCCTGTCCGGGGCGCTACCGGCCGGGGAGCCGTGTGGATGGGTGACATTGCAGCCGAAGGTTGCTTTCGCGGTACGAGTAGGGAACCAGGCGCCGACAATGCGGATGTACGGGTGTGTCGATCCTAACTTGCTAACATGTAAGAAAACTATTATTGTGGGGGGATGCGGAATGTAAAACGCAAAAGGCTTTACAAGATTTACTTGCTGTTGTGTAGGACTTGGCTTGGTATCACGCACTTGGACGGCCTCAAAATGGCATCTCGGCTCAGCAAGCAAGGGTTTGGATAATCGCGTTGGTCCCCCGAGAGACCACTCACTACACGCCAGGCCTGGCTCATGACGCTGCTACAAAACACGACAGCTCACCTTCTCCTGAAAAGAGCACTTTGCAAAACAAGTCATTTCACGCCCACGGTACGTACAGAGCCCTTCGTACGACGCCGTGGCTTGCATCGTCTCGCATACCCGGTCATCTGCCAGGCCAGCCGCCCTTACCATCGTATGATAGACGCTGCAAAGCACATGCAACTTCACCGAGCTACCGCTCCCCGGCTGCTGCAGCGTCTGCCGAGCAGCCCGTCCTCCTCTGACCCTGACATTTCAGCTTTGCACTTTTTTTTTTGGCCTGACCGGGCGGTGAAGTTGTTTTCTAACAATCACTCCACCCCTTCATGTGTTCCCTCATCCCATGTCCACTGTACCACTTACTCCCTTAGGCAGGCCTCACCACCCTCCAAGCTGCGGGCGAGTCGCCAACACGGCTTTGTCAAGTGTCGTTGTTGACCTCTTCAACAGCTGATAGACCAGGGTCGCTGGGGGGAAGGTCTTCCGCGAGCCGCGGGAACAGTGGAACGGGTGGTGGGACGATGATGAACCCCACGTCCGCCGCGCTCCGGCTCCGGGCTCGACTTGGCCATATTGACGCGAGCGCTGGGCGTTCCGTGGGGCGAAACACACGTGGCTACCGGTTTTCGATTTTTTTTTTAACTCATGAGTTTTTTTTTCTCTTTATTTGCCCCCGTCAAAGCTCTGTTGTGGCTTGGTCTCGATGCGTGGGCTCAATTCGTCATGCCTACGACAGAGCCGAGCACGGATGCGGAGGCACAGCGTGGAACCCTGCAGCGGGCCATATGGGCCGAGGCGGCTGCTGTGGCTGCTGCAAACCATCATTCACTAAGCACCCGAAACACCATGAACAGCATCACCATTAACATTGTCCAGGCGCCGTGGTGGACGTGAATTGGGGATTTCCAAAGCTTCTCTGCCCAATTGAAGTTTCAATTGCGTTGCCGCCAATGCCTCCAACCCAATCAACTGGCGCTTACGGACAGCTTATATCCGGCGGCATCGGTCTCCGAGTGGGCTGGACGCGCGGCTTTGTCGACCAGGTATGTGCGCACAACCGGGGCTGACGTTGCGCCGCAAGACGAACATTTTTGAATCGTGATTTATATACCGCGAGGAGCTTCTCTTTTGCTTCTCTTTTGGTCCATCAAACCAAAACGACCATGATTCCAAAGACATTGTGCACATTACTCCTGGCCTTTGGCGCCGCTGCGGGTGCGCAAAATGGCTCGCCCGCGCACATCAAACCGAGCAACGACAGCTCCAAGGAAAATGCCAACCGCATCTTCAACGCCATCCACTCGGCCGGAAGACAGTGGGGTTCCTCCTACTACCACAACGGCTTCAGCTTCTTCCCGGCCGTGATGCCCAAGGGCACCGTGTTATACCACGGAGACCGCAACAACACGGTGCCGTCCGGCCCCGAGTGGCTGGCCTTTGAGATTGAGCACGCGGAGGGATTTGCCTTTTCGCACAAGGGAAGATTCGGGTTCCCCGGAGGACCTCCTCCAGGCCAAAAGCCACCTCCCAAGGAAAGTGATCCAAATGATCCCAACCAGCCGCCTCCCCCACCACCGGCCCAGAAGCCGTTCTCGGATGACAACGACTCTCGTGAAGAGCTTCGGCGCCGAGGTCCCGGACCCGGACCCGGTGGCCCCGGCCGACCTGGGCCCGGAGGAGATGATGACGAGGATGTAAACACGCGCGGCTATCTCCACACGTACCAGGCCACTCGCGATCTGGACCTGCTGTACATTGACGGCATGAGCGCCGGCAAGACCACCATGGGCACCCTCGACTCGCAGGACTTGCTCCTCCGAGAAAACTCGACAAACCACGAGCAGCGCGGCTTTGACGAGTACCCGCGAGCGCTGGACCTGTGCGACATGGCAGCCGAGTGGGGTTTCGACGGCGTGGTGCGCATGGAGGCCGGGTTCGAGGTCATCCTCTGCGACTTCAGCGACGGCCTGAGACTTGTCTCCATGACACGCACCATGATGCCCGAGGACAAGGTCGGCGACGGCCGCATGGGCGGCTTCATGTGGGCCCGGGCCATCGGGGAGCGGTACGACGGGCTTGGCGACCGGCTCCGCATCGACTTCTCGTCCATGGTGTCGGCCCTCTTCTTCCCCATCAACATCTCGAGCACCGACGCCGCGCGACCCGACCTCGTGCGCCTCGAGGCCACCGAGCTCAGCGAGCTAAAGGACATCAAGGGGTACCTGGGCCACGTGGTGAGGCAGCCGCGCAAGTTCACCGTCAACTGGCAGGCCCACGTCGACCTCATCATCAGCCGCTTCGCCAGGAGGATGACGACCATGGCCTACGAGACCCTGCCGTGGCAGTACTTTGTCGAGGAGGTCGAGGTCGTCACGGCCACTTGGTTCGACGCCCCAGCTCTGCCCAACGACATCTCGGTCGCCCGCAAGGAACAGGTCAAGGACGACCTCAACAGGACCGCGGACGCCATCGGCCGGTGCAGGAAGAACTTTCTCCGCGCAGCAACCATTGACAAGGAGTGGTGGAGCGACGAGGACCAGCTCATCTTCGCCGCCGTTGACACCGTCGTGGGCCAGGTCTGCGAGAACCTATTCTTTGTCCGCGGACTCCTGTTCCACGCCGCTGCCAGCTCGACAGAGGAGAACAAGGAGGCCAACATGCAGAGCGCGGTCAAGGCCGGACGGGAAATCATCCGCAGGCTGATGTTCGACCTCGGGTGGACCGTCTGGAAGCAGACCCAGCCTTGCCCAGACGACCAGGTGCTCTTCATCGCCATGTGGCCGTTCGGCAACTCGGAGGACCACTGGAACCCGGGATGCCGCACAATCGATGGGGTGGGCCGAGGAAACTCGTCATCGTACTGGAGGATGAACTTTGGCGGCGGCAGGCCGAGGGACGGCAAGCCAGGAAAGCATGATGCCTAGTCCTTGCTTTCTTATCTCATGTTTTTTGTTTTGTTTTGTTTTGTTTTGTTTTTTTTTCTTTCCTTATGTTGAGATACCACCAACCACAAAAGGTTGATTTGCTTTACGAAATACGAGATAGCTAAAATGCGAAAAATGAAACTCTCCCAACACCCAAGAACCATGCCATGTTTGATTGTAACCAAGCTTTCTCTCTCCCCCCACGTGCGGCACGGCGCGTTGCCGGCGGCAGCCCTGAAGTAAAAAAAGAGACCCTTTGTGCGTTGGCCGGCACTGCAACTGAATGACATACGACATTGCAGCAGGTCAGAACTCTAATCGGGATGCCGAATCCGAGATGATAAAGGGATCGTCCAAAGTTGGTTTGGTGTTGGTCAGTCTAAGCGCCTCGAGGTAGCACGAGACGAGGGCCGCTGTGGAGGAGCATGGTAGCCCTACAGGGCGGAGAAACGGGAATGTCCAAGTGGTTTCTTGCTTGTTCCCGGAGCCAAGGAAGGGGTTTGCATTGAGCATGAACCAGGATGTGATTCCACTCACGGGTGCAGGCAGTGAGTGCATGGAAGGCATGTACGTACGGTGGTGGTAAACTTTCTTTTTGGCATGAAAATATGATACAGTTATTAGATCAGTTACAATATACACACATTCCTTTACTGAATGGGGCCCTTTCCGTCTCTAAAGACCTCGTCCCACCAGTGCTTCTCCTTGGTCTCGGTGGCGTCGCGGCAGAGCGTCTCAAAGTCCATCTCGGGCAGCGAGGTGGCCGTGGCGCCGTTCATCATGCGCGGGCGCTTCTTCATCCAGTTGGCGGCGACGGGCCAGTAGGTGACCCAGCCGCCGCGCTCGTGGAGCACGGTGGCGAGGGGCTCCTGCTCGCGCGGCTTGAGGCGGCGGGTGAGGAGCTCGCGGAGGTGGCTGAAGTACCAGGTCTGGTCCCACCAGGTGTTGCGGCGGCTCTTGAGGCCGTTCTTGTGGGCGTTGTGGTGCAGGATGACGGGGACCGCCTCGGTGAAGAAGTCGGCGTACAGGGGCATGGCGTCCCACTTGGGGCCCTGGACGAGGCCCTCGAGCGGGTTCTTGATGCCCTTGACGTCGTCGGGCACGCCCTGCAGCCGCGCCGGGCTGATGCCGAGCCGCGCCGAGTTCTCGCTGATGGCCGACTTGTTGCCCAGCGGGAAGATGATGCCGTCCTCCTCCTCGAAGACGGTCGCGATAGACAGCTCCTGCCGGTAGTCGAGGCCGATGTGGAACTCGAACTCGACGTCCACCACGTCCGTGAGGCCGCTCGCGGTAATGTTGCCCGACCGCTTCAGCGCTCGCCACACCTCCTGCTCGCCCAGCACCTCGCCCGTGACGCCCTGCTCGCTGGCCATGGCGTGGCCAGCGTCGATCTGCGCCTGCATCCTGCTCATGCCGCGGCGGAACATGCGCCTCATGTCACCCGCCGGGCCCATGTAGACGCCTCCGTTGATGAACCTGGGCCTGACGGTGTGGTAGTCGGAGGAGTTGGTGTCCGTCTCGGGGCCGTAGAGATCCTCCCGCAGCGGGCTCTCGGGAAGAATGTCGCAGTGCAGGTCCGTGTTGAAGTCGGTGTTGGGGTGGCACTTCTTCTGCGTAGCTGCGATGATGGTCTGGTACATGGGCATGGGCGTGTCGTGCGGCCACATCTGGAGCAGCCGCTCATTAGCCCTCTTGTTAGCTGCGTGGTAGCGATTCAGCATGACCTCGGGCGGAAGCTGGAACCATGCATCGTTGCCGTCCGCAACCAGGACAAGGTCGTCCTCGTCGAGCTTCTCGTTGGGGTGGGCATCGGGGCTCAGCACGTAATCCAGGTACTCCAAAACTCCAGGCACCTTTAAGAGGTTCCAGCCCAGGCCCCATTTTGTTAGCTTGCGGTAGTCCTTGCCCCAGTTGACGATGACCTGGCTCGGGTAGCCCAGGGCAATACCGCTCATGAGAGACTTGCACAAGTTTGGGTTGGGCGATGTGGCCGGGATAACGATAGCAAAGCGCTTGTTTACAGACTTGTACCACAGGGGGTTGTCCCTGTGGAACGGGATTTTCGACGCTACCTTGTGAGGGTCTTTCGCGGGTGGTGGGACGTAAGCTCCCTGTGTGGGAGTGTATGTGTTGCCATCCTGACGCTGGCTTTTTGGTCAAATGCGGGTCAAGACCATGGAGGGGGAGGGGAGTATTAACTAACCTGCGAAAAGGCGTAGACGGCAAGCATAAACGTCGATATAGCCAGGGCCATGAAAAGCTTGGGCATCTTTCGCACATATTGAACGACGGCCGAAAACCGGCCCTCGCCGCCGTTGAGAGACTGGTAACCCATGTTCCTGTCAGGACACGCACTGGGCAAGACAGCCTCCAAGGGTCCGCGTATGTGATTGACCATCAAACAATCCTCGCCCGGAGCGAGGATAGGATTTTAATAGCGAAAAAGGCCACGCGTGGTTGAATGGAGCGTTTGTCCTGACCCTTGCATAATATCCAAACTATTGGCTTTCATCCCCACTTGGTGCTGCATTTTCAGATTGAATTCGAACTGTGGCTTGCGTTCCTGAGAGCTGAATGGAATAAAGGCGATGACGACTGCCCCTTTTTCAGCCCCAAAAAGCAACCTGGGCCAATGCAAATTTTGACCATTTTTCTCCTTTCTTTTCTGTACCTGCGCACTGGTACGCGGATAGCCCCCGGCTACCACCAAATCACACCACCCTCACGAGCCCCTGTCTCGTTGGCAGTGCGAACCACCAAGCCCAGCTGAAGGCCAATATGTCTTGGCAGCGATTCTTCCAGGCTAGTCACATGACAACTCATCATACGCATCATCTAAGGGGCCAGCCACAAACGGACACACTATTGATGCTAAACTACCCTAAATAGCCGAGTAAGGCCAGAAGGTCTCTTTCAAGCCACTGACCCGAGAGTATGGGATAGCAAGGCAGTTGAATTAAAATATGGCGTTTTTCTCGTGTCGGTGAAAAATGACGGTGAGATAAGATGACTCGTTGGTCGGATGCTTTTGCGGCCCGTTGGTTCTGTCAAGTTAGTTTTCCAACCTGTCGCGCCGGCTGAGCTTCAAGAGCTCATGCTCTGAGCTTTGCAAATTTAGTTGGAAACTAGACAGAGGTTGAAACTCTGTAAGCTGGCCATTTAATCACCATCTTGATGGCATGCGGCACGGCCCGAGTCACGCTGCACGGATTGAAGGAGGTCCGATCAGCTACTAAACAAGTCAATGTGAAGGTGACACAAAATTAATCACAATAAACAATATGAATTTTTCATAAAAAAAGGTATGACAATCACAAACTTGACTTCTGTTTCCAGGATCAAATGATTGAGTAAAAGACAATCACGCTCTGTTTGTGATTGGCCAGGATGAGTTGACATAATCACGCATGTCAATCAACTCGAGAAGTGAGATTTTGATTCACCAAAAACCCCGACAAAAAAATAAAACCACATCACGCAAATCACCAAAAATGAAAGCGCAACGACCACGCCAGGAGTCGAACCTGGAATCTTCAGAGAATCGTAATGAACCGAAATCTGACGCCTTAGCCATTAGGCCACGCGGCCGATGGGAGCTGTGAGGCTAAACCTCACCAAGAGCGTCGCTGGCCCTGCCGCCGCCGGAACTCCGCGACCTCACCCGCGGAACAAGCTTTCTGCCTGTGGAGGCTCGGTGGGCAAAGCAACGTCGCATACAGCCGTATGGTGGCTCCTTAGATCCACCACGAAAGCACGCATTGCCAAGGCCCACGATTAGAAATCACACCCGGCCCACCCGTGCCTTGCTCACCGTCGTCGAGAATCTGCATCTCCGGCCCAGCTTACGAATCGATTGGTGACTATTCGGCTTTTTGGAGGGGCACGCTGTTGCGGCTCCTCAAGGGGTTCATGTGCTCAGCACAGATTTTTTTTTTTTGGTTTCGATTCCGGCTGTTTCCTCCCTCCGGATTGCACCGGGTCCTGGGGCCCCCGAGACCAGAGCACAACAGCCCATTTTGTGTCAGAGAAACTTCGCCCCAGGCATGTGGCTGGCTCCCAAATAGCTGGATTTCCGCTTCTCCGCAAAGTCGCTTGTTTCCAATGGATTTGGATTTCTTTTTCTTTTTTGGTTGCAGGTTCGGGAAGACGTCATAGGGGACCAACATATCAATCTGACAGGACAGGGGGGAATAGAAGGACATGTAAAACACCAAATGCTTGCATTTGCAGCCACTATCGAGGAACAGATAACGGCGACGAGGGGAATAGGTTCGCATGGCGCTGCACTCAATTCAGCCGCTTGCCAGCGATTCGCTGACCCCCCGTAGCCCGGATCCGCGCGGTATTGCGGCTTTGCCCAGCGTTTGGGGCCCAAATTCCAGCATCCCCGCGGAGATGCATTCCTCGCACGTCAGACCATGTTTCTGCGATCAGCAGCGGCCCGTCCAAGCAACGATGCCACCGCGATATTGGGTTCCGGAAGCCAGGGTCTGGCCCCTCCATTGAACCATGACATGATGTTTTTTTCTCCGTCTCCTCGGCGGGATGGAGCGTAATGCGCATTAGCTGGTTTGTGACTGGCCCTCAGACAGAATATATAAAGCAGCTAGAGTTGCGCATCGTCTAATGGATTCGAAATCATCATCAGCATCTTTTCACAGATCAAGACACACACCACACACACAATCATGTCGTTGACACAAGCCCAGATCGCCATCATCAAGGCCACCGTGCCCATCCTCAAGGAGCACGGCAAGACCATCACGGCCACCATGTACCGCAACATGCTTGCTGCCAACCCAGACTTCCGAAACCTCTTCTCCCTCCGTGCCCAGCACACGGGCGAGCAGCCCACGGCGCTGGCCCGCTCAGTGCTGGCCTACGCCCAGTACATTGACGACCTCCCCAAGCTGCGACACGCCGTGGAGCGCATCGCGCAGAAGCACGTCTCGCTCTTCATCAAGCCCGAGCACTACCCCGTGGTCGGCAAGCACCTGGTCGGCGCCTTCGGTGAGGTGCTGGGCTCCGCCCTGACCCCCGAGGTCACGGATGCCTGGGTGGCCGCCTACGGGCAGCTCGCCGACGTCTTCATCAACCGCGAGAAGACCCTCTACGACGAGGCCGGCGACTGGAACACATGGCGCCAGTTCCGCATCGCCAAGAAGGAGGCCGAGAACGAGCGCGTCACCAGCTACTACCTCGAGCCCGTGGACGGCAAGAAGCTGCCCAGCTTCCTCCCCGGCCAGTACGTGAGCCTGCAGCTGCCGGTGCCCGGCGCCGGCATCAACCAGAGCCGCCAGTTCAGCCTTAGCGAGGCCCCGCAGACGGACGGCGCCAATCACTACCGCATCAGCGTCAAGCTCGAGGACACCATCGAGGACGCCACGGTCGAGGACATGGTGGCCGGCAAGGTCTACGGCCTCATCTCCAACCTCCTGTACAAGCACAACGTCGGCGACGTGGTCGAGCTGAGCCCCCCGGCCGGCGAGTTCTTCGTCGACCCGGCCCAGGCCGACGGCGCCGACAAGCCGCTCGTGCTCCTCTCGGCCGGCGTCGGCGCCACCCCGCTCGTCGCCATCCAGGACGCCGTGCTCGCCTCCGAGACGGCCAAGCGCCCCATCACCTGGATCCACGGCGCCCAGCACTCGGGATCCTCGTGCTTCGCGCCCCACGTCCGCGACGCCGCCGCCAAGCACGAAAACGTCACGGCCAAGATCTTCCTCTCCCAGCTCCGCGACGGCGACGTCGCCGGCAAGGACTACGACTTCACCGGCCGCATCGACCTCGAGAAGCTCGAGCAGGAGAACCTCCTCCAGCTCGCCAGCCCCGCCGCCGAGTACTACGTCTGCGGGCCCGAGGACTGGATGATCAGCGTCCGCGACTGGCTCTCCGCCCGCGGCGTCGCCCCCGAGCGCCAGCACCTGGAGCTCTTCAAGACTGGCGATGTCATCTAAGTTGGCCCGACGACAATCTTTTTTTACAAATGTAGAAACGGGCCTAAAGTAGTTGGGCCCTGTGTATATATACCCTGAGAGAGAGAGACTGTTTGCATTTGGTAGGCGTCGGGCATCATGTATTCCTTGCTTGGTTTGCGCCACATGTACAAAGACTTGGATAGATCAAGCATCTGTTAAGATACCAACCGCTCCATAGAGACATAAAAAAAATTCTTCACCAAAAAAGTCTAGACCCATCCATTCTAATTCAACTGTGAAAAAAACTAAAAACTCAATGGCGTGCAGTCTTTCGGCATGGACCGGGGCAACCCAGAGTTTGATTGCTCCTGTCCATCATCTTTTGCGAGCCTTGGCACGATTAGCTGTGCTGATCATCCCCCACCGCATCCTAGCCGATCTTGAACCCTTAGAACTCAAGACCCTTGAACGGACCGCATGCGGTTTCGCAGCCCTTTTCAATTGCACCGTCTCTGATTGGCTGTTGCCATCCCGCGAGTCAAGATCAACGGCATCAAGGTTCGCTAGCCACAAACACTCGAGTTTTACTCTTTTATTTGACAGCCCGGGATCAAGGTACATGTTTTTTTTCATCGACAGGGTGAGGGCGTGTAGTTTGAGTTGAAAAAAAAAGCAAAATACACACATGCTTAATGAAAGTTTGTCAACTAACTTTCCCGCGGTTTCTGTTTCATCAGACCGTTGAAAATGGTGACAATCCCCGAACTTGGCGTTGAACGAGCAGGGGGCTCCACGCACACACGTATACGTAATATGATGGCACACAAAAGAGGAAATCAATTCGTTGCCGAGAAGGAAATAGATGGCGGAAATGCTTTCCTTCTGGGTCTTTTGTTTCCGACAATCTTGCTCGTCTCCAGCAGGGCACTCGCACGCACACCGTTGTATCGTCAAACCCAATTCAGGCGACGACGTCAATCTCCACACGTCAACCGCCGCCTCGTGTCCAAGGCTATTTTCACCTCCAGACTCCAATCCGCTCGGGCTTCCCTCGGCGGTCGGGAGGATACGTGCACTCCCTTGACGCCGAATCCGCCAAGTTATCCGCAGCTCGGTTTCGGCCCTGACTGCTGAACCACCGAATGCTCCCAAGCCAGTAGCAACCAGGGGCGTCTCCAGTTTGTTTGTCGTTGTCCGTGGCTGAATCCAAACTGCGGTGAAGGAAATGCCATGTCTCGGCTTGCATGTCCTTCAACCCGTGCTGTTCGCGCATAGGTCGAAGAGATATCATTGAGGTGACACTGCGTTTTGAAGCGCTCCCTACAGCATGTAGTTAGGGTGGCTACATCTCTTCACCGCTTCCATGTCAAGTAAATAGGTATTTTGGTATTCAAATTCAATTTTCGGTTCCCTTCGAGTTTGACTGTAAAAAAAAACATGTCGACTTAGGCGAGTGCAAATCCGCCTTTACCAAAAAATTCCACAGCCATTGCAGCATCAAACGCCGGTCCGCTGGGCTGGGTTTCTGGCCAGTCTCACAAGCTCAATGGCAGGGGCACTCGATGGATGGTGGTTGCACAAATCCGTCTAGCCCTTAGGCGAGGTCTCGCAGAACAGACTCGCTCCGCCATTTGCAAACAACAAGAGCCTATGGCTGCTGTCATACACACGCATGCAAGATCCCCCTCTCCAGGCCACGGTGATGCCACTGCAGCATCGCCGACACAAGGCCTTGTATCGGGTTTCATTTCTCGATATAGGTCTGCGTCCCTCGCCTGCTACCCGGCGACTCAAACACCAAATCGAGTTGTCTCATCCCCTTCCTCAAGCATCACGAATAGCACATATTTGCTAGACACGAGAAAACAAGGGGTCCCCGGGGTTTTCGCCTTGTTTGTGCCATTTTTTTTTAGTTCCCGTCTTATTAAAACATCCCATTCACGTCCCTCATTCTGATCTCCTCCCGAAACGATGGCCATGACAATGATTGAGACCACCACCCGCAAGGCCTGCGACCGCTGCCACGCGCAAAAGCTCTGCTGCAAGCGTCTCCAGGACGACAAGTGCGAGCGCTGCACTCGCCTGGGCACCGTGTGTAAGTCGAGCCCCTCGCTCCGATCCAGGAAGCAGCAGCAGCAGCAGCAGCAGCAGCGACAGCACTATCCGTCGCCCTCAGAGCCGGGCCTCAACTGGCGACGCTCCCCCAAGCGACGACGAACAAACGGCGAGCTTAGCCTTGTGCTACCCGACACGGGTATGTGCCCCTTGACCCGAGTCCGGGGCGAGGAATATTGTCTCGAATGTGTTGATCACCGACTCACATTGTGGAAAGCGCTGCCAATGGTTTCCCATACAGACGCATCAGCCAAGGATCATAATCATATGGCCGTCACACCCGATCCCGTCCTGGAAGCTGGCGAATTCAACTTCAACTTGGAGCAGCTGGGCCTCGTCGGCGCCGACTATTTATCTCATCCCGGGCTCCCGGTCGGTGCTGACCATCACAACCCACCATCCTCTCCTCCACCACCGCAGCCCGGTGTCTTTACTGAGTCGTGGGATCCGCGCCTCGTCCCCTCAGACATATACCCCTTAGTAGCACCAGAAACACTGCTGCCACTGCCGCTGCCGCAACCAGCACCAGCGCCGCAACCAGCAGACGATTCATCCCAGGCCGTGGTGCTTCAGCAAGTCCGCAGAGGTTGTGCACCTGAGCACAGCAGCCTTGACAAACCTCCTCGCCAAAGGACGACACAACGCCCCAGACAGATTCACCTCGCGGCCGGTTCCGACACCACGGCGCCTCTCGCCAGGGACGCACCCCTGATTCACTGGATGGCTCAGCTATCCGACATCAACGCCCGGCTCCTGGACCTGTCCTCAGCCCTGCCGTCTCATGAGGCGACCCAGAACGGGTGTCTGCCAGGGCAGCCAGCAACGCTAGCTGAAGACAAGTTCCAGGGCGGAGGGTTTCCTATAGATGAAATGTTCAAGCTGACGAGGCGCGTCGCCGACATCCTGGAGCAGCCGCCGCCGGAGCCCTCGGAGGCCATCGACGGCGCCGACCCGGGTAACGCCATGTTCATCCTCTCCACTTACACGCGGCTGCTGGACATGTACCAGAAGGTCTTCGGCCTGGTCGGCACCGAGCTGTCGCGGGCGAGCTCGAGCGCCGCGTTCCGGTTCTGGAAGCTCCCAGAGGTGACGGTGGGGTCGTTCGCGGTCGAGTCGTCGCCCTTCCTGCAGATGTCGCTGACGATCCAGCTCGCCGAGGAGTTCCTCGAGAGGCTGCGCCGGCTCGCCGACGGCTGGTCCGCCGCCGCCGGGGCTTCGGTCTCGCTTTTTTCGGGCGTCGTCGACGCTTCCTTCCAGGCTTTCCGGGAGCGCGAGGAGAAGCTGGCCAGGCACCTCGTCGGCCTGCGGGGCGAGATTGAGGCGCTCCTCGATGCGCAGTGAGGGCTTTCTTTTCCGCGCCGGCTCGTAACCGAGGGGGACGACTTTGATAGACAGCCAGGGGGTTCCCGGAGGGTGTTGCCGGGAAAAAAGGTTATGTGGTCAGGAAATAGTGACAACTCCAAACTTTATCTCAACTATCGTATCATCCACAATACGCCTTGGGCCATGTCGTGCCGTAAGTTCTCAGGCGCCCCACAGAGCCATGTCACGTAGAGTCCAGATCTGGCCAAGACAAGTATTTGGCGCTGCTGGATTAAGATGAGCGCTATAAATATTCATCTCAGAGCGATGATCGATGTGCATCCAGGCCCACCAGGTAATATGCACACCCGAGGTTAGATGGACCTCATCCGCAAGACTGACAGGTTGAGATGTCGAAAATTCTGCATATTAGATGTTCTTTCGCGATTTTGAACAGTCCCGTACTGCGTGTTGCACGATATACAGGGCAAATAGTGAGTGTTTCCAATACGAAGACCCAAGTCGTTGTCATTACCAAGCGAGAACAAGCGGACAGGGCGCACAAGTTTGGATCGCCAATATCGGCAACCCATCAATCAATTCACTCTGTTTACGAAAGGTGACGCCATAGAACACAACTCTATCTGAAATTACATCTCCTCCGTCCCTCACGTGCGTGCTTCATCTTGAGCCGCTGCGGCACGTCTTGCACCTGACCATGTACATAATATCGAAGCTTGCTGATCGCGGCGTGTGGCAATGAGTCACTTCACCTGCGGCGTAGATACGATACGATTATCAAAATAGTGGCCCTGGAACATCCCAAAGTTGGGACCTGGTAATCTTGGGGATTATCGCTGTATCAGAACACACCATAATCAATGACAGGAATGCATATTCTTGGCCATTCCAACTTGGTAGTATTATGACAGGCAATCTAAAACATGCAAGTTACATCATACGCCCCAATAGCATACAACTATATCCAAACTACTCTCACTCTCTTGGCCTTATCAGGGACCGTGGTGTAGCCCAGGTCGTGCATTCGTACCAGACGAGCAACACCCCAAGCAGTGAGCAACAAGAGATTCCCTTAGGCAGGACCATCAGTCTAGTTAAAAACCATTGTCAAATATGTCTTCTCTTTTTTTTCTCCCTTGAATAGAATACAAGTGAAATAACCCATACGTCACGGTCATGGCAACACTTCAAACCCAACACAGTTCAGTGCGCCTGATAGTCAATGACAATATTAAAACCACACCTGCTATCTAAAAAATATGCTCAAAATGAAAAGAAATTTGGGTTTCTATGTTGCATTTGTGGTATTCGCACCACAAAGCCCGTTGCGATTGTTTTCACAGAGATCTGGGGATGATACCCTGGACCCCACAGCCACTCGATTGATGCAAAAGTATCTATCCTCACTACAAGCAGGACTTCATCACATCATCTCGGTCACAACAAGTTAATATGCACTAAAAATCACATTCAGCGCATCAACAATCAAAAATTAAAAGGTCGTTCAAGCAAACAAACCTGTAACACCATTCATCTTTGCAACAATGCATCAATTATGGACGGGTGGGTGGATTTTGGGAATAAAGTGGTGGGAACAACGATCGTATACCGAGACCGCAGCACCGGCGCCCGTGGGCACGTAATTACGTTGGCCGACGACTCGTCAGGCCTTTCACGGTACAAGTGGAGATTTCATATACCGGAGCCTTGGTTCAAGGCCATGTCCGAGACAGCCTAACCCGGCAGGTAATGTCCTGGATGGAGCACTCGTCATCTCACAAGTCGATCATGCGAATCACATGATCCCGCTGTGTTACACAAGCTCCATGCAAACGTATGACTGCAACTTGTGCAGGCTAAACAGCGCCAAACGTGCCCCCCCAGGCTTCGCTTTCAAGGGGGCGCTTTGCTAGCCGGGGCCAGCCCCCCTGGCAAGAGATCCCCGGCAGTGCTGGAACGCCTGGCACGAGGAAATAACCTTACGAATTTCTCGCTTGGGATTCAGCCAGCCGCCGTGCGACTTTGCCCCCGAGTCCAGCAAGTCGGATCCGCTACCCTTGTGGGCAAGATGTTGCTGGAAAAAGGGTGGCGCCCCAGCTAGTGTCGCAGGTCAACGACCGCCGACGAGACAACATGTATAGACTTGACCATTATGGGAGAGAGATTTTCCCTCTCCCGGCATCGGTAGATGCATCTTGGAAGTGGCGGTACCGAGGTGTAAAAAAAAAAAAAACACCGACCGAAAATTTCGTCCGGACCCTTCTTCTCCGGTGTCGTAGTGGTTGTCGCATTCGGAGCCAATACAGTCAATCGGAGTATTAAAAAAACAAAACACCCCAAGTTGGACGTTGCCGCCGGATATATTTTTTCCTCTAGGCGTCGGGCGAGAGCCGATATACTTTTTTGCAAAGAGACCCGGCTTTCTGGAATCATCAAGACCCCTGGGCCACGGATGACACCAGGGAAGCCGCACAGCATGGTCGATCGACAGCGTCCATCCAGGCTTGCCTGAGGCGTAGCCCGCGGTCAGCCCGGGTCAATCTGGACTCCCCAGAAAGTCATCTTCTGGCGCCAGAGTCCTCCCCGTGCGAGACTAGCACAATCTCGACCCTAGAGAATCGCCTCCCTCGCATGGCATCAATCGAACCATGGGCCCAGAATTTGCTTATTTAGAATCAAGGTTTCACCCTCCTCGCGCTGGCTGTCTGTGCCATGGCAGGATGGGTGCCGGATGGACCATGGCACGTCGAGGTGAGCCCCAGGTTGTAGCCGTTGCCGTCGTTCCTTTTGTGTGACATACGGTGGTAGGGAAACCGGGTTGAGGGCGGTGACGCTGTCGGCGGCGTTGCAGTGCCAGGGTTGGGGTGGGCGGTAATTCAATCGCGACAATCATGGCAACGGCAAAAGCAAGCCCGCCGGTGCCAAGGTTACCAGGTTTCCCAACTTTCTGCATTCGTGGCGCGGGCAACCCGAGGCGGTGCATCTTCTCGCCAAGAGCAACCTGGAATCAAAAGTCGGTATGTGGAGAGGAAGCGAGAGACAATAAACAAAGAAAACCGAACGCCTGCCCTGCGCTTCGCGCCCGCGCATGGGGCGGCACTTGTCCGCATGGCCTTGGGGCAGGGGGAAGGGAGAAATAACGAAAAAAGGAAAACCAGTCGTCTGGGGTATGCCGGTGGGCGGTATGCGGCCTCCGAGATGGTTGCGTGAATTGCAGTCCTCCTCTGCAGGAGCATGCCTCAGACTTACAGCTGTCAAAGAGCGGTCTGCGTCAACTAGTCCTAGTGCCCGAATGTGTCAAACGGGTACATACATAGATGCAGGGTCGATAACAAATCTGGAGTCGTACCCGGTGTTGGGCGTCACCGGCAGTGAAGCCATCTGCACCCAAGCTATAGGGTAAAGCGGAAACTCGGGAGCCACGGCTTCGTCAAACTTTTCAACGTTGCTCGTATCCTCTCTCCTCTAGCCGTTTGACCGAATTAAGTTGCGGCCAAGGGCCGTCCCGCGTTTCCATCTGGAATGGAAATTAGCCAGAACCTGATCTCGTCTGATGAATGGCAATATTGATAGCCTTCCTGACTGTGCATCAAAAAGCAAAGTTACTCGCCGGTGTTCCCATGGTACCCTGGTCCTCGTGGGTCAAGGGATTTTTTTTCGCCAGCTCAGCCAGCTCATACCAAACCTTCTGACCCGACACCGACACGGTGCGGATCCGCCGATACGATCCTTCGGCAGAGGTAAATCTCACCGCGACCACGAGGGCTGCATGAATCCGAATGGAAACCGCCGAAAAAGGGTCGAAAGCAGACATGCATGCTCTTTGCCGGCGTTGCGCTGGACGGGTTGCAAATCCACCCAGCCCTGCCGACGGCGTCGGGTCCACCAGCATTGTGCGGCGTCAATTGCGAGTTGCAGCGACCCGAGTTTTACCTGAACCTTTTTTTCCCGCCGGGTAACGATGCAGAGTCGTCAGATGGTGAGCGAAGCGACGGGGAGGGCCATTCTGCCCCATCTGATATGTGATAGATGGGCTTTGAGGGCTGAAATGGACGTTTGCAAAGGGTCCAAAGGCAAACCCAAGCAATCGGCCAGGGGTCATAGTGCCAGAAGCAGAACATCCCGAGGCCCGAGCCTGCGTGCTGGGAACGCCAGGACTCCGTGGCTGGGACGCTGGTGATTGGCGACTAGGCGTCCCCAGGCGGGTCAGGCTGGGTATGCTGGCCTGGATGGCGGAATGGCAGGCCCTGGAAAGCTGGCGATGGTGACACTGGCAGTGGTGATACCCTGCAAACAGAGTGGACTGGTGGGCACAATGCCGGACCCGTCGGCCATGGCTAAGGCCTGAAGGGAAAGGCGCGAAGCCGCTGTAATGAGCTGCAATGGCATCGACTCCCATAATTAGACTTGTTTGATGAGAGTCGCACGCCGCAGGGCCCTGTTGGACATCATGGATTGATCTGCGCTAGAAGGGTCGGCGAGGTTGGATGAAGTGCCTTGGTGGCTTGGTCGCCCCTTGGCTGTACGACAGCGAAACCGAGCCACATGGAGAGCTTGAGCTTCTGTATTTGGGACCCGAGCCGGACCGTTCGTAGCGAAAAAGGGAAGCTCGATTACAATCTTGTCACTGAGTTGTGCCCGCCAATCAATCGGGCGAGACTGGCTGTGCTGCTCGACATGCCACAGTGACCATGAGCGTCAATTTCATTCGAATTGTGCATTCGCAGGGCTGATTGGGCAGGAGTGCGTAGGGGTGCAATGAAGGGGCAAGCCAGTGTGGGGATGAAATGGGGTGGAGTGGAAATTATTCCAGAACACGCCCTTGAACAACGGTAAAAAGCTCTAGCCGGCTGCTAGCCCCCTTCGGGAGGGTTATTGATGAGTCCTGCTTCTAGGGCTGTGGATCATGGAGATGCGGGCGGGCTGGGGTGCGTGACTGGCGAATTGATGAATATCGCAGCAGCGAGGTTCCAAGCTCGGCGAGAATTATTCGAAATCGTTGCCGTCAACACCAGAGGATGGCATCTCTCGGGGCAGTTTGTGGAGCTCATTGGTGGGAATGGCTTCGGAGGAGGAAGGCCTGCAGGCGGACCCGGTGCAAAGTCGTCCAGCCAGACCCGACGAATCTTCACCGGTTCCTGCATTTGGAAAGCGACGTGGCTGTAACGGCTGAATGGGACAAGACTGATGTGATGCGGGCTTTGTCCAGTGCCGAACTATTTGCACGTCCCGGCATCGGGCCAGTGATGTTGATCGGCTGAGTGAGCGTGACCTGCGAGTGAGCGACGCCGACGCGTCTATTGAGTGACCCGGTCTTTGTTGTAGTGTTTCTGGCCATTCATTTCGTCAGCCTACAGTCATTTTGCAGGGGTGGCACGCTCAATATGAGGGACACTTCGAGTCTCGGCATGGCTGGGCTGAACTGCCACACTAAGGTCGGGGCTAAGCAGGCTGACAAGTGACTTCTCTCCTTCAGGTAGTCTTGAGGAGCTGTCGGTAGTTTTTGCCCACGTGTGCAGTGGAGCATGTATTTTTTTTTACCAAACTGGGCGCCGAACAGGAACAATCCTCTGGGCGGCCTTGATCAAGTCGTGCTTGTTCATACTGTCTATCGGATGTCTCCTCTTGGACTGCATTGACGAGAGGCGGCAGTCTGTCACTCCGCTGTGACCGTTCCGGGCGGTACTTGATGGGAAGGGGGCTCAAGAGCGTATTACGAGGATGGCGTCACCGATGCAGCGACCGCAGCCATGGATACGAATCCCAGACGGGCGCGCTGCGAGTAAATCGACCTTCTGCGACGAAATGGTAGAGTCATCCAAGTGAGCACAGTGGGTCAGACATGTGTCTCTCGGTGCCGGGTTTCACCCAGCACAACCCATCGGCGACTGACTGAGAGGAGCAGCACAGGGAAGCGGGTGGTTTAGAAACAATGTTGCGCGTTTAATATACAGCGTTCTGCAAGCGAGCGCGCGCGCGCATGGCATCCTGGGACGTGAGGCCTGGGCAGATACAGATCCGAGAGCCGTTTTGGCGCACTGATACCGTAGTCGTCAGGCTCAGGCCTAGTTTCGATTTTTTATTTAGAAGCCGAGCGACGACGCCGCCGTCGAGGAAAAAAATTTGTCACGTCGGTGCGGTGTTACGAGGGACGGGCATTCAATTTCGTCAGGGAAATGAATCCCAGGCGAGCTGTCAGAAAAGTTCAAAGTCAAGCGACAGCATCGGGTGTGAGCATGAGCATGAGCATGAGCATGAGCATGAGCATGAGCATGGAGACGGAGAGCGGGGACTCCCCCTCTGAATATCCAAGCTCCTTGGGCCCAGACTCGAACATTCAGCACCTCGTCCTCCCCGAGTGTCCCAAGTTGAGAAGGTGGTCCTCTCGTCTGGGAAGTGCGCCATGCCGATCCAAAGGAGGGGCTCGGTGAGAATCAACATACAAAGCTGCAGTACCACGTGCGCGATGGCCCGTCGTGTCGGGTGATGTTTCTGACGCCAGCGATGGGCTGGCTGAGGGTGACTGGGCTCCGGGGGCACAGGTGGTGTTGTGTTGCGATTTGACCATCACTTCTTCTGCTCAGCGTCGGTCCAGTGCTTCGGGTGAGCCAGATTCCGAACACCGATATGGTGGGGATGAATGGGCGGAAGGGGGGCTGCCCGTCAAGGTTCTCGCAGGATATCGTCATGGCCGGGTCTGAGTGCTACTGCGACGTAATGTGATGGCAGACCACACAATGCCACGGACCACGGCCACCACTGTGACAAGGACTCGGACTTTTTGGCCTGCACAACGCAGAGTACCTGATACAGCATTGCCGGCTCCGGCCACTGCCGCTATCGCTGTCACTTGGTCTTGAGACGCCAATGTGCGCCGTGTCACATTTCCTGTCTGTCAGAGTTAGAGGGCCCTCGTCGTTTTTGTGACGGGCCGCGGCGGGAAGACAACGCTACCATCCTTCGCTCAACTCTCAACGTTATCCAAAGTCTAAATAAAACCATTGCATCGTATTGGGCTCTGGTGGTTTGCATGGGCGCTTCCCCGTTTTGCGTTGCCTGGTGATGATGTTCGGCATGAACGAGACAGTTCGGACGGCGTTGTGGACATGCATTTTGCTCGGGCGAGTCAGACCTGGAACAAGTGAGCCCCTTTGGAAGAAATTTTTTATTCCTTCATTTTCTGGACCGACCTATCCCTCCCTTCGCCGACGCCGAACGCTGCGAGGCTCGTAGGATGGCCTGTGTGCTGGACAAGCGCGTTTGCTGGGGTGGTGGTGGTGGGTGCTCTTCGCTCGCCTAATTGCTCAGAGGCCAGACTTGATCGGCGACTCACAAATTGCATACACGGACAGCTGCATATGCGTTGTATGTATTGTTCTACACGGCCACTCACACCCACACCCACACCCTGCCTGTCTCTCATGGCTTCGACCCCAGACCCCTGCCGCTGCAGGCAAAAGTTTCTGTACGCCCCCCCCTTGTCAGGCTCTCCGTCACCACCCGCCCGGGCGCCCTCACTGACTGTATCTTCTCTGGCTTTGGGCCCTGGTCAGGCCCTGGGAAAGTCTGGCAGCGTGTGGACTGTCGAACAGGGGTTTGGGGAGGGGACTGGCGCTGTTCGACGCCTATTGATGTTAATAAACACCCTTGGGCCCGGTCATGGCAGCGGTGGCCCCTCTCTCACCCCGTCTTCTGGGATTTTATGACTACCATTGCTCTGGGATTCACATTCTTAAATACTCCACGACCACCCAGCCCTGCCGGCAACGCTTTGTTGTGGTTCACCAAGGTGTTTGATCTGTGCTTGTGTGCTTCTCGTTATCTGATCGCTCCATCCATCCCCTCCGCAATCTACATATACCTTCGCTCACCCACCTCGATTCGGACTGGAACACCTCACTCGACATTATCATACCGTCACCTCCACCAGCATTTACACGCCTCGACCTAATTCAACCTTCCTCTATCTCACCTAATATCACTCTTCACAATGTGCAACTACATCTACGTAAGGCAACCCGCCATCGGAGCCGCAGCACCGCCCCGATTGCTCCCCCCAAAACACCAAAAGGCCACCGACATCTGGGATCGTGACTAACACGGCCGTATAGAAGGAGCTCAGCTGCCAACACCACTACCACCTGGTAGAATCATGGTGCCCCAAGTACATCGAGACGGAACGACGATGCCCTCCCACCATCGTTAGCAAACAGTACTGGTGAGTCTCATCTCCACGCGCGGCCGCTTTCGGAAACGCACTAGAATTTTCACACGACTCGTTTACTAACGTTTTTTCAGGGGCGATGACATTTGTGGTATGTCTTATTTTCCGGGCTCAATCCACCGCCAGACTTAGCGACACATCATACTAACTGCTAGACCAGCCGCTTGCCGTGAACGCCAACAGCCCAGCAACCACCCTTGGGCCAAGCTCATCCAGCGTCCAGAATCCCGCATGTCATATACTCACCAGCTTTCCGCGCAATAGAGTTGCCCTCTGCAGGCATGACAACTAGTTGGATCGGACATCACCTGGACCATCAATCTGATGGCCGGTGGTGCGGCTGAGACAACCATCCCCCATTCGATCCGTGGCGTGAGAGTGAGATCTCCACTGCCCCGGGCGATTATGAAAAACAAAAAAATTACAAACAGATCGAAAATCTCTCTCACCCACCCTCTCATCATCACACCTCCATCGGCGGTACCGGTCTGCATTGGCAGTCCCATCACTGGTTGACCCCACCCTTGGGCGGTTGAAATGGAGGGTGTGATCCTGCGACGGCCACAATGTGGACCATCGCCCTACTTACAATTCGATATCCGACACCGAAACCGGAAAAACGCATAAAAAAAGAAAAGAAAAAACGACACCTCAAAATTTGGGCACATTCATTTTTACAGGCGCGTGGAATTTGTTTTTTGGGAAAGCGAACAAGATTTTTGGCTCTCTAGGTGCAAACCTAACTCTCCTTCTTTCTTCGGCACTTGCTCGCAGGCAGTTGGGTCATTGACGGTGGCGTTTACTGGGGTTGAGTGGTGCTTGGGCTTGAGCTTGGACGGGACTGGGGGCTATCGGCCAACACGATCGACCAGGGATTTACGACGCTCAAGCCTTGCAGGACCATGACACCCTCATTTGCAGCACCCTTCTCGTACCTTCCTGGACCGGCATTGGACGCCACGCCAGCCTCGCAGTGTCTCATCATCAGACGTGCCCATGGTGGTGGAGGGATAAAATGTTACCGCCAGAACCATGGGGCTACTGACTGGGGCATAGCGTGGTCCCGATGTCCGGGTTTAGGACCTGCGAGCGAGTGGTTCGAAGACGTGGGGGAACGACACAAGGACGGTATTGGCGGGAAAGGGAGCTTTGGCGTGTGTTATCTTTTTTTTTACTTGAAAATTATGGGTGCATGGACTTGGAAATGGCATATGGAATCAAAGGGAAATCATCGAAGGCTAGGCATATTACGGGCTGTTTGTGTGTTGGGTCCAATTACTGTAATCTAGCATGGAGTTTTTGTTTACCATCGCATGGCGACGACATCTGGAATGGATGATGAGAGACCTTGGATCTCTCGCGTGTTTTTTTGCACTTTTACTGGATATCACTCGGGTACTACTTTTTTTTTTTTGGTACAATCGCCACCTTGGCAAAGAAATACATGATACAATGACGAGACCTTGTTGGTTCTGCTTTTCATCTCTCGGTAGACGACATTGCGTGCCGCCGTGGGGAACTTCTGGCCTCCATCACGAACGGTGAACGGTGAGAAAACGTCGAAGAGAGAAAACACACCCCCCCGTTGGCCTCAGTAGATGCAAGACCCCATCACGCATCTATCGCTCGGAGGCCGTGGGAAGCGTGGGTGCTCGCAATCCCCAAGCCGTGGACCAGTTCGTCGACCAGATGGGAGGCGTTTGTGCTAGACGCTCGGCCCGTGACGCTCTCCCGCCCCCGCTTGGGAGGGCAGCTTCCTCCCTAGCGCTCCGTCCGGGCCGACCGTAAAAAAAAATAAAAAAAAATAAAAAAGGAGCCTGGAAGAAAAGAGCGCAGCTACTGAAACAAGGTGGTGATACAAGCGGTGGTGGGTAAACTGCGTGAGAGGCGACTACGCTACGCTTGCCATCCCTCCCACTGCCTGGTGTCGATAGCCCCGGTGGATTGGTATGGATCTCCCTTGACGGTCGACGCGTGGCGGCATCTCGTGCCCCGTCCTCACGCCCGTGCTCCCGCCGCGCGCGCCACCTGTCGAGTGCTTGGTTGGCTGCCAGAGGCCTGCAGCTCCCTCAAGGTTTGGAGCCGCCCCGATCTAGCTGATGGCATCGTGTATTAGTGATTTAGGGCCTCGTCGCCGGGGTGCTTTGGTTTGCAGTAGGCCGCTCCTCTCCCGCCGCGGCGGCTGGCTGGGCGGGCCTGCCTAGGGCCATTGGCCTCGAGAGGCATGGTGGCGGAACCGCTGCTGTGGCCGTCTATTCGTCAGTTGCGAATATTTTGATTGTCTCGAGGACGCAACGAGGCTTGGCTGAACTTGTGGACTATTCAAAAGCAGGAAAAGAAATGTCAGAGTCATCATTCGTGGTCAGTGCTCGAATCCCGTCCGCCGGTTCGGAGCAACCTATGATGATCCGGGTTACTATTCCGGGTTTAACTCCACAATGTAAACTCGCAGCACGGCTGCCAGCTTACAGACCACATACAGCAGACATATGTAGGTATGCCATGTAAGTACGTTGGTCAATGTGCAGATGCCCAAGGCCTTGAACACATGGCATCCGTCACCTGGCCTCGCGCGTCGTCTATCGCGCCTATGCCCATGTCCGGTATTGCATGCGACCGCACCCAGACTTGCCAATTCATCAACTAGACCCCTAGTGCCGAGTCCCTCTAGGGGTTGCTTTTTTGAGGCTCTCCGTCTTGCCTGCCTGTTCATTGGGGGCTAAACTCTTTTGCGCCATCCCACGGCCGTATTTGCTTTGCACACTTTTGTTGACGGGTTTTGATCATCTTGCACGTTGCTTCTCCCGAAACTAAAAAAGCTCTCGGCGACTCTTTGCAAATCCATGCACCTCTGATCCGCGCTACTGCAACAGGGCCGCCACAGCCCTACCTCCAGGCCCAAGAGACAAGGGATGATGTGAGACAGTTACGTGCGTGTGTAGACCTCTTTTTTGCTTTTTTATTCTCTCGCTTCCTAGGGGGAGGCATTCCGCCGGTAGTTGTCTCTTCCCCCACGCGTTTCCTCAATGCCCTCACTGCGACACCCCTTGTGGTGGGTGTGGAGAGCCTCTATACGAGGCCCCTGACCCTGCTTTTTTTGTTTCTTTTCTGCTCTCTTTTGCCACCATCATCAACCTTGGCGGGCGGGGAGTGCTGCCGCTAGAAAAGGCGGCTCACTTGTATGTATGCGTCGTCTGCCGGGTTGCATGCTTTTTTGTCTCATCTCTTATGTATGACCGCGTGCATGTATGCGTGATTGCAATTTCTCCGCGATGAGACATTCGGAGAATACCTCACACCAGCGAAACGGGTCTAACGGGCACCGGTGGCCCACGAACGATGCCGAACATGTACATGGTCCTGCGCCGGGCCTCGCCATCGGTGTTAGCTGCGGCCTAGTTGTGCACCTGGTGGCTTGAAAAATACTTGGGTGTCGTGCGTCTATAGGCCTCTAGTTGGGGGCTCAGAGGCGACGGACGACGGTGAGAAGAGAGACAACAACGCTTGACGACTCGTACACCGGCCTCTAAAATGCCTGCGAACCGCGGCTGCCCGCCCCAAGGCGCGATAGACGTCGATTGAGAGTACAAGTTCCATGCATTTCCGCCCTCTCTCTAATGGGACGAGGGAGCCTCGTCGTTGCACGTGCCTCGTAACAAGCTTCGGGCTCTTGTTGGAACCCGTCGCGCCGTCCCGCGATGCAGCCACCCTTGGACCGGCGCATTGCTTGGCTTCACCGATTGCCTTGACGGCCATTGCGAATCGTGACGGTGTGCCAGAGGCTGCAGATTTCACATCACGTTTCATTTACGTAGAGCCTTAGGTCGCTCCCGTCAAAAAAGACAGTCATAACTGGAAGGTAATCTGCATCTGGCAATCAGCGTGGGGTGACGGCGTGGGTGGCCAAAGGAATTGGGGGTTGCATCGACAGCGACCTTCACCTGGAACCTTTGCGTCCCAGGCGTCCCTCCGCCGCCTCTCACCCTCAGCCTTGCGATAAGAATGTCGAGGTGTTGACCTTCCCTTTCAATTAAGTCAATGCTATCAGCGGTCACATCCCGTCCCGGCCTGCTGGTACACCACCCAGATAACAATCTGCAGCGAGGCGCGCCCTGGTCAATCACCTGATGCTCCCCTGCTGCATCTAGAATCCACTTTGGAACAATTGTCTGGAGCACAAACCCCAAACCGCAGGCGTGCTTTGTTATCAATACTGGCCGTTTCCTTGACATTCAACAAGCGAGGACGGTCTGTTCGCACATGGATACACACCTCTTCAGTTGGCGCATGACCGCCCGAGTTTTACGACATACCATCCCAGCTCTTAGTACCACGTCTGGTCTTCCACTTCCTCCCTCAGGATTCGGCCTGGGCCACACCCTCCAATCTCCAACCCAGGACCTTGCGCACGCAAACTCATCCTAGACATGAAAAAAGTCAGAAGATGATGATGCGCGCAGCAATCTCGATCATCGGCTAACATCGACTGTGTGTTGAATTGGGTTTAGTCAAGGGTCAAACCGTTTGACCATGGCGGCGTCTTTGCAAACGTCCCCTACCTGCCGACCTGAAGTTTGTCTATTAGGGCGGACGGAACGAGGCAAAATACTGCAACCGGTCAAGGGCACTAGGGGGCCGACAGCGACGGATAGGGAGTAGTGTCGCTACCTAAGGCCGAAGACGTAACTCAACGTCGGATCTCGCATACGACAGCTCGCCATTGAGAGGGTGTGCTCACGTCAAACAACAGGGATGATACTTGCAACTCGCTCAAACCCAAAGATGGGTTCGCCCAAATAGCCCCAGGTGACTCCGCCTCGGCTGTGGCAGGCAATTTGACTTTGCCCTGCGCAATGCAATGCTGATCTGGGCAGCCGTTTCGCTCATTCATCGTCACTTAGTCGTCACGCGAACTGTTCGTGGCCGAGGGCCCGTTGCGAGGTTTTCAATATCCCTCATTCATCTAGTGAGCGCGAATGCGAGGGCGGACGTGCGCTGTGTTGCGTTGCGTTGTGTGCGTGCGGCCTGTCAGGGAAACCCCACGCTGAGAGCATGCCAACCCCGTCAGCGCGGGATGTGGCAGAGGGGGCAATTGCGTGCTATCAAATCTGACAAAAGTGCCGCGTATTGGGATATTGCCGTCTTGCGATATTGGAGATGAATGTGTCCCGTGAGCGTCGTATTGCAAATCAAATCGAAAGTAAGAAACCTGGACTCTGCCTAGGAGTTCGCAGCCAACACGCAGCTACAGGTGATTTGCGGGTGACATGCCCCCCTTGGCCAACGTGGCAGTCGAGACTGTCTGAAAGTAGTTCTACCCCACACGAACCGTCACCGGTTTGGAACCTTGCATGCTGAGCCAGCTGGGAAGTCCTGGATTCGATTTGTTCACCGAGGTGGGCGTCAGAGATCACAGGAGCGAGCGCATCCGAGCCACGCACTGTCGAGGCATTCACCCGTTGGCCACAGTCTTGCGACGTGAGCTCGGATCCAAACATGCTAGGCTTGGGGAGGCGACCGAGGCGGTCGAGGCGCAGCCCTGCCATCGTAAGGTCTGGTTCGCGAGGTCAATCACAACCGGACATGCAAACCCGTGGCGCAAGGGATTCCTGGCCAGTCATCCGGGTGCCAAGGTGTCGATGCTAAACCGGCCGGTTGGGAGACGTCTCGTCATTCTGGGTGCTCTGGGGGGGGATCCTGAATCCCGGTCACCGAGCACCAAGGGGGGCGTGCATAGAAGGCCTTGACAGCTCCGAAGAAGGCATCCAGCCCGCTGAAATCCGTCGCGCCGAGGGCCTCAGCGCAACCTGTGTGCCGGGCATGGGAGAATCCGGTACAACATGGAGGCCAGCTGCCAATTATCCGGACGAAGAATCCATGTCATGTCGCCGAGATGACGCCAGACAGGGCCGATGAGCTATGCGCATCGCTTCAAATGGTTGAAACCAAGGTGCACGGCTAATCGTTAACTGCATAATCTCGCATGCAGCCGTCCGCTTACATGCAAGTCCTCAGTACGTCAAACTTCAAACGGCGTCAAACCACCCACACTCTGACTGCCATTTCCTATTCTGTCGCCGTGCAGAGCTTCCACACCCCTTCACCCACGAGGCAAACGCTGTTTTTTCGGCTCCATCTGCCCACATTGGGTCATGGATTCTGGAAAAAAACGGCGTCGGTAACATCAACTAAAAGGAGCACTTCCCTTTTCGGCCGCGCGTGCTTCTCCTGGGATTCTCCTATGTCTAAGCGGACCTGATCTGATACCACGTCGTCCAGCATTGACAGTCCATCCGCAACGGCGCAGGGACGTTGAATCGGAAAATTCTGCACTAGTCCATTCCGCCCGGAACATCAAATGTCATCCAGTTTCACCATGTGTGAAAAAAACAAAAGAGGTCTGTTGGCTTGGCCCAAGCCAGCCTTGCAAAAGGTGAGCAATGCTCGTGCCATATTCAACGCCGCCTACGTGCATCAAGATTACTCCGCGATCTGGGGCCCTGGCTGACCCATGGGCCCCCCTGCTCCTCGATGCCTGTACCCGCGCACGCGTCAAAGCATGTGACCTGCGCGTTTCGCAGTCGCTCATTGTTTTATTCTTATGGTATAAGTCTCAAAAAGGCGTTTGTGTGTTTTGTTGCTATGTCACTAATTGACAACCATATGGACAATGTGAGCGAGGTGTCGCGCCTCCTGGTTGGCGCAAGAGGTAGAGAAGCCGACCGCGCTCCCGAACGGAAAGAGCCTCAGCCGTTGTGGCTTATTGAATTCCGCCAATAACTCCCATATTACCCGTCGTGTGCCGGAGTGATACCACCCCTCCCGGACCATATCTTTGTTGCCTCACCATTGCCGCCAAGTCAGGCCACACGAGCTGTCGATTCCTGCGACTTTATTGGCTCAGCCAGACGGCCATGTTTGTGATTCTTGCCGACCTAGTTTCCCAATTCCGGGTACACCTTGGCTTCAGGGCACAGCTATTGCCTGTACAACCCAAATCAGGAATTAAATACGACTGGGTGGAAGAGTTGTCTCAATTAGGAACAGCTTGGCTGCTGGATGGCCCGAACCTCGGCTTAGTGCGTTGCGTCACGTCCCTAGGATTCCCGCCCCGGGAGGCGGTTGGTTCTTCCCTGATCTGCCGGAGCTATCACATATCATACTAGCCACCATCAGTCCAACAACGGATGAACCGGTGGCGCGCTAGACCAGTATTTGCACGACAAGGGGAGCCAGAATGGAAATAGCTTGATGTGTATTTTTATTGATCAGAAATTACGGCTGATGTGACCATGGTGGTCGAAAAGAAATAGGCATGCATTGGGCTGTTGGGTCTGGGATTTGCCCTTTTGGTCGTCTTCAATGCAACCAAACCTCCAGGATCATGGCTGTAGGTTGCTCAAATTGCCACACTCTGATCCGCATTTCACTTGTAACCAACATGACAACATGACATGCAGGTTCGTTGCTAGCGCGGCCACGGGAATGGCCGTGGTTGTTCATATCAAAACATTAGTTGAGAGTGGATCTGACCACCTCGAGAGTTACCGTGGCTCAAAACAGTATTACGGGCAGCAAGCCAAGTCTGCAAGTGCACGTTTGCTCATGTTGAACCAACACTTGCCACATCGGATGACACCCTCAGCCCAGTTACTACTGGCGCTTCTTATCCGTGGCTGCGGCGTAGTCCTCCCCGGACACGACGGTTCCGTCAGCCAGAATCCTCTCTGTCAACCGAACGTGGCCTAGGACAAATGGATAGGCAATATCGCAGCAGATTGCTGTCCCGATGATGAAGACACCCAAAGGATGCCACACGAAGCCGTGGGCTTCCGGCCAATACCACCATAGCAGGATTGTGGTGACGGGCAGTCCCATCAATGTACCGACAAATCGGCAAAACCTGTCGATGCCACATGTCAGCAATGTTGATGCAATCGAGTCATGGGGGCTGGTGCTACGGAATGCCACCCAAGCAGCACCCGCATATGCTGACAGCTAGGATACGCGCTTGTGCCCGTGTTGTGCTGGCCACTAAACACCGTGGCGGCTGGTCAGGACACCAGCACGGGCTGCAGCAAAGTACCACCCACTTGGAACCAGAGCAGCTGGCTCAAGCTGCATGCACCCAATCGCAACACGCAGGCGAGCGAGTGCGAAATGGGAGCCCAAGTGTCTCATGGCATGGATGCGGGCACCCCCAGTGACAAACGAGGTTGGACAGAGAGGTCCGTCTGTTAACTGCATCGCAACTCACCAGATTGCATAGCTTTGCCCACCAGAGTGGCCTCGCTGGAGAAGCATGGCCAAGGCGCTGACACTAAAGCCCATCTGCGCCACGCCAGCCGACCAAAAGGCCAGCTCAGTCGTGTCGCGCGCTTCCTGGCCCTTCCAGGTCTTGCCCCATTTGAGGCCGTAGCCGCGGTGCGGTTCCTTGAGCCACCACCAGACGAAGAGGCCGTTGCCGACCATGCCAAAGACGAACATGATGCCCAGCAACAGGGCAACGTTTCTCGCAATCATTGGCGACGAAGCGAACGAGCGGGGCGCTGTTTTTAGGGTCGCATGGAGCACGAAAATGTCGAGGAATAGCCACAGGTAGAAACCAGCGGCCTCAATCGGCTCAGTTACGACCCCAAATGCATACACGACTTCCCATGACAAATTGAGTGCCAACGGGAGCAATGGTGCCGGCGTGGCATTGGTGGCCAGCGAGCGGCGGATCATCAAGACGTATGCTGCAAGCCAAAATGCCATGCCGGTTCCAAGACATACCGTGGAAGCTGGCACGAGCCATGCCGGCGCCGTGGCTGGGGCGATGTCATTCGACCCCATTGCGGCAATGGATGCGAGCGTTGGCGGCAGAACAGGATGGCCTCAGTGATAAGGGTGCAGCCGGTGAAAGAAACGATGGCAAATGGCGCTTGAATAGGTGGGAAGCAAAAAGAGGCCAATGCAACTAGAGAGGATCAATTAACTCCTACCGCCAGATCCGGTATGGTCTGCTATTGAGGGAGGGTGCTGCAGACGAATGTCGACAGCACAGCTGTGCAATGCTAGTATTGGCTGAAAACAATTGCTGATCCCGCCGCGGTAGTTCGCTACACAATACGGGTTTGGGAAGGCCTCGATAGAATACACGAGTTGAACGTAGTCGAGGGCCAATTGTTGGGTTTGAGATGAATGGGCTGACGGGTCAAATGCGGTGAGACGGGGCAGAGAATCGGCTTACCCTGCAGCTTGTCTTGCTTGCATAGTAGCGGCAAGGCCGGTTCATTAGCGGTGAAGTAACTCAAATTGAACAGAAATAGACACAACTAGTTGGGTTTTGGTGTGAAGTCTTTTTTAGAGTAAGACACAGCCGTCCAATAATCGCTCAGGGTTTTGATGATTGATCAAACCGGAAAAGTTCAAGACAAGGGAACTAGTTGAAGAAACCTAGACTCTAACTGGGAAGGATCATACACACATTTGAAACTGGTAATCACTGCGATTGACGGTTGGAAACCTAATGGGATGATTCAAGGCAGCATCTTTTCTGTTTGGCATATAGTATACAACCAATGAGCTAACGTTGATGCGCGGGATATGCCCATGCAGAGTTCAAGTTATAGAGCGTGGAATTAAAGAAGTGAGGACTTGCATTGTATTCTTCCAAATTTCTCTGGAATATCCATGTCTAGCTATTTAGCATATGGTGCTCCCAGTTTCTCTCTCACATTTTTGTGTTTTGATGGTTGCTGTGTTCACGTATCATCATGAGAAAGTGGTCACTTGGCTGGCAGTGGTGAGACTGGAAAAAGAGATGGAATGATTCACCTACTTGGAGACATAGCTAAGAGAAAGCAATTCTTTGTTTTCGCCTGCTTCACACTTTCTCTAACCCAACACCTCCCCAACCCCCGCACGCCTTCATTCCATTATCAACCAGCAAGCATGGAAGCGTTTATGCAAAGATGCATCTCGTCAAATACTTCGGAGACCTGGTACTTAGACACCCAGAAGAGTTCCCTGAGTTATGTGCCCTCACAGAAAAACTACCAGACGAGTTCTATTCATCTTTGGATGAGCTGAAACAAGAGGTTCTTGATCTCATGGAGCAAGACCAAACTCGCATAGAAGACCTGGACGGCCAGCTTGAGAAAGCCACCGTTGAGAGAGATCAACTCCAGCAATGTATTGATGAGGACCGCAAGCGGCTCCAGAAGAGAGAAAGAACTCGACGCGCTACGAAAGGAGACATAGGAACTAAAGACACGAATGCGTGCTAGTAAGTGCCAGCAGACTCTGGCGACCGATATTCAGGATCGCATTCAGGTTATGATGAGCAGCATCCAGGGGAGAGAGGCGTTACAGAAGGTCATAACTGGGTTGGAATGCAATCTCGAACTTACGCGCGACAGCCTTCGAGCAGCTAAGAACGACCTGCAAGTAGCCCTCCAACAAATTGTCGATCTCAAATCGTCAAACAAGCAAAACCGCCCAGGTTCAGCAGTATGAAATCGAGCGGCTCAACCGGACCGTGATCGATGTCAGGAAGAGCGCGAAATTACCCGTAAGCCAGAAACCGAAACCGAAATGCAAGAAGCCATCCGGGGGCTGCAGGATATTGATGGAGTGACTGCCCGAAGCGCTTATTATTGGGCTGAGTGTCGCGTTAGCCGATGGATAGCAGTATAAACACATTTCTCGGAAGTAGAATGGTTTTCAAGTGTGATTATTTAGCTGCTTCCTTGCATGTCGAGAAGTAAGGCCCAGGGAGACCACGCCGGAGCTTTTCCCCACAGGATTGTCAAGAGATAATTCAGCACCACCCCCTCAAACAACAACGTTGGAACAAAAAAGCACACCGAGAAGAAAAAGGCAGATCACTCCAGGCCGACATTCGACATAGTTCCATAACTTTCCAAACGAGTAAAGTGGATACCTCTTGGACAAGCGTAGCAAACAAGAAGAAACCAAATATTCGTCAGCACGAGCCTTTGAGCGTGTAACCATTCCAACCCCGCATATCTTTGCTCATATCCAAGTAAGGACAACACCATACACCATGTCCGACCTTGGGCCCTTCCGGGCTCTTCCAAGCACATCGCTTTCGTGAAGGTCGGCTTCCACTATGGACTCCCCACTGGCGAGGCCGGAGCCTCCTCAGTCGATCCAGAGAGACACGCAGAGTAGAAAAGAGTCGCAGTCGTGACTCGGTGGCGGAGATCCGAGCCGGGGAAAGTGCTTCGTACTTCAAACGTTGGTCCGCAGCAAACTCTGAAATACTAAAAGGCTTCAACAAGCAGCTGGACCCCAAATGTTCAACAAAGTTTCATTCTCCGTTCATATACGATATTCAAGAAAAGAGATCACCGTATCTTCAAGCATGATCGGCTTGGAGCTTCGCTGCCGACAGCGTTCTCTTTCACACACCTCCAAGCCTGTCTGACCTATGGACCAGGACATCTTCCAGCTCATTGCGTAGAGCCAGAAGCCTACGCGGACCCAAGGGGCAGTTGAAATATCATATTATGTATTGCAAATTAAACCCGTAGTCATCTGTACGACTGGCCAAGGCCAAATAGATCTGCGCCAAAAATGTAGCGATCGCCATATACTTGAAGAACGCGTTCCATCCTCTCAATGATCTCTTCATCCTCGCCCAACTCCCTCAGAAGTTCATGCTTCTTTTTCAAAACGCACCACAGAATATCCCTCTCCCAAAAGTCAATGGTCCCAAATACGGGAATTTCCTTGAGAGGCGGCTTCCGCCAGGCGCCAGCCTCAAGCAGCCCTTTTACCGCCTGGGTGTTGCCAAATCGTATTGCCAACTTTAAGCTCTGAAACCCAAGACTGTGCTGCCCGTGGCCCAGCGCCATCCGCGGGATCAGGTCCCTCAAGGTGCCGTCGAGTTCGTTCGTACAGGCAATGTAGAAGAGGTTTCGCATAGAGGGCTCAGATTCGCTAACATTGAGCTCGTGCTCAAAGTGCTCGCCCAGGGCGCCGTCCCACGCTTGCACAACAAAATTGCTTGGAATACCTAATTCTTCAGCTGCTTTAGCATGATAGAACCAACCGACAAGGCTATATCTATAGAATGAGTGAGCCTCTGTCTCACGCAGTGAAGCGTGGAACGGATCGCTGGGTGCGAATAGTAGCGGGAGAAATTCCGCGGTGCGCAGCATTGCAATGCAAGACTTGGCCAGGTCGATGTGGCAACTGGCCAGCAGCCCATCCAAATCAAGCTTTTCCAGCGAATCGCGCTCCTTTTCCCCGGTCATGATCTTGAATATTCCAGTTTCTCCAAAGTATTCCTGGGTAGTATCATGGACAAACTGCACAATATCAGCGGGGTCCACTTCCAGCAGGCCCCCAGACAAGGAAGTAATGAATCTTCGTAGCTCATCCTCATTTTCAACGACTTCGAGGCTGTGAACGGATTTGACACGCATCTCTCCATCGACTGCAAATGCGTACCTCATTTCAGACAGAGATAAAGGATGTTTAGATAATAGCACCCACTGGAATAACTTTTGAGAAATGCGATGATCCTCCTCCAGCAAGACCGTAGTGAGCACGTGGTCGTATGCTTCCTGTAGATCAGACGGCACTTGGCGCAGCTTCGAAATTGCCGTGGCCATAGGATACCCCTTGGCATCATACTTGTTAGCGAGCCCAATCATAAGATAGATCCACTGCATAGCCCCCTGAGCTTTCTCGACCACGTATTGCTGGATTTCGCTGCACAGTTGTGTCTGGTTGATATCCGAGAAGCTTTTCCGTCCTTTTAGTCGGTCGGTAATGAAATACGCAACCAATTTATCAATGTCTGACGCATTGCACAATTCCATCGTGATCTCTGCGGTCGACCCCCCAGTAACGAGCGAGTGTCTCCCAGCAAGACATATCGCAACAGGAGCGCCGACGAATTGTAAATCATCATTTAGCTGATGAAAGTAGTCAACGACCTCCACGGCAGCTTCGTTTCCTAGTTCGTCCAGGGCATCAACCAAGATGATCAAGTTTTGCTTTCTTGTGACGGCGGCCTCTCGAACCGCTGCTTTGAACATGCTTTCAAGTAAGTGGTCTTCAAACTCCACATCTCCGGTCTCATCATCGTCTTCCTCTTCCAACAACGCCGCCATTTTCCTGTAGACCGAGTGTGATTTTACCAGGAGCTGATGCAGAAGCGCGCGGAAAAGGCCTTCCTTGGTTTTCTGCAGCTCCACCCCACGACTGTGGGAGAAAAACGAAAGCAAGATGTGCTGGTTACCGTCATTTTCAATGTAGTCGTGGATGGATTTCATCATTACAGACTTTCCGCTGCCCGCTTTCCCCTTGATCCACAAAAGGCCTCGCCGCCTATCATCCCAGCCTGCAAATGTTTCATTATCGAGAATCCATTTACAGGTATTATAATGCGGCAGCGCAATGCCTTTTTGTCGTCCATGAATTTCCGGGAAATGGAGTTGGTCCAAAAGCCCTATATTCAGTTAGGTATGACCTCTCGCAATGGCGGTTGCCTGCTTACTCTGGTAGGAGACGGAGCTGGGCTCATCCCGTTCTGCTGCCAATGTGCTCAAGTCAGATGATGAAACCAAAATATGACGACCAGTGTAGCATGCCAGGATTGAAAGCCTCAGAGCTTTTCTGGATAACGGAAAGAAGGCGCAAGCAGTTGTCATCAGCGGGTGATGGAAACTCGTACTTTGTTCGATGATCGCTCGTGTCCATAAGGACTATCTCCTCATCGGAATCGTCCATTGTTGTACTATTATCAAAAAACTATCAGCCAAATTAGTTATATACTGTTTCTGTTGGAAGCGATTCATACTTGAGAGCATGTTGACCATGCGGACCACGCCGGGTCCATTTCGGCAAAGGATGTCATCTTTACAGTTTCGATGCAGGATTGTCGGTGCCTAATTTAGAGGAGCAAGATGAAGTAAGAAAGAAAAATCTTTCTCGTCTGAAGATAAATAAGGCACTTGCCATGTATCCTTATGTAATGTCCACAGCACGATCTCATTCGCCAGACAGAAACGCCCGCTTCCGAACGGACATATTGATTGGTCCATATTACCCCAAACCCAACGATATCGGGCACTGCTGGATATTTATACCCCATAGTTGGGCCTTGCTCCTCTAAAATAGGGACGCACCGGTATCTCAGACTTATAGTAGGGCTAGTTGTCTTAGAATAGACTAAACGTTCCATCACACACTTATCACAACCCAACCTTGAATGATTGTAACGGAGGGACTTCCCTATCGCACCTGCCGCACATCAAGCCCAGCAAGAATAATTATCATATCTAAAGAAAGAAAAAAGAGTTCAAGAAATTCTTAGTGGCTATCCTGAGATGAGTATTTTTTAGGTATTATTTTTCTCTGAAAATACCAAGATGCGAAGTCCTTTTCACAAGGGACCATGCAGTAAAGTATCGAACTGACAGTGATTCAAGTATTGCGTTCCACAGGTAACTCCAGGGTGCTTCCAGAGATGTTAGTTTCCATCACGAGGCCGAAGAAACAATGGAAGCTTCAAAATCACAGTGATGTGATGTCACGTTTTGGGTCAAAGAATGGACCAGCAACATATTTTGATATTTATACACCAGCTTGTACAGACCTGATCGACAGGACCTTTGAGAAAACTATTTACACTCGAAATCTATCTACTTAGGTCGACCTAGCAGGAGACGCCGCTGGGCTCGTTGGAGCACGAGTTGCTGGCGCCGGTGACGGAGACGTCGGACCAGGTCCAGTCGGTGCAGCTGTCGCTGCCGCAGTTGATGTAGATGGCGTCGTCGGCGTCGGACTCGACGGTTCCGGTGATGCCGTCGAGGGTGAAGCCGCTGATGGTGATGCCGTTAGTGGCCTCGTCGCCGTCGTAGGCCTGGTCGACGACGATGCCGTAGTCGGTGATGCCGGACAGCGTAATGTCCTTGTAGGTGACGTTCTCGACGGTGCCCGACTCGCCAGACTTGGTCTTGATGCGGATGCCGTTCTGCGAGTCGCTCACGGTTGACGACGAGAAGGTGACGCCCGACACGGTGTTGTCGGAGCGGCCACCGATGGAGCCAATGCTCAGGCCGTGGCCGCCGGAGCAGGTTCCGCCGGTGAAGACGATGTTCTAAGCATTCCATGTTAGTCTTGTTTTGTTTTTATACGCGTATTATCACTATCGTTGTCAATTCGGGCCAAGTTGTGGATGCAACCAAGCCCTAGCTGACAACAACATGTGTACGCATATATAGAACATGACATTTACTTACAGTTCCAGAGTTGATGGCGACACAGTCATCTTGGTTCTTGACGACTGCGTTCGTAATGGTAACGCCGTCAGACGAGCCAATGTCGAAGCCGTCGGTGTTGTGGCCGCCGCCGCTGTCGCCAGCAGAAGCATCGATGGTGACGCCGGTGATGGCGAGGGTCTGGACGCCGTTGATGCTGAAGACCTGGACGGGAGGGTCGACAATGTTAATGTTCTCAATGGTGGAGTCGGTCAGGTCGTGGGCCTGGAAGAACTTGGGCTTGGTCTTGCCGCCGTTGCTGCCCTCGCCGTCCCACCACTTGGCGCCGTTGCCGTTGAGCGAGTGGCCCGAGGCGCCCGAGACGGTGATCTTGGTGCCGCTGACGGCCACGAGGGGGCCCTCCCACTCTTCGTACTCAAAGGTAGTCTCGCCCTGGAAGATGACCTCGGTGCCGTCAGAGAGGTCAGTCAAGTCAAGGGTGGTTCCCGAGGGGACGGTGACCGAGTCGATGACAATGGTTGCGCACGAGGCCTTGGAGGCGCTGGCCGAGGCCGCACCGTCCGATCCGCTAAAGGTGCAGGAGCCGGACGAGTTGCGCTTGGAAAGAGCCTTGGCAAAGTCCGGGGCCGCCGTCGGGACAGGGGCCGGAGCCGCCAGGACGGTAGTGGCGCAAGCCAAGAGAGTTGTAAGAAGACGGTACTGCATGGTGAAGGAGTTGCTTGTTGTTGTTGTTTTTTTTTTGCTCGGCAATTAGAGAATGGATTGTTTCCGTATTCCAGACGGATGCAAAGAGGGACAGTTGCAAGAGAGAATGAGAAAGAAGGACGATTAAAGCGCCGAGTCACCTACGATCCAGTCGTTGAGCTTGGTTTGGAAAATCGAAAGAAGTCAAGTTCTACCAAACGTTCTTATATTCCACGCCGGCATCAAGTTCCGTCTGATCTGGACCGTCTACAAGGTCTGAAACAAGCAGTACGCACTCCTTGGCCAGCACCACCTGATCTGGAATGGAGGCATCACCATGTTCCGCGTATTGAGCAAGCATCGTCCGGCCGATTCACGGCTTCCCGCCATCGGGACCAAGTGCCGGATAGCAGGGCCTCAACTGGACGGAGGAATCCCCATAAGGGGAGGGGCCTATTTCTCCGGCCGCTCTACCCGGGTGCGGCTCCATTTGTTGACGGCCGTTGAGACGGGTTCCTGCATAGCAGGATGACAGTGTGGAATGCGGCTGTTTGGTCCAGGAGAGCAAGTGAGGGTGTAATTTGCTGGTAGCTGAATTAGGTAGTATTGCCGTCGCTGTCATCCTCCTCCTGCGTGTAATTCTGTTTGATGTTTAGTGGGGGACCTGTTCGCACTCCACTTGGGCCGGGATCGATGTGTTGACTCCGGCTGGTCGGCATGGCGTCCAGGGTTCCAGCGTCCAAAAAATGCGTCCCCAGTTCTTGGCTGACGTGGCCTGTTAGGGTGAGGCGGCGACATTTGGAAACATCTGTTTATGAATTCGGCGAGCCACAATTTTGTTTATGAAGAAATGTGGAAGAGCACAAATGGAATACGGTACAGAGCGGGCCAAGCCAAATGCTCCGTGACGATTTATGCCTACAGCTGTGAGCGGATAGTCAGGAGGTCCAAGGCGATTCCAGCGATTGCCATAGCTTCGTGTTTAACTTTCATCCTAGGTTAGAGGATTTTCAAGCTTGCGCAAAGTAAATTTCCCGAAGCATGAATCAACCTTGAAGATGATGCTTATTCTGTGAGAGTAGCTGCAGCTAGCTTCCACCAACTAGTTCATCAATGGCTATACGCGTTCAGGCTGGCCCAAGCGAGCTTGGCAATCTGGCTTGGCATCGCGATCCGCGTGCTGACCCGAGCGAGCCACGGAACAGAGTCGGATCTTTTTTTCATCCCAATACATGAAACAGCAATCTACAGAGTAGGAAATCACAAATGGGGCATGCACCACACTTCACGCCAATGGCCCGCAGCGCCGCACGCTAGCGCACCCGATGTAGTTTCAGAACGAACAAAAGTGGAGATTCTTCCTTAGCTCTTCCAGCTACTACAAACAAACCCCTTCTCTATCAGACTATCACGCAACCACTTCAACCTCATCCTTGAAATCGACATCTCGGTCAGTCCAAGTCCCCAACTTGATCGCAGCGCGCACCAAGCTTCCCTCCTCTCCGCCCCAGACGTCGCGGCAAAAGTTGGTCATCAAATCCTGCCCGTTGAGAAGAGTGCCGCTGGTCCAGAGCTTGCCGTCCCTCACCCACCGCTTCTCGACCCAGTTGACATCTGGCGCCTGCTTTCGGAATATCGGTGCCATTTCGCGAGGCCCCGTCGCCGTCTTCCCGTTCAGGATGCCCGCCTTCATCGGGTAGATCATGCCGCCACAGACGGTGATGAAGGCAGCGCACTCGTCGTAGGCCTTGCGGAGGTAGGCGAGTTCGGCCTCGGTTGGCTCGTAGCCGCCGTGGGCAGCTCCAATCAGGACAATGTCGAGCTTGGGGCATGTCTCAAAGGAATCCTGGAGCTAGTTAGAATGGATAAAAAAAATCAGATAACATCAATCTCTTACTGTGGGCAGAAGCTTAATACCGGCTGTGAGGCGGCTCGGGGTCGTGACGTCCTCAGCAACCCAGTGGAACTCAAAGTCGAGCGCCTGGGACTTGAGCGCAGGCGGGACCAATTGCTCTGGGAAATCTGCGAGGAACTTTTTATCGAGCCCGTGAAGGAAGTCGATGGGTGCCACGTCGAGGAGCTCATTCAAGCTGGCTGTAGGTTAGCAGACAAGACACAAAACACAAAAGGGGTCGCAGCACGCACCCTCCCATGAGGACGACACCAGCCTGGATGGGGCGTCCGGGGTTCTTGAGGTCAAATGGAGCAGACATTGTGAATTGGTGTTGTAGAAGCTTGGTTGATTGGTTGATTGATTGATGCTGATCTGATTTTTTTCTTCATCATGGCTACTTGCTGAAAGACTTTTATACATTGAGCTCCAAGGAGCTTCCGAAGGCCGCCGGATGTTAGAAGGGACCAATGCCCCGACTCCGACAGTCCTCGGGAACAGGAATGGAGATCTGCAGCCGGGCTAACAGCCCGTGTCTTGGCATTACCAACAGGCAGCAACAAACCGGATAAATAATACAGCATCGTCATATACACGGAATGCGCTTGAGTATCACAAGTACAAATGTTTTAATGGTTGTGTTGATGACCCTGGTCCTCCTGCAGGTGTTCTCCAAGTCTTGGCACGGGTGGCAAAAGTTTAATCGGGTTCCACACAACCCACCACCATCAGATCCCGGACCACATCACTGATTCACCAATGCACTTACATGTAAAGGGCACAATGATGTGCCATGAAAAAAATAAGAAAAATTAAGCAACATGGCTATGAAACATCGCAATGGTGAGCGAAAGATTGCTTGTCTAAACATCTTCAAAGAAAATGGCGTGCGCCAATGAGTGGTGTCGTGTCGTGCGCGTAGACGGATATTTCGGATTTCAGAAACAAATTGAAAAGAGGAGAAGAAAAGAAACATCCAAAATCAGTCTCTTTCCGAATATTTATTTTTAGCTAAAATGAATGAAATAATGCCTAGATAAATATTCATGTAAAAATAACATCTATGGTTTTTTTTTTTTTTTTAGGATTATTTTTGCCTTGGAAATTGTGGTTATTTTGATCATGCCAAATTATGCGGTGGCCGTAGTGGGCAAGCGCCTTTGTTACAATCATACAAGGGCTGGGTTGTAAATCTATATTCTTATTGCCAGATTCAAGCAGCACATTGCGTCACATACAACGGCGGGCTCGTGATGCGGCTGAAGCTAATTCTCCGCCCTGCAAGGATGCGGCGTGACACAGAACGACTCCAATCGCTCGTCTGTTCGGCTCAAGCTAGTCACTCTAGTTGTCCATAGAACAGTGACGAGTGACATCGCCCTTCTCTTCAGCTAATTTCTTCAGCTAACTTCTTCAGCTTTCCCACAAACGCATGCGTGACCGTCAAAGCACCTCGTGGCTGAGCTGAAGGCGGCAGTGTCTCATTCTCTGCACAGAGGACACAACGCAGTCCCCATATATTCTAATAACGCAAATTGACTTTTAAAGCATCACGCGTCTTGCATTTGGCTCGTCTGCGCTTCTCTCCTTGGTTCAGACCGGACGACCGCCGGATGGTTGCTCACAGCGACAATCTCTCCATCTCAGCTTCCATCCAGCTCCGTTGTCAAACTCGCAGTGTACATTGGAAGCTTTCGGGTCCAGACCGCAGCGGATGAGCAAGCTTTTAGTACAGACCTGAATATCCACTTGGAAGTGGAGGCGCGGCATCAAAACACCACGCGGTGGCATCACCTTATCTCAGTTTCAAGAATCCGCTCCGCAGATAGCAGAGATCTCTTTGGCCATTCTGATTCCCGATATCAAACTCGCTTTCGCAGCTCTGCACACGTACCCAATCTTCGGGCTCCCGGGGACCATCTCATATCTCGGTCAACGCCCGCAGCTTCTGCCTCCTTATCTGTGGCATGATGTTGCAAAGGAGGAAAACTCTTTTCCCCCGCGGCGTCCAGCCAGTATTTCTCCGCTTGGTGACAAAATAACATCGCTACGTAAAGAGGAAAGAAAAAAAAATCATCAGGATGCTTGTGCCCATTATAAACATGTCATGTCTCCGGCGGCCCCTGGCTAGAACACCAAAGGAAGCCTGCATGGAACGGGCAATTATAAATAATCCGCACCACGCCCGGCAACACGCCGCCGTCTCCAGCTTATGAAAAGGCGCCGCCGTGGTGCAATGCGGGTACGCTGTTGCGTGCTCTCCCGTGTAGGGCTGCGTCCCGGGTCAGCGGAACCTCGTGGCCCTCGGTTACAGGATGCGAGAGAAGAAACGCCGCGTGGGTTTGCCAAACTCTAAATGCGAATCCATTCTATGGTCTGATAAAGAAGACCAGTAGAGGAAGAAGAAAGAATGGATAAGCTAGCAATTGGTGAGCGGGTAGCGGGGCTTGCAGCTCTTCGGTGCGTGGTATGGCACCCTGTAAGCTGTATAGCAGTTCGCTTTATCACCGCTAGACCCATCGGAGCCGCGATGGACAACCCCCATGCTCGCAGGATCCGCAGGGAGCCGCTTCATCCCACGGTTTTTTTCCTTGTGAATGGTCAACTCGGTCAAACTAGACTATGTCGTGCTCGCAGCTAGCAAGACGACCTTGCGAGGTGAATTCGTAATACAAAAAAGCAGGACAAGCTTTTGCAGTGAGTAGCCATGTCGTCAATATATAAGTACAAGGAAAGATGCGGCTCCAGAAACCCCCCCCCCATATTCCTTTTTCTTGGCAGCCCGTCTTGGCGCATGCGGAGCACATCATTAGTTCAGCATGGCCGATCAAATCGAGAAGCACCCCGTTCCCGCTCCCGCTCCCGCAGCCACTCCGTCCGAGGTCAGCCTGCCGTCGACAAAGGGCCGCGTCGTCTCCAAGCAGGGCGCCGATGCGACGCTCGAGTTTGTCGAGCTCCACGGCGAGTCCTTTGAGGTCCTGACCGAGGAGGCGGAGCGGAAGCTGAGATGGAAGCTGTACTTTTCCGTCATAGGCCTGGTCCTATTCATCAATCTATGGTTGTTTGTGAGTCTGCTCAACACAACCAGAAAAACACCCAATCCTAATCTTTGCGTGTGTGCAGATTGACAAAGCTACGCTGTCTTATGCCTCGCTCCTTGGCATCTTTGACGAAACGCACATTACAGACACCGACTACAACAACCTCAACACGCTCTTCTACACAGGTGCGCACACCAACAACCCCCTTCGCTCACAACAACTACTAAACCGCAACAGGATACATCATCGCCCAGGCCCCGGGCCATTACCTCATGCAGCGCTTCCCCCTCGGCAAGTTCGTGTCCGTGAGCATCTTCCTCTGGTCCGTCATCGTCTTCCTGCACTGCACGGCCAAGAGCTACGGGGCGCTGATCCCGCTGCGCTTCTTCCTGGGCTTCTGCGAGTCGGTCCTGGTGCCCGCCATGGAGATGACCATCAACATGTTCTTCACCCCGCAAGAGGTCATCCGCGTCCAGCCCATCTTCTGGGCCACCTGCATGGGCGCCCCGATCCCCGCGGGTTTCATGGCCTACGGCCTGCTCTTCTCCAGTTCGCCCGTCCTGCCCTGGAAGTTCTTCATGATCATCACCGGCGGCGTCACCTTCCTGCTCGCCATCTACACCTGGTTCTACTACCCGGACAACCCGACAAAGGCAAAGTTCCTCACGCTCGAGGAAAAGGTCCACACCATCCGCCGCGTCCACAGCGCGACCAAGAGCTCCATCGAGCAAAAGACGTTCAAGCCCTACCAGGCCTGGGAGGCCGTCACCGACCCCGTCTCATGGCTCTTCACCCTCGCCGTCTTCGCCCTCATGATCTCCAACAACCTCGCCTACCAGCAGAACCTGCTCTTCCTCAAGATTGGCGTCTCCAACCTCGGCTCCACCCTCGTCTCGGCCGCCGGCGGAGGCTTCTCCGTCGTCTGCTGCATCCTCGGCACCGTTGGCCTGCGCTACCTGCCCAACCGCAGCGCCTTCTGGGGATCCTTTTGGTGCCTGCCCGCCGTGGCCGGCGGCATCGGCATGGTCGCGCTCAACTGGGACAAGAAGATTTCGCTTCTGGCGTGCATGCTACTCGCTGGAAACACCTTTGGCATCACTTACATCATCGCTCTCGGTTGGACCAGTGCTACGGCCGGCGGCTACACCAAGAAGCTGGTGAGGAACGTCCTGTGGATGGGCGGCTACGGAGTGTCAAACATCATCTCGCCGCAGATTTGGGTCGCCAAGGATGCCCCGCGCTACTACGGTGCCTGGATTGCTCAGATTGTCGTCAGCTGGGTGGGCACGCCCATTTGCTTGCTCGCCATCCACTACATCCTGTCTCGCAGGAACGAGGAGCGCAGGGAGTGGATCAGGGAGCAGGAGGCACAAGGAAAGAGACCTGTTGGCCTCGTCGAGGAACCCGATGAGTCTGGCAATCTGGTCAATGTTGAGGTTGACATCTCTCTCCTTGATCTCACTGATCTGGAGAATAAGTATTTCATCTATGAGCTTTAAAGGGGCGTTGGCATCAACGCGTAGAACTACATTAGTACAAGAAATTAATCTGAAAAAAAAAGACTTTTGCTTCAGACTGACAACATCCCTCAGGCCCATTAGACAGTGTCCAACATTCCAATAATAGATACAAAAATTAGGGATGAGTGATCACATTGGGGGGGTGAAGGACGAGGGATAACAATTTGATTGTGTGCGCGTGAACAGCGTAATAACTCGGGGCGACATAAGCCCTGTCATGTCTGGGGTCATGAAGTCGACAGCAATTTAGTGTCGAACAAAAACAAAAGAACAAAAATAACCAAACGAATCCTCTCCTGGATTTTCGTGCCTGCCACGGCAAAAAAAGGTGTCGATTTATAATACTCCGATTCTATGCAATATGTAAAGGTGAAAACGATTTGCTTCATCAGCGGGTATAGTGAGTGCTGGGAAAGACGACGCGGAACAAATGGGAGCGCAAAGGTAGGGAACGAGACAAGCGTGAAGCGTCATCGTTAAGGGCGTGATGGGTGCAATTTTCGTCAGATTCATAAAGGGAGCGTTGTTGCGTGCGTGTCTGTGTCATTGTCCCGGCGAGTCATGGTGAGTGTGACGTCACCTAGACGGTGAGCCGGGATATGAGCTAAGGGTCGAGAGTGTGCTGGTGCGGTTTGCGCGCTTGCGCTTGAGAGCCTGGTAGTCTTGCTTAAAGGTTGAGATGCAGCGCTGCAGCTCCCTGTCAGGGTGAGGAGGCAGCTGAATCTCGACAGCCTTGAGCAGGATACGAAGATGCTGGAGCTCATCGTCATTATCGCGAAGCTCTTGCTCACTAAAGAAAGTCAGCGACCATGTCGGTAGAGGGTGTTGGGGGAAAACATACTGATGCTTGATGCGGCTCTGCAAAAAGAGGATGCGTTGAGCAGCGCGCTCAGCACGCTCGACAAGAAGGGAATGGATGTGCTGTGCAGGTTGATTAGCATAAGAGCCCAGCTATAGGGCAGGGGTAGCTTACATCGGACTCCTCTTGACGTGCCTGCAGGTTTTTGACCAATTGAGACAGCTCTTCGTTCAACTTCATAGCTTCGGCAATGACCTTCTTGGCTTGCGCAGGGGACATGCCCTTCTTCTGAGGCGGCTCCGGCACCGGCTCCGGTTCGGGCTTCTGACGGATGATGGAGGCGGACAGATCCGAAAAACGGGTGCGGAATACCGAAGATGCGGGTGAGCTGAAGATGGAATCGGGGGGGCTGCGGGTTTCGACGCTCATGGCTCTCTGAGGTGTGTTGCGTGGGGATGGCGTCGCGGGCGTCGAAAAAGTGGTCGACTTTTTCAAAACGGCCCCCTCGAGATGGTCCAATTGGGCGGTGAGCATATCGATGCCCTCCTCATCCATGTCATCGTTGCCGCTGGTGAGCTCGTGCGCGAGCTGGCTCAACCTCCTGGCGAGGGCGTCGCGATTCCTGCGGCTCAAGCGATTCGTCCTCTGGCTGGTGGGTGAAGCGTCGCTGAAGCCGCGACTGCGACCCTGGTAAGGTGACTGACGCGACGTTTCCCTCCTGAGCGGGCTCATGCGACCCGTGCCCGTGGAAAAACCCAGGCTTGATGCGACGCTGGGACTGGAGAGCAGCGATGGTGTTCGGAGTCCAGTTCCATCGACATCGTTGACGGCCTCGATGTCGTCGTGAAACACATGGCGATAACCGTTCTGGTAATCGTTGGAATAGCTGAAGAAGTTGGGGGTTGGCGTGGTGGCGGTGGAGTTGCGAAACGACTTTTTGGGGCGGTCAGGAGTCGCCAGAAAGCGCATTCCAGCTGCGAGGTCCTCATCGGCGGCGGCGGCGGCAGCAGCAGCAGCGAGGGCAGCGGCATGATCCTCGTCGACAGGTCCAAGATCCATGATTTGGTGTGATGCGCTGCTGCAGGATGCAGAAGCAGAGGTAGAGGTGGGAGATGACAGTCGGGTTTTCCCTGGTTCGGTAGACATGGACAGCGCACACTTTACACGACACGACGCGGAGAGCCGCAACGGCCACAAGCGGGACGGAGCAGGATTGGGCAGGTGTGTCTAACCGCTGGCCACCCAAAGCGAGAGAAAAAAAAGACGGCTTCCCAGCCCAGACCCAAAAACCGGCCCCTGGGCTCGAGGGGGCGCCAGCCGAAACGGGCCAAACAAAAATCAGGCCCAACCAAACCTGGGTTGGTGTGGCCTAAGCTCTTGCAGAGTTTCCCAGAGCGTTCCCAGCCGCCTGCGCCAGCCAGCTGGCTGTGCTGAATGGCCGCCCTGAACAGTCGACTGGGACCCAGGAGTTCGATGGGTCCCGCGGAGGGGAAAAGGGGGGCCGAGAGGGGGAGGAAGAGGGAGACGAGAAGGGGCGAGACGAATAGAAATACACAAGGAGAGACAGGGACCTAGGCAAGGGGCGGCCCGGGGTTCAGTTGCAGCGTCTTGGTCCAGCTGAGACGGTGCAGTATGTCGATGGCATCGATTCCCGAGGCCCTCCGATGGGCCGAGTTTTTTTTTTGTTCTGGTTCGCGGATAGATGGAGAGTGTGCGAGACGTGGAATGACGATTGTGAGGCGGTTGTGAGTCGGCGCATGTGACCGGTGCAGCTCTGATTGGGCAAGGCGGGCTAGTGTGGGGTAGCGGAGCAAGCTTGCAGCCACCTGCAGAAAACAACATGCAAATGGAAATGGCTGGGCTCGTTCGGGCTTCCCTTGGGCAGGGGATTGGGATTTTGGGCATGGGCATGGGCGCGAGCAAGAGCACGGCATCGCACAGCATGGGCATTACTTGCGCTGCTGTCTGCTTTGCAGCGCGCAAGCGCCGTGTCCTCCCGGACTCTCAGGATTACAGTTATGTAAACTCTACCATCGTGCATGACAGGTCTCTCCAGGGTAAGATGGAAGTTTCCCGAGATTCCTTGCATGGTACCTTTGGTGGCTGTATACTTGTATCTTCATCTCAGACAAAGAATATTGTTATCGAGTGACTTTTTACCATGTGCTGTGCCATCCTGATGTGGCGTTGCACCCAAGACATTGTGCCAGACCTGCAACGCTCAAGTCCGGGCCTGCTCCGAACAGGATGCGTTGTTGCAAGGAATTACGAGCTATAGCCGAACCTTTTTCCGACGTCCAGAATGAAACGGCGAGGTACACGCACAGAGCCCCCCCCCCCTTGAGGCCCAAGACAACGCGATGGCCGCATATTGCCCCAGGTTTTTTCTTGTTGCTTTCTCCATACCCCATACTTTGATGTGCCCGTGGCCTGAGATGCGCTGGCGAGGAAGGAGATGGCGGAGAAGAATAAACCATGTCGACGAACAAGAGGGGGTGACCTAGTCGATCCCCCATACGTAAACCCATTAACCCATTAACCCACGTAACAAGAATTTGTCTGATGATATGAGACCAAGGACTCATGATACACAAGGCTCCCTCAGCCCGTGGCGCGATTGCGATTGCGATCCCCCCCCCGCGCAGCCCGGGGTGTCGTGCCGTGGGCATAAGCTCGTGGCATGCCCGGCAAAAATCTTTCACGGGCTGTGACTCTGCACCCGTCCTGCTTTTCGCCTCGCATGTTTTGCAGGGACCCCCTCTTGCGACCGCATCAAGAAGAAACCACATAACGGACGTTGTCCGTGGCGAGATGCCATGTTGATGGGCTGACCGGGCAGCTACCCGAGGTGAGAGGTGACCAGTACAGACCTATTTACCGGTGTGTGCCGGAATCGAGTGTCATCGACTGTCGGCCGGCATAGCGAGTGACTTGGACGAACAAGCGGCAGTGCAGTTCCGCCGCCGCAGGGCAGGGCAGGACCACTCCGGGCAGCAGATAAACGCGGCAGCACGGTGGATGAAGCCGATAGTGGTCCCTGACGTCCCTGGCCATTCGCAGACCGCCCGGGAGTTGCCAGAAGGCAACGGGACTGCCCCGTGTGTGCGGTGCCCCAAAGCCAAGCAAGGCAAGGACGGCTCAGGGTCCGCCCGCGACATGCCCCCATTCAACCCGTCATGTGCCCCTCGATCCAATCCCAATCGCGGGTGCTGTAATTACCATACATGTACACAAATAAACCCCAGACCCCAAAGTGCACCAGTACCGAGGCCTATGTACCCCTCTAACAGAGATGGAGAATGACCCCCTCCGAAATGACGTTTGCCCTTGCTACCCCAAAAAAAATAATGCCAGAGTGGGCTCCTGGCAATGGCTTCTCCCGGGCCTCGACTCGACCTCTGGCGGCACACATCCCCATCCCCATGCCCCATGCTCTCGCGCTCTCGCCTTCTCCTTCTCACCTTTTTGACTCCCGAAACGGGTAAATGGCAGCTGTCCAGCTAGTGTCTAGCCTCGTAAAGTTACCTTGCTGCTCGCTGTCCGGAGCGGAACGCTAAACCATCGCTGCTCATCAACCGAACCCTCCCGCACCTGACCTACCCCGGGACCACTATACGTCCCCATACCCATACAGCCGCCTCTGTGACTCTTCCTCACCTTGATTGCCTCTTCAATCCTTTCCCTCCTCCTTCTCACGCGACACGTCTTTTTCTCGTTTTGCCCTTTCTTCTTGTCTCCCGAATCCCATTGACGAATTTTTTTGCTTGTTGCCATTTGCGCCCCTGTCGAATCACTTGCCCAATCAACCCATGCTCCAGCCTGCCTCGGCTTCCACTTCCACTCCCACTACCCGCGGGGCCACCATATTCATCGAGCCTCACCACCACCATCGCAGCAACCACGGGGCCCCGATTTGACTCACCCCCCTCTGTGGTCTAATCCGCGGCGCGCGCGCGATCCCTCCCTCGGCCGCTCCCTCCGATTCCTCAATGTCGGCGCCGTGAGTCGATTGCCCGCTTGCAATTCTCAGCAGCCACCTCCCCGGCTTTTGCTCCCTCCGCCCGAGCTTTCGTCCGACCGAGTCCGAGTTTTTGCGTCGACAAACCCTCTCCGTCAGACAACAACTTGCCCGCCATGTCGTGGAAAGCCTCGGAGCGTCTGATGAACACCATTCGGCATTATGCCAAGTTTCCCGCAACCGGCGTCAGCCTGCGCCAGATGGTGCAGTTTGGCGAGAAGCCCTCGGTCGGTATGTTGGCGCCGCCCGCATCACCAGTTGAACCCAGCCCGCTGACTCGCTCTCGACAGGCACTCTGTTCCGAGCTTCGCAGTTCCTCGCCGAAGAGCTGCCCATTCGCTTAGCCCACCGCGTCCAGGAGCTTGACGAGCTGCCCGATGGCCTCAATGAGATGCCCTCCGTCATCAAAGTCAAGGACTGGTACGCTCAGTCATTCGAGGTACGTCCGTGTGTGTCCATGATGCACTCATGATGCGCCGCGCCTGTTTTGCATGTGCCCGGCGGCCCATTGCCACCACCGACCCCAATGCCCCAAACCAAGCTAACATGGCGCCCTCCTGCAGGAAATTACACAGCTTCCCCGGCCAAACCTCGACCAGGACACACGCACCCGTCTCATGAAGCCCGGCAAGGCCTATGGTCGCCAGGCCGTACGCCTACCCGCCGCAACCCCAAATCCCTCCATCGAAGAAGGCGACAGCTCCGGCTGGGGCGGCCTTCAGGTCAATTGCAACGGCAATGGTAACGGCCGCACCAAGGCCATGACACGCCGCTACTTTGCCGTCGTCGATGACTCGGCCGAGTGGCCCGCCGAGCTACACTTCTACAACCAGCGCTTCGCCCAGACGCTCCACCAGATCAAGCGCCGTCACGATAGCGTCGTTACCACCATGGCCCAGGGAATCCTCGAGTACAAGCGCAGGCGCCAGCGCATGCAGATCGACCACACCATCCAATCGTTCCTCGACCGCTTCTACATGTCCCGTATCGGTATCCGCATGCTTATCGGCCAACACATTGCCCTCACGGACCAGAGCCATCACCGCGACCCCGCCTACGTCGGCATCATCTGCACCAAGACCAACGTCCAGGACCTCGCCCAGGAGGCCATCGAGAACGCCCGATTCGTCTGCGAGGACCACTACGGCCTGTTCGAGGCCCCCAAGATCCAGCTCGTCTGCAACCCCAACCTCAACTTCATGTACGTCCCGGGCCACTTGTCGCACATGCTCTTCGAGACGCTCAAGAACTCGCTGCGCGCCGTCGTCGAGACCCACGGCATGGACAAGCAGGCCTTCCCCGTGACAAAGGTCATTGTCGCCGAGGGCAAGGAGGACATTACCATTAAGATTTCCGACGAAGGTGGCGGTATCCCTCGCAGCGCCATCCCCCTGGTCTGGACCTACATGTACACGACTGTGGACCGAACCCCGAGCCTGGACCCAGACTTTGATAAGAGCGACTTCAAGGCTCCCATGGCCGGTTTTGGATACGGATTGCCCATCTCTCGCCTCTATGCGCGCTACTTTGGCGGCGATCTTAAGCTAATTAGCATGGAAGGGTAAGTTGCGCCTGTCGCCCAGCTTTCACATGTCAAATCCGCTAACGCATTTCCCCCTCTCCAGATACGGCACTGACGTCTACCTCCATCTCAACCGCCTCTCGTCGTCGTCGGAACCTCTTCAATAGCAATTACACACCGCCGGCGCATCATCAATCCCTCTTGTCCTTCGCAAGCGTCTCAAGGACCGAGAGGTTTCGGAACGGAAGCAGGTGGGCGATGCCGAGGCGGTGGTGAACGCACCCCCGCGAAGCAACTACAGCAGTCCCCAGGAAGTTTAATGATTGGGAAGAAATAAAAAGCATATTTCGACGGGAGGATATTTTAGGGATTTTTTTAAAGACCACATGACTGCATAACAAAGAGCAGGAGAAGAGAGAAGGACACAAGAGGAGGAATCACGTCAGACAGAATGGATGCATCAACGCCCGCGCATCCCAACACGGAGCGGCAGCAAAGCCACGAGGGCGGTGTACCAACTAAGGCAGCACATACGTGTGCGCATATTCACGAGAAAGACTCTCGACATGAGTCGGGACATATCAACAGGAGGCGGAGGGACAATGAGTGGGCTGGTCCGTGTATGATGGATGGATGGCAGAGGGATGTTTTTCCGCACAAGGAAAAGCTGCAACGAATTCAAGCGGGGAGGACAATTAGGCCAATGAATATTGAACGGAGGCGGCTCTGTTGTCTGCAAGCATGCATGCATGTACATGGAAAACATTATGGGAGTCGGGTTCATGGGTACGAATATCACTGCATTTTCTTTTCTTTGGGTACACGTCGGAGCCCTTTGTAGCATGAATTGATGTCACTGTGAAGCGGTCATCGCATTACATCTCATCACCTTCGGTTCTTGCGCATTTGCGAGTTCACTGTCCCATTATCCGTGGCATTTCAAAGACCTGTCACCGGTGATATTGCGTGCGAACAACGGCTATTTTAGTAATTTTGACTCGGGCCACCCCGCCGAGTCGCTCAAAAAAAACCGCTTGACCCTTCATCCCATCATATTTTCCACCAAAACCGCATAAACCCCCATTTTTGAATATCCACTACCCGTTTCAAAACGAAACTAACAGCTTAGTGGATGCAAAATGAAACAGCCAGGACTGAGACGGCTATCAGGGACATGATGGAGCCAGCTTGCGGCTCAAAGCCGATTAAACTCAAAACTCCTTAATAATCCGAGTCGTCAGAGTCACAGTAGTTCATGCGACGCTGCCGGTCAACATCGGGATCAATATGCGTGGCCGAGGTGTGGGTCAAAATTGGCTGCTTCTTCATCTCCGATTGAGGAATACGAGTCTAAGGAAGTTAGTACGGTGCCAAGTATCAACAGAAAACACAGCTTACATCGCTGCTCCTGGGCCAGTTGCCTTTGCCTCGTGTCTCGGGCATTTCGATGTCATTGGGGACGGAACTCCAATCGCCAATGACATTTTCGTCGTGAACGGCGCTAGAATTGCTGGCTGAGGAAATTGAAGCGGTGCTCGACATGGTTGAGGCTGTGGTCGGACTCTTTACACCCCGGTGTTTTCCTCCGGATGGATCCCAAGCGTTGTATGGGATTTGTCGAGACATTCTGGTTTCCTCTTTATCCTTGCGAAGAGTTGTCGCAGTTGAGACGCTCGCGCTGGAGTCAAGCTGTCCCCGATGCGTCTGTAAGTGGGGAGGGAGATTCCCAAAGCCGCCGGGATCTCCAACCTCGGAAGAGGCATCCGAGACGGACTTACTACTAGCCATGCTGGCTGGAACTCTGCCAACCAGGTGGGGAGGCAGAGTCCCGCTAGATACCACGGATTCCCCAGAGACGCTCGCCGTGCTGGCCTTGGAGTGGCCCTTCTTCGATTTCTGTTCAAGGATGTCAGAGAGAACCTTGCCGACAGATCCACTGGCTTTGCCATGCGATTCGAGGTCACTGAGGCCAAGGGAAGCAAGGCCCGAGATGGGGGCCTATACCATGTCAGTTGGTACTGTAAATCAATCTATAGGGGTGCCTTACATGAGGCAATCCGTCATCGTCAAAAAAGTCATTGCTGTCAACAAAGCCAGTCTCCCAGACATCGGTGTTGGTTTCCTCCACAGAGATATGCCCAGTTTCAAGGGGAGCGGGGACAACGGTGGGCTCCTGAGTCTCAGTCCAAGCAATACAACGCAAGCAAATCTATTCAAGGTCAGTGTGTGTCATGGTATAAGCCATCGACTCACGTATTCCTCATTCTTGAGCGAGTTCTTGCTAAATTGGTCCCTTGGCTTGATCAGAGTGCAGACATCGCATCTAATCTCTGTTCGAGATTTTGCGGCATGTTCAAGGCATGTTATTCCAGAACGAGCTGCGTCGATCTTTCCAGAGTTCCATCGGATCAGTTTTTGTTGGTTACCTGAGAAGGCATCTAGTGGTTTCCATTCTCCGCCGACCTTGCAGCGAAACCTAGGGCGGGTGAGCAATGAATAGTCAGACAACGGGTAAGCCTACCGGACAGGGACTTCTCGTTCGGTTTTCCTGTGTGCGCGTCAGAACCCCTTCGTTTGTTACAAGGGTAAACTCACGGCTTTAAAACACCCTTGTTGATATTGGGAGTCATGTTGAACACTGACTGCGTACAGCAGAGGTAGTAGTGTATCTACTACCCGTGCAGCGAGTTGGAAGATTAATTCGAAAGTTTTGTAGCCACTGGTAAGAAATACGTGAGTTGATGGGGAAGTGACCACTTCTATCTGACGAGGCAGAAACGAGTAGGGATGAGAATAGTGGAAGAAGCCGTTTACTTGATCAAAGGCAGATGAATTGATCAACGAGGCAGGGCATCGAAGAAGATGACAGTGGCAGGGGAGGTGGGAAAGATGCAGGCTTCAAGATGTGCGATGTACAACCCCAGCAGGCAAACATTCTGTAGAATACGGAAGGAACGAGATCAAACTCACTTACCTCGCTATTCTCGGGCACAAGACCAAAATTTGTCGAGGTCCTCTTACGTGCAGATAGGCTCAAATGAAAAGAGCATGCTTCTTGAAAAGCAGAAGCCCTCGCAGAGCAAGATTAAATATTCTCTTGCTCGGAAGCCTAAGGAGCAAACATGTGTGATTCATAGCTGCGGTTAAGTGCATCGCAAATATGCACGGCGAAAATTCAGTTCAATTGTTTGCTAAAAGATGCCGCTTGCTTGCAGCACAGCGCTGCCCAGCTGAAGCAATCACCAACCAGGTGCCTAAATTCTAGCTCCCGGCGGAGGGCTGCAGATGGTATACTCCGGGCCGACACGATCAAAAATCCTACTCGGATGGCTGCTGTAGAAAGCCCGCGGTCGGCGTGTGGCCAGCGACATACTTCGTAGCAATTTGGCCACCTCGTCATGGTTCTAGGTGATACGATGCTGGGCCGCAACTTTACGAAAGCTTGCTATAGCTTGCACCCTACACTAATTAAAAATAGATGACCCAGAATTGTTACAGATGCGAACAGGCTTAATAGACCCCCATTAAGCACTATATAGTTCATCTAAAATACTAAGTGCAACCTTGTACCTCCAACACACCCCCATCCAAAAACCCTTAGTTTGCGGATTTCCGAAACAAGCAGTGATGGCCAACCATTTACTCGTTGCAGCATCAACCTCCCGCGGCGCGTCAAGCATTCTCCACGCGCACCACATTTTTTTCTGGAGAGAATCAAAATATTTTGTCCAAGAAATCCTCGTTGACCGGACATTGCTCTTCCAACAAGCCCTACTGGAACCCCCCCCCATCCCCTTTATTCACCGCTCACTACCCTATACACCACACCCCTGATGCGTTCACCGCCCCCCTCCCTCCAAGGCGCAAGGAAACCGAACCACCAGCCAGCCTAGCTTGATGCACAAACCCCAGATGGCCAACTGGCATGCTTCTCGGCTCGGCAATTCACGGAAACCCCTCAAAGAAGAGGCACTGTGGACGCCGATGGTGGTGGGCCGCTGGCCAACGACATCGAGATCCGGTTCCCAGGGGCTGGGTAAGCTGGGCGCCGCGAGGACCGGGCGATGAAGCGGCCTGGGGTGGCAGCCAGTCTGACAGCTCCCCGACGCAGACATGATGTGGTCCGCGCTGAAGCTATTGGTATTCCTACCAAGTGTGTACATGAAGATCTGCGAGTGACTAGCTCACCAGACGTAGCTATGGACGCGAGTGGTCGTCTGCTTGTCACGCCATGCCAATGCAGCCAGGCTAGAGCAGCAACCAATTTGCCATCTGCTTCAGGGGAGGGTTTTTTTTTTTGCCCGTGATGGACATGAACATGAGGGCATACGATCATCTTGACCGGTTCGTCCTGCGGCGCATAGCACTTGGGAGTGGGCTACGGACAAGGCTAATCCACCATCATCCACCTCTCGTCACCGTCTTTAATGTATCCACTACAGATATGCAGACATGGATACAGCAGGGAAAAAAAGAGGCAAGTCTAGACCAGAAGCGCTCACCTTCTTTTGATCCGAGCCAGACGAGACTGAGTCGGGTTACCGGAGTGTCTGGGTTGTGACTAACCGGGCGAGGAATCCGGGGTAGACGGGTTCAGACATGTAGCATCAGCCCACGGCCGGACCGTCTACAATGGTGTTGCTCCTCAAACAAGCGTGGGGCCCTAGAACTCTCGGGAGACCGACACCCAATACCTACCCCCTGTGAGAGATTGAGACAAAACCGCAAAAAATAAAACGAAAAAAATTCTTGCACCAAGACAAGTTGATGATCCCAGAAGCCATGTATACAGCGGCTCGGTACCGAGCCTCCACTCAACTGCGCCAGCTCCCCTTCCGTTGTAGCTACCAGTGACATGAACCAGTTCTTTAAGCTCACAGCTGTTTCAGTCTGGATCGACAGCTGCCTTTGCAGACCAGTCCGCCTCTCCGAGGCAGGGACTAGTTCGTATGGATGGGCTAACGGCGCGGAATTGCTGACGAGCAACCCGGTTTGGCTAGGATCGACAGGCCACGGCTGAGGATGGGTTGACCAGATACCGCAAAAGGTCAGTGATGTTGCCACATTCGTAACACGATCCACGTTGGCCGGGAGAGCACAGCTCTGTCTTAGCTAGGCAGCTCGCCAAAAAAAAAAAAAATCATCGCCACAAATGGGGGTCGTGGCCGTGGGCTATGATCAAGTAAGCCAAAGGCAAAAGAGAAAAGGACGCGTCTGCTCCATTAGTGCTGGAAGGCTGGAAGGTTGGAAGGCTGGGTAATGCATCCTGGGCTGGGGAACCGGATCCTACCCGTCAAGCCGTCAACCGGCAAGGCGTCTTCCCTCGCTCCATCAATGGAGCCGCTCGCGAGACCGTCTCCAATGTAAGACCCAGCCCCTTGGCTGGTGATCGCCGAACGGGCGAGAAAAAAGCATGAACAGTTCTCGTCCCAAGACGCGCATCGAATGGCTGGCGACGTGACCTCTGACTGACGGGCACTAGCAGGAGCTCAATCAATAGTCGAGCTGTCGAAGCCTTGCCGTGACCTGCTCGGCGGCGGGTGGGCCCACACACGGGGCGTCCCATCGGGAGGAACCCTGGGCTGGGCGCCATCTCCACAGCTATCACTCATGTTTTCATAGGAGGACATCACGAGACGGGCCAGATTAGGGAATCAAAAGAAAGCACGCCGAGAAGGAAGGGAGAAGATTACGATGGCAAGTCCCGTCAAGAGAGGCGGCCGCGGGCGGGGAGATGGATGAACGGAGTCGGGGGGGATTGATGCCGCCAAGAGGGTGTGCGACCAGAGGCATTTTGATATCCTCGGGACGGGCGTTTTACCTTTTCTTTTTTGACCGTGGGATGGCAATGCGTCGTAAGGGAGTCTCTAGGCTGCATGAAAAGAAAACTCTGCTGACGTCGGCTCAGAAAATGGAAGAATGAGTAACAACACACAAAAGTACGAAGAAAAAAAAGTGACTAGTTACCGAGCAGGGCATTTTTTTTTTGGTGCATGAGCAAACCAATGCAGCGGCGCCGACACTACTGCACACTCTCGCATATCCAGGCACACTCAATGCAAGGGTCACACTAGATCTTGAATTCCTGGACCCACGAGAGCTGAGTGAAAAGACCAAAAAAGCAAAACTTCACCAAAGGACGAGACTGGCAGAGACTTGCAGGTTTCTTGCCCTCTCTTCTCTCGCCCCTCTATCTGAGCCCCTCCAAAAGCATAGGTGCTGCTGCGTCCGACTCCCTACAGGAAGACCCCTCTACGGTAAGACAGCGACCCCTCCGCCACTGCCCAACCACCAGCGTAGCGAGTCTGTGAACGGGCCTGAGAGAGGAGCCGGTCGCGTACCTGTGCGCACTGAGAAGCAATGTCGCGCAGGGAGCTCCCAGGCGGAACCCGGGGACGGCGAGGACGCTTCTGCCACCGGGCGACGTGAGAGCCGAAGCGATGCCCTCTCGCGGCACCTGATAGGAGCAGAAAGGGCACACAGAATGGAAAAAATCTGCCAAAAAAACTACGTTGCTCGGCTCGACGGCGGATCGCCAGACCGCAACGGGGACCGGGGAGTCCATTCGCATAAACTCGGCCTCCTTCAGGTCTATCCGGTCCCTCAGTTGTTTGGCGCCCACTGCGTCACTGACTTCAGGTCAGGTCCCCGCTTGATCTGACGCTCCTGCGATACATCGTGTTCTATTTCTGATCTGATCGTTCCCGAGAGGCGGCCAAGGACGAGGCCGCATCGTATTCCCACCGCAGTGCAGCCCACAACCGCGCGCGTCAGCAGTACAGACAGCCGCAGGCCAGCATTTGCATGCCACACGTCGGGCGCACCCCCATCGCGGCGGTTGCTTGCGGGCTGTCCCGTTTCAAAACAGGGCCGACTTGGCGGTCGGCGTCAACGACGTGTATAGGCGAAGGGATTGCCAAGGGGAGGGATCCAATGCGCATGGAATCCAATCAAAATATTGCGACAAAGCCAAAATATTGCAAGCTCGGCAAAGACACCGGATGCAGTGGTCGGGGTGAGCAGTCTCGCTCGCTGCACGTAGAGTAAAAACGGCAGAGGGGATCGACGACCAGGGCATCCGCTCTGTTGGGGGACGACAGTGATCAATGCCGGGATTGCACATTGTTCGAGAAGACTTTTCCTGCCCAACCCTTTCGTCACAAGACCTGTCATCCCTGACAAAACGACTCTGGAAGCCATCTCTTTCCCACGTATTCGGGCCCGCGACAGGGTAATCTCCGTGCCTGGAACCCATGTTTCCTTTGCACTGGGACCGTATTTCGTGATGAATGGAGCACTATTCTGAATCATTTCTCGCCTAATCCATCACGGCTGGGGAGAGGGGACCGCCAGAGCGGGAGGATGACGAGACGGTCCGCAGGGTCGGTTTGGTTATTTTGGATCATGCCCTTGGCGACATGGCAGGGGGTACATGCCATGCCCAGGGCAGTACTCGCAATGGCACGCATCTGGAGCGCATGGCAAATGTATCACACAAATTGCGTCTGGTCCCAGCTCGTGGTTGGGTCTGTCCCCTGGCGGCGGCCCCACGCTCCGGTGGCTGGCTCAGGGACGATGGCTCTGTAGAGGATGGCGTCGTCTCAAGATGCATTTGCCCTTTTCACGGTTTGCATCCCGGAGGGCTGGGGATTCGTCCCTGTGGAAATAAGGGGACCGGATTTTCGTGATTGCAAATTTTCACGGCCTGGCAAGACGAGAGTGGCAGATTGTTGATTGGAGCCTTGGGGACAGAGGCGGCCAAATCCTCAGACAGCCTCGGTGTCGTCTCCATGCAAGCACTTGGACGGGTTTGGCCCCAGTGCAGCCCGCGGCTCCGGGGAGCAGGGTGCCTGAATGCGACGCTGTCGACGTACCTGAGATTGGAAACCACTCAACGGCAGGCTCTAGAAACTGCATTCTGTGACATCGCCTCTTCCGCCCTCTCCATTTCTCCATGGCCCGTCGCTCATGCCCGTGAGCGCCTTGATTGGGCACTGAGCCGTGGCACCGGACTCCCGTGGTTTGGTTCCTGCACATCCCTGCCGTAAAGCTTTTTCCGGAGCGGTAGCGCGCAAGCCCAGTCAATCATGGAGACGAACGTTGTATTCCAAGAGGGGCCGACGCTCTCAAGAGCCGACGATCACGGCGCCCTGTTTGTCTTGACATGTTGAACCCGTGGCCGGAGTTATGCCTGCGACGCAGTGGAACACAGCAGCGGCCTTCCCGTACACGTGTAGTGACAGGGTATGTTGCGTTTCGAGTGCGTTGCTGCTGCTGATGCTTCTGCACCTGCGTCTGCTTCTGGTGCTTGCTCCACGACGCTTGTGCCCACCAGTGAATCGTCCAGTAATGCGCCTCCCGCACCTCCCGCATTCTGGGGCACTATAGTTGCGACACCAGACATTCAAGCACGCACATGAATCGCCAGCTCTGCACCGTCCATGCTCCGTCATCTAGAGTCGGTTCCCCCTCCCGAGAGGCACATTAATCACTGATCCCCTCCATCCCCCTCCTTCCTCTCGGGGTTCCCCTCCCCCTTTTCCGCTTCCAGGTCCCTGGACCTCAATCTCTCTCCACCGTTGCAGGGCACGGCCAGGGAGCGAAAAAGACAATTTGTGAGGCTAAACGGCCAGTTTGATTAACCCACCCTGGCGCCCGGCGCCGGACGACGGGCTTGGAGGGTGCTAACCGGCATGGCCTACAAGGGCTCCCTGAAAAAAGAAACGTTCTGAGGGCACAAAGTATGGCCCAAACCAAGAGGTAGTGAGCCTCGTGGAGGGGCGGCCCCGGGAGTCAATTCATGCGATCCGGGACGCTCAACGACCTCCAAAAAAAAACCGCCGCCCACTACCGCTGGGCCTAGAGGCGCTGCGTGGTGGTGAGTGCACGCCCGCCACACAGACAAGACTCGTGAATCCCTTGTTACCCTTTTGGGCTTGCCCTTTGCCCAAAATGGGGCATTCACCACCAGGCGCCAGGCGCTGTTTGGGGATGGACCAATCTGGCGGCCCGCTTGGCTGCTGGATTGGCTGCGAGCCAGCGCTACACGCAAATAGGAATCGCAGCGAGAGGCCCGCGAAAAACGGGGATATTAGGTTTGGTAGCCTTGCCGTTTTTTTGTGACTCGTGCGAATCTGAGCGCCTCGTGCGAGTGGTGCGAGGCGTCGTGTAAGCAGCCTCTAATGTGATGCCGTGCTGTGCTACTGCATGTGCCACGATGTGAAATGATATCACGATTCGGCCACGAACGCGTGAATATTTGCCCACGGCACGACGCGCTCAGCAACGGGACGTGCAATGACGATGCCAATCAGCAGGGAGCACGGCGAGCACCCCCGGGATCGATATATTGCCCATACCACTTTCATCTCATCAATCTCAGCCAACGGTCGGCCCTAAACCCTGCCGATCCCCTGGACGAGACGGGCCCCAGTGACGCCCTCATGGCCGGCTCAAATTGCTTCAATGGCGGGTGTGACCTCGCCGGAGCGGCGGGCTTTGCCCCTCCACGCCCAAATTTCACCCAAAATTACCGTTCGGGAGCTTGCCCCCAGTCCCTAGTGGTTCCTCAAGACTAACGAAAAGAAGAAACGAGAGGGAAACAAGTAAAGATGAGCACTTTTGGGCAAGGCCTAGGAATCTTCTTTCTCTCGTCCGCCCACGGCGGCGCGCCGCTTGTCCTTGAAGAAAAAAAGCTGGGGGCCACTCTCCCGCGAGATTGGCCACTCTAACTGCGGCCCCATGGATTTGCTCGTCGTCCTGCCAGGCGCATTGTGTAACAGGCGCGTTTGGTGGGCTTTATCGACACTGTGATATTGGAATGGGGAATCGGGTTTTTGCATGCTGCAATGCAAGGATTCGGGCGGACGGTCTGGCAAACCTGGGACGGGATGCCGCACATTTGATGCACCTGCTAATGCCATTGACATGATCCATCGTCCGTCATGCCCTCGCGTTGCTCCAACGCGTCTAAGGGAAGTTGGTCTGCCAGCCGGACACGCGCCAGTCCGAGCCCTTACTCTGCTTCCCACAAGCCAAGAAGCCAAAGCCAAAAAACCGTGGCAGGCACCAAGCCAAAACGAGCCCAGCTCCCATGATCCATCCAATGCCCCATGCCAATCCTATGCCCCCATGCCAACCCAGATTAATCCGGATTCCATCTCATCCCATACCAACCAGACCTGCGGCACGTCCGCGTCGTTGTACCAAGGCCACCAGCGCTGCCGGCTCATGGTCCTCTGACCCCCCCGTTGAAGCCTCTTGGGTGTGTCAGGAGGCACCCTCATTATGCTTGATCAAGCCTTTGATTCGCATACAACGGGTTTTTCCTGTTCCGCCCGGTACAGTGCGCCTAAGAGATTGCGGATCGGGCATGCGCCGTCGCGACGGCGGGAGGCGTTTGCGAGCCTTGTCTAGTTTTGGGGTCATGCCTTGGGCGACCTCATCTGCGACAGGGCCGGAGGGGACTGGAGAAGCTGGGAATTCTCACCCCACGTAACTCGGTGACCTTGAGCTGGGCCTCTGGCTGATCTGACACACCGTGTCTGGCTGCTGCATGTGTTTACTCTTGACGACATCGAGCAGCATTCTTTGCTCCCTCGAGCACGAGCCCGTGTGGCTGTAGAAGGGCAGACTTGCGAGTAAACACACAAACAAAACGTGCATCCGATCCGTCGACGGCTGGGAGCCCCGACGCCATTGCGCCGCTTCCTTCTCCGGTGCTTTTCAGCGAGGCTGCCCACTACAGCTACCACATAATGTGTGTCCGTTGGGCACTGGCTGGGCTGCCGCAGTACAGTATCGGATGTACAGTGCAGTTGCATGACCTGTTGGCTTCTTCAGTGCATGTATTTTTTTTTTCCCTCTCCCCGATTGAACCACCCTGAAATCCTGCCTTCCCCCCCTGCAAACCAAGACTAAAGTCTAGCACCAACTGGAATAGTGGGGACCGGCGAGCCCATGCCTTTTTTCCTTCTCCCGTAGGTTCCTGACCCTTGGCCCATGTGTCGCTGTCTTCCCACCTCTTGCCCCGGGGGACCACTAGTACCTCGCTCACTGGGCAGGGGAGCGGCGGTACTTGTGCTATGTACCCTCCCGCCTTGCTCGAGGCACGAGCAGAGAGGTACGTACCTCCAGAGTCAGGCGCCCTGTTCCCGGGGGAGGGGGGGTGGTACCTCAAGTAAAGTACCGCCGTCTGTGAGCTACCTCCACTCCCAGCCACTTCCGGAGAGGACCAAAGTTCCCTCGTAGTTGAGATACGCGCCCATGGATCATTGTGCAGTCTCAGTTCTCCCCAGCAGTCTCGTTGCTCGCGACACTCCTCTGCGCCGCCGAGTCGTCCACGCCCCCCGGGAGCCCTCTGCTCGCTCGCAAGTGAGAGTTGACCTGTGTCGAGTAGCCCCCCCAGACAAGCCCACTGGCCGCTGTACCTCTAGCGCTCCTCCATCTCGCGCTCTCGCTGCACGCACTATTTGCTCGCTGGTTGCTGCATCGCTGCACCTCTGCCTCCAGGGCACCACTCGCGCCGCTGCACCTCTGGCACCTACCTCACATCATCCCTTCCTCGCTGCTCGCCTGTTTCTGGTCTGCTTTTCCTCCTCTTTTTTCCCTCTCCTGATCCGACTTGCAACCTGCATCACCCGTCTCCTCCCTCGCCGTCCCGCCGCTTCCCAACGCCCTCGCTCGCTCAATCCCTCTGCCTCTTTGCCATCAACCGGCAGCGCCCATTCAAACGAGCCGGGGGCCATCGAAGCACTAGTGGCCTGAGGATCCTGCCCCGATCGGCAGGTTCAAGCCACTCCCCCCCCTGGACCAGGTCCTGGCCCAAGAGCTTTCCCTCCCCTTTTCGTTAATATCGACTCTATCCACTCTCAATCACCCTCACTTCAGTCACTCCTTTTGCCTTTCAGGCTCTCCTCTCAAACACCCCCCCCCCCTCTGCTCTCGACCCTCATCTCAAGTTCCTATCTTTCCCTTCCACATCTGTTCTCATTCTTTTCCCTCCCTCATACCATATCCCATCCCTCCGCCCACCAGGACACTCGCTTTTCGATCATCGTCGCTTCGCATCGCATTTACATGCAAAAGAGTTTGGGAACCCAACGACACACGACTCGCAACCCCCGGGCCTCGCTACATCCGCCACCTTACCGCACTTGCATATCGTTGAAGTCGCCTCGAGTTATCTGAATGCAACAATAAACCGTTTAAAGCTCTTTGACAGAGCTTCTCTTTGGCCTTGATTAGGTACATTCTATTGCTGGTTCCCATTGGGATCACAAGAGTCAATCCTAACGCCGCCGGTCAGGATCGCTGCTCGTTGCCGATTCGAGTACCTGCTTGCTCTCTCGAAACTCTCCACACACATTGATACTCCGCCAAGATGACGGTGCCAAACGACTTGACTCACAGAAGCCCCTCGGGCGGCGCTCTCGCCCTCGAAGACCGATTTGAAGTGTTGAAGGAGATTGGCGATGGTAGCTTTGGAAGCGTCGTTCTGGGTAGGGTCCGAACGGCTGGTGCCAACGTTGCCCGCAGAGGCACAGTGGTAAGTTGCATTCTCAAGTCTGGGTCCGCGAGCGCGTTCGTAACCAGTAATTTAGGTGGCCATCAAGACGATGAAGAAGACCTTCGAATCTTTCCAACCCTGCCTTGAGCTCCGCGAGGTCGTATTCCTCCGCACCCTCCCTCCGCACCCTCACCTTGTTCCCGCTTTGGACATCTTCCTCGACCCCTACAGCAAGAAGCTGCACATTTGCATGGAGTACATGGAAGGCAACCTGTACCAGCTGATGAAGGCTCGCGACCACAAGGTCCTCGATAATGCCAGCGTTAAGAGCATCCTGTTCCAGATCATGCAGGGTCTCGAGCATATCCACTCTCACCACTTTTTCCACCGGGATATTAAGCCTGAGAACATTCTCGTCACTACTTCTGCTCACAGCGACTCAAACGCCTCTTTCCGACGATACTCGGCACTTGTTACGCCCCCGTCGACTCCTCCTACTTACACAGTTAAGATTGCCGATTTTGGTCTCGCCCGAGAGACTCACTCGAAGCTGCCTTACACCACCTACGTGTCGACAAGATGGTACCGTGCCCCCGAGGTTCTCCTGCGAGCCGGAGAGTACTCAGCACCCGTCGATATCTGGGCTGTCGGTGCCATGGCCGTCGAGATTGCCACCCTGAAGCCTCTTTTCCCTGGTGGCAACGAAGTCGACCAGGTCTGGAGAGTGTGCGAAATCATGGGGAGCCCCGGAAACTGGTACAACAAGGCTGGCGCCCGTGTTGGAGGAGGAGAATGGCGTGAAGGCACCCGTCTCGCTGGCAAGCTTGGCTTCTCCTTCCCCAAGATGGCCCCTCATTCCATGGACACCATTTTGCAGACACCTCAGTGGCCCTCGTCACTTAGCCAATTTGTGACATGGTGCCTGATGTGGGATCCCAAGGCCCGCCCAACTTCAGGACAGGCACTTGCTCATGAGTACTTCGTCGATGCCGTCGACCCTATGCGCCCCAAGTCCTCCGCCTCGAGAATTCTCGGCCGCAAGCAGTCCGATATCAGCCGTGGCAAGGACTCCAACGCTACCACTCCCACATCCTCCACCAAGCAGTCCTGGTTCCGCAAGTCCCTCATTGGCCGCGCAGAAAACGGCGAAACCACCGTCGCTCCCCAGGTCGCTAGCAAGGACTCCTCCGCTCCTCGACCAGCTCCTGTCGCCGCCACTCCAGAAATCCAGGCTCAGACTTCTGCCAAGCAGCGTGCAGGTGCTGGCAAGAGGACGACATGGACCAACGGTCCCTCCAACGTGGCACCCATGCCTATTCTTCCTACGATTCGGCCCATTTCGCCAGTCCCGGATGCTGTAAATGCCCGCGCCAACAACGGTTACGATTCGAACGCTAACGGACATGGCCAGGGGAAGACCAAGAAACTTGGCCGACAGCTGTCTGTCGCATCGAGCACCAACAATTACACCGAGATGCATCGACAACAGGCAGAGCGCGCTCTCAACGGGAATTCAGCCAACTCTGCAGGCAACTCCACAGCAAACTCCGGGCTCGCCTCCCCTCCCGGTGGAGGCGGGCAGCGGGAGAGCTTCTTTTCACACCTCAGGAAGCGTGCACGGCGTTTCTCCGGGCGACACCAGACCCCAGTCTCCCCAGCCTACGACGACCTGGAGGCCCAGGCTGGATGCGGCCCTTGGGCTAGTAACCGGTCATCGATGGTTGTTGACCAACAGGCACAACAGGTCCCAGTACCAAAGTCGGAGGTTTACGAATCCCTGGACAAGGCTCTCCGTGACGTCCAAAACAACCTTGACGCCCGCCCCCCTGTCCCAGTTCACCAGGTTTCCCCCACGAGCAACCTCAAGCGTCACCACTCCCTTCCGCACCACCAACCCAGATCCGTGGATAACCTCATTGGTGCCGCCCGCACTGGGCCAGTCTCGAGCCGTACGCGAAGAGCCCAGGCAACCCATGGGGTTCACCAGTATGAGGCTCCCGATGAGGAGGAAGAGCTCCTCGACGAAGCCCTCACATCCACCCAACGAACCGTGAAGCGCATGGATCGTGAGGCAAACAACAACATGACCAAGCAAAAGCCGCTGCGACAGTCGGCCAGTAACCTTGGTCTCAGCAACCCCTACCCCACTCCCTCCCCCTCTGCCAACGGCAACCAGGTCCTCTTTGGAGATGGCCAGGAAGCCGTGACGCCCAGGCCCCTTGACCTGAGCAAGAAGACGGATGATCAGTACAAGTGGCCCACGCCTCCATACGAAGAGAGCGAATGGGCAGCTTCTGCGTCAGCCAGCATTTGGGCTGCCAGCAACCGCTTCTAAATGTCTACGCATACGGGAACATCCCCGCACGATTACGTCTAGTGGTGTGGAAAAAGTTCTTGGTGCATCATCTCGCATGGTCATGGTGTTTGGTGTTGGTTCAACAAGCACAATGTGTTTTTGTTACATTGTGCAGGTGGTCATTTTCTGATTTAATATTTCTGGCTTGGCTATAAAACCCATTTTTTCGATTCGACTCAGCAACATTTTTTTCGACGTTATATCCGAATACCCGGCCCGATGGGCGCCGCCGACTGCTCATTTTTCGTCATTTTTCGTTTCAGTCGCCTCGAGTATCAAAATACCCCTTATAGACCGAGACAGGCAAGCTCAGACACTATGCTTGAAGCAAATGCCACATTATACTGGACCAAACAATTTCCTTTGTCTACTTTTTCTTTTTACTACATAAGATGGCGGTTTGGAGTATGAGGTGCTTTGGCTGGGTATGAACCAGTTCTTTTTTCTCTCTTCTCATTTTTTTCTGCGATATCAAGAAGGGTCCAACGAAGACACCTTTGATGCGGATAGGGGAGTGTATGTCCTTTTACTATTTCGAGGCTGTTGTAAAAAAGGTCAGCGAGCATAGTTACTATTATTCTTATCATTTGTCTTTACTTTTTATTACTTTATTTTCTTTGTCTCATTGTTTCAAGAGGAATCACCGACTAGAAGGGGATTTTCCAGGCCAGGATGCCAGACAATAGTTTGCAATATAACGGTCGACGACATGGTACATAATTTTTTTTTGGGTGGCAGATGTGTTGGGGTTCGGACACACGGGCCTGTACCTATGCGCGACTTGAAATAATGGATTGAGTTGAAAGGATCTACCTTGCGTCTAAATTGTGCCTTGTTGTGAGATGTCATATTGTGCCACGGCGGTGCGCGGACGGTGAAGAGCTACGTGTCTCACCGACGAGGCCCGAGCAGAGGGCAGGGTCTGGGTGTGTCTGGGAGTGACATGCAGCGGTTGAGGTGGGCATATCCTGGGCAATCTAGGCTCCAGGAACTGACCACGGTGGGGACGTGTCGTCGGTGAGTTTGGTGCCGGCTCGGTGGTGAAGCGGCATGTATACGGTGGGTGACGAATGCACAGGCACGGTAGCGGTAGGGGAAATAAAATATAAATAGCATCTAAACGAGTATAGCCCTAGCTGGGCATCTTATTAGTGATTGGCTTGATTTCGAACGCATCGTCCTTTGTTCAGTAAGTGGCTGCAAGAGATATCTGGATGCCTGGCGGACTGGCATGCAAGGCAAGGGACGTTTTGAATGAGCGTGGCTTAGATGCACCGGCTTATGACGTCGGCCCTGGTATTGCGGGGCTGCTGGATTGCAAAGGGCTGGATGAGCAAAAGTCGACGATGTCGGATGGGAAACAAAGCGTGGACGCGAAGACGAGGTCGATAGTATATTTGCGTCAGGATCAAACCTGATGCTGGAGAGGCGTCGCACTCATTGTAGCAGGGCGAATCAGCCTAAAGTGCAGCGGCCAGCAACTCGGACGTCACGTGTCGCAGGAGGTGGCCAGTGAGGATTCCTTTGGCGTATCCCACATCGTAAGGCTTAGGCAGCACACTTCCCCTGGTCCCGCTTCATTAAATATTGAGCTGAGCTCAGCTGGCACGACTGCGAGAGAAGAGTAAAAGGCACCGACGGCCTTGGATCCAGCTTCCGAAACTTGTCGCTCTTTCATCACTTATCGCTCGTCGCTTGTCACTTCTCGCTTGTCCCTCGGGCGGGTCGCTTTTTTCGACACTGACGGACTCTGTTGTTGGCTGACGATTGGACGAGGAGGGGTTGTGCGGCGCCGTGCTGTTGAATTGGATGGAGGCTGTAAGGCGACGTGGTTCCCTTGACGAAAATCTACGACGCCTGCTCGCTCCGGCTCAACGAGGATAATCCCCGAGTCGTCTGCCTGGGTCCACAAGGTGCATCAATCCAACCACGTTGGCGTCGCCTTCTTTTTGCGCGGGGGAGGGGTAAGTGCCATGGTAGCAGTCTATGCGACGTGACAGCAAAACCTGGCGCGCAAAGAAGCAAGCAGAGCGACAACGCAAAACAACGAGCAGTAGATTGACGGCCCGACATTGACCTGGCCGCAACCATGAATCTCAATCTTCCCCTCCGGACCAGCACCAGCAGTAGGCGCAACCAGGAGAGCCGAAACTACTTTACCAGTTACACACCCCCGAGCTCCACCGAAGCCATCAATGGCCCCGTCCGCGAGCCCACGAGGGAGCAGCCGCCCTTGAGCGACCGCTTGATTGTGGGCGTCGATTTCGGGACCACCTTTTCGGGGTCAGTCTCTTGCGGATGAGCTCGTTTAGGAAAATGCTAACCCGCTCTGCAGTGTCGCTGCCGTGTACACCTCTACACCAGATGATATTGAAATCATCAAGACTTGGCCCGGTGGCAATGGCATCACATCGGACAAGGTTCCAACGGAAATCTCCTACGATTTCCCCGCCAATGCATCCCCAGGGACTGATCCAACCGTTAAATGGGGCTTTCAGTTCAAACCAGAAGAATCACGCCTGCGATGCATCAAGCTGTTTTTGGACCGCTCCCAGAAATTGCCATTTTACGTGAGCCCGCTGGATACGGCGGCTCAGCTGAAGCGCTTCAACAAAAATGTTGTTGATGCCGTCAGTGACTACTTGACCCAGATTTACAAGCACACAATGGACACACTCACCCGTCGATATGGTGAATCGTTTATGGCCTCAACAAAGGTGGAATTTGTCTTGACATGTCCAGCCGTGTGGAGTGACGCGGCCAAGAATACCACTCTCCAAGCTGCCGAGCGGGCCGGCATGGGAAGCAAATCTGAGATTCAGATGATTAGCGAGCCCGAGGCCGCTGCGGTGTACACGCTCAAGGCTATCCAGCCTAACCATCTCAATGTGGGAGACAATTTTATTGTCTGTGATGCAGGAGGCGGCACGGTCGAGTAAGCTTGAAACCCACCCGTCAACGGCCCGTACTAACTGAGTCAGTCTGATTGCCTACAAAATCATTTCTCTCAAACCTCTCAGAGTGGAAGAGTCTGCTGTGGGAACAGGGGGGTTGTGCGGCAGCGCATTCCTAAACTATCGCTTCGAAGAGCATATTAGAACTCGGCTGGGCCAAAGCAGGTTCGACGAGATGAAACTGAAGAAAGGAAAGACCTGGCAGATGGGTCTTCGATATTTTGAAGAATTTGTAAAACGGAACTTTAACGAGGATGAGCACCAGGAGGTCAATGTTCCGTAGGTTGCCTCCCGACTCTTGTTGACGTTGCTGACTCTTTAGGTTCCCTGGATTGCCTGATGACGAAGAGGCCGGCCTTGACTCTGGCTTTTTGGTCATGTCAGCGGAACAGATCAAAGACATTTTTGAGCCGGTGGTCAAGGAGGTGTGTGATCTGGTCCAGGGCCAAGTGGAAGGCCTACGGGCTAAGAACGGCATCGTCTCGGGCATTGTCTTGGTCGGAGGTTTTGGCCAGAGCAACTATCTTTATCGTCGCCTGAAGTCTCACTTTACGAGTGCCGCTCCTCCACCGTATAGTGAGCGGCCGACGCACGCCAATCTTAATGCGACTCAGGAAATCGGCTCCATCGAGGTTATGCAACCCGTGTACGCCTGGACCGCCGTTGTCAGAGGCGCCGTCCTTCGGGGCTTGGAGGGCAACATGGTCATTTCCCGCAAGTCGAGGATGCACTATGGTACCTCGTATGCCACCGTATATGATGAAGAAAAGCATTCTGTCAGTGAGCGATACTGGTCGCCGCTTTGGGAGAGGTGGATGGTCTCCGATCGGATGCAATGGCATATTGCCAAGGTATGTTTCATGTCTCAGGTACCCGGACCGCGCTGACACATGATAGGGTGAGGCTCTGTCTCCGCTGGCTCCCATCGCTTTCCACTACACCCGAAACTTTCGCCCTGGACAGTCTCTCATTGTCACCGACGATCTTATTGCATGCGATGCCGATGAGCCGCCTGTAGCATACACACGTGATCTCATGCATGTTTGCACGCTGACAACGGACCTCAATGCCGTGCCCAGGAGCCTTTTTACACGGCTCACCACGACCAGGGGCGTGGAATTTGACAACCTGGACTTTACTCTGGAAATGCGCATGGAATCGGCAGGGCTCACATTTGAGCTCAAGGTGGACGGTGTGAGATACGGAAGAGTCGAGGCCGAGTTCCATTCCGCGTCATAGGACCCTTTGTTTCAAGCGCGGGAGTTGTTGATAGATGGCTGAGAGCCATCTGGCGACAAAATACAGCACGGGTGACAGGCCCACATCTTGGTATTGTGTCTATTATAGGTTTTGGATGGTGTTAACCTGGGATGATTCGGAACATTGAAAGCGGTTTCTTTAGATGAGATGGGCCTATGTGACGGCACATTGGTGACACGTCGAGCTCCGAGTCTCTGCAAAGGTAATGAGCTAGCTGTATCTGCACTCATGTGCCAATTTTTTAGCCTCTTTAGGCACCAGTGAACCCTCATCACATTGGGTCACTTGCCACGGTTATTCTAGGAAATGTTGGTGTTGAATCATAGCAAATCTTATTTTCACAGAGTTGACATTTTTCTTTGATGGAGTATTTGCGTTGCTAGCAAGGCCGATTTGAATGAGAATGACTTTTTGGATAGACGTCGTGTTCTGGTGGTCATGACATGTTCAACAGCAGCCACAATTTCGAAGGCTTGTTATTTTCCTATTTAACAAGGCTAATGTGACTGAGGGACTAACTGCATACGGAAATTCGTCCCGGTGGAGGGGTAGCTTCATTGAGACGAGTCAAGTCCATCGTGTGGTTAGAAACTTCACTTCCCCTTTCCTCAACTCCCACCGGGTTCAATTCGTGAAGTGAAATTGGCCACTCTTCTATCTATTTTCCACCGGAGCGGAACTCGAGTCTGGTTGGGATGCTGATGGCCACCAACACTTTCAACGTATCCCTGACGAAACAAGGCCAGGGCAAAGTGCCTAGCGCATGCCAGAGATGCAAGAAACAAAAGCTAAAGGTAAATTTAACAACGCTGTATCCATTATGTACTGATCCGAGGAAGTGTGATGTGGATCGCCCCTGTACTTTGTGCAGCAGGGCTGGTGTGGATTGCATCAGTAACGAGTCGACAAAATGGAAAACCCACGAGTTCAAATCTGCCCGTGAAAAGAAGCCGGAGGCATCTGCTGCAAACAAAAGACCACGAACAAGGAAGAGATTGCGTGCTGCGGATGATGGCGAGGCAGATTGGGCAGGCGTAGATGATTCAATTGTTGTCGGCACGCCGGAGCAAAGTCCGGCGGCTACATCGGCGACCTCAGCTAATACCCCATGGAACTCTAGTTCCACTATAACTCTGGTAGAAGAGGTAAGTGTTGCGTACCCGACGAAGCAACGCCGACACTGACACGTTCAAGGCGTTCCATCAATACAATGTTGACCTTCCCGAGGAGTCTGAAACGTCTGCCCTCGCGGCGAGACAGTGGCGCCGAGCTGCCGTTGGCGACACAGAGGAGAGCCGCCTCCGCAGCGATACCCTGCAAGACTTTATTTCACGGAGCAGAAAAGCTGCTGCGAATAGAAAGTCGAAACGGGCCAGGGTCGCCGAGCTGGCGGCAGCCGATCTTGCGTCTCTGCTTCCCAGCTTCAAAACCGTAGCGTTGCTGGTTGATAATTATTTCGAGCGGATTCACTGGTTCACCATGGTATTTCACCAGGATGCGTTTCGGCAAAAGTTCCATGAGCTCTACCCCGGACCCGCGCATTCGCCTTCGACAGACGGTGCCAACCTCGGTCACCTCAGCGTGCTCGTTGCCGTTTGCGCCGTGAGCCTGGAGCACTTGAGTTTGGAAAAACGAGAGACGTTGGTTCAAAATGGGACGGAAATTGATTCATTGCAGGATCAGCTATTGTCTACGCTGAGAGTCAGGCTGCTGGATATGCTGTCCTGGGGTTCGCTGGAAACGGTGCAGGCGTGTATTTTGCTGGGAACTTACTACCTGAACCAAGGCGAACCGGAGCTCGCTTGGCCGCTCTGCGGATGTGGTTTGCGGATTGCGCAGACGCTCAACCTGCATCGAAAACTCTTGGTTCCCGAATCTGCCTCGCCTGAACAGCTGACACGCTTTCGACAGGCAGCAGAAGCTCGAAAGCGCTGCTGGTGGGCTATTTACGAATTTGAGACGCTTTGCTCAATCATATACGGCTTTCCACTTAGCATCTCTGACGAAGATTGCGACGTTGAGCCGTTGGATGCTCATGACAAGTACTCGGGAGCATCACGGAATGTCTTGGCCAGCGATCCCACCCTTCTCTCCTACAAGTGCGCCATGTCGCAGATTTCTTTGCTTGTCAGGACTATTGTAAAGGAGCTTTACGGCAGCAGAAGACTGTCTCAATGCCAGGGAAATCCTAACAACAACGCAACCACGATTAGGGCGGTTGTTCAAAAGGTGGCATCGTTAGATTCGAAGGTTCTTAGTTGGTATGACGCCCTTCCAACTAGACTCAAGCTAGGCCATTTGAGTGATAAACCCTTGGCCAACTCACCAGAGATATCGGAAGGCTTGCAAAGAGGATCTGCGGAGGAGTTTGAAGACCAGTTGTTTCAGCTCCACGCCCTCACACTCAAGCTGGCATATGAAAACGCGAGAATCCTCATCCACCGCCCGCTTCTTTCGTTCAGAATGGCCAAAAATACTACAAAACCAAACCAGACCGATAGCCTCAACCCGTTCCGGTCTTCGATTCAAGCATGTCGTTCTGCGGCCCTCCAAGTGTCTCGACTCGGATCGGTGCCTATTTTCAACACAGCTTCAGACACGTACGCAGCTGCATTTGTTTCGCTGCACTTGCTCACGGCAGGAATCGCGCTCTGCATAATGACCAACCTGGATCCCCTGAGCGTCGATTCGCACGAGTCAAAGGTTGGTGTTCATCGGCTGATGACGATGCAGAACCAGCTCAAGACCAAGTCGATCGTCGCCGAACAGGGGCTGGACATTTTGGGACAACTGATGTCGCTTGTGATGAAGAGGGAAATGGACAAGATGTTTGAATTCGGGACGAAAGCTCGGGATGACGAAACTGGAGCTAAAAACCCAAAGCCTCCATCGGCTGCTGCTGCTGATGTGCCAGGATCGAATGAAGCGGGTTCAAACAACACAGCCGTAGCGGATGCGGCGGAGATTGAGAATGCTTTAGGTGAAGCTACCTTGGCTGATACTGGCCTTGATGATTTTCTCGCAACGCAGTCGCTGCTGGATTTTGAACAAGGTGTGTTGGAATCTTCCTTTATAGACAATGCTAACTGCTTAGTGGTGGATCCACACAACTTCCTATCAGAAGACATCTTGTCTTTCGACTCTGGAGATTATTTGGAAAATGGGTTTGCGGGACAAGACCAGGGATGGATCTGGGGTTCAGGCTATGGGTTTTAGGCGTCTTGTTACCATTCACAAATTGATGAAGCTGTGGTCACATGCAATTACAACAAAAATTAAATATTCAAAGATTGTGGTATCCTGGTATCATAAGGTTCCCCCCATTCCATTTCTCATGATGACCCCGAAAGGGGCCAGATTCAGCGTTATTTTACAATTGGGTATTTTTAGCATTAAACCTTGCCGCTGGGCTGGGGATCCCGATCCTGCAGCATGGCCTTCTCGCTGTGGGAATCATCGCCGGCGCGAGGAACAATGGGCTTCTCCGCCTTGGTCCGAAGGATGTAGTGCCTGAAGAACCAGAAGAACTGCGCCCAGCCGTACCGGACCAGCTGGGAAACGCGGACGTTGAAGACGCTGTCGAGCTCCTCCAGCGTCTTGCCCTTTGTCTCGGGGAGGAACATGAGGACGAGGAAGAAACCGATGATGTTCCAGGCTGCGTACCACCCGAACGCACCCTGTGGCTTGAAGGCCTTCTGGAGCGACGGCCAGGTCACGGCGAGGATGAAGTTGAAGAGCCACGTCGTGGCCGTCGCCAAGGACATGCCCATAGCGCGAATGTAGAGAGGGTATGCTTCGGCCGAGTAGGTAAACGGCACCGGGCCTTCACCGGGGGAATAAACGACGCCAAACAGGTATATGCCTAGCGCAATGCAGCCAATGTGTGCGTCAGAGCTCTCGGGGATGAAGAAACTGAAGCCGGTAAGAAGTAGAAATATCGCCATGAGCTGCTCAGTTAGTATCTTCTCATACAATAATTGGGTTGCTGAAACTCACTGGAAATGTTGTTAGCAGGAGATTCCGCCTGCCAAACGTATCGATGGTGTAAAAGGCGGGAATGGCAAACAGAAAGTTGATGACACCGAATCCTAGCGAAGCCGCCAAGGAACTCTTTTCCGAGAAGCCGGCATCGAGGAAGATTTCCGATGAGTAGTAGGCAATGACATTGACTGAGTCGGTTAGCTACTGCTTTACAAGTCTAGTAGTGTACGGTTACTAAATACCTCCACAGAACTGCTGCATAAACATGACGATTTCAGACGCCAACATGGCGTTTCGGTTGCGGCGAATGGTAAAGAACTCCTTGATGCGGCTGCCTCGCCCGATGGAGAGGGCAGACTCGGCCTGGAGCAGAGTGTGAGCGTAGAAGATGTCGCGAGCAGCCTGGATCTTGCTGTGCCGCAGCTGGCTCATGGACTGGAACGCCTCGCTGTGCCGGCTCTTTGTCAGGTACCACCGGGGCGACTCGGGACACATGTAGACGAGGGCGCAGACGATGAGCGCCGGCACGCCGGCAGAACCCATCATGAGGCGCCAGTTGAGGCCGGTGATGCCGTTCTGGTCGGGCACCTCGTAGAAGACGAGGTCGGCGACGTAGCCCAGCATGATGCCGAAGGCGGTCCACATCTGCCACTGCATGACGAGGGCGCCGCGGACGAGCTTGGGCGCGCACTCGGCGGCGAACATGGGCGTCGTGGCCGACTTGGGGCCGATGCCGAACCCCAGGAAGAAGCGGGCGATGAACATGTGCCACCACGTGTTGGTGAAGGACTGCCAGAAGCAGGTGACGAAGGAGATGCAGCACGAGATGAAGACGGTGCCCCGGCGGCCGAAGCGCTTGTTCATGGGCTCAGTGATCCCTGTCAAGGTCAGTTAGTAGGAGTGGGAGATGGTGTAAAACCTCGGATTTCTTTTTACTCACAGCAACCAATGACTGCGCAGCACAGATACGGGGCAGAGTTTGTAAGGCCGGTAAGCCAGCTGTCGTGTTCGCTGTTTTTATCATCAATGCCAAAGTCGCGCTTGTAGAAGATCTGGGCGCCGTTGACGACAGTCTCATCCATGCCCTGGACGACTGCGCACAGAGAGCAAACTGTTCAAGGGGTTAGAAGAAACAATGGCCACTCGGTTGCATCGAATTCTTACTAGTGACGAGAAAGTAGAGCATCGAGGGATGGCTCCATCTATGCTCCACCTCGTTGACCAACGCCTGCCTTTCGTCTTCCGTCAGGCCCTCAACGCTGGCATACTTGTCGCGAAGGGTGTGCGGGTTGTCGTCAATGTCCTGGTCTCCAGCGATGATGGCCCCGAGACGGAAAGTTCGAATCTCGTCTTCCTCGGTGAGATTCAGGTGCTCGCGAGCGTACTTCTCGCCCATCTCGGCGAGCTGCTCACGAGTGTAGCCGGCCAGGGGGTGGACGGCCTTGCTTGCGGAGATGGGCTTGCCGCCGCCGTTGAGGATAGCCTCGTCAGAGGGACGCATGCGGTGCTCGGCATGGTCGAATTCTGTTCGGGAGGCATCCTCAGAGGAGGCTCTCCGGTGGTCTTTTTCATCAGACCCCATGATCAGCAGTGAAGAAGCTCGAGTGAGAGATGTCTAGCAACGTATCCCAAGAGTACTGGCTCAACACTCCACCTGACAAGATTGGTATCCAGCCGGATAACCGTTGCTTTATATGTTATTACACCAGCTTCAGAACCAAAAAGCCTGAGAATAAGCAGTTTGTGAAAGCCGGCTACAGGAAATGTAAGTGGATCGACGTCATCTCGACTTGGGCATAGACCGGGGCCGCCGTTGTGATCGACACACCAGGAAGTGGGCCATTGCAACGAGGCGCACAAAGATGACGTTTGAACTACCAGTAAAAGAAACGAATATATGTGATGGATGCAATTGATATTCCTCATGTGGCTGGTTGTTGACGAGGCAGCAGGATTTTTGTTTCGTCAAGTAGGTGTTGCGAGGTTTGAGTCGCTGGTTCAAAGCTCCACCTCCGCAATCCTTCTTGCATTCCCCACAACTGTATCTTTTCCTTAGGGCAACGAGTGTTGAGTCGATCATATCCCACCTGCCCACTTAACGCTATTCAGTGGAACAGTTGAGGTTAACTGAGCGAGTGCTTCAGAGCAAGACAGTCTCAACATGACCTGGTAAGGAGATTGGAGACTGAGTTTCACATTTGCATCTATGGATACTATCGCTGGGTTTCATGCTTGGCAATTAACCGAAGCTGACTGCTTCATCTTCACATTATTCTGTCGTTAAAATCTCCAGCTAGTGCCGTTGTGCTATGCCCGTACGCATTCGTACCGGCTACAACTAGCGGGGGGCTTGATCGTTGACATCATTATGCATCGCACATCGCCCTGGTCGCGTGAGGCCACAAACGAGCCACTCCCGAGCTTGGACAAATCGGGAAATTTTGGTAGACAACTCTCGTCGCAATTTTTTATTCTCCTTCTTCAGTTCCCGTGCCAAGGCGCAATCGAGATGCCGAGAAACCTAAAGCGTCTCGGCGAACGGTTTGCTCATGAACCGCCAAGAGCGCCGTTGGGCGGGCAAAAAGTGCCAAATAAGCTCCAATAATAGATGGAATGCAAATCATTCAGCCCGTGCCCGGGAAAAGGGGGAAAACCGCTTTGCATTTTTGTTTTAATTCACTTTTGAGCTCGCGTCATGTTTGTCCGTCAGCTTACGGTCGCAAAGTGCAAAGGCTCTATTCCCACCTGGTAGTGATTGGGTCTATGACTTCATCGGGCACTTGGGTGTAGCACCGGCTCGCTACTTGTTGCCGCTCAAGCCTCGGGCGGGTGGCTTCTAGCATCTTTTACGCCGGGCAATAAATTTCGCTCCCCGGATAAATGACCTAGCTGCTTCACACATCTAGATGGGCTTAGGGTGGCAGTTGAGGCCAGATACGAGCTGCGGGGTTCTTCAGTTTGTTTCGGTTTACAACCAGCACAGGCAGTTAGCCTCGTCACACGATGCTCGATACTGTATCTTGTATTAAATGGCTAAATAAATAAAAAGATCTGTCTTAACCGTGTCTGTAATTTCTCATTATTGTTTCCAGTCCAAAAGCCCACACATAAAGAGCGTTCGTTACCAGGCCGTGTTGCCATAGAATCCCCTGTTCTCAACAAACCAAAAGAGTGATTGATGGTGATAAAAAAGAAAACAAACCAGTCTCAAACCCAGCGCCTCGCAAGGCGAAAATATCCAATTTTTCATTAAATCATTATCAAGCGTATAGCAATCTTTTTTTAGTGACAGACCCTTCATCCCCATGCTTTAGTCGTGCGCGCGGTACGAGCTATCGTCGGCTGCAGCAGGATTCCGTAGCAGACCGCTCTCTCGCGAGTAATCATCGTGCTGCCTATCCCGCGGGCTAGCCTCGAGCACCAGGCTCTGACGCTTGGAACCGCCGGTGCCGCCCACGACGGTTCGCGGTGTCGAGTCGCTTCCCATGCGGCCTTGGTAGAAGCGGTACTCTTGCTCGCGGCTGCGACGCTCGCCACGACTGGCGTGGCTGGACGAAAGGCCGTACTCGTCCGTTCCGCCGGCGCTGTTGATGGAAGTACCGGACACGCGGTAGCGATTCCTTGAGGTTGGGCTGCGCGACTTGCCAGATGTGATGATGGGTGGCGGCACATCTGAGCGTCTGACATTGCCCTCCGAGTTGGCTCGGTGTGCGAACCGACCAGAGGCAGCGTCTTGTCGAGGCGGCGGTTCACGATCGCCTGGCTTGCCGTGGCTTTCTCGTGCCTTGTGGCGAGTTCTATCGCCTCCCCGATAGTCCTCTGGCCGGTAGCGCCCGGACTTTTCGTCTCGAGGTCGCGAAGACGGGTGGTACTGGGACTGGTCGGCCGAGTACTTGCGGACTGCATCCTTGCGAATCGCATCCTCGAGGCCAATATCCTTGACCCATCTGTGAACCGACACAAGGACCTTGTCGTGGACCTCAGTGTGGGCAGTGGCGGGGAGCAAGTGCCTAGACAGCTGCCTCGGCAACCTTTCCGCTTTGCCGTCCGCAAGCGGTTCATCTGCAGTGATGGGTAGCTCGCTGATGATGCAGTTGAGCCGCTGAGACTCCTGGTCTGGGAAAGCCTGGATCTGGCGGGTCGCCCATTCCTGGAATCCTTCTGGTGTCAAGGCTGGGACGCGAGGAGTTGAGTTTGGCTTGGCTTGGACCAGGTGGTAGCTACAGCCTAAGTCCTGGTACAGACCTTCGAGAGCTTTGTAGTCTCGCGAACTTTTGAGATCGAACATGTCTACAAGAGTCAGAGCTATTCAAGAAGGTGGACGGTTGACTTACACTCAAAGGGCATAGTCTCAGCACCAAGCTTAAACTGTCGGTAAAAGGCCAGGAGCTTGTCCGGAGTAAGTACCAGCGAGTTGGTCGGGGTGTACTCGGCAATCTATCATTGTCAGTGGCTATTCTCAAATGACACAGGTAAGCTTACAATATAGTTGGCAAGACCTCTGACAAACCGCCCTAGTCGAGGCGTCGGGTCGCCCTTTTCGTCAAAGAGGTGTCCCCAGCTAGCATCCACAGCCGACAGCTCTGCCTTGGGAACTCTACTTGGGAACCCGAGTCGAATAGGAGGAGGTCCGTCGCGCGGCTGCGTTGATGGTCCGCGGGTGTTCAAAATGACAGGCACCCTATCTGAGAAGCGAACGGTCGGGCGTGTAATAGGGATTGACTCCGACTGACGACGTGGAGTAGCCTCCGAGAACCTCCTCGTCGGAGGCCTATTGGACACCCTAGATGATGTAGAGTCCGAGACTACGGATGAGTCTGTACTGGAATCACCTTTATTACGTCCCTCAGAGGCCGGGACCCGGGTCTGGTTGCTCGAGCCTGATAGCTGCAATTCTTCTGGGTCATCCTCGACGGTAGCCTGGTAGGGCCTCTGAGGATTGGCACCAATATCGATGGGCATGCATCGAGGGCTCGGGTTATCTTCTGTAGACGGAGTGTCGATGGTGTCTGAAGCAACAAGTTGCGGGCTCTCGACAACTGAAAGGGATCATCAGACACGGCCAAGCTCCGACTCGGCTGGGACTATACTTACGTTCGGTCCTGAACTTGGCAAGGATGATTTCATCAAACCACCGTGACTTCTCATCAATGGTCATCCGAGTGACCAGCTGCTCAATCTGTTCCTTGGACATGTCGCTTGCAAGACTCATTCTCTTGGACGTGCTGCTCCCCTCGCTCGAGACGGATCCCTCCTCCCTTGACCGTCCGGCCATGCCAACTTTATCAACGTGGCCATCGGCCTCGTACAGCGCTCGGTTAAACTCTCCAGCAGAAGATCGCATTTCCATCACTCCCTTTCTCCGCGTACACGAAAAAACGACGACGATCGGTGTTTCTTTGGGTGAGGAAAGGGGCTGGTTGGTTTCAAGCACACGCGAGGCCGTAGGATGTCCTGCGCAACATAGAAAGGCGGTAAAAAGGCAACGTAGCAGTGAAAGGGACACACGCGGGCGAGAAAGGGTGTGAAGAAGAAAAGAAACAAAAAAAGAATACAGACAAGGTTACAAAAGCACAACAGAGTACAGATATAGGGTGGGGAAAGAAAGAATGTGGGAAAGAAGGGCCTTTTTACGCTTGTTCGCAGCCGAGATACTTTCCCTTCCTCTCTGCCCGTGGGCGGGAGCGAGAGAGGAGAAGGTTTTGTAGAAGGGGTGTGATACCCAGTTTGGACAAAAAGACGCCAAGCTCGTCCACAGCAAGGCGTGCAGGAGGACGGTGCGTGTGTAAATCCCCTCAAGCCATGAGGGTGACACGGCGCCAGACACCCTATTACGCTTGCTGCTACCGGCGGTGCTATGTAGGTATGGCGATAGAGCGACGTGCGAGAGCGGCAACTCTTGAGTGGCCGGGCGTAGGCTAGTTTGGCCGCGATGCAGGAGATGGGATCCCTGCCAGGCGTGTGTCGGGCTTCAATGCCGGACGGGCACGGAGACTTATTTTTTTGTTTTTTTGCTTTTTGCTTGCCTTGTGTTTGTGTTATCAAGCCGATTGAGGCTGCTGCTTATTCTGCGCTAGGGCGAGGGTAGATAGAATAGATATAGTATTGGGGGGATGTGAATGCGAATGTGGGAAATGTGGGTTACAGATCCAAGTTTGCTGTGATAGATAGCTTGTGACGGGAGGTGTAAGTGTAAGTGGATGGGAAATGGCCATGGCGACGATATTTGGGGGAATGGCAAGTATACAAGAATCTGCCTCCCCCCCCTCAAAAAGAACAGGACGTGTAGCTCACGACAATTGTTTCCATCTCCAGGACTTCGATGCGACAGCCCCATGCTCAAGATGCCGTCTTTCGTTCGTCGCTTGGCCCAGTGCGGGCTCAGCTCCCCCTACCCACACCCATCTCTCGCCCCCCGATAGCCCACCCTCCTTGTGTGCGGTTCGCACAGCGCAGTTGGGCCGCGAGCGCAAGGCAACCAGGATTCACACTGCGACTTTGGTGCACGCTGCCGATCGCAGCAGCTGGGTTTGCGGACTAGCGCGAGGCGTTCGACCTGCTGGCTACGACCCTGGTGGTGCATGTGTGTGTATCTGTATGTAAGTATGTGTGTGTATGCCGTGCATCCATGCTCGTGCTTCTTGGCGACTTGCACACTATGGCCGGGCGACCAGGCCAGAGGCGGGGTCGCTCAGCCTGGGAGGGCATCGGGACGGTTCGGTCCTTCGCTCCGCGAATCAGCCCGTGCGGGGTGTCTCGTGCAAGGAAGACAGGTTTTGCGATGGGTTGAATATGTTACATGGGACCCGTCTTCAATGTCGTCGTCTTTCGCCCTCTGAGGCTCCAGGTGGAACCCCTGTGGCCGATGCAAGCCCGGCGAGTCGAACCGTCTGCCAGCAACGACCCGGTTTCGCGTCGAGTTGCAGGATACGTGCGGTGTACAGGTTATGGATTGTGGATTGTGTATCATGACAAATAGCTGATCAGTTGCGCTTGCTTACATACATATTGATGCTGTTGTGGCCGGTTCGCACTTACAAGTAGTGCACCTTCCTTCACTTGCCCTTCGCACTGCCTCCAGATTCGTCACCCGCACCCTCCACTACCTGCCGCTAATGCCGTGAAAACTGACATGCCTAGGGAAAGTGATTATGTACGTGCAAATAATGTACAGTAGATATCTATCTATTATCAAACCCATCTCGATGCAAATCATGCTACCCAACAGACGCCGCACCCGTGCATGTTATCCGTAACACGAGCCACATGTTCCAAGTCCTACTCTTCTCTTTTCGCTTCCCTACTTGATTATCCCATCACGCCTTGTACAGCAGGTCCAGGAAACCAGTCGCCAGGTCCACCACCACGCTCTTGTTGGGGAGGGATCCCGCCACGCCGTACAGCGCAGCCGAATCGCCCATGGCCTTGCCCTTCAGAGCCTTGCCCTCGACCATGCGGGCACGCTCCTTCTCACGCTCGTCCTCTACAACAGTCTCGAGGTCTGCCATTAGCCTTTCCCAAGCCTTGGTGATGGGCAGCGTGACGGCAATGTGGATCGCCGGTGGGTTCTGCAGAGCGTTGAGGTGCCATCCCTTGGCAGTCATGCCATCGGCAATGTCGTAAATGTTCAGGTTGCGGGAGGTAAACGCCACCACTGACACAAGAGGCTTGCCGATGATCTCCAGCTCCCCACCCAGCGTTGGGGTGTTTTGAATAGCCTCGATAACCTTCTTGGTCGTGCCCACAATCTTGCTGCAGGCGTCGATGTAGCCTGACTCTCCCACGCTCATGAGACTGGCCCAGCATCCGGCAATGAGGGCACCCGGTCGCGATCCCGCAATGCCTGGCGATGCGTACACACCACCAGACCAATCTGGCGACACAAAGTACTGATAAGTGCGGAGCTCGGCCGAGCGGTATAGCACCGTCGAGTTGCCCTTTGGCGCGAATCCGTACTTGTGCGTGTCACAGCTGATGCTTGTCACACCCTTCAACCTGAAGTCAAACAGCTGTGACTCAAAGCCTGCCTTTTCGAGGAAGGGTACCAGGAATGATCCCAGGCAGCAGTCGACGTGCAGCCAAACCTTCTTGCGTAAGGCAAGCTGCGAAAGAGCGACAATGTCGTCCATGATGCCGTGGGGGAAGTTGGGCGCGGAGCCGACCAGCAGCACCGTGTTGGAGTTGATGAGGCGCGAAACGGCACGGACGTCGACCTGGTGGTTGGGCGCGGGGCAATCGACGAGGTGAATCTTGATCTTGAAGTACTGGGCAGCCTTGTGGAAAGCCGTGTGCGCGGTCTCGGGAAGGATCCTATGTCGCGGTTAGCATCTACAACGTACAGGGGTTCGCAATGGTGCATGGTGACGTACATCTCAGGCTCCGTCACCCCACGCTCGTGGTATGCCCTCTGGCGCGCTGCCAAGCATGCCATCAGGATGCTGTCGGTTCCTCCGCTGGTGGAAGTGCCAGCGGCGTTGGGCGGCGCATGAAACAGGCCCAGGACCATGCTGACGACCTCGGCTTCCATCTTGCGTACTCCAGGGAACACGTCGGGATGGATGGGATTGGCCACGGTGAACTTCCCAAAGGCCTCAGTCTGTAGCTTAAGCAGCTCGTCTTCGCCGTGGTATACTGCACCCGAAACGCAGCCATCCTCCCAGCGTGTGTGGTCCATGTTGGCGAGGGCTTGGAGCTCGGCGCGGACGACGTCATGGGTCAGGCCCTCCTTGGGGAGATTTAAGTATCGCGTCTGGTCCGTAGGAACCATCTTCTTTGACAGCTTAGCAATTGTGTCTTTGACCTCCTTCTGGACCTTGCTGCGCACGCCGGGCGCGCGCAGGAAGTAGCCATAGAAGATGCGGCGGAGGTTGACGTAGAGTTCGACGACGGAGCCGATGATGCCGCGACCCTTGAGCTGCCAAAAAGTGCGGCGGGTCCATCGCAGCACAAAGAGAACGAGGAGGATATTTCGGAGCCTGCGGAAACGAAATTGCCATGGTTAGAATCCAGGTGCCATATGAGCGCCGAGGGCGGCGTGCGCAGCTATTCGCGGGAGACCATTGTCATCCCGTCATGGGACGGAGGGCGAAACCGTCATGAGCTGAGCTGCCGACGTCACTGGGCAGCCGAAGGGCGGTACTCACAGGTCCACATTGATCAGCGACCAGGAAAACTGATGCTTGCGGCGCTTGACAGACTCGATGCTGCCGCGCAAGCTAGCGGGAAGACGCGAAGAACCAGGCATGGTGAATGGGAGGGAGCGACATCCGGACCAGAAAAATGAACGGCGGCGACGACGGTGTTTTATCAAAGTCGAGAATCCGAGCTGAGTCGCATCGCGGGGGCACGGGCTATACTTGGACAAGCATTAGCGGGGCACTTGCCGCTATCCGGGCGCGCCATCACATGCACCCAGCCAGTGGTCCCCGGCCGAGAGCCCCCGGAACATCAGGGCGCTAGCGGTTGCAGCGCTGTGAAAAGGCTTCTGGCGTTCTGATCCCGACCGCTAACGTGTCATTTGCAGTGCCACATCTTGATATGCTTGTTTCTGGTCACCAATCCCAAGCCACTGCTCTGTCCACCGGTTGCCTGATTTGGTGTGATTGCCGTCTGGCGTTTGTCGCATTCTCGCCTTTGTCGGGTTGCTGGGACCGCGTTGTGTTTCTTGATCGCCTTTTAGCCTGATGCCCATTTGTGCAGCAAAAAACCTGGCTCACACGCACTGGCTTGCACTCCTGCCACACACAGCATGGCCTCCACAAAATTCTGCTGTCTCATTCAGGAAGTAAAGGTCCATCGCGCAACTCACCGATCATTACTCACGTCCTTGCTCGCACAAAATTCGTCTGTTTGCTCAATGACCAGGTGCAGGCGTATCCCTGCCCATCCGTCCGCACCATTGTTAAAGTCCGGGTCCGGTGCCAACTCGGGCATCTAGCCACCAATCGGATTTGCATCGATGTCGAACGTGTGCGTGGACGATACGGCGGACGAGACGTCAAGGTGGGAATGATGCTCGAAAATCCCCGACCGGCCTATTCCATATTGGTTAGATTTCCACCATGACTGACAGGTGCGCCCGAATACGGGCCAATGATGCTCTGGCCATGAGTCTTCCCCCCGTTTGTGCCATCGCCTGCATAAACAATTGAGATACTCTCCAGACCGCCGCCGATGGTGGCTACGGCATTGGCTACGGCATGCATACGTACGCCAACCTGGGTAGCGGCGCAGTTTTGAAGTTTGGGGATGCTGCAAGCCACATTTTCTCGGGGACCACTTCGATCTATCAAAGACCCTTGATGGAAAACGCCACAATTTCGTGTCGCAATCTTCGCATCCTTCGGGTCCTCGGCTCTGTCGGGTCCAATCTCGCCACCTCCAAGCTTCGTCAACGCAACCCACCAGGGGTTCCACGAATCACGTAGCCAACAGGCAATCACGTCCGCTTTCCCAAAACAAGAGACTGGGTGCCATCAGTTGCGCACGCGACTATTTTGCATATCCCATTTGTGAGAGTGCTCATGATCTTTTTATCCTGCATCTCCTGCATCGGCACAAACATGTCAGCACCCTAACGGAGATTCGTCAGCACTTGGTCGATTGAGGATGAAATTGAGACTAGTCTGCATTGAGAAAATGGCTCAGTTGACATCCAGATTGATGCCGTGGTATAACAAGACTCAAGTTTTGCAAATGAATAGCCTAGCTCATCGTGCCCCAACTCGTGACTTGCATAAGTTCCATGCTCTATCCCAAAGATACGTGCGGCTTCCACCAAGGACAAGATTGCGCATGCATCAGCGGGTCCAAAACCAAACTGGCGAAGGAATCACATATGGCAAGACAGGGATTTACCCCAGTTGTTACCACTCGACAAAGCTAGACACAAATCTCACTCTGTCCATTTCGTGAAAATCCTAATACTATGACGTTCAGTCAACATGCTTACCACTTTGGGCTCAAACACAAAGCCTACATGTGATAGACGTGTTTCGACGTAGCATGCCGAATTAGCAATGGATATAGTTATCATGTAGACATCATTTCATATTTCGGATGCTGCTAGGAGCTTAGATCAAGTTTCATAAACGAACGAACTTGGAACTTTTGGTAAGTATTGGTAAACTAAACGATAACTTGAGAATTAGGAAAATATGAAAGCGAGTAAATTTCAAACAACCGCTCTGCAAGGCAGTTTAATAAATCATCCATGGCATGGCATCATGAAGCACCCGCTGCCCTCAGCGCTGTTCAACTCTTATCAAACATATTTCAGGACGCTATAAACATGAGCCAAAGCAAGGCTTCCATCGTTTCAAATCATTAAGCTTCTCGGGAGTTTTGGAAGACTTCCCGCCGTTAGGGTTCGTCAACAATAGTGCTGGTTCCTCGGCTTGAGATGGATGCTCTATCATTGGCCTTTGAGCGTCGCCAGAACGCCAACTTCTTCAGCCAGCCAAATCCAAATGTCGATTTGCGAACTGAGCGCACCGAATCAGTGATGCTCGAGATGTCATCTTTTGTTTCGTGGCAGTAGCAACTGCAGCAGCCACAGCATGGCTTCGTCTTCATTGGTGGTGGAGGTATCCTCCAACCTGGTGGCCTGCCAGCCATGATGGGTATCGAAGGAGGTGTATCGCGTTTGACCGCCAAGGCAATGATTTGGGCATACACTTCCATTCTTGTTATGGGAATTGTTTTCATGATGATTTTTTCACGCCCCACTTCGTGGCACAGCGTCTGTCGAATGTACTCCATCAACTCCTCGTCTTCGACAAGCTTTGGCCACGGCCGCGCCACTTCACCCAGGCGGGGACGGGGGAGATCGAGGCAAAAGTTCTTGAGCGTCTGCAAAGAGACATCAAAGCCCTCCGGGACCATGTCCGCAAAGGAGCTAATGGGGACATCACCCTTCTTGCCATCTGAGGACTTGTGCTGCACGCGGCAAATGCGGTATGCTAGAGAGTCCCATGTCGGCTCTAGGTTGGCCGGCGGCGGGATTATGCCAAGGGAGCCTTCGAGAACTCTGGTGCGCCTCTCTAAAGCCTGCAACGAGCTACCTGCGATAATGTCGATGGGCAGTTCAAACAGGTGCTTGCCCTCCAGGTTGGCAACGATGGCCGCACAAGTCATTTGTGCCCGTTCGAAAACCATTTTTGGACGTAAGCAAGATGCGGGAACAACGGCGAGAGAATTGATAATGAGGGAGCTCAGTCTTGGGTGCTGCACGAGAGCTTACATCGCGCCCTCTTTATACCGCAGGCGAGATGCACAAAAGTGAGGCAGCCAATGCAACATCGCCATGTCATATGCGTCTTGCATTAGCTGCCCGTATTTCTGGACCAACAGTCCAATGGAGCGGCTTTTGAGGTCCAGCCATTGCTACATAGGTCATCCGATTTGGACTACTGCGAACGAAGTTGGGGGCTACAAGGCCTCATACGATTGGCTCGTGGGAATACCACGACGCCATCGGATGCGAGTACAAGGCAGCACTTTGCCATTCCATATCGTGTACACCGACATTTCCCTGCATCATTCTCTCACTGTCCCCTGGAAAAAATTTCAGTCAATCAGCACTACTTTGTTTGCGTCCCCTCGTTGCCGCCTCACTGTTACATGGCGTGGCGCCACCGACTTACGACTGATACCTTGGTCCAATTCCTTCGTCTTAGTGACTTAAGAGCCTCATGCGCGAGTCAGCTTGGATCACGGCGATTCCGTCATTATCAGGACATGTACCCTTTAGGCAAGTTCGGCCCGAGAACAGACGGCAGCCGACCTGGAGACAGCCCGTATCCCGAGATATTATGTGGGCTGAATCATGATTTTAACACAAATATTTATGAACCTCGCTTCATGATAATCATGAATATTGTATAATTTCTATGGCTGTTGGTAGTTTGATTACTCTTTCATGGTTCTCAAGTACACATGAATCCGCTACAAAAGATTCATCTCAGCTAGCATTAGAAGGACGATCCTGTATTTGAAAAAAATCACGAAATTCTTTCTCTTTTTGCAAAACCTATTTTCTGACCCTAGCTGCTATCTCACAATGTCTTTCGGTTTCCGAAATACTCGGCGCTTGTCTCTCCCGATGTGATGTCAGGTGGCACATTGCATTCTGATCAGAATGAATCGTCAACCTGCCCTTGAAGGTGGAAATCAACACACTAGTAGCTACGATGAGCCTTTAGTCCTGTTTCCCCTCTAACAAACCATCACTTCAGGCCCTCGAAGGCTACATTGTTATTTGAAAGTACTATGCACTACGGATTTCATGGTTGGTGAGTTCCGTAACTTTGAATTAAAATCATAAAGAATGCGCTGTTTCTTTTTGTCGTTCCAGCCGTAAGTGACAATGCGAGTGTGTAGTAATCGGTCGTAAGGACCCAAGCATCCACTAGGCTCATTGAACTCTCCCGGCTTTTGTTCAAGTTGACACATGCGTCAAGTCTCACAACATCTTGGAAAGTGCTGGGACCTCGAACAATGTCAGCAGACTTTCCACAACAGTCATCGACAAATACGTCCATGGACTTTATTCATATCCCTATCAAGACTGTGACCAACGGACGGTTCTTTTCTCATTCAAAGAATGCTAGACCTGTCGCCCATTGGTCCAAGAAGTGTACCTACTTTCCCATCCTAGCTCCAAGAAACGGCGACTATTCAGAGCGACGAGTCAAAGCAACCGAGAAGTGCAAAACGTCATACGTTGGACCAAAGTGGGCGTATTTTGGAATAAATTCAAGTTCAACAAGGATCTGCAACTGAAAAATTGTTTGGAATACGGGGCCCAAAGTGTGCGTTGCTAGCCAGTTAATACTAAATGGCGGAGAAAATGAATAAGTTTGTGAAGCGACGTTAGAGCAAGATATCAATATGGCTTGCATCAGAGCCATGGTTAGAAACATGCCTCAAGCTTGACTCATTTTAATTGCGCTCGCTGGTAGAAACCATCCCTAGGTCATTCGGCTTTGCATGCACGTAAATGCGACCTTCACGTCAAGAATCTTGCCGGGTAAATAGAAATCTAGCGCACGCTGATGAAATATGGTCTCTTAATGGATAATCCCCCGATGAAAGCAACCCCCCAATTTTGCAAGCTAGACGAGGTTGTTGCGCTGCTCATTCCGGCGGTCGCTTTAACTGCACCGTTTCAAGAGTGAGGCAGCACTAGAGCAAGGGTCTCCGATATCAGCCACGTGTTTTCATCTCTCAATTAATCAACGAAATAACCTGTAGGAACTTAAATCAAACATAAGTTAATGACAAACATAAGCTAGCAGAGCAAACCAAGATGGGTGCCATGTCGCTTATGACAAAGCAGCCCAATTCCAGCCGATGCTTCGGACGAAGGCAGATCCGAGAGCAAGACCAGCACTTGAACCTGTAACAACCCTACCAGGGTCCCCGGGATGAGGTCCATTGTATCCGGACTGATGCCCACACCGGCGGGCCTTGGGTGGGTTCGCTATTGATGTGCCAAGCAGAGCCTTGAATCCCATTAATAAGAATCCTTTATAGGGCTTGGATGGACCAAGCCACAAAATACACCCCACCACGCCTGTGTTTCTGCGACCTTGGGCTCCTGCGACTTGCCGCCACAGCCCCCTTTAAGCTGCGCTGACAGCGACACGCGGGGCGCCAAGAATAGGCCGAGTGTTGCAAGCTCACCACACTAAAACACCATTGTCCGTGGGGAAAACGGCCTTGCATCATTCCGCGTATATCTGCAAAGAGTCGGTTCTCGGCTGTTGCTTCACAGCATGGTGAACGGCCACCGTTTCGTGATACAGGTGCGACCCTGGGACCCTCTAAGAGACTCGGCATGTTTGGTATGGAATCCATCCTTCTCCAAACCATCTCCCCATCGTGGTTTTCTCAGCCAATTGATTTCATCCCCTCTCCCCCGGTGAGCGTCCGATTTGGAAATGCCCGGGGTGCGCCTGTCGATCATGTAAGAGAATCCTTCGCCAAGGATTCCGCCTGGAATTGGGCGTATGAGGCTTGTGCAGCCTAAGCTTCGAAATGCCGGCTCCCGGCAATTGGCCAGACACAACAATCCCTCTGATCCCATTTTAACTACGCTGCCCAAGGTCACGCTAGCGTACCCATGCTGCAGAAGATGGTGTTGAGCGCTGATATAACCAAAGAAAATGCCCGGTGTTCCGAAAGTTCCTCTGCTCTGTTACTGCCCCGTTGCTGTTACCAAGACACACCCAGTGGTATTAATCGTGAGGAAGTGAGGGATGTTGGTAGCAGCACTCTACGTGTTCGCCACGCTGGCAGCCCAGCTGGTTTCATGTAAAACTCGGCGCGAGCTTCCCATTCCGAGACTCGAGACTCGCGATGATGACACGGATGATACCGATATATACAAAAGGCGGGCGTTGCATTCAAGTAAGTTGATATCAGCTCCCACACTTGAAATGCGATGTCAACTAACCACCGCTAGTTATGGTTATGAATAATTATTTGTACATTGAAGGAGGAGAGATTTCATCGTTTGTCAACGGAAACCAGACCGACGATAACCCCTCGGTACCTCGTACGATCTATGAGCATGGAATTTGAATCAAGGCTAACGAGCGCAGTCGGCAAAACACTCTCCATTCCCTTGGGCGAATCATGGACGAACAAGACCGTTACCATCAACGAGATTGACAAAGACAAGCCGCTTGGAGGAAACAACATTGTGCTATGGTCCAACGATAAAAACACAACCATGTATCGATGGGGCGGCGATGGCTTTATGGGCATATCAGACCTGGGCAATGATGTTCATCTATGGGCTTTTGCGGCCGACGGCAACGGAGGCGGTTCGTGGTCGCAAAAGAGAGACAGCTTCGGCGACATGTACAGCGCCTCGAGCGGAGCAGGAGCCTCGTGCGGAAACAGGGGATACATTGTCGGCGGCTACGCGAGCGGCTCGTCCGACAAGCGCCTCAACGACACCGTCTTCCCCGATCGATTGCCCCTCCCTGGTATTTTGGAGTACGACATGTCTGAAAACACTTGGACCAACAAGTCAACCAGGGGGCTCAACCCCCCGTACGGCACATACAACTCTGGCCGCGGCGTCTGCGTCCCCGGGTTTGCGGACGACTCGCTGCTCTTTGTTGTTGGCGGAGATACCACGTCTCGCACCTCAGCGGCGAGACTCGACTCCAGCCTCCTCGACCTGAGCAATGTTACCTTGTACGATCCGGGCAACGACGAATGGTACTGGCAGACGGCGGGCGGAGAGATCCCCAGCGGCCGCGAGGAGTTTTGTGCCGTGGGCGTTGCGGGAAACTACACATACGACATGTGAGGATTCTTGGATGGCAACGTACTAATACGCAATTGTGATGCTGATTCCTTACAATAGTTACATTTACGGCGGACTCGATCGCACGACCGGAACGCTGGGCGACATGTATGTGCTGTCGCTGCCGGGTTTCCAGTGGTTTAAGCTCAACACGACGGGGCCACCCCGGCTTCGACACGCCTGCGCGCTAGCCGGACGCAGCCAGATGGTTGTGGTCGGAGGCATTGATGCCGAGTGGGACTGGGAAAAGCAGGACCCCTGGGCCCAGGCCATCGGGATTTTGGACCTCACCACCCTTGACTGGAGCGACAAGTACGATGTCGATGCGCCCGCGTACGACTCGCCTGCCGCGGTGCTGGATTGGTACGAGGAAGGGTAAGCAAGGACTTGGCTCCCTGTAATTCTTATCGCTGCTGGACTGTGCTGATGACATCAGGAACCTGGGTCTGATGGAGTGGAACAACGCCGACGTCGAGAGCTGGTTCTACACGAGTAAGGTTGCGCGCGAGCCTGCTGTGCCACGCAAAACGCTAACAAGCTCCGCAGCGAGAAACACAAACTTTGGCGGCAGCGGGGGATCAGAGGCTCCGTCTCGCGGCACTTCGAGCACCCCTGCCGGTGCTATTGCCGGCGCAACGGTCGGGGCCATCGCCGCCGTGGGCCTTTTGGGCGGTGCGTTTTGGGTGTGGCGCCGCAGGCGTCGAGCACCGCCTCCCGGATCAAAGGCCGTCCCGACGACGAACCTAGAATCCGAGCTGGACTCGAAGCCCGCGGAACCCGCACATGAGCTCGAGCACGATGTGGCGCAGCGCCCGTCTGAACTCGCCGGAAGCCAGACCAAGCCAGCGGACCCAGTAGAGTTGCCGTGATGGCTGCTGGTCCCTTGCGATGGATTAGCCAGGGAACCCTTTCAAGATGTAACGAAAAATTGTAATATAGCTATGCAGTCTATAGATGATGATTGCCCATGCTCAGTGGGGAGCAAAATACTGGCAAGGTTACGGACAGTCCACGGATTACACTATGCTTTGTTTAGGCAATATTTAACTATGGACAACCCCATAAATTTAGCATCGCGAATCCCCGGATTACACTTGGCATTGTTTTAGGCAGTATGTGACTTTGAGGTAACCTACACGAATTCAGCATCGGCAATCCCCAGATTACACTCTGCATTGCTTCAGGCAATAGTTTGCTATGAAGAAAGTCACGGATGCAACACCACGTCATTTGATAAAAAGTAGGACACGGCCCTTCTTACATGAATCATACCCGATCGTGAATCCCCGGGGTTCCCCTGTGTATTGTTTTCGGCAATAGTTTACTACGGAGAAAACCATGAGTTCAGCATCGCGAATCCTCAACGTGGCAATGCGAAATCACTTTGAGACCATCTTATTCCAACACAAAATGATGTTCTTATTTCTAAAAACTCTGTATCAGGCCCCTTTTAATCTATCTTGTATACACTGGACGCTCGCTCTATCCCTTTCTAAACCAAAAACTTGAAATGATGCTTTGTACACTCTCCCTCACTCAAACTTTCCTCGTGCAGACCATTTTCATCGTGACTGACCGGCCACGCTTAGGCGCTGGCGCTGGTGGTCTTGGGGTACTTGTCAGCGTCGAGGCTGACGGTGGGGAGCCATCCCTGGGGGTTGACATCGTTGCCGGTGGTGGCGATGCCCGCAGCAGAAGCATTGACGCCGATGGTGATCTAGGATTGTCCTGTTAGTCCGAGTGCTTAATTTAAGGGGGAGATTTAGGGTGCTTACATATCCAACAAGACCGTCGAGGACGCTGTCGCCGAGCTGGCTGACGCTGATGACGGCGCTGTAGCCGTCGGAGCTCGCGGTGGAGAAGAGCTTGTCCTCGGCGTTGGTGGTGCGGTTGAGGGTGGACAGGTGCTCGACGTAGGGGCTGTGGGAGTAGACCGAGTTGAGGATGTCCTCCTCGAAGAAGAGCTGGCCGATGTGCTGGACCTGGCTCTGCGAGTAGAAGGTGCCGTTGGTGATGTTGGTCTGGGCGGTAACGTGGATGTGGGTGGTGCGGGTCACGTAGTAGCCGGGGAACTTGGTCAGGAACTCGACCATGCCCTCCGAGTCGGTGATCTGGATGCCGCGCAGGAAGGTCTCGTCGTCGGTGGTGCCGTCGGTGCCCTTGGAGTAGCCGTCGAGGAGCTCAGAGGTGTCAGGGTCGATGCCGGTGAAGGAGGCGTAAGAACCAGTGGCGTTACACATCCAGATGGTCAAGGCGGTGGCCTCGAGGGGCTCGCACGTCTCGACGTCGAGGATACCGATGTCGAGGTAGAAGTCAATGCCCTTCTGCTCCTCGCGGAGATCGTAGCGGACCATCTCACCGTCAACACTGCAATGCAATTAGTCTTGTTTTGCGCTTGGGACAACACCGTGTTAGTCAGTCGTGTGCGACTCCACTTACCCATAGGGACCCCAGATGGTGTCAGGGGCGAGCACGCAGGTGTCGTTCTGGATGGTGGTGTACTTGTGCTCGGCCTCTCGGGAGACGAGGCCGCTGGCAGCTCGGCGGGCGTGAAGGCTGGCAGCACGCTTGGCGTGGACGGCGGCCTTGCGCTTCTCAATGGCAGCAGCGCAGTGGTTGGTGCTGCGGCCGATGAGCTTGGCCTCGCGCTTGACCATCTCCTCGGTGGCTCGCTCCGGGTGGGCAACAACGGCGCCCAGGGAGGAGGCAAGGAGAGCAAGGTTGGTGAACTTCATGATTGCGAGTTGAAGATGGGAGCAAAGGTGAAAGATGAGTGTGTTGAGAGTGAGAATGTCTTGGTTGCTTGAGATGGTTGAGAGCGATGATGACTTCAATTGCAAACTTGACCGTCTTTCCATCGACTATTATACCCATTCGACTCTACATCTTTGACCTCTTGGACCCTCGGCGATTCCTTGCATCATTTCCATCATGACAAGGACCCTGTCGACTAGCGCTCCCCATGCCTCTCCCACCTCCCGGCCGTGGTTCGAAGCTGTCGTCGTAATACCTAATTGACGCCTCATCACTGGCTGCCGGACCCCGCAACTCAATTGCAGATGCCCGGAAGGTGGGAGGGAGAACGAGCCGCAGAGTCCTAGCGGGCTTCGGTCAATGCCGAAGCACGTGTACCCCAGGGATGCTTGATCCATACCAGATGACCGAAAGAGGCAACAAAGTGCCAATCTCTGCCGCGGGCTGGGTGCCATCTGCCGGGGATGGCCTTCATATCTGCTGCACGGTGCACCGGGGGGAGCCTTACCGGGCACCGTTTGCCGTACGGGATGCCAGCCAGGCTGTGTGGCGCTGTATTCGTCATCTCCCTGACCATGAAACTAGCGAGGCCCCCGGGGCCATGCATGCCTTTCCCGTCAAGTCAACCGTAAATACAACTTTGTGCTAGTTTTGGTGAAACGGCGGCTCCCCCGTGTATTACGTTGCTTCGCAGTTGCGCCACTGCCACTCTTTCTAGAAGAAATTCTCGCCTGTTCACTGTTTGGAATATACAACTGGGGCATAACGTCCGTGTTGATAAGACCCGCAGCCTGCCGGGTCAAGGGACGGCCAACTGCCAGACACGGCCATGCCAAGAAGGAAATATGCATAAACCGCATGCACGTTACTGTATATGTTGAATGTTCAATCTCAGTTCATTTTACAGTATCTCATGGTTTAAAAAATATATATCATTTCGTGCAAGATAGACTCTCGGATCGTGCATCTCCCGTCTGCCAAGCTACGGTGCACCAAAGCGTGTATGGCAATAAAACGGAAGCACGACCGTAAGAAATGATTAAGGCACGACCTGCAAGAGGAAAGAAAATGACGATCGCAATTTGTATTGCAACGGGACTGGGGACTGGGTCTGGAGCACTGCGTACATACGAGGCTGGAGACCCACGATGTGCTAGGATATGGTATGGGTCTAGGGGCTGTATTCACCATAGTTAGGTAGGAACTTTTTTATCCGCAGCACATGGTACGCGCGTTGCTGGATAGTCCTCTTCCTTGCCAGCTATTTACCTGACTTATGTCATGTAGTTTGGACGATTCTGAGCAAATACTTTGATCTTCCAATCGGGGGTCATGCCAGTAAATTCAATGCGCCACAACCTTGGTGGCACGTCCGGACTTTGCGGTACGGCACTCACCGTCTATTTCCAAAAATTCCCAAAGGGTATCGGAGCTTCTTCCAAATATACCCACACAGGTAGGTGGTGCCCCATCTAGTCCCGAGGCACATATTCTCTCCCGCTTCATTCATTGGCATATGCCGCCGCAAAATATCTCAACAAAAATGCACAACCAAAGTTTGTGCCTCTATATTGGCTCCCAGATGCCAGATGCCAGATCCCCATGTCCATGTGTCCTGAGCACTTACGCAACTTGAGTCCGGCGGCTGCATTTGCCCATTCTCCGAACTCCACCTGATCAATCCCTGCGGTTCCGACTCGTCTTCAAAGAATACCTTAACGCCGTGATACTGTCATGTCTTGTCCTTGCAAACGCCGGAATCCCATGCCCACCTTCCATTAACATGCCATTACGCATCTAGAACTGGCTTTGCTCGGTGGCGCCATATTTCGTCTCCAGCTGCTGCAGGTAGTATTGCGCCTGCTTCTCGCAGCTGTTGGACCCCGTTGGCTGGCAGTCGACCATAAGAGCAACGAAGTCTCCATCTCGGTACGAATTGCCCTCCTTGTTGCGACCGTACGACGCAATGGTGCGCTGCGGTACGAGGGCAAGCCTCGATAGGACCGTGGGGTGCCATTGGACAAGGTGCTCCTGCGAAAAGTTAGACAATCACGTCGCCCGTGTCTCAGGTCAGTGCAACTTACCAGCGCATGTCTCTCGGCCTTTTGGAAGTTGTAGCTTCGGTATAGAGGGTCCAGCCATGTCTCGATGAAGAATTTGGCCCATTCGCCGTTGCGAAGGATGAAGCTGTTGGTTACCAAGCCACTGTCGTCTTGGCTAATGATTAAAGCGGCATCATCTCCTCTGAGGTGCCCAAAGGTCTTGATAATACTGTCCGGTGGAATAATGGCATGGTCCCTGATCATCATCTCCTCCAGCTTTTTCGACTCAGTGACACGATCGTCCAGGCTATGGTCCAGGTCCATTATGAACGCATTTTGGTCGACAAACCAAACATACTTCGCCTCGGGGTGGCGCGAAAGCGCGTGGCGCACCGCAATAATCCTAGCCCACGACTGAGGGGCTCCCTTGGTGTCGTAATCGAATAGCTTCACCACCATGGCCTCGTATCCTAAAAGAGGTGTCAGAGTCCCGTGCAAGGCAAATTCCGCGGCGCATGCTTACCATGCTTCTTGGCGTATCGTTCTCTGTTGTCTGTGATTGCCCTCAAGTACTTGTCGTCATATTTTGTTGGGTCAATGACGGTCAAAATCACTGCAGGTGGCTTTCCTGACGGCACATGCTCGCGGTGAGGCGCATGGGACTTTGGCCTGAAGAGAAGCCACAATCCTCCAATAGCCACCGCTAACAGCAATATTACGGTTCTTAGGCGGCGCCTGCGCAGCAGAGGGATGTTTGTAGATCGAGGCCGAAATGGCGGGGGGTTTGACCGTTTGCGAGCCTGGTAGGCGAACTGCATTTTGGCCTCAGTGAGCCGCAGAGGCGGTATAAAGTCGTGGTTCGAAATCGCCGTCGTCGTCAAAGTCGTCGCATACGTTGTTCGGTCCGTCAGGTGGAGGAATTGCAGGTCGCAGCAGCGCGAACTGTCAGCAGCGTCGTCCCCTGAGTCCGAGCCGCTTCGCCGTTTGCGTCACGTGGATAACAACAGCGGGTGCCGGCAGAGTGCCGAAGAGTGCGGTAGTATTCGGTTGGCAGCGAGCGACAGGTTGGACAGCAATTGGGAGGACAGGGGAAAACTACCAGCAGCCCGCCATTTCTGGACAGTCTTGATAAATGGCCTTTACTTTTTGGTCGATGCCATGAACACATGGGCCCACATGGCTCAGGGACCTGCTGCAGCAGGGATAGCGGGAATCAATGCACCGGCTAGCTTTCGGTATCGGAAATATTAGCATCCGCGCAGGGGCCTCAGAGAGGGATGGGAAAGATCAAGATCGAGGCTATGTGCGGAAGTCAATTAGCTTTTTATTGGGCGTTGATGGTTACACAAGTCACATTGATCATGTTGCCCATTTGTCTATTTATACATTATATTTGATATATCCAAATATGGAAACTACTTGTCGAATGCTCCCGAAACGCAGGGCTATCCCGAGACATGTGCATGTATCAACCATTCAATAGCCATCTGCTTACAGCTTTGTACTGGTGTGTACCGAGCAGAAACCTTTGTGTTTTGAATCCCCAAAGGGACCCAAGCATAGTTTTTGTGGTTGACAATCTCATACATGCCAGCGAGCAAAGAACCAAAACGGTTCTCGCTCAAGGCGAAGCAGAGCGTAAATCTCTGCACACAGACTAGTTGACTTGACACGGAAGAGCAAGTTCTAGGCAACTTAAGAGTGTGCAGACCATTGATTCGACTGGTCACGAGAAAAATCCAACAATGCCACAAAATAAAATCACTATTAGGCCTTCTTACTCTCCTTGAGGCTCATCAGCTTCATCGTCTTCGTCCACGTCGACGACCTTGTCACTAATGTTGCTCAGCACGCGCGCACTCAGCGCTTTGACAAACTTCCAAATGGCCATCATGAACGTGAACGCCCCAATAACAACGAAGACGAGACTGATGTTCTCGACGCGCCCCCTTCCCGTGCCTTGCCGTCTTCCGGTAGTGTTCACGAGACCGCTGCTGCGAAGATTCCACCATTGCCATGGCGACATTGCCAGCATGGATTTGAGGAGGCCAAAGATGCCGAGTGAGAAGAAGCCTTTGACAAAATGCTCGGCCCACGAAGTCGGTTCCTCGTATGGGGACGGTTTTATGGCCTCAATGTCTGTAACCACGCTTGTGACAGTTTCGCCAATAGTGCCGATTGGGTCAGACCAGAGGTCAAACATGGGATCTGCAACAAAACCCAGAGCAAAGATGGCCATCACAAGGAAGAAGAATGTGAGTGCAACCTGGGCCCATTTGCTGCTAAGGACAGTTGCCCAGTGGAGACGCGACATTCGATACGAAAATTTGCACGTCGGGCATTGCCAGTAATTTCTCTCCGCCGTAGGGTTTGCCAGTCTCCAGGCATTGAGACAACCCTCGTGCACGTACTTCTGCGATCCCTTACACTTGCATGGTGATAGCAGACGACCTAGCTCCGGGTCATCAGAGGCATACGTCGGTCGCGCAGTGGTGGAGAGGCCAAAGGTCCCGGGAATCTCAGTCGGGTACTGAGGATACTCTGTGTCGAAGCAAATACGACATGTGCGAGGGCCGTATTGCTTGCCCTTGGGTGCAGCTTTGGGCGTGGCTTTGGGCGCAGCTTCAGGAGCAGCTTCAGGAGCAGCTTTGGGGGTTTCTTCGGGAGCTGCTCCGGCTTCTGGACGCCACTGATAGGGCTGGGATCGTCGCGTCGGCAGAGGGTTCGACTCTGGCTCAGGTTGGTTGGAAGAGCTGTCGCCCACGTTGGACCAATCCCAAGGTTGGGAATCCATACTAAAAAAAAATATGCCTGTGGATGTGGTGGTGAAGCAAACAAAATTGAACAAAGGATAGCAGCAGTCAAAGGACAAAATGGTCCGGGATTGGTGTCACGATTGTGCTTGAGGCTGTTGGGCCCAACCTACATGGTAAAATCGCAAAACTCAATCCGATCCAATGCTGAGACTCGGAGCTGGAAGAGATTAGCGATAAGGCGGGGGAGGCACCAGTGCGCCGAGGTCATGACGGATGAAGACGAAAAGGCCAGCTTAGCCTCCCGCAGAAGAACCATGCGGGAATGGAATGCGACCGAAACAGCCGGGAAACGAGTGAAGGCTGTGCAACAAAGATGCTGCTTAAGTAAGAATTGGCGAGGGTGAGGTGGGGACGGATGTGGCCTCGCTCGGACGCGGAACATCTGTTTTCCCGTCCCAGCTGCCCCGGCTAAGCTTGACGCGCAGCTTGGCCGTGCCTGGAGAAGCGGCAGGAGCTGGTCAAACACCAAAGCTCCAGTTGCAGCCTTGCTTGATCCCTTGACACTCCCGAGATCAGAACAGCCAATCCCTCCAGCATCGACGTTTTAGAAAAGGGCATCTCCTCGAATACATCACTGTAGGATTCGCAAACATGGCGGACCGATACTCCTTCTCCCTCACCACCTTCTCCCCCAGGTATGTGGCCCCGATGACGATGGCAGGCGGTGATGCGGGCACCAATGCTAATGACGTTGCAGCGGAAAGCTGGTCCAGATCGGTATGCCTACACTCAGCCCCAAGCCGGCTGGAGCTCCCTTGAAGCTCCCGAGCTGCTTGCGATTGCGGACACATGTATACTAATCTCCCATTAGAGTATGCTCTGAACGCTGTCAACCAGGGTATCACTGCTCTGGGCATCAAAGGTTCGCACTGCAAGACCATCATAACAAACCCCCGCTGACCACAACCAGCCACAAACGGCATCGTCCTCGCAACCGAGAAGAAGTCATCCTCCCCTCTCGCCGACCAGAGCTCCCTCTCCAAGATTAGCAACATCACCCCCAACATCGGCATGGTGTACTCTGGCATGGGCCCCGACTACAGAGTCCTCGTGGACCGAGCGCGCAAAGTCTCACACACTGGCTACAAGCGAATCTACAACGAGTACCCTCCCACCCGTATATTGGTCCAGGACGTTGCCCGAGTCATGCAGGAGGCTACCCAATCCGCCGGTGTTCGACCCTATGGTGTGAGTCTGTTGATCGCCGGATGGGATGAGGGCATCGAGCCTGAGGAGGAAGAGGAGGACTCCGATGGCGAGAAGAAGGCCACCAAGAAGACCGGTGGAATCCACAAGGGCGGCCCTATGCTCTACCAGGTCGACCCCTCAGGCAGCTACTACCCTTGGAAGGCCACGGCCATTGGAAAGAGCGCCACCAAGGCCAAGACATTCTTGGAAAAGCGATACTCGGAGGAGCTGGAGCTTGAGGACGCCATTCACATTGCCCTTCTGACTCTGAAGGACAACATTGAGGGCGAGATGAACGGCGATACCATTGAGATTGGTAAGAAGCCCCTGTCAATTTTCTGGTTTCCCCTCTAACGTTTTTTTAGGTATTGTTGGCCCTCCTGCAGAGCATCTCCTCGGCCTTGAGGGTGTCGAGGGCGCTGTTGGCCCCCGTTTCAGAAAGCTGACTCCTCAGGAGATTGAGGATTACCTTACGAGTCTATGATGCATTTAAGCGACCCGGTACTAGGAGAAGACTTGTACAATAGAGTGGATCATACAGGCTGAATGATCTGGTTCCGGTAGAAAAGTGCCTTTCGCAGTGCTTTGGTGTTTATTTGGGCTGTCTCTTGGCTGTCAAAATGAATGACGATCTTGGGCCAGCTTCAACCCCCACCACCCCCCATCCTAGCTCAAGGTCCAGGCTCACCTTCGTCCACGACTGGGCAACCCCAGAGAAATCCCTGCCCAGTCCAAGTTGGCCATTTGTATTGTCGCCAATAACGTAAACACTCCCATCAATAGTCAAAGCGATACCATGAGACTCCCCAAGGGCAATGTCCAACACATCCTTGTCTCCATCGACTTCCATGTAGCTTGGGATCCCACTAATTTCAGGGAAAGGCTGATGCCGGCTATGGGATCCAGTCGAATTAGCGCCCCAGATGTACACTGCGCCTCCTTCAGTGAGCGCAGCCAGGTTGTAACCGCCCGCTGTCACCTTTGTTATGGATTCTCCCAAGTCTCCAAGATCGGATACTAGGCCTGGTTCGTCTGCTGGTCTGCTCGTGCTCGGTGTTAGATGGGGCTAGCGAAGGTGCAACTTCTACGTACCTCGAGTCATCAACATCTCGACCAAGACAATCCTCGAATCGAGCGTCTCCAAGAGTGGTCACAGAGGAATCCTCGTAGAGGATGACGAAACCTGTTTCGTAGGCGGCTATTTGTTTGGCTGGAGATTTGCACGACCATGATTTGGCCGGCGATGGGTTGCCATCAAAGTCAGACTTCCATGCGCCAACTGACGAATATGACACCACATGGTGCACATTTTCCTCTCCAGCTTTCGTGGTGAGGATGGTGCCGGTACCCGAAATGGCATGCACCCGATCAGCCAAACCAACTAAGTCTCCTGAAGCACCAGCCACACAAGGGACACCGTCGCGATGCACTACACTCGTTACATGATGGTCTTCCTGCGTGAATATTCACATACCAATAGTGTACGAAAGGCGAGGCTGGACTCGGTCAATCCTTCTGGAGTCGGTGATTTTTGCAAACGAATAGATATCATCTGGCTCATCTTTTGTTGGCTCATCAAAGGCAAGCTGGTTCCAGGCGTTGAATCCGGTAGCGTACAAGGCCATGGCGCCACCACGTGAAGAACGTACTGCAAACTGTTGTTCCATCCTAGGACCTTCTTCTTGTACTAAAATTATTTAATTAGCCAACTACCAGAAATAAGAATAATAATTAGACTCGCTGAAGCTGGATACGTGCAGGATCCGGCTGTTGTGTAAGAGCTAAGTTTGGGTTTTGGGGTCTAGGGTATCCACCAAGCGATGGTCAAATTTGAGGCCCAGCCAATGACATAATCAAGCACCTCAAGGCGTCTCAATTAGATAAAAGTTTCCTGTTCAACTGCATCTTTTCATCGCACTAGGGATTGGGGTTTTTAATTGAAAGTATTATGTTACACGATAATTTCGCTATAAAAAATTGTTTCATGTACTTTATTCGCTGGCATGTACTGCGGCCAATCCGCCACGACCCAATTACAAGTGCATTAGTGCACGTATCTAAAAGACACAACGGCATCGCCCATACCACCCTTGCTAGATCCCCTAATCTGGGTGCTGAGTTCACCCCGTGCCTCCGCCTCCTCAAGAATCTTGTTCTGCTTCTTGAGGTAGTACTTGATGAACAAGGCCGTGAGCGCGCAAACAACGCACCCTCCGGCCATCATGCTTCCTCCGATGTAGTATCTGGGCTTTTGCCAGTCAGGGAACATGTAGACGGTGTAGAAATGGGCGACACCGGCGGCCATGACATTCATAATGGCAAGCGCCGCAGCTCGCTTGGCGCGGGGTCGTGGGAGCGAGGCACTGAGCCAACTGACGCAAATGGCATAAGGCGCGTAGGATCCAGAGGCCAAGAGGAACATGGAAAAGTAACGCCCACCGGTGCTGGAAACGAACATGGCCTGAGGAAGAATTAGCACTGTTGTGGTTGGCGAGGGTGGTAACCTTACCAAAATATTACCCAAAACTCCAAACATCAGTGGTACAGCAATGTGCCAACCTCGCTCGTTCTTGTAAGCCGCATGAAAAGAGATGCTCAATGATGCAATAAAGGCAAAGAAGTACGGGGGTGCCGTCAGAAGAAGTGTGACTGTGCTGTCATAACCAAGGGTTCCGACAATGGAGGGGAAAAAGTTGTTGAAAGACTGAGCGGTGATGAGAGCCATCTGCAGAACGATAAACATGTACAGCTTGGGGTCGATCAACGCCTGCTTCAATCCCCACCAGATGGACTCTGGGTCCTCGTCGACGATACCGGCATTCTCCTTTCGGATTCGCCATTCCTAGACCGGGTTAGACTTGAAGACTGTGTGTTGACAATGTTGGTTACTTACGCCAACGAGTTGGAGCTCGCGGGAGATAAAGTAGTGCTTGCTCTGTAGAGGATAGTCGGTGAGAAGAGGAATCAGCAGAATTGCAATGACAACGGTCACCGAACCCTCAATGATGAACAGCCAAGACCAAGCTGCTCGTCCAGCAACGCCGTCCATCTTGCTGGTAATTCCGGCGCCAATCAGGCCTGAGAAAGCAGCAGACATCATGTTTCCTCCGTAGAGGATGGCAATGCGAGGCGGCAGCTCGTTACGCTTGTACCAACAACCCAGGACGACGAAAACGGCGGGCAGAAACGGCGCCTCGATCAAACCAAGAATGAACCTGGTGGCAGCCAACTCGCTGAAGTTGTGAGTGAAGCCCTGAGACATGGAGACGACTCCCCAAAGAGACGTGACGAGAGCGATGTAGTATGAAGGTCGTACTTTTCCGATAATCATGTTTGACGGGACCTGTGTGATGATGTCTTTTGGGGTTAGCAAGGAACCAACCAGGAGAGAGTTCATGACATACATCCGACGTAAAACATCATCAGAGAGGTATTATACTGCTCGTTGGTCATGCCAAGATCCTCCTGAAGGCCAACGATTTTGGCGCTTGCAATGTTGTTTCGATCGCTGTCGCCCGCTGTTAGATGTGGCTTGTTGAAATGTTGAACTTTGACTTACAGAATGTTCAACAAAAACAACAAGAATACCGACGGCATGAGCGTCATGTCCAGCCGGCGAGTCAGAGCTCTATCGAGTTGCTTGACTTCGTCGGTGCTCAGATGGGAAATCTCGTCGGGGAGTGGCAATTCATCAGGGTCCAAATGACGAGGCTTCTCGGATTCCTCCATACGAGGTCCGTCCTTCTCAATTACATCCGCCATCCTCGCAGTTTCAATCTATCTGGATGATTGATTTGGGAGAGGAAATTGCGAATGAATTCGGATTTTTTTCAGCCTAAAAACACATGCCAGGATCTGGAAGATCCCTCTACATATACGCTGCTCCTCACGTTGAGCCATGACCGTACGACGCGTGGGGTTGCTACATCCAGCCGATTCGGACGAATTCCCGTGCTGGGGCACACGTGGTACTCCTTCATGGATACCCCGCAGGATTTTAGGGGTAAGCAGTGATATCTCTGGGGTTACGGCCGACATGGTCTCCTCGGCAATGTTGTCGGCCACTGCGCTGCACGCTCCTTCAGTCTATCCTTACCCCAGGTTTAGCTTGGTGGAGAGGGGGAAAACTCCACTTGGACCAGGTGTATGCGGGGAAACTACTACCTACTGGGGTGTTCATGGAGCATTGTCACTGCTCATGTGGTATCGTCGACCGGATTTTGTTGAAGAAAACCGGAGTGGTCAGTGAGTCCGCGGAGCTGGCCGAGCAGCCGTGAGTTGGGCCTGTGGAATTGAAAACTGCGAGCTAGGTATGATGATTATTCATCTAGAATAAATTTACACTGTTGGATATTCTACCAATCTATTCTACTAATATGGCTATTTGTTCTATTTCCTCCATGGCGTCTCCTTTTCTGTCTTTTCTAGCACGCCCAGTGTGTCCAAGGCCCACTTTTTCATAGCATCTCCAAGAGGCTGGTAGGGCCTTCTCATGAGCCATGTTGACTCGTCTGACAAGCCCAAATCACGTCCAAGGTAATACCAAGCTCCATATTTCGTCAGAGCAATGCCCTTTTTGCACGCCCACTCGGCGTTGGCCACATCTCCCTGCAGCTCCTTTGCCTCATCGAATCGACCAGCCTTCCAGAGATCGTAGACTCCAGAGGTGGATGCTGGGAAGATGTTACCCATTCCAGTAACGCAGCCGCTGCCACCACCGTAGAGAGTGGGAAGCAGGTAGTCGCTGCTCCCGCCGAAAACACCAAATTGCTCGTGCTTAAATTTGCTCGTCAGACGCGTCACCTTGCCCACGTTTCCGCAAGTAAGCTTGACGGCAACAATATTAGGGTGAGTGGCCATCTCGGCGAGCTGATCAGAGTCCAAGTCCACGCCAGATGTTACTCCGGGGAAGTTGTAAACAACGATGGGGATGGGGGAGGCATCAGCCACCTCTTTAAAGTATGATACAAGAGCAGCGCTCGAGAGAGCCTTGGCCCAGTAACTAGGGGGCAGAAGCAGTGCAAAGTTGGCACCAGCCTCGCCTGCATCTTTGGCATTGAGGATGGTTTCGTAGGTAGATTGCGCAGAAATGCCAGCCACAATGGGGTAATCGGGCTTCTGCAGGTCCTTTACTGCACGCACGGCAGTTTCCAGGACGGCCTTGCGCTCGGGAGGAGTGAGCAATGCAAGCTCGCCGTTTGTGCCCAGATAAACCAACCCATGCATGCCGGCGCCGACCAGGGCCTGGCACTGCTTGTACATGGCATCGTGATCTACGCTCTGGGCGGGATCTCCAGCCTTGTATAGAGTGACGACGGGGGTGTAGACTCCCGCCGGGAGAGGTTTGGCCTTGGGTGCAATGGTGCTGTAGGGCATGGTGGGCGTTGTAATGATTGGCGTTGTAATGATTGGCGTTGGTCTTTGCTTGAACAACAGCTTGTGAGGCCAATGGCGGAGAATACAGTCTCTTAGCACGAGCTATCTGATGCAAGGGACGGGGAACGGGCAGAGTAAAAGCAAAACTAGCATCTCGGATTCGTTCTTTATGCCGTCGCCGAATCATCACGTCGGGCCCTCGGCCGGGATCCACGTGCATGACACCATCACGAAGGAGTGCGGGGGTGAGGAGAAAGAGTTGTCATTGAAGCGCTGTTGAGCTCCGCATCCAAATCCGACGAGATCCCCCGCCCGACGGCTAATCGGCCGATGTGGGGCTCCCCGATCCGGAGCTTGGCCTGTCTGGGAAGTATCGAGGGATGTGCCGGACCCCAAGCGCGAGGCGGCAGGGGTGCTGGCAGCTAGCTCGCTTGGAGCTATCTGAAAAGGCGATTCTTTCAAAGATGTCTTGGGCGAGAGTACACCTGTGATTATAGCTGAGGGCATGACACCGCTTTGACAAAGCCCGGAAAGGTGACGTCTTTGTATGCGCATCATACCATGGCCGAGTCCACTAGCAAAGAAATGTCGGTTGTATCCATACAGGATCTAAACAAGCACAACACCAGGTCGGATTGCTGGATCTCAGTGCACTCCAAGATTTTTGATATTACTGAATTTATCGACGAGCACCCAGGAGGTCCCAGCGGCAAGTTTGACCGCCAATGCTTGCGAGGTTGGTTGCTAACTAAGTCTTGAATAGTGCTGCTCAAGTGCGCCGGCTCGGATGCCACGGAATCTTTTGATGAAGCACACGCCCCGGACATGCTAGACGAGATGCCCAAGGACAAGTTTATCGGGTTCCTCGAGGAACAGCCTGTTGCGCCGGTGAGCGCCTCACCGCCAGTCCCGGCGCCAATTGCGCCCGCGCCCACCAAGACGACAACAACAACAATTGTGCAGACAACTGCAGTGGAAGATGACGAGGTGCCGGACCTTGACTCGATTCTCGGTGCGCCCGATTTCGAGGTTGCGGCCTCAAAGGCCTTGACACCCAAGACGTGGGCATTTTACTCGTCGGCCGCCACCGACCTCGTTACGCACAACAGGAACAAGCAATTGGTGCGAAGGGTCGTTATCCGGCCAAGAATCCTGAGGGATGTCCTGCACGTAAACTATGAAAGAAATATTCTTGGGTTCAAAAGCTCGGCGCCGTTTTTTATTTCCCCAACGGCCATGGCTCGGTTGGCGCACCCAGACGGCGAATTGGCCTTGGCAAGAGCTTCCTCTAACGAGGGCATCATTCAATGCGTAAGTTGAAATTCACAAACCATTATTTTAGACCTGTGATTTCCTGACCACTTTTTTAGATTTCAAGTAATGCTTCATACACGCTCAAATCGATTGTTTCAGCAGCCCCTGCCGGCCAGCCCTTCTTTTTCCAGCTGTACGTCAATTCGGACCGACAAAAGACGACCGAGCTCCTCAAGACAGCCCGAGATCTTGGAATCAAAGCCATCTTCGTCACAGTCGATGCTCCTGTCCCTGGAAAGAGAGAAGCAGACGAGCGGGCGGCGCAGGCTGTTCAAATCAAGTCGGCAATCAGTGGAGGAGAGAGTAGCAAGGACAAGAAGGGCAGCGGTCTTGGCCGTCTGATGGCTCAATATATTGACAAGTCGCTGCGCTGGGAAGACTTGGCCTGGATCCGAGAAACTAGCGGTGTCCCCATCATCTTAAAGGGCGTGCAAACCGCCGAGGACGTGATAAAGGCGGTTAGCTACGGTGTTGACGGTGTGCTGCTCAGCAACCACGGCGGTCGGTCCCTGGATGGGTAAGTTTACTTGACAGTCAGGACTCATTCACGAGAGCATCTACTAACTACATTCACAGCTCCCCTGCCACAATTTTGGTACTGCTCGAACTACGAAAAATCTGCCCAGAGGTTTTCGATAAGCTGGAAATTTACATTGACGGTGGTTTCGAGAGAGGATCCGATATTCTCAAAGCTATCGCGCTGGGGGCTACTGCTGTTGGCATTGGCCGACCGTACTTGTATTCCCTCGTATACGGGCAAGAGGGCGCTGAGCATCTGACACAGAGTATGTGAAACCCCCGCTGTTGAGTTTATCGCTAACCATGGAAACAGTTTTGAAAGATGAAATTGAAACATCGATGCGGCTCTGCGGAGTTACCAGCCTGGACCAACTTTCACCTAAAATGGTTAATACCAGAGATATTGATCACTTAATCCCCGACGCACAGGAATTGGACGTGATTCCCAGCAAACCAGTTTCTTCAAAGCTCTAAACGATTACAACGCGATATATTCGTGCATAAACTTACATGTTGATTTGGTTGATTGCAGTTGCAGCGGTCACATAGAATTGGGGTAGTCATACATACAAGTTGTTTGAGGGGTAGACAAGAGTAACTTTATTCGTTCAAATCATTGCCAAACTTTGCACCTTAAAGTGACTGGAATAATCTTGCAAACTCTGGATATAAATGCCGAGAAAATAAAACCACCATATACACCTGACCCTAGATATCAAGGCCGAGAAACGGCATACTCTACATCGGGAAACTCCTGGAGACCTTCAATCCCTATGGCATTTGGATCAAACCGAAATACCGGGGAAAGCCCGAGGCTCATGTCGTAATTGAAAAGCATATCGCCCTCGGAGCCGGTATATGACGGGTCGCCGCCAAAGAGCGAAGTCGCTGGGTCTACTGCAGCGTGGATGAGGTCCTCTGGTCTCAGCTGAATGGGTTGCTCCGCTTTATTAGGGTCTAGCGTTTCAACCATCTTCTCCAATCCCGAGGCCATTAGCTTGGCCAGATGCCACCTTCCAACAGGCACCGAGCGGTAGTGACGAATGAGACGCGTGATCAAGTCCCGAACCCGATCGAGTTCCACCAGGTCCCCGCCATATTTCGTCACCACCTTGGTTAGGAACATGCATGCAAAGGCAGTCATGCAGTGCAGGTAAGAAGGCACACCGACAACCCCGGCTGCCACATCGGCATCTGTCAGGATAAACTCTATGGTCGAGGTTGCAGCAGAAACCGCGGCCACTGTGCAATCCAAAAAGTAGTGCGGAATGGGGCTGTCGCTCGGAAGGCCCCGGAAAACGTGAGAATGGAGGTGGAGTTTGGCAAAGTGGTAGTGAAGTTGGGCCCCTTTGCGTGGGAAGCCTCCGATGTGGTCGTATTTCTCTGCGTAGTGGATTAGTACAACAAAGTCCGATAACTTACAGAAAAGGAGACTCACCTGGTATTGTCATTGTCCAGTGGCTTAACCAATTGTCGAGCTGCTTATTAAAATGAGAAATTTGATGGAGGTATGCTCTTGGGATGGGTTTCCCGTTGTCGGGGCCGAAAAGCTCGCGAATGCTTCCAAATATGCTCAACAACGAGACTTGACTTGCCAATCTCGTATCTTCAGATGTAGCATTAGGTGATTCCAGGAATCCCTCCCAATTCTTCATTGACAAGTCGGAGTGCACGATGGCTGGCCTTCCGTACAGTGTTGCGAGATGCTGGTCGCAGATGTTCAGTATATACCACAGTCTCACGCCGTCAGCCGCTTCCTCGCTCTGCTCCTCTTGGGCCCTGGTGTGAATGTTGTACAGGTTTCCTTCTGTTACTCTTCTGATGGCGTGTCCCGAGAGCATCCAAGACATGTCACTGAGCCAGTATGAAGCAATGCACAAGGCACGAAGGTAATCTCTGCTGACCTGGCGGTCGAAAATGGACCGCTCAAACATTCGGCGAAACTCGGTTCTACAAATGCCAAATATGGAATTCGCTGTTGGGTCGTGAAGTGCAGCAACAGTCATTATCGCAACGGTGAGGATGGAGCTTTTTTGTCGCAGCTCGTCGAGGGTCTGATAGCGACACCCAACACCATACATGAACGCATCCAGACGGTTTCGGTACAGAGCAAAGAGGCGCTGGGCATCGCTGTAACTGACTACACCACGGGATATCAAGTCATCTACGGTTCGGCCGTGGCGCTCATCAGGACCATCGGGAGACCTAAATGCCTGCAGTTTGGTGAGGCGGTAGAGCGAGTGGATTGGGACGTGGGGAAGGTTTTCTTCATCGGCGGGTGAGATTTTCGGTGAGTTGTCGCATGAAGGTCCATAACTTTCCCCTCCAGATGGTCTGGGCCTCTTGCTAGTTCCGTTCATGAATTCGTGAGCCGTCATCATGCCGTCTCTCGTGGGTGACCTTGCCGAGTCGCGCACAGTTGAAGACTGCAAAGGATGGGGCTCTGGAAGGCCCATTTTCTCAACAACTGACCGGAGAGTGCCATGGATGTGCTCCAAGTCCTGGACGACTGCCTCTATGTACCTACGCGGTATTATTAGCATTTTTTTTCACGGCAAAGATAGCATTGAACAACGGCATCGTACTGTGACTTTTCGTCAATAATGGTTTGCAGATTCTTGCCTAAAACGCAATCAAGGTTACGCTCGGCACATCGACGACATGGCGGACCACTGTCTTCCATTAAACATTTGATCTGAAATGTCATTTAGCCCTGGCTAATGGAAGTCGCATGCGTGAGACGGATAAGCTGACCTTTTGTTTTCGGCAGATGGTGCACGCCTTAATTTTGCGCGACAGCTGCGGGAACGGGGCGTCGTAGGGAATAAAGCTGTAGCCATTGGCGCTCGCGCCGTCGAGGCCAAAGTTCCCGCTGCCATTGGCACTTCCCGTCGCCATGGTTGCTTTTGAGGCTCCTGCGGCGCTGATTGAGTTGCCTCTGTGGAGGTGGCGTCGGCGCTGGCACGCCTCCCGATTGGTATCTCAGCTGCCAAGACTGGGGTACGATGTGGAGGCGTCGAGGAGACCAGAAACAGAAGTGACTGGCGGTGCTTGCTCCCTTCAGGCTGTGTCTGCATAAACCAGGGAAGAAATTCTGATAGGATACACTCGATCTGACGCGGTAGGGAGAAGTGATTTCAAATTGGGGTTATTAGTCCGGGGGGAATTAGTCGAGCAGGCATGGTTCCCCGCATTCTGCAGAGACCAGCACCGTACGACTCCAGACGACAGTGCTAATCCTTGCTGGGTCGACCCGGACCCGGTAATACTGTTTTTCCATTGCTGGTGCTTTCCCGTTACATCCCCGGCGAGCCTGTAGACAAAACTGGAAAGTCCGCCAATGTTGGGGGTTGGGCATGTGGAGAGTGGCCCATGTTTTCTTGGCGCACAATGGGTTCAGGGTTGTGCTCGTTGGCTTTGCCCGGTATAATTCCGGCTCCGCGTTGGACGGACAAGACATGCGATGGTTTAAATATTCGTATTGCTAAGCGGACTAAACTTTGGTTCGGCTAGATCTAATGCCCGATAGCCTTGCCTAATTCTTGGGACGAAAAAGTCGTGGAAAACGCGTAAGGAACTAAGCAGGGGTTGCCAGTGAGTCGATCATTAACCTTGAGTTTAAAGTACCGCCCAAGTGTTGGACGAGTGATTCAGAAACGTTACTCCACCAATCACGTTAGACGAATTGAGCGCCTTTCCAGGTTTACGCGGCGAGCCGTTTCACACGTTCAAACCGGGAATGTCATGTTCCCATAAAACAGGAATATCCTTAATCTAGGTATAAGCTTGAATCAACTCTTACCCACTTGGTCGGATTTCAGGGTTTCCATTGGGCATGTGTTCCGCGCCGAGTCGGATGACAGGCCACCTTGAGCCTCCCACCGCACGACTGAAACGACGTGAAGGTTGCATCACCGGGATGAGCGCAGGTTCGTCTAGTCCTGGCAATATCTTGGCATCTGCAAAAACGGAACTCTTGTTCATCGGCGGTACATTGGTATAAAAGCGAGAGGAAGTCTTGACGATATGCCTCAGCTCCGCAGCCGCTTGTTCTCTACGCATCCGTGTCCTGGCGACCGACCCTCGTTTTTTATTTCGTGATCTTCAACTCGTCGCAGGCAGGTCTGCATCACATTACCCACATCCTTAGCATTCTTTAATCGCTTCATTCTTTTTTAAAAATGCATTTCCAAACGCTCTCCCTCCTTTTGGCGGCCGCCTCTGCTGCTACCGCCCAGACCGTCTCTGGCACCGCGTACGGATTCGCCTCTGGCGTCACTGGTGGTGGCTCCGCCGCCGCTGCCACCCCTTCCTCGGCCGAGGAGCTTGCCGAATGGCTCGCTGATGACACGGCCCGAACAATCATTATCGACAAGGAATATGATTTTACTGGAACCACGGCCACCGGTGCTGGTTGCGACCGAAAGAGTTGCAGCTACGACAATGGTGGCCAGTTGTACCTTGGAGATCTTTCATGCGGTGGTGATGACAATGTGGCAGTCAGCTCTATCACCTACGACACCGCCGGAACGGAGGCCCTCCCTGTTGGAAGCAACAAGAGCATTCTCGGAAGCGGCTCTGGCGTTCTCAAGGGCAAAGGCCTGAGTTTGAATGAGGGCGCCAGCAACGTCATCATCCAGGGCATTGAAATCACCAACCTCAACCCTTCCATCGTCTGGGGTGGCGATGCCCTCGAGTTCAAGGGCAGCAACGACGGTGTCTGGGTCGACCACTGCAAATTCTCCCTCATCGGCCGCATGTTTGTCGTCTCTCATTACTCTGGATCTCGTTTCACACTCAGCAACAACGAGTTCGATGGTGTCACCACCAACTCCGCCTCGTGCAATGGCGACCACTACTGGACCATGATGTTTATTGCCGACGGCGACCAGGTGACCCTGGACCGCAACTACTTCCACGACGTCTCTGGCCGAGCTCCCAAGCTCGGTGCCGACGGCGTTTCGGGCACTTTCCATGCGACCAACAACTACTTCAGCAACATGCAAGGTCACGCTTTCGATGCTTACAGTGGTGTCACTGCTATCCTTGAGGGCAACGTTTTTGACTCTGTTAATACTCCCATTACCGACTCGGGTGCCGCAGTCTCGACCATCTTCAACGTCCCTGACTCATCTGCTGCTAGCTCTTGCGAGTCGTCTATTGGCCGTGCCTGTGTTGTCAACAGCCTCTCGAGCAGTGGTGACTGGCCTTCCATGTCGGATACTAGCGCTCTATCTACCTTTGCTAGCCTCGGCGACTACCTGGTTACCCCTGTTGCTGCTAGCGAGGTTGCGAGCCTTGTTAGTGGTAGTGCTGGACCCTCCAACCTGGGCTCTGGCTCCAGCACCTCAGGTGGCTCTTCCGACAGTGAGACTACCCCTGTTGCTAGCTCTCCTGCCGCCACCTCTGCTGCTGCCGTTGCAACTACCCCGGTGGCTCAGGAGCAGGCACCTGCCGCCACCAGTGAGGCTGCAGAGGCCGCCGCTACGGAGGCTGCTTCCAGTGGGTCTTCCAGCGAGGGTTCATCTTCTGGCAGCGAAGTTGCTCTCTGGGGACAGTGTGGCGGAAACGGGTGGACTGGTAGCACCACTTGCGCTTCTGGTACCTCGTGCGTTGCGCAGAACGAGTGGTACTCTCAGTGCACGGGTTCGTCTACAAGGAGGATGAAGCGCGCTCTGCGCCAAAGGATGTAAAGTGAGGCTTGATTGACCGATGCTGTATGTTAGGTGGTAAGAGTCTTTTGGTTCGTGTAAATATAGTGTGGTCGAGTTTGTAAATCTACGATAATAAACGAGGGCTCGAATGAAGCTGAATCAGATGCAACTTAGTGACCATGTGCTTAATGGGCTGTAACCTGACAATTCTCACACATATCCACCAAAATCTTATCCAAACACGGTCCAGATTGGAGGCTCAATAAAAAGCTACAATTTAACGATCTAAGGAATGTTAGAGAGCGTCAGTCTTCTAGAAAGAGCATTTTGAAACAGGACGGTTATTACCTGTGTCGATGCACGCTGAAGGAGAAATTGATTAGTTTGGTGGAATGTTACTAGCCTCGCTCATCAATTCGGCCTAATATGTAAATGTTGATACCGTAACAGTGTAAAAGGCTTTCCGGTTACGAATCCGAATGCGGACTCCTTCTTGTATTCTCATCTGTGCTAATTCTAACTTTGTCCATGCATGGGACAGATGCCATGAGGGACAGACAAGCTGATTATACAGCCCTATGAGTCGTACGCGTGTAAAGGCGTTGTTCGCTCACTGTATCTGGCAACTTTCTGCCGAGCCTACGTATCCATATTGGTACGCCATAGCTATTCAGATCAAGGCCGAAGCTTGATGGACGAATTAAGAAACTAGCTGGAAAAACTTCCCGAACAAACCAATCAAGGAGACCCTGCAGGTTTGCGTATGCCATCGCCAATCATGCAACCCACATTTCCATCCCCTCATCAAGTGACATTTAGAGAAGCCCACCGTTTTGCCTCGTCAGCTTCCGTGTCATAACCGCAGCGATATGACTCCGACTTCCTTTTCGCTGATAAATGTAGCCGAGCCCCACAGCACCATATTTTCCTCCTTGATCCGAATAGGCATAAATAATTCGGCGGGCAAGACCCCAAACTTGGGAAGGAATTTAGTTTGTCGATGCGGCCCGTTACCTCACGACATGTCCCCACTGCGGGGTCGTGAGAAAATTCATATCTCCTAAGCTGGATTCTGCTCTCTAACACGAGAAAATACAAGAATAGTAGGATTAGTCGATTTGATAGGGCAAAATTGCAATTTAATAACTTTGCTGGGCCTCATCGTAGCTGGCTCCATTGCTCGAGCCTCCAGGCTGACACTTCACGACGTGTTTTGGCCAGACGCGGGGATGATTGGTACAGCGACGAGGTTAATGCTGGGTGCGAGCATCACCCATTGGGTTTTCAATTGCCGCGCTTAGGGGCGCAGGAGGCCCTCTGTGTATGGCAAACACCATTTGTGGCCTTGTTTATCACCTTGCACATTGTATCATGTGGACGCCGATGGAAGGGAATGTTTGTGCCTCAGCGCAGAATGGTGGGCCTCCAACCTGGCCGTGGGTACATCGATGCAGAGGCCTACCAAGACTTGTTCCTGCCGTCTACAAATTTCAATCCTGCACACGTCGCCCTTCATGAACCATACGCGGCCTCTGGGAACTTTTGCTCGCATTTAACCTCGCAACTGACCCACGAATATCCTCAAAATTAACTCCGGGACGCTTACTGCTTTTTTGCGAGCGCTTACTGCTCGCCCTTGCGCTACCCTGTTGTCCTCCCCTGCTGTCGTGTGCACACGCTATACTTTGGGACTAGGGATACGGCTGGCATCCATTAGGCAGCCGTTGACTCATCGCAGACACGCCCTTTCATGGAAATTCCGGATCCCAAGGGCAGGAGTGACGTCTGACAGGATGCAGATGGCGGGGGTGCGTCTCTCGCCTCCCGTAGGGGATGGATACTCTTCGTCCTCATGGTCCCACGAGGATGAGTCGTCTGTTGACGACGCATCGGCGGCGGCGGCGCATATTATGGAGGATGTCACCATCACTACCTTCGATGGAACCATAGCTGTAGAAGACGTCTTTGATATCGAAAAGACGCCAGAAACGCCAGCAACAGAAATCATGAGTTCGCGGGCGTACCAGCTGGAGATGCTCGAGCAGAGCTGCCAGCGCAATGTCATTGTTGCGGTCAGTCCTGCCTTTTCGTAAAAAGTTGACCCCAAATCTGACTCTATTTAGATGGATACTGGAAGCGGAAAAACCCAAGTGTAAGTTTTTTTGCGCTGGCTAATATGGTATTGGATCTGACAATTTAGCGCAATTCTCCGGATCAAAGCTGAACTAGACAAGGGTTTATCTGGCAAGGTACTGAACCACCCTAAAACGAAATGACAATATCAACTAAAGAAATAAGATTATATGGTTTCTTGCGCCTACAGTTGCGCTGTGTCTTCAGCAGGCTGAGGCGATTCAGCTTCAGAACCCGGCTGCCTCCATTAAAACCCTGACGGGCAACGACAACCTAGACGCCTGGGCCGAGACAACGTGGTATTCTGTTCTAGATGGCGCCAATATCATCGTATCTACTTTCCAAGTACTACTCGACGCATTGGGGCATGCTTTCGTCAAGATGGACAGACTCGCACTGCTGGTTATTGATGAAGGTTCGCATCCCTTTTACCCCTGACGCTTTGTGTTACTAATGCGAGCAATCCAGCACACCATGCCACGAAAAATTCCCCCGTGAGCAACATCATGTCAAGTTTTTATCATACGAATAAGAAGACAGGAAAGGCAGTTCCTGCTATCTTAGGACTTACTGCGAGTCCTATTATGCAATCCGATCTAGCGGGCATCGGGAAGCTGGAAGAGAAGTTGGATGCGCACTGCATCACTCCTACATTGCATCGCGATGAGCTGCTAAAATGCGTCAATAAGCCAGAACTTTCACATTGCGAATATGAATTTGTTGAATTTCCTGAGCACACTGATCAAATGAAGAAGTTGCGTGAAGTTTACCGAGAGGTTGATATCACCACAGACCCCGCGGTCCATCGTCTCCTCAACGACGGCAGCGAGAGAAGCCTGCGCGACTTTCGCGGAGTAATGATGAAGTACGACACCTATTCCCAAAACCAGTTGAAGGGATTCTGGGGTCGCACGAAAGAAGTTGTTCGCGAACTAGGCTCTTGGGCTGTCGATCATTACATTGCAAAAGTCATTGTGGAATTTCTCGAGCGAGTGGACAAGCCCTCGAAGGATAGGACGGAGGTTATTAGCGATGACAAGAGATATCTCGCCGGAATTCTTCGGAAGGTTGATTTTATTGAACGGCCTCCCATCCCGGCGGATCAATCTGAACTCTCGCAGAAGGCCAGCATCCTGATCCGAGAGTTACTCAAGGCCGGTGATAATGTCGTCGGAATTGTTTTCGTCAAGGAACGGGCTACGGTAACTATTGTGAGCGACCTTCTGAAATGTTACCCAGAGATTCTGGCAAAGTATCGGATCGGAACCATGGTTGGTACTTCCAATAACCATGCTAAGGCTCGAAACGTCTACGAGTTTACCAAGTCTACCGGCCTTGAGTCGTTGCAAGATTTCCGTTCGGGCAAGATCAATATGCTTGTGGCAACAAGTGTGTTAGAAGAGGGAATTGACATTCCTGCCTGCAATCTGGTCATATGCTTCGAGCCCCCAGCCAATCTCAAGTCTTTCATCCAACGGCGCGGTCGAGCTCGAATGAAGCAGTCCAAACTCGTCATCATATGCAAGCGTTCGCCAAAGGGCCCAAGAATGTGGGAGGCTCTTGAGGAAGAGATGAAAGAGCAATACAAGGATGAGAAAAAGAGGTTGCGTCAACTGGAACTTTTGGAAGATGAGGCTGCGGGCTCCCTCTCATTTATGGTAGAGTCCACAGGCGCGCGGCTTGACCTTAACAATGCAAAGCAGCATCTGGAACACTTCTGTCGCGTTGCAACACAGACCGAATATGTCGATTGTAGACCTGATTACATCATACGCCGTGTATCTAACGAGGACTGTGTTTTTGAGGAGGACGAGGAACGAGTAAGCATGCTTACTGCAACCGTCACTTTGCCACCCTTCTTGCCACCGGAGTTGCGAAAGGCGACAAGCTCCCAAGCGTGGAAAGCTCAAAAGAATGCAATTAAAGAGGCGGCGTTTCATGCTTACGTGGCGCTTTACAAGGCAGGGTTGGTAAATGAATATCTGTTGCCGATAAAGGAGGCTCCGTCAGAGGAGCGGCTGCCCGCCAAGGTTGAAGCGCCACACCACAATCCTTTCATCAGGGTTGCAAAGGAATGGAAAGAAACTAAGCAAAAATGGGTATATCCGTTGACGTTTAATGACGAGAATGGTCGATTGATCGGTCGATACAAGGCCATTTTGCCGAGCTGGATACATCAGCCCCGGGCAATAAAGCTTTACCCTGAATGGGGGGTTGAATGGGAGATTGAAGTCGGGGAAGGAGAGAAACTGTCTCAAATCGAATCAGAGACTCTCAAGGACCACACATCGGCGCTTATTGCTCTTCAATTTGGGCACCGATGGGTGGTGGAAGATCGTGACCATGCCATCAAACTGGTTGCATGTGACGCAGAAGTCTCCAGGGATCAGATCGGAGCGATCAAATTTGACCCAAAGCAACACAAAGCAGATATGGAATATCTTGTACGAGACGAGGAAATGAGGCCATTTGAGTACCTTGGACTTTTGGATTCGAAGCCTCCCAAGGAGGAAGTGCAATTTCCATTCAAGGATTACGACGAGGCACCACGAGATGTGCCATATCTGCTACTGAAGAAGACCACAAGGCGGTCTGATTTTCTGCACCCCGTCAAGGAAGATCCGAACAACCACGCAGTTAGCTCCAAGCTTTATTCATCAGTTCTACCGATGACTTGGGCGACCGTCGACGCTATTTCGAAGAACTTCGCACTGTTCAGCAGGGTGATTCCATGTGTAGAGCACGAACTATCGGTTATGCTAGGGGCTACCGAACTGTATGAAACTATCTTGAAGCCGATAGGTATCACGAATATGGACTTGGTGGTCGAGGCCATCAGTGCTCGTGGGGCTGTGGAACCTGTGGACTACGAGCGATTGGAGTTTCTCGGAGACTCCATTCTCAAGTATTGCGTTGTTGTTCAAGCGTGTGCGCAACGTACGTATCCAACCATGCTCTATCTGGATGACTGGCTAACGAACTGTAGACGTTGCGTGGCCCGAAGGCTTCTTGTCATTCTTCAAAGATGGCTTGGTTTCCAACTCGCGGTTGATGGATGCTTCAACCACGGCTGGTGTCCCGGGGTTTATTCTGACCAAAATATTTACCGGCCATAAATGGCGGCCGACATACGCAGACGCCCCCTTGCAAGAATTAATGCACCAAGATAGACAATTGCCTACAAAAACAATTGCTGACGTGATTGAAGCTCTGATTGGGGCTGCCTATCAGAACGGAGCGAATGCGGACGAGGGCATAGAAAAGACTTTGAGTTGCCTGCGCATATTTCTCACTGGGAAAGGCAAAAAGAAAGTACCATGGTATGATGCGAAACAGGCACGCGATCGTCTCTTCGACCACTTTGCCGACAATGCCAAACTTCCCGATACAATGGAACGCCTGGAAGAGTTGATTGGGTATTCATTCCAGAAAAAGTCTGTTTTGATCGAGGCCATGACGCACGCTTCGTACGCGGCCGACTCACAGGGCCGATCTTTTGAGAGGCTAGAGTTTCTCGGCGACGCCGTCCTCGAGTACATAATCGTCACCAAGCTTTTCAACGCTCAGCCAGCGCTACCCCACTCAAGGATGCACATGATCAAGACGGCCATGGTGAATGGGGACTTTTTAGCCTTTGTTGGTCTCGACCACGGGCTAACAAGAACAGAGACTGTGGCTGACGGAGAGGGCGGAACTGAAACAGAAACGACCACCTTGCGGCTGTGGAGGTTTATGAGGCATAATGCGCCTGCCATGGGAATTGAACAATTGTCCATGGAGCAGCGCTTCGAGGATCTACGGGAGGAGATCAACGAAGCTCTTCTGCACGAGCCCAATTACCCATGGGCACTGCTGGCACGCCTCCATGCTAAGAAGTTTTATTCTGATCTCCTTGAGGCTGTTTTGGGCGCCGTCTGGGTGGATTCTGGCTCTATAGAAGCTTGCGAGGCCGTGCTGAGACAGTTCAAGCTATTGGACTACCTGGAACGCATCCTGCGGGACAAGATCCATGTCCAGCACCCCAAAGAGGAGTTGGGGAAGCTAGCCGTGACTGAAGAGGTTAATTACAAATATTACAAGCAAGGTGGAATTGATGGTGAGGACGGGCATTGTTGTATCGTGTTTGTTGGAAACCGCGAAGTAGGCAAAGCCGAGGGAGCGCTCAGCAATCTGGAGGCAAGGACCAAGGCAGCAGAATTGGCTGTCAAGTATTTGAAAGGGAACAAGATGGACGTGGACTAAGTGTTAATAGCGGTATGATAAGTATGCACGGATTGCAAGCTAGAAATGAGAAATGGTGTACGCATGGCTAGCCAGGAGATTGATCAAGTATTGGACGACGCGAGTCTATCACGTATATGATGTCAATATGAAATCTAGCTCTATACCTGCTTTTGCAATTCCTCGAGGATAGTATCAACAGTCCATTCGAACGTCTTGCTTATGTCGGCATCGATGCTTGCGCCCTTCTGCACTTTGATGTTTTGGCCCCCAAGTACGTCTTCGTTAAACTCACCCTCGACGTCCCCATCCTTGAACATCCACGCGTGCTCCCGGACGTAATTGGGCCAGACGATCTTGTCGACGTAGCCGGGCGGGTCAGCCCAGAAGCCCTCGAGGGTGACGTAGCCGTCCCGAGCCTCCCGGCGAGCCTTGGCCTTGGCATACGAGGCCGTCAGGAACATCTTGATGTCAAGGCTGGGCTGAATGGCGGCCATGGACGGCGAGAACAGGAGGAACCCATCGAACAAGCACAGGCGGAGGCCCGAGGAGCGCAGCGGGTGCGAGGCCGGGATGGCGGCGGCGACTTTTTCCTTCTGGGCCTGGATGACGGCCTCGGGGACCGGGCACTTGCCCACCGAGTTTTGGTCCTCCTTTGAGTCTAGAGATGGCTAGGAAGGGGGAGTTGAGTGTGAGCCGAAAAAGCGACTTGCGAACTAGAATGCAGGAAAAAGGAAGAAGAAAAAAGCAAGAAAGATAAGCGGTTGTGAAACGTACGGGAAATGCTGCGTGCTGGCGGATGTAAGCCAAGGACTCGGCCATGGCAGGGATGTCGAGGGACTCTGCGCAGTCCCAGTCTAGGAGACCGTCCCTGGAGGGGAGTCTGCGAGACGAGGGGCACTCATTAGTGGCTCTCTACACCTTGGGGCGGCGTGGTACAACAGCAACAGTATGCAGGCTAGTTGCACTGCACACTGCAGCAGCGGCGAGAAAACTCACTCGTTCTCCGGGCGGTAAAAGTCATCCTCGTGCAGGATAAAGGTGTGGGGGAATATGTCCCGCAGCAGACGAGCCAGCGTCGTCTTGCCGCTGGACGAGCACCCGGAGAGGGCGACGATGAGGGCCTTGGGCCCGGGGGCGGGGTCGGGCATTTTTTGCAGAATTCGGATACGACCCGATGGGTAATCTTTTTTTTTTTTTTGCTTGCTAGTTTCTTGGGGTGTTTAATTGGGGCCTGCGTTGGCGTCGTTTTTGTCCTCTGGCAAGGTATACGCGATGTTGGATTATGAGATGGGGTTATCGAGCTGTTGCGATAAGCTTTGTCATGTCTCTGAAGGCTAGCCGTCGTTCGCCTTGCAGCTCGTTCTAGTGGGCTGCAGCGGGTCCCCTGTCCTCTGTGCGTATGTGTGCGGTCGCAAAAGGAAGGGAGCTGGCGAGAGAAAGCCCTTCGGAGCTGTCCACTAGCAGTGCTACCCAGAGCCTGCCAGGGCCAACCAGCGCCGTCCAAGGGCCGTCCAGAGGCCGTTCAAGGGCTGCCCACCCTCATCTCGTCCGCTGGAACCTCGAGACAGGGGCAGGGTCACCCCCACACTACCCGGCCGCTACGGTCGATGCAATCATGATGGCTGCCCCATGCTTAGTCACTGTTCGGGGTTGGTTTTTTTTTACTCTCTCTCGTGGCCCCATCTATTTAAGAATAGGGTACGAAATCCTCCTGTCCCGAATGTGCCGAACTCGCGTACAGGATGGGGCTAGGGAAAATTATACATGGCCCCTCTGATGAAACCTGCTGCAGACACCCAAGCAGCCACCTACGTTGTCCGCGTACAGCAAGCAGCGTGACGTGACGTGACGCGGCAGTCAGTCCCCGCCCGTCCCCGGCTCATGCAGCCATCAGCTGCTTGGCCTGGCCTGGCCACCACCACCGTTTGTCAGAATTTCGCCATTTCGTGGCTGAAGCCAGGGGTGGGTTGGCACGAAGAAAAGAGAGCGAAGTCCGTCCCCAGAAGGGGCGCCGGCAATCATGGACCGCTTCTGGGCCAGGCTTGAGTGGCGGCCGAGTCTTGGCAGCTAAACCACACCCCGTATGGCTAATTTCGACACCAAGGCGCCCGCCTCCTCGGCCCTACGATAGGATGAGGGGAAGGGGGGGGAGGAGGGAAGGCATTTGCCTTGAGGCTAGAACATGGCCTTCCCGTCCCTTGTTTTCCGCAAATCACTGACTCCGAGTAGGCCACGCTTTAGTGCCGTTGGCAGGAATGGCACGGGGAGATTTGCCTTCAGGAGGCGGCCCCGAGGAAACGAGAACAGGACCGTTGAGTATTTTTCGGAAGCCAAGGCCGTCGAAAATTTCGGTCTCGTGTCGTTTCGTGTTGCCCATTTCCAAGTTGGAGTCGTCCACCCTCCCTCCCCCCGGGGGTGGTACCCCGACGTGCATGGCCTCAGGGGCAGAGCTAACCACTTGAGATTTTATTCCCTGGCGGGTAATTCGCTGGATCCCCATTCCTCCAGGAGCGGAGACTCAGATCAATCAATCAATCAATCAATGCCTGCGGTGTAAATCCCATCTACTCCCATCCGTGTTCCATCCCCCGTCTTTTTATACAATTAGCCCGAGTCTCAATCCCCTATCTCTTTTTAACCCGTCCTCCCTCCCTGTCGTAATTCCCCCTCCTTCCCCCATCTCCCCTCCCGTGTCGTAAATTTTTTTTTCCTTTTTCTATTTCTGTTTCTATTTTTCTTATCCCATTCAAAAGGGCCCGTGTTAGCTGCTTCCGTATTACTCTATTCCGACCAACACCCCCAAACTCCACACGGCTGTCACGGACGCTTGGAAAGGCGCACAAGCGACTCGGTCTCGTCTTTACGACTTACTCGCCGCGCATCCGTTCCTCGCTCGGACGGGTCTCTCTTTTTTATTTCGAAGATAATTTAGTGGAAGGCCAACTCGCTAGGTGACAGTTCACCGCGCCCACGTGTCACCTGACCAAAGGCCGATCGCAATCGCAGCAGGAGGGTCGCTGCCAAGCAAAGCGCAAACCACCCACTCATTCTTTTTTCTCCATCTCCCCAAATTTCGTCATGACACTGGGCGAAAAGATGGCGGGCACGCGAGCATTTTCCGCCTTCCGGCCCTTCAACAGCGGCAAGATGGAGTACTACTTGGAAAAGGCCAAGCAGAACCTTGGTTTTGTCAAGTCGCGCGCATTCCGCCGCGTTGCCACCATCGTCCTCGCCTTCTCCTTCACCGTGGCCTTCATCGTCGCCACCGTCCGCCTCACAAATGCCGGCGAGATGGCCTCCAAGGTCATTGGCAGCCTGCTGCCCAAGATCCCGACCTGCACCAGCCGGAACATGACTGGTGACCAGGATCTCTGGCACAAGGCCCAGGAGAAGTACAAGCACCTGGCTGATGATAAATTTACGTATGCATTCCCTATCCCTATTCCCCCCTTCCTATGGAGAGCATGATTCAATTTCTGCCGTGCTAAAAGGCCGAAATCATTTCTTTGTGAACGTCTCTGAACACTGCTAACATTTTAACCCGTAGCATCGCCATGCAGACGTACCAGCGACCCAAGGAGCTCAACGACACCTTGACCGCTCTCCTGAACGAAAAGATCCCCTCCCTCGAAGAGATCGTCATTGTCTGGAACGACCTTGAAGCAGAGGCCCCCGCCGACTTCAAGTCCAAGTACGGCGTCCCCGTGCGATATCGCAAGTCGAAGCACAACAGCCTCAACGAGAAGCTCTGGCCCGACCCCGACTACAAGACCCAGGCTGTTCTCCTCTCCGACGATGACGTTTACTATCACCCTAAGGATCTCGAGTTCGTCTTCCAGTCATGGCGCAAGTTTGGCAAGAACCGCTTGGCCGGCGCCCTCGCCCGCTGCTCCACCGTCGACGTCTACGGCAACTGGAAGTACACCTTCTGCTCCAACAAGGAGGAAGCGGACGTCTACTCGATGGTTCTGACCAACCTGTGCTTCTCGCATATTTCCTTCATGGACTACTACTCCGCCAACGAGACCACCATGAACGCCGTTCGAGAGTACGTCGACGAGGGCTTCAACTGCGAGGACATTGCCCTCAACTATGTCCAATCGCTCTTGACTGGCGAGGGCCCCCTCCTCGTCAACGGCCGCGAGCGATACGTCAACTTTGTGCCTGCCAAGGGCATCAGCACCAAGGCCGGTCACATCGAGGCCCGCAGCAAGTGCTTGAACGACTTTGCCAAGATGTTCGAGTGCATGCCTCTGGTGGATGAGACAGCCCACATCCAGAAGGGTGTCATCGTAATGTAATGACTTGGGGATAGGTTAATTATTCTTGTTTCTGTTTACATATTTGCACCCGGAAGGTGGCGGGAATCACTGGAAAATGAGACATAAACTCGACTGTGGCTTTTTTTTACGGGCGTTTGGTTGAGCACCGGGCTCTGAAGATTTTAGAATACCGGGAGTCCAAGATGCGTGCGTTGGGCTTGTATGATGTTACTGGTTGGATTTTGATGACGGGGGCGTGTCCACATAGACTGGCGCATATACGAAAATTAATAATCTATGCTTCGTCCTTCAAAGCTATTTTTGGCATTAAAAAAACGGTGCCATGCATGTCTTGCCATTGAATGGACACGGCGTACGTCATGTTACGTGAGTGGTGAAAGGTTGTCGCAAGCTTGTGAAACTGGGGGACCACACGCCTGGAAGCCATCACCGCACGTGATAAGCGAGGGACAGCGTACAACGGTGGCCACGACGTCTGAATGCCAGAGCTTGGAGCTCGAGCAGCCCCTCCCACATTGCCTCCCTCAACATACACCCCGAAAAAGCAAAAACAACACCACTCACCGACGGTGTCCTCGCAATGGCTGACTATGGAGGCGACAACGGCATGGTGCTCTACACGAGCATCGCGGCGCTGCTGACTGGGTACCTGGCGGGCGTCTTCCAGACCCGCGGCTACATCCTCACGCCGGAGCTGGTCGAGGAGCGGCGGCGCAACCTCCACGACCCTGTCGAGAGCGACGAGAGCGACATTGACGAGGACGAAGGGCTGCTCGACCACGCGCCCAACTGGGCCAACGGCCTCGACGCCGACCGCAAGCAGGGCCTGCGGGTCGAGAAGAAGGCCAAGCCTCCGGCCGTCGAGGACAACGACGAGGAGTGCAAGCTGGTCTTGGTGGTGCGGACGGATCTGGGCATGACAAAGGGTGCGTACACAGATGAAACTTTCATCTTCATCTTGGCCAACCAATGCCTAAATAATCGAGAAAAAAAAATTCGGTTCATGATTGCTAATATTTTTCTTCACAGGCAAGATTGCCGCGCAATGCTCCCACGCAACCCTCGCCTGCTACAAGGCCCTCATGCGCGCGCCCGAGGGATCCGCCGAGCGCAAGATCCTGTCCCGGTGGGAGCGCCTGGGCCAGGCAAAGATTGCCGTGCAGATCAAGAGCCAGGACGACATGCTGGAGCTGCGCCGCAAGGCCCGGGACCTCGGGCTCACGGCCGAGGTCATCCAGGACGCCGGCCGCACCCAGATCGAGGCCGGCAGCATGACCGTCCTGGGCGTCGGCCCCGCGCCCCGAAGCCTGGTCGACCAGGTCACCGGCGGCCTGAAGCTGCTATAAATTGTGCCGTCACAATGAACAATGGGGCGGTGTAGCAGGAGAGAGAAAGACACGATGCAAATGAGGGTATGGGCTGTACATCTTATGCCATGTTGAAACACAGGAAACATAGACACACGACTGGAGGGATCGATTGGGCTTTTAAAAGCATAAACGGCAAAAATAGAATCTATCACAATGGAATTTTTTTTCTTTTATATTCTTGGGCACATTAGATGCTCTCACAAGCTTTTCTCACCACTGTGCACTAGGACGAACAACCAATCGACGCATTGCTTCGTCAAGGGGTATTATTAACAGTCTATACATTCCCAGCACTCCTACTCCTTTTTGGCAAACCTCGACAGGGCCGGTCCCAGATCCTCCTCGACCTCCTTGCGCTTCTTGTCCTTGAGCTTCTGCTGCTCGTTCCAGATCTCGTCGACGCGCAGGCGCTTCTCGTCGATGATGTTCTTCTTGCGCTGCTTGCGGAGGTACTTCTTGAGGGCGCCGTTCTTGCCGCGGGCGCGGTTGCGGATCTCCTCGGCCACGTCCACGGGCGCCGCGTCGAGGTCCTTCTCGGCCCGCCTCTGCTTGTCGGACCGCAGGTCCAGGGTTCCGATGAAGTTGGGGTCCAGCGCAATCATGTCGGGCTGCAGCTTGTTGAGCAGACCCTTGACTTCGGACTCCTGTCGCTGCTTGACCGTCTCGTACGGGTTGACTTCCAGCGCGTCGTAGTTGGCCTCACCGGCACCGGGGACGATGATGGACGAGAAGCCCTGGTCGTGACCCAGGCCGAGCACATCCTCGAACGGGCACCACTTCACACGCTCAAACCGTCGTCCCTCGCCGCCGTGCGCCATGTACGGGCTCTGCACCTTCTCTTGAACCGCCGCGTTCTTGTTGAACAGACCCTTCCAGATGGTCGTCTGTGTGCCCCAACCAACTGCTGTCAAACCGCTATCTGAAATTGATACAGAGTGAGCGGGTTGGCGGGTGTAGTAGCTGTTGACCTCCTTGAACATTCGAACATCCCAAACCGCCATCTTTTGGTCCTGGCCTGTCGAGACCATGTATCTTCCTTCTCGGTCCATGGCTAACGACCGCACAGGTCCTCGGTGCGCCAATAGCTTGACCAGGGGGTCTTGTGAGTTGGGCGACCAGAGAGTAACTGTGCCGTTCTGGTGGCCGACATGTAGAATGGCGTTCCACGGGTTTTGGCCGAGAGAGGTCGGCTGGCCTAATCGGGTGGGGATTTCGGCAACGAGCTGTCCGGTAGAAGTGTCTTGGTATTTAAGAACTCCGGTAGAGCCCTGAAGCGGTCAGAAAAAAAATTTGAGCGTCGTGAAACAACATAACTTACAATAGTTGCTAGTAGGAAGTGGTAGGGCAGAAACTCCATATGCGACACCTCCTGCTGCCTCTTCAGGGTGTGCAGTTCCACGCCATTGTGGTCGTAAATGTAGACGTACTTCTTCTGTGCAACAGCAAAGTACTGGTTGTTGTGAAGCCACTTCACATCTCGCACCGTCTCGCCCAGCTGGAGCTCGCAGCCAAGTTTTCCGTCTCGCCAGTCCATGGTCGCAACGTGACCCTTTCGGCCACCCAGCAGCAAGTCTCGGCCGTTCCTTGAGTAATCAAAGACGTAGGGACCCATATCCGTAAGCTTCAGCTCGAAGCGCTTCTGTGCCGTCTCGACCGCAATGTCGTTGACAATGTCCTGCTGGCGGACCTTGTACGTTCGTTCGAGCTCGGCCTCGGCCTCGAGGAATCCGCCGGTGTTTTCGAGCAGGATCTCCGCATCCTTGGCCTTGAGGGCAGCATCTTGGTACTTGCCCTCGAGGCGCCTGAGGTTGGTGCGCAGCTTCTTGTCCCGAATGTTTTTGGTGTTGATCTTCTTGCCTCGACCGTACTCCTTGTTAGCTTCCCTTATCCGACGAATCTTCTCGCGCTCCTGGCGGGGGACGAGATCCGTGCGGGTGCGCTCGACGGCGAGGGCGCCATTGTCGCGCACCTTCGTGATGGGCTCGTCAATCGTGTCGACCTCCATTGCTCCAGCTTGTCGCAGCAAAAAGATTGGATTGCTGGTCGCGGGACGAATTGGCCGACGACAAAATTTCCAGCGCCAAAACCAGGGATCTGGTATCGCGGCGTCTCCATTGGCTGCGCTAAACCCACCCGCTTATCGATACGGGTCCACACAAAAATTTCTGGATAACCACAACCCCGCCATCACCGCCTTTGATAATGGTCGATATTGCCATCGCAACTTGCACGCCAGTTTAACGGAATTTTTTATTTCGTTTTTCTGGAATTTTTCGGTTCCCGTCCACCGTGGCTTCGTTACCATTCCGATCCAAGGCTGGTGGTGACAGCAAGATGCCGGCCGCCGTCGCTCATTCGCATCGGCCAACCACAAAGGTCACGCACAAGGCTTTCAAATCGAAGGCTGCGTCTAAGCATGAGTTGAGAGACCGAGCCAAGGGTATGTGCCAATGAGTCAAGATGATTCAATATGAGTCGATGTCTGCCTAGAAAAATTCGGCTAATTCCCATTTAACCAGGCCGTGTTCCCAACGAAAAAGGACTGCGAAAAACTCCCCACCAACAAGTCATGTCTAAATTCGATCGCCGAAATCAGGCCAAGCAGGCCCGTATCTCCAAGCACAAGGAGCATCTGAGCCACACGTCAATTTTTGCTGGTCGAGATGGAGCCCCCAGAATTGTCGCTGTTCTCCCTCTTTGCGCTGACGGCGATGCCAAGGCTGCCATCCGTCAGCTCAATGGCAGTCTGGACATTGAGCACGAGGTGGTAGATGGCACCAATCTGGTGACCGTTGATCGCTTCAAGCAAAAGCTCCAGTACCTTCCTCTCGAGCGCGACCTAAACACCTGCCTGGATGCCGCCCGTGTGGCTGACTTCATTGTCGTAGTGCTCTCCGCCGACGTCGAGGTCGATGAGGTTGGTGAGCTGATTCTCCGAAGCGTCGAGAGCCAGGGCATGTCAACCCTCTTTACCCTTGTCCAGGGTCTCGAGAAGGTTGAGCCTGCCAAGCAGAGGCAGGGAGTCTTGGGATCTCTCAAGTCTTTCATTACTCACTTCCACCCTGAGCAGGAGAAGCTCTACAGCCTCGAGAACCGTCAAGAGTGCGCCAACCTCATGCGATCACTATGCAACACAACTCCCAAGGGTGTTAGATGGAGAGATGAGAGGAGCTGGATGCTAGCTGAGGATATCAAATTCGCCTACTCCGAGTCCGACTCGACCATCATCACCGGTGTTGTCCGAGGAAAGGGTCTCAAGGCTGATCGTCTTATTCAGGTTGGCGATTGGGGAACTTTCCAGATCGAAAAAATTGTCGATGCTCCCCTTCCCAAACAAGTTAAGAAGAAGGGAGAAGAGATGACTGTTGATGCTGAGGAAGGCGAAAAGGTCCTGGAGACACCTACAGAGGACCAGGATGACCTTGCCGAGCTTGCCCCCGAAGACGTCATGATGGATGCTGGCGATGATGTCGCAATGGGCGGCCCAGAGGAGCAGAAGAAGGGTGTCTTGTTGGACGAGCACCACTACTTTTCCGACGAGGAAGCCGAGGCGAGGAAGATTAAGAAGAAGGTGCCCAAGGGCACATCCAACTACCAGTCAGCCTGGTACTTGGAGGATGTTTCAGACTCTGAATCCGATATGGAAGATTTCGAGATGAAGGACGAGGCCGACCAGGACGAAGCCCGTCCCGAGGACGGTCTCGAGGGTTACGCCCCAGCACCCGGAACAGAGGGCGCGCCCTCCGAGTACCCTCAATCAGTGATGATTCAGGAGCCCAACGAGGAGGAAGATGCTGAGCAGCTTGCCCAGTACAGAGCGCGAAAGCACGACGAGGTCGAGGACGACAAGGAGTTCCCCGATGAGATCGAACTCCACCCCGGCGTCAACGCACAGGAGCGATTAGCGAGATACCGTGGTCTGAAGAGCTTGCGAAGCAGCCCTTGGATGGAGGACGCGGACCGCGCATACGAGCCCGAAGAGTGGAGGCGATTGCTTCAAGTTCCCGACTACCAGTCTTCTCGCTCAAGGGCAACCAAGGAGGCGTTGGTCGGTGGTGTCGCTCCCGGCACCCGCGTTCACATCCACATTAAGGGTATCTCTCCCATCCAGGAGAAGACTTACAACAAGAAGTCCCCCATCTCGCTTGTGTCTCTCCTCCGACACGAGCACAAGAAGACCTCGGTCAACTACCTCTTCAACTTGAGCTCCGACTACACCAAGTCCATCAAGGCCAAGGAGGAGATTATCGTCCAGTGCGGACCCCGACGCATGGTCATCAAGCCCCTGTTTTCCCAGGCCGGCCAGACGCCCAACGACGTCCACAAATACTGCAGATACCTGCACCCTGGCCAATCGGCCATTGCCACCTTCATGGGACCTCTCACCTGGGGATCAGTGCCTGTGCTGTTCTTCAAGAGGACAACCCCTGAGGAGGCAGCTAGCGAGGATGGCCCCAAGATTGGCCTGTCCCTCATCGGTACCGGCTCTTCCCTGCCTCCCTCCACTTCGCGTGTCATTGCCAAGCGAATCATCCTTACCGGTCACCCTTACCACATTCACAAGAAGGTTGTCACCATCCGATACATGTTCTTCAACCGCGAGGATGTCGAGTGGTTCAAGGCTCTGCCCATGTGGACCAAGCGTGGCCGCAGTGGTTATATCAAGGAGGCTCTGGGTACGCACGGTTACTTCAAGGCCACATTCGACGGACGTATCAACCCTCAAGACTCAATTGGTGTCAGTTTGTACAAGCGCGTGTGGCCCAGGAACGCCACGGCTATTGAGGGCCCATTGTTAGAGGTGGAAGCAAGCGCACAGCCTGTCGATGGAGACGCAATGATGGAATGATCAGACACATGTGACGACACCAGGGATACCTTTGGATGCTAAAAATAGGCGTTTTTTGTTTTGTTACTCTTCATTAGACAGTGAATTTCTTTTGAACTCGTGTGATCCGTCACTTTTCCAGAGCCTCAAGTCCCTCGGTGGGTCGAGGGCCACCTTTGCTCTTTCGCTGCTCCTCTGCACCACTCGCCTTCCATGCGCTGAGCATGAGGTTGATGATGTGATCCACACCAACGTTCTTCTTGACCTGAGCAAACACAGTCGGGCCGCCCTCCCGCATCTTGCGTGCATCCCTCTCCATGACGCCCAGATCAGCGCCGACAATCTCGGCCAGGTCCGTCTTGTTGACGATGAGCAGGTCGCTCTGCGTAATTCCCGGTCCGCCCTTGCGGGGAATCTTGTCACCACCGCTCACATCAATGACGTAGATGATGAAGTCTGCCAGCTCGCGGCTGTAGTTTGCGGCCAAGTTGTCGCCACCGGACTCAATGAGGAGCAGATCAGTGTCGAACTCGCGGTGCAGGTCCTCGAGGGCCGCCAGGTTGGCCGAGATGTCCTCGCGCACGGCGGCGTGGGGGCAGCCACCCGTCTCGATGGCGCGGATGCGCTGGGGCGGCAAGGCGGCGTGGCGAGTCAGGAACTCGGCGTCCTCGCGGGTGAAGATGTCGTTGGTAACGGCGGCGACCGAGTACTTGGAGCGCAGGGCGAGGCAGAGGGCCAGCATGAGAGCTGTCTTGCCGGAGCCGACGGGCCTTTTTTTCGCGGAGGGACGCGTTAGCTGAACAAATTGAAGAAGGTCATGGAGCATGAACTGAGACGTCTCACCCGCCAATGCCAATGGTGAATGCGCGGTCTGACCAATCTCGGCCTTCAACGATGGGCATCTCGCGGCCCAGATAGCTGCCGGGGCCATCGAGGATCTCGTGGGAGTGACCATGCTCCTGGGCGTTGAACCCCTCGTGCGAGTGCGGGGCACCGCCGTCGTGAGAGTGAGTGTGCGACATGATGACGAACTGATGAGGGGACCAAGAAGTGTTTAAAAAATTGGAAGACAAGGTGCGCGATGAGAAGAAGAGACAAAAAAAAAAGCACCAATGAGTCAAGCGATGCAAGAGGCAAGTTCGGATGGAGAAGGGAGCTCTGCAGAGGAGGAGCTGCCTTTGCAAAAAGAGGAGCTACGTTTGTTGCTTATCCTTATCTACTTACAGGAGCAAGTTTACTCCAACCAAAGCCCTCCTTCCCTCTGATGCATGGGTGATTTCTTAGCTGCGGGTGCGGGGCCCTCGATGCCGAAGGCGGCGGCCGGTGCGCCGCCGGCCGTAGTGGGGCGTTTCCGATCTTCCCCCCTGTTGACGAGCTAGAGAGGAACGGAAGGGGAGATAGCTACGGGGGAAGTGAAGGCGTACGCCAGGTACGTCATTTTTGGGTAACAATGGGTTATTTATAACGTCCGAACTTGCATGCACGGAGTGAACTGTACGGGGCGCTTCTTAATTTAGGTCCAGAAACACCATCTTGCTTCTGCATGTCAAGTTGTCAATCTGCGTCGGTCGATCACACTGAGTGCCGACCCCCCTGCCATCTCCATCTGCCGGCATCCGGGTTGTTGTTGTTTTTCTAATGCCGCCGCGTAGGGCTGGGTGAAAGCTCCGTTGCGCGAGTCATAATTCTCACGTCAGTCTTGTTCGCGAGTGAGCCACAGAGCCTGTCATCTAGAGACACATGCAGGCTCGCTCCAGCCACTCCCTACCCATCTGTATCCCTTGCATTGTCGTTTTGTGCGTCAGCCATGTTTGAAACCCTCAAACAATATTCACTACTGGGCACTTCAACCTCAGGTGAAGGCTTCGGCTGCCTTTTCTTTTTCCATGGTCAGATGCACCTTGGCCCATGCCTCGGCCATCTCCAGAGATGGTGGTTAGAACCACTTCTTTTGCCGTGGGGGATCCTCATCAGTCACCGGCTACAGTGCTGGATCGGGTTGATTTGACGCACGAACGTTGGGTCTAAAGTTCCTCCCGCTAGCTCCGGCTCCTCCATCTCGGAAGGCCCTACGGTTCCCCAGGTTTTGCGCCCCCTGGGCTGGGATATATCCTGTAATTTCTCCCGCAGTCACAAGGGGCAGATGCCAAGCCAGACGGTGTCATCGACACCCAAGACCAGTAGCCCCTGGGGCGATTCAAATTTAAGCATAGCCGCAGCTTGCGGCATTCTGGAAATGCCATGTCAGCCCAACACGGCGCTGGACTGCCGGGAACTAGGAAAAAACAGGCCGCGCAATCCTTACCCAGCTGTCTCACCTCTCAGCGGCGGATCCGTATCTGGGGGGCGATTCCTGCTTCATCGGGTGCAAAGTGCTGAGCTAGGCCAGTCAAACGTCTTAGAGTGCGGCCACTCTGTGGGTTTACATTCCAGAAGCCAACTGGCACCCTTTCCCACAACCTCCGAACCCCTGCGGGTGATCAGTCAAAGACAGTCACCTAGAAGAAGCCCAGAAGCTCGGTAAGGCAGGGGACATGCTGCCATTGGAAGCAATACGCAGTCATACACATGCAAGGCTGGAGAGTCCCGTGTCTAGTATAGCCCAAGTGATCTGATATACCAAGCCTTCCGGCTCAGACAAGAGCCAATGCAGGTCTCTTTCTCGAGCTCCCTATTCCTCCCAAATTACTTTTTATTTTTTGTAAGCGCGTCAGGCTCGTTTCTAAAAATTCACACAAATTAGACACAGAGGAGGGAGGGACTCAAGAGCCACAGCCCCGGTGACCGCCTCTGTAGCCGACCAAGCACAAACAGCGAGACTCCCATGAATCATGGTGAGTTGCACAGCTAACGCAAAGTAGAAGGCCTCAGACGTGCTTCTTTTGTGCAGCAAAAAGGTGGCACATTTATGTACAACCCTTTACTGCCCAATCATTGCCCCATCTAGGCACTCCTCCGGTCAAGCTTCCTCAGCAGGGTCGTCGGCCGAGGCTGCAATGCGCCTTGACCATCGGCTCCGTCTCGGCGCGCCTTCTTTGCGCAGCGCTCAAACTTCCCGTATTTTGCATAGATTTTCGCTATTTGCAAAAGCAAGCCGTGCTGCTAGCCTTGGGGGCCAAATTAGAGTCCGCTTCAGACATTGGGATGCTGGTTGCTTCGCCCCCTCCGATTGGGGTGTTGCTGTTTGTCGGAGAATGACTCTCCCCAAAGTATCGGGTAGTGGTCTGATCCACATTGTCCAGAAAGGGTATTGAGGAATCGGGATGTCGACTAATCTGGCTATATATGGACGTTGAGTCTGCTTCCTACTACTTGGTTCCTTCCCAAGCAGCCTTCTAACACTCATTAATACTTTGATATTACTCTCTATGCTTTTGATAAGTGGCATAAATCCCATATGCACAGTTTTTTATCCTATACAAACATGGATTCCTCCAGCCCAAAGCCATCAGTCATGGACAACTCCACAAGGTACTAAATACTTCTAGCTCACCGTTTCATAGGCCTTTGCTAATTGTTATTTGACTAGTTTTATGCTCTCTCGATTTATCTACGACACCTCTTCCCTTCAGGACCGGCTCGTGCAAGCGTCAGTGCCAAGGGCTGATGGTCAGAACACACCCACGCCTAGCCCTTCAAATGAAGCAAACGGCAGAACTTCAAGAATGTAATTTATTTTATGGGCGCCTCCACGGGAATCACCTTTGTGTTGGGAGTTTGAGTAGATGGGTGGCAGCAGCGTCAGAGAACGATTTTCACGATGTCTTTTATTCATTCAAGCGTCTTGCCTCGGTTCATATCATTTATACCATGAATATTCTTAACTCGCAATGAATTTGCAGTGAGGCTGAGAACCAAAAGTGCCGACAGATAAAGTTCATTGTGTTATCGTCCAATGATATCATGTATAGTCACTCACGCCATGGCGTGCTGTGGGGCTTGATAGTCACGATGAAAGTCAAGTTCGCACCAGAAAACTAACATATCTCTGGAACGTTCACATGGGAGGCAGCAGAATTAATGACGAATGGGATAAAGGAATAGCAGTGCGTGGTTCTCGAATCGAGTCATTGATATCACGAGATCTAATCGCGAAGTTTGTCTGAACACAAAGGATAAATGACCTCATCAGATGCCTCACTCGCGGTGTAAGCATCGTCGGTGACCCGAAACAACCTAGTCTATGGGAGTGATTAGATTGAACTTTGATTTGGGGTCAAATTCTAGTAGATGCGTCTAAATGAACAAGTTTGTCCAATGCTCCGCGTTTTGGCATACACCTGAAGTCTAAATGTCTAAATCCCCCACAGTGTCCCCTCAACGAAAGATTTAACACAATTTGTATGTTAAAAAGATGGAGTAAAATTATGAAATGTATATGCTACAAGAATACATCAAGGACTCATCGATCGGGATTGGAGAATAAAAAGGCTTAGAATGTTGATATAGGGTAGCATCTTTGGTGAGGTGATGCAAATTTCGCCCTTTTCTCTTCGAGCATGCTAGTACCTAGCCTGGGCTATAAAAGTATCTGGTTAGTAGATAATACTGCAATTTAATAAATTTGGTTGGTCTTTCCCCGCTAGGTTGGATAGAGCATTTGCTTGCTTTTACTTTTATGTTAGTCATCCCGCGTTGGATTTAAAGTGTATATCTGGGTAGCCTGCTCTTGGGGTTCTGACCCAGTTAAGCTGTTCTCATAAACGGAACAGCCCTTGCAAACTACTTCAAAATTAAACCCATCTTTCTCTAATAGTAAATTAATTGTCTGTAAATGGCTATTGGATGAAGCTAAATTTAGAGGGTTCACCCATGTTGACAACTGTTGGAGACTTCGGCCAACCTGAAGGAAGAATGAACAAGGAACTGAAAGTGAACGGGCGACAGCCCCCAGCTGCGCTTTTCTAACCTGAGGCCACCTTTCTAGTTTGTTGGTGGTCTCGGGCTCGCGGGGACAGGACTAGGATGCTGACATTCTCCATGTGCCGCACCTTCACTTACACTCGTCAACAAATTCGAGAAGGGGCTGAAATACGGAGCTGTACCGATCTATAACCTGATTACTTCGGAAAAAGAATTGCTCAGTATCACTTGTTCTCTGTTTCGCTCCGCCCGATACCACATTGTTTTATTACATGCGACGCACACCACACAACCCCTACCGAAAAGGTTACAGTGCCCCGCTCACACCGAGGACGCCTCATCTGGAGTTTTGGTCTTCTCTAGGGCCAAGGTGATCCAGCTTGCGGGTTTAACCCGGGGGGTCTACCCGCGAAATCCTTCAAACAAACCTAAGAAGCAACCTTCAACCTACAGACTCTGCAACCACTGGAAATAGCACCGCTTAGCCACTATTTGCAATCTCTTTCCCCTTCCAAAGGGTATTTCCGCTGTCGCTCAGAAATCGGACTCGTCCTTCATATTTGCCAAAAGAAAAAGAAAATCCGGGCTTTTAGTTATATCCCGAGAAAAAAAATGACGTGATCCAATAATGAGTTGCTCGAGTCTCTGCGTACAGTTTGCAGCGGCTGATCAACCAGATCCACCATTCTCGCATCAACTTGGCCGAATCAGGAAATTTTCTTAGATCCGGGCTGAAGGATTCTCGGATGGATCCTTAAAGGGCCTCCGTTCGTTTAACTTGATCCGCCGCCGCGTGTCAAACAGGGCATGGACAAGCATTACACCACGCATCGGCGAGCCTTCGCTTCGTTTTCGTCGTGGTTGGGGTGCAATACCCCTGTAAGCCGGCTGCGAATCGGCATCTTAGTTGCTGTAATAACAGCCGTGTTATGGGGCTCGTGATGTGTAGCAAAGGCTTGGCCGTGGGTTGACTGAGTGGTCACAGTTGCGTCAAATGCGAGCAGGCTCGATTTGGTCAAACATTGACAGGTTCGGCCTTGTCAAACCTCCGCCGAGCAAGCAGGGTAGCATTTCTCCTGAAGTCCGCCATCCTTTCCGGTCTGGTTTCATCTTGTTGAGCCAACACCGCACCCATGCTACCCCCGGCTGCCGCATACTAGCTGAGTTGACCACACCAACACAATCTCGTTTTGGCTAATCTTGAGGTGCCAGCACCGACGGGTGGTGTCAGCTTTGCTTCATGGCACCATGCGTTAGAGCCCCTTCACCAACATGGGCCAGAGGTCAGTGAGATTCACCTACGCAAATGACAGCCTTCAAGTTTTCCTTTTTCGAAACCACCGCTGCACACACCTGCACCCATTTGCGCATTGTAGACATCTCTTCTGTCCCTACATTTGACAATGGTGTGAATCTTGGCCAGTCTTTGGCTAGCGTGTCCGACTGCGTCGGGACCATTGCTGTCCAGTGTTCCCGGGCTGGCGGGCTTAGGAAATCTCAAGCCCGACGTGCTTGCGCAGGGGCTCCCCAACGCGTTGTTGTTGGCGAACCGCGGCCAGCTGTTGTTGGTTGGTTCGCCTTGAGGAATACCAGACGGAGACAGGCAACCGGCCCAGGCCCAGTCAATCAGCTCACCCAACCAAACGCACAGAGGCCAAGGGAGAAAATGCATAAGTTTTTTTTTTCTCGTCCTGGATAGGAGTAATGATTCGCGTTGCTAATTTCCAATTCTCACGTGAAAAGCACACATCAAGTGCTGCAGCTTGTAGGATCCGCACCACTTGTTCCGCCAGACAATACGGTTGCCGTGATCACGACAGGGCTATCTAGGACACACCCAATGATCTCCTCGTCAAGCTTGATGATGTAGCCCTAAGGATTCCTCGGCAAAGCCGATGCAGGGACCTAATCTAGCAGAGCTGACCAACAAATCCGGCTGTGTTCCGCTCTCCAGCACCCGGCAAAGCCCAGCCTGGGCAAATGGAATCTCCGTGTGATCGCTATCGTACCGTAGGGCCAACACAAGGCAGACCCATGCTCCGAACTTCCCGGGACACAGAGCACCTGCCCTTCCCCTCCCCCCATTGTCCCTCAGTGGACGCCCTTCGGACAGCTGCCTGTTACACGGCAATTCTATGCGCCATCTCCTCTATCCATTTGATCTCTTCTCATAGTCTATAACTTGCCATCTCCAAGACTAATACATCCCCCCGTTCTCCTCAAAACCCAACTAGCTGTAGCACGGTGCCGGGTTGTTCGAGGGATAAATCCGCTGTGCCAAAGGGAATGGCGCTTCTCGACCGACGGCGGCCGGCCGGCAGAGTCTACGCCGCAAGTAACCGACCGGCAAACTTCTCGTCTCTGGTTCTTATGACGAATTTTCCGTGTTTTCTCTATTCTCAGTTTGATAGGGATGGGATGGATTGACCGCACGCGACCCCCCCTCCTAGCTCTGCCACGGCGAATCCTTCCAAGGGCGGCACTGACCTTCCCTCGGCTTGTCCCATCTCACATTCCCAGAGTTAGATTGATACCCTGCATGAGAAAAGTCAGTTATAGGCGCCACGCTCTATCTTCTGGTTCTCGGGTGCATGCCTGTTAAGGATACCCAAAGCCGCCACACCAGGTCGTCAGGTTGGGACGGAATCGTCCAGACCCTTCATACCGTGGGGGTCCGAAAGCCGTTCTGATACCCTGTGGTGTCTTTACTGCGGCATTTGCTTCGAACCCACTCCAAATACGCCATCAATTGGTGCGTAAGCTCGGCCAAGAGGCTGCCTCCCTGTGTCCCTCTCCAGGCACAGACCCTCCGGGCCCCGAACCCTGAGACGGGTCCTTGTTATAGAATCATCTATAGGCCCTGATCTACAATTCCCGTTTTGTCACTGCTGCATTCATGTCCATCCCCGGCAGGCCACACACCCCTTTTACACTACACGCCGTGCCACTGAGGCTGAGGTCAAAGTAACCCATCCCAGAACTAAATAACAAGTGAGTGAAAGCTGTAACCAGGATGCGACCGTGTCAAAGATAGCTCCATGGGCTCAGAAAGTCACTCCAACTTGATCAATTTCGAGGCTACGGGGCCACGGTCAGTGGCATGTGCCAGGTTAGAGGTGCGTGTAGCCGGACCAGAACAAATTTCCCACACATTCGACAGATTAGAAGCATCAAGACCCTACCAATTTCACGCTTTATCATATTTCATGTCCCTATCAGCCCCCAGAATTCTTCGCTTGCCCGGGCCTACGCACACACCATCTACCTGAAGTGGTGCACCAAATGGGTTCGTCTGGCTTTGGTCAGCCGCCTATAGATTCGTCTGCCACCGACGATCTCACTAGAAGTTACAGTACGTCCAAACCCTGCTCTCATAACTCTGCAGGCTCTTCCCTCGCTTGATTTTATCCTCTCCCGCCCATCGCTTGCTTTTGTAATCCCACCCGTCACCTTTTTCACATGAAAAATGACAACTGTGGGCATCTCAGAAACAAAGTAAATTAGGACCAATTACGAATGCAATACCTGCAGTGATTTTTTTCCCTCTCCTTAGTGCCGAATTTGCGATGTGTACCAAGCTCATCGGTGCATGCAATCCAACGATACGCTCGACTGTAGGTTAGCTGCAAGCTTCCCTCGCCTCGCGGAAAATTGATTAACCTCGACGAATAATTGAACCGCAACTTATTTATTGAGATGCGTTTAGGCCCAATATCAATTTCTAATATTGTGGGAAACGTGAGGGACTACTTTGGATGCTCACTGTTATCTCTCCATAAGTCGGCTTCTGACTGTCAGCGTCGGGGTCTCGTCCGAAGTGAGGCTAAAAATCAGCTGAGATGCGAACAGCCATGTTTGTATTTTGTAACCGGGAGCAGTCATTGGTTGATGCTTGCGCGGACGAAAGCCGCCGGCAAAGAAAAAAAAATTGAGCATTGCGATATATGTGGGGTTTGTGCAACCCTACCCCAAAAAAATCACCGTTGAGGATTGGTAGTTCTACACACCATCACAAGCATCTTCTCTCCTCTTCGGTTGCAGCCACGCTCGAAAATCCAACCCCACCAAAAGAGTGGTCAGGCGGCGGCCCGCCCAGATTGACCACGCCTCGTGTGTAGCCTCTCGGTTTCCCGAGACTGGTTGGATGCACCTTTCTCAAAAAGAAACATCCCAAGAGAGAAAAAAGGGCATCTACTTGCCGGCAAGCATAACAGCCCAAGGTGCATTGAAGTTGCGTACTGCAGACGACAGGGCGACTACAAACGGCTTCTTCTCCACTAGACACTAAACTTGCATCAAGTGGATCAGGGAATCTTCCCAGATCTCAGCCGGTGGCACGGCAGAGCCACTCATTCCATTCGTGGAGGTTGGAAGATTCTAGGGGTGGACCCTTGTGGGGACCAGCCTCTGGCCCCGATGCTTGCGCTGCATCAACGTCGTGCTTGCCTGTCGGTAACCAATCAGAGACTTGCCTCTGGAGGGCCGTCCGCCTATCGAAGCCTACCTCTTGTATCCGTGGCCAATCGACCCAGGGGAAAATTCCTCCCTACAAGCAGAGTAACACGGAGCTGAGTAAAGACACGAAATGAGGCGTTGGGGCTACTTCACGGCTACTGATTTGGTCGACGGGTGGCCAATGAGAAACCTGGTTTGGAATGGAGCCGCGTTGCTCTAGAAGGGGTCCGTGAAGAAGTATGAGCGAAGCCCCATGGGTTTGGATTGCCAAAAGGATCAAAAGGATCAAAGGGATCAAAAGTCTCGGGGCTAAAGTGACATCTTTGGTCCTTTAGACCGAGAACGTCCTAGCCCTTAGGTGCCTGTGCTTTGCTAGGTACCTTGTCGGAGACCCGTGGCGACGCAGCACACCATTTGCCCCAGAGCCTGCCATGGTGTCCTGTCTAGTTTCATCCCACTGAGTGCAGAGCGTATCAAGCCTGTTACCGTAGCTCAATGGCAGCTCGTACAGCCACACCAACATGCAGGGGCTTTGCTCAACCCCCGCACTATTGACACTGGCTGGGTCCGTGCCAGCCTCACTTGGCTGCTCGACGTCGCACAAGTCGGAGGGGCCGCTGGATGTGCGCACGAAATGATAGCCTCTGAGGTTTTCTTCTTCCCATGGACGAAGCCGCATATGCTGGTATCTATTTGCGTGTTCACATAATCGCCTTTTGTTTCCCCCGGCTGGTGCCCTTGCAAATCCCGACGTGTGTCTGATCAGTGGTGGGCGCCTCCAATTACGCCAGAGCTGCTGATGACCAATGTCCCAGATAAGATCTGGCCATTTGCTCCGTCTCCGGCCCGGCGTGCGTGTGCCAATGCTGATCACAGACTGTTGGGGTGGAATTGGTTCGCCAAGAGGCAAACAAGACAGTGAGAACAGAGTAACCAGCACCACACCCAAGCGAGCGCACAACACCGCCCTGGTAGCAGGGTATAGACAACCTGCTCTGCTGCTCCAAGGGAAAGAAGATGGGGAGGACGCAGGTGCGTCTGTGCATCATATATTCACGCCCTGCCATACTTGGTCCTGTTTAGCGCTTGGCGGCCGGACGTTCCCTGTGGCGGAGGACGCTCTGGCGGATGGCCGCTCCCTCGGGCGGCTGACCCGTGCTTTTCTGCCCGCCTTCTACTGCTTCTTCCCGCACGAGCTAGTCTCCGGGTTCTGTTTTACCGGGACAGCCCTAGGGGGTGGTTGAACCTTGACTGACGGGCACACCAACTTTTATTCAGTGGGCGTCAGCCCAGCGTAGTTAGTGCAGACGGGAATCCCCTAGGCTTCGCATGAGTGACGACCTGGGGATTCAGAAACTCGACTAAGAAGTAAGCTCACACCAGGGAGGGCTCGACGGAGTGCTGGTTAGAGAATCCGATGGGAGTGCCTATCCCTGTTCTTTCGGGCTGAGGAACAAACGAAACAATGCGGCGTCTCGACCAAGCCCTGATGTGAGAGTGCGTGACGGGATGGTGCTCAGCGGCGAGCTTGGTGAGAATGTCATTGCTGGTTTGTGAATTATGACTGTCGCCCGACGCATCTGGCAGGCCGCATCCATGGCGCTGGGGGGGTTGTTCACGGGCGGGACAGGGGGGTTAGACAGAGTCGAAAAAAGAAAGGAAGGGAAAAGAACAGAAAAAGAATGTAGAAACGAGGGAAGAAAAGGCAAGGATGGGACAAAGAAGAACAGACCCTGAAAAAGGAAAGAAAAATACGTCCTAAAATTGGAAATGCCATGTTCGGTTCGGATTCGCGTCGCCCATGATGTGCTGGGCTGGTTGTACGGGCCGCCCAGTGCCGGCGCTATGACAAGAGCAGAGATGATGGAGGAACAATAAGCATCACTCATTGCTTGCTGAGCGTGGTTTCCTTTTCGTCCACCCCCTTTCTTGTCTCCTCCGCTTCGTCAATACGATTACTCCCCCCTCCTGTGGTTCATCCCCTCTAGTTACTCTTTCTCTCTAGCCACCCCACCCCACCTGCTTTCCCCCTCTTGAATTGCTCTCTTGGTCCCCTTTCCCATAACCATCTTCCGCTCGGCACACCTCGCATACGTCTTGTCAACAAGGAGCGAGGCAGCTTGCGCCGCCAGGGACCAGTGCAAGATGGAATTTTGCAACGGGGGTGGGTGTAAGTGTCAACGCCTGCTTTCTCCCTGTCGATGTCACCGAGATATTTCGGCTTCGTCCCTTTTTCTGCTGCAAGGCTTGGGTCAGCAGTATGTTCAATGCGGTGTTGTAGCGTCCCGGTGTCTGGTCAATCAACCTGTTGATCAAGTATAAAGTCCCGGCCTGTTTTACGCTTCACCATACCTCATGTCCTCATCAAATCCGCACGATTCTCTCCCTCTTCACACACTATTTACACGAATTTTGCTCCAAGAACGAATAAAATGGCTTCATCCAACTCTGATCAACCGCCCATGGCATTGTCCACCTCTACTGACCACCGCACCGAAAGGTATGCCACGCCAAACACCTCCCAACCGCTCGTACTGAAAATATTATTTGGGAAATGTGCTGACAATACACGTAGCTCCCAAAAAGATGCCTCAATGTTGACTCGGTACATCTACGACACGTCCTCGTCCGTACAGGAGCGCTTGAGGCAACTGCCAATTGCCGAACCGGAGGTTGCCGCAGCCGACAGCGCACAGCCTGAGATTGAACTCGAAGATATAAAGAATGAGCACGGCGCGAAGGATGGAAAAGTTGGAGGTGGTTAGGGGAAGTAATAGAAACTGATCCTTGATGGGACTTGCGAGCTGGGTCGTCGTATAGAGGATCATGTACTATGTATGAGATGCTGTAAATTTATGGATTCGCGTGCGATGAAGACTTAAACTCTCGCCATCGCGTAACTAAGCTGCGGGATCTGTAAAGAATACGTGCCGGACACTATCGTGAGCCGAACTAGGCGAGGCCCAACGCCATCCGAGCTGGCGCCATAGCAGTAGTAGCATCCCACTAGCACCGAGGATTGTTCGTATGTATAGTATGTGCTGAGGTTTGTGTGTTTTCGTGTCAAGACCAAATGATGAATTACTCCTTGCGCGGGATAGGCGCAAGACGTGTAGACATATCGCCTTTTGCACCCCCCCTCGTTTATTTTCGCGTCTTCCTCTTGTCTCATTCATGTGGTTTACGGTTTGTTCCAAGATTGTGGACTCAACCCGCTGGTCCCTCTTCCAGACTTAGGCAACATCAGCCAGACCCAGCGACCCAGGGGTTATGGTGGCACCTTGGTATACTTCAGAGCTGCATCTATCTCTACGACCTCAAACCCCAAATATCATTGAATTGATGCACTGGCTGGGCATTTTTATTGCGTTATTATGTGTTATTTTCGGGAACACGAGTCAGGAAGGGCGGGTGTTATGTTTTTGCACTTCCCACCAAAATGTACTTAGGTACCACCATGAAGGACCGAGAGAGACCTCATAACATTGCCTTGACACATGTTCAGAACTGAATTTGTGAAGAGTAAGTCGCCCCAGCCCCGGGACTATTGCCCGCGTATTGAACGGTCAACAGGCAAACCATCACCCTCCTTGTTCCCGGCAGCCCTTGCTGCGTGCGGTCTCTGGCCCAAGAGTGCAATCATTGCAATAATGTGCTGCAAAAAAAATGGTAGGGATTGGATCCAAACCCTTAGGTGATGCATACAACCGACCTGCAGAGGCTGGGACAGTCTGAGGCCGCAGACGTCAGCCCGTCTCTGAGACATAATTTTGGACCCGATCCCGCTTACTAGAACAACAAGCCGAGCATCGGAATTGCTTTTTTTCTTCTAATCGGAATGAGGCCGAAGCCTTCCCCAGCCACATGCAGTTGGGCTGTCTACGGGGAGGGGAGGGCCCAACAGGAACAGAGACAAGGCAAAACAAGCGAATATGCGCTGCATTTTACCCCTGGAATAAATGCGGAAGTAGCCCTTTTCCAGACTACAAGAAAGTACAACAATCATATTCTATCCCAGAAATTATAGAAGGGAAGAGGTCATATTGAAGGCTTAAATGAAAACGTGGCCTAGCTCCAGCAGGAAAGAGATCGTTGTGAGCAGGAGTGGTATAAAAAATGGCCACCACCAAGCGATTCGCCAAGATAGGTGATACATGCAGGTACATCCACTAACAAGTTAGCCTGGCAGTACTCCCGAGCTGATTTAGCGGGGAGCCATGATCAAATCGGGAGACAGTTGCGGCTGCGGGTGCGCTAGAAGGAAAAGCGAATAACCAAGTGCGCCTCGAAACGGAGTCTGAATTTGGCGTGCCCTCACAACTCAGTTGTAAACTGAGCTGTCAACGCCTATCAGTGGGGACCTGACGCGGGGTCTGAATCGTGCCCAAGCAAGTGGTCGCCGCCAGCTCCAATTTTGTATTTGGAACGGAAAGCGGGGGTGGGGTCACAAATGTTGGCTTTCCTTTCCCACCGCAGGAATCCAAAAGACGAGGCACGCAGGGGAACTCGACTACCTACGGGCGGCTGCCGCGAGAAACTTCTGAGATGTGAGTGACATGCCTTTCGTACCGAGACTGCGGGTCACCCACGCGTTCATGACACGAACAACCACAAGGCGTTCGAGAACAGTGTCCCAACTCCACGTTGTCGGGGCGCAAAGAAGCAACTTGTGTAAGGCTGACCCGCTAGGACCTGTGTGCTGGCAAATGCCATGCCCTGCCAGCCACACAATCTTTCACGGTGAACGCATCTTGACTCAATCCCAGTGTTCTCGACCACGTTCTATTTTTGCAGCGCTTCTCTCCCCTACCACAGTGAGGTCCGAGACCCGCCCACGACAGTCGCGCTTATGCGCCACTTGGACAGCCCAGCGGCTCAGAAGTCTCACTGACTCGTGCCATTGAAAGAAAGGCTGAAAAGAGGTTACATCATCGCCTGGCACAGCTTTGATCAAGGTTTTGGTCTGAAACGCGCAGACCAACCCACTGGTTTGCTGTCATACGTAGTACCACCATTTTGGTTCAAGATTCCCGGGTAATTCATGGAAATGCGTTCAGCAAAGGCGTCGAAAGGCTTTTAAGCGAGACTTTTATCGTCGCACAGAACAAATTTTCCTTTCGCGAGGACAACCTCCTGCATTGCTCACAGCCGCCGAAGCCACCGACGTCGATACAATTGAAACAAGTATACTCATATGTGATGATCTCGGGAGGGAGGCGATCAGTCGGACACGGCAGCCTCATCATGCCCATGTTTATAGGGCAAAGTCTGTGGGCCAGGTAAGAAATTGCCTATGGCGAGGTCGCTGTGTTCGGCGGCTGAGGCCATATCAATACCGGGTCAGAAACCAAATAAGCTTTCGGACCTTGTACTCGCCCGCACCTCGGCATGGGGTGACACAACAAATCGGGAAACAACAAACCATAAAGTTACGCGGATAGCAGCCCCGCAATTTGTCTAACCATGATTTGTCATATGTGTAAGGACGTCAACCTCCTACCCTCCTCCGCAATTTGTCTACTCTCTGTACTTTTGCATTCTGCTGGCAATTTGATTCCTCAAACAGCAAAGAAATGGATCCACCACGGCCTGCTCGGCGCGGCAGGCCGCCAATCGAAGATGGATGCGATACCACCTCGAGCGTAAGTTGCATCCAATCAATGATCCCCGCGCAGGCCAAGGTTGGCTAACTTGCACAGAATCGAAAAGCTCGGCTGCGAAAGGCGCAGAGGGAATATCGCAATCGACAGATAATGGCACTGCACCACGAGAAAGCCCAGGTGGAAAAACTGCGCATGGCCCTAGGTCGAGCCGCAGAAGCATTTAATCACTTTCACACTCAAATGCTTCAACCTCACCAACAACAACTCCCTCAGCATGCGCTCATTCACTTGTCTGACATGGCAGCGGAGATTTCTCGAATAGTAGGAGATGTTAAAATGGACACCGATGCTCCGGATCTGTCAAAATCACCATTATTAAGCTCTAATACAGAGTTGAGTGAAAGTCCAAAAGCAGAATCGGGAGATGGTCTGTCTAACAAGTCTGGCCTGACTCGTTCGGCACAAGATCCTATACAAAGTCTACCAACCATGACAGAGTCGCCTGCAGTTTCCCTCATCGTACAGACACGGGACTCAAGTCAGCTATCAATCACAGGCAGGATGTTCCGCGCGTTCTGGGAATATATAATGTTTCTCCTAACTAAAAGATTCGACCATGAACACCCACAGCCTGCCTTAATTATCCCGCTACAAGCTCTCGGGAGGGACTTGCTCATGGCTGATCTAAGAAGCCTACCAGCTCTTAATGGCCACGTTACTGAACCTCTATATGCTAGGCATGCCGCTCAACGAACACCCCTATTGTATCGTGTGATTGAAGGGGATGGAAGAATAGTCCCGAGGCAGCCAACACCATTTATACAACAACTAAAGTTCGGAAAAACAAGAACCATATTACACACGGGAGTTCCGGATCTCCAAGGGGAGTGGCTAGAAGCCCCGGATGTTGAAGAATATTTAGAAGGGAGGGGTATTTGCCTGAGGAATGGCACCTCGTTCCATCGTCCTAACCGTGCAGCCGCAGACCAAATCCATGAAGATGCCGATTGGTCGGTATTCGGAGTTGGGCTTTCTTTTTCATCACTGATTACCAGCGGATCCGATGTATCACCCGTGAGCGGGCCTAGTCAGACGAACGCGACAAGATTGGACGAGAGTCCGTCCATGCTGGAACCCCAGACTCTTTCCAGCCAAGTTTTCACACCCATGAAGATTGGAGTCGACATCGACAAGCTAATCCAGACACTCGCGGCAAACGCCACATGTCTGGGTCCTGTTCCAGGAATCCGTCGAGAGGCTGTGGATTACGCTATCCAGCAGTCGGTTACAAAGTTTGACGAGAGCAGTGATTAAATATTTGCAAAATTCCCCAAACATCTAATTTTGCCGCATGTCTATTTTAGATGTCCCGATTCAAGTGCCGCGCTTTGCACCTCATCATTATTCCGCCACCAAATCACGTTTTTGTGATGCCTCGCTCATGCAATTTGGATCACGATCTTCCCAACATGCTACTAGGTCTCCAAGTATTGGAATGCCTCTTTCGCCTCCTTTAGACCAAAGACGCGCCCGTCAACAATCGGCTTGATGTTGTTCACTTCAATAGCCCTGTTCATATCCTCAAAGTCCTGTCGCGAACCGACGGTTACACCTCGGACACTGAATGCCCCTGCGATACACTCTGTAAACCTTGGCTCGTCAGGCCCGTCAAGACCGCCAACAACCCCAACCATAGAAGCGACACCACCAAGCTGCAAAGCCCTGAGAGCCTGTTGCAATTTTGTCAATATAGCGATCCTACCTTATAGCCAAGGGACTTGACGTACCTGTCGCAGGCTCGTTGGACCTCCAACTTCCACTACAAATGAGACACCCTTTTAACCAAGAGTCAGGCTTTTTGCAACCTGGCCCCATTCAGCAATTTGCTTGTAATTGATGACATGGTCTGCCCCAAAGGCCTTGAGGTGCTCAGCTTTATGGTTTGATGACGTTGTGGCAATGACTTGGGCACCAGCCGATTTGGCAAACTATTGTTGTGGTTAGCCTTGATCAAACATTTTCATATTATTTTGGCATACCTGCACGGCAAAGGTGCTGACACCACCTGTGCCTTCGGTGAGGACCGCGTCTCCCTGTTTCAGGCCTCTGGCATTGGAGCCGTAGAGAGCGCTCCAAGCCGTCAATGCAGCGCAAGGCAACGTAGCGCCCTCGTAAAACTCTAGGTTTTGTGGCATCTCGACAAGATTTTGTTCGTTGAAAACTGCGAACTGCTGCAGAACGCCATCGACGCCAGCGCCCAGAGTCGCATCGCGGCTGGCTTCCGTCATGCTGCCGCTCAGGTGTCCTTGGGAAAAGAGGGTCACGACTTTGTCCCCAACTTTGAACCTCGTTACCCCAGCACCTACTGCAGCAACAACTCCTGCCCCATCCGACAATGGGACAACATTATCATTTACATGTAGCGGGTACACGCCCTGTGCGACAAGTCAGCTTTTAGAGGATCTTTGTTTTATTTAAATTGCGTTTTTTGCGAAATCTGACAAACGCCCAAACAACACCATCGTTGGTTGGCTTACCTTGTTGATCATCAAATCTCGAAAGTTAAGCGATGCGGCATGAACTAAGTATATCATCCGTTAAACTGTGTCGAGCCGAATCAATTGTGTCACTTACTCTGTACTAGGACATCATTGTGTCCAATGGTTGGAATTGGTGCATCCTCAAAGAGCTCCAAGCCGTCCCTTCCACGAAGGCGCCATTGCAGTTGAGTTTGAGGGATCATGGTAATTTTTCAACGTCAAGATTGGAGGAACTTTGTCTTGTTTCGGTTGTTTGTAGCGGTAGAGCTGGCGTTGGATGAGGGAAGAAATTCGACATGATGCCGTCCAATTTATACTTGCGCGATAGTTCCAATTGTGCTGGACAAAGCTGACGGTCAAGCAGGTCGCTCTAATGTTACCGGATCGGGATAGGAGACAATGGACCCGCAATTACGCATCAAGTCTTACCAAGACAAAGCTTAGCAACTCTCCATGCTCGGAGACCACGGCACAGTCTCAATGCTATGGGTCTCACCATCATATAAATACCGCCTAGTGTGTCATAAAGCTCCAAGCGGGTCACAGCCAGGTGCTCCAGCCAACTGGATCAGAGAAGTTGGAGTGTACATACATCGCCACCTAAAGTGGGTGCCATGAAAGTTATTTCAGTACGACTAGCAATGTTGTGTCGCTCAGCGGCATTACTGCATTTTCCAATGCTTCTGCCCAGTACAAAAATTCATTGGGCTATGCTCGGCGTTTTCATGTTCCGCCTTGTACCCAGTCCAATGCAGAACAAGGTACATCCTGGAGCTTCACGACACCTGGGAGATAAATGATCGCGGGCCTGGGGACAAAATCCTAGACCCATGTCGTTTTAAATAACCCCGGAAGGGGACAAAATCGAATCCATTACTCGTTTGCAACTGGGATGTGCGATCTGTGCAGCTTTCAGTATGTATAATGAGCGCGCACACAGCGACAGTACCCAAGAATATCCCACATCCACCACTTTGCCAATACAGAATTGGCCCCCTGGTGTTATTATCATGCCTGGAGAAGTACCCCAAAGGACGAACGGTCGTTTCTAGAAGCTGTATTTGATAAAGAGGAAGCTCAGATTGAAATATATTCTCATTACGTTTTGGGAATGTCAAATTATAAAGTCCGCTATTGAATGAGATCGGGCTCTGGGCCTATTGACATCAAACATTTAATCCGGATACATAAGAGTTTCAGAAAAGCCATATTTTACACAGTATTCATCAAACTTATCAGGGCTTCCTCAAAACTTTGGCGTCCAACAGAGACAGAGGAGAAAGTGGTCGAAAGCGAGTTCATTCGAGATCGTAGTTTGCTCGGGCACGTAGGTGACTATTTAGTCAAGGCCCAGTTGTGGAAAACCAGAAACCAAAGAATCATCGGCGGTAATGTGTTGAGCCGTTGCGATAATTGTGGTATTATAACTGCGTCTTTCCATCTTTCTCTGCAAGTATGATCGGGGGCGGGTCGGAGGTAGACCCTGAGGGATCGGCTGTTGCACAACCTATATCCGGTATTGACTTTGACAATAGTACTGACAACATGCATTCCTCAGCCAACGCAGGCGTGCCGTTCGAGAGCAGTGGCAAGAACCACACGGGTCCGAACAGGGCTATTCGGTATGACACCAATGACGAGACGTTTGGGTGCAACGTCGACGCGGAAGGCTTTCAGTAAGTCATTCTTCCATCTCATAATTTTTAGGTCACTGGATTCCAAAACACGGGTGAAAATGCGGAGGGCTATCTGGCTACGCACGGCAGAGCAATTGCCAAAGCATGAACCTGCGCGCAGCCGGACCGTTTTACGTCGCCCAAAACACCAACGAAAGCACGTCAAAGGCAAACGGCAGCAGCGATGGCCTTGGACAGATCATCGTGTTTAAAAGTGATGATGCCTAGGAAACAGCGTCTTTTGTTGGGGGTATCGCAAACACTGTGCAAGAAGGCTGAGTACTGCAACCGTCCAGATCAGTAGCTCAATGTACATGAACGAGGAGTATTCTTTTGACAAGGGGGTCTGCGACCAGGCTGGAAATCGCACATCGTTCCCAGCTATCGACATCGCATCGAACCTTGGGTCGATCTTGGGCTAAATAGAGGACCAGCTGGCGAGATTACAGAGCCTAGTGATAGGCCAGGGTTCAGTGGTGGATCTGGTTGGAACTATAGGGTAGCCTCAGACCCGAAAGGCACCCAAGTTTGGTATCGTTTTTTTCTTCGTTTAGATGGCCTTGTCAATTATAGTGTAATTACAGTGGTTGGGGTGCATATGGTTTACATTGTATATAGAAATGTTGGTTTAATTGACCTATTATCGTATAAACCCATGTTAATTGATTGTCACAGTTCGCAATGTCATCTGATGTTTGTCTGATCTCCGGAAAAATTTTTAGTGGGTCCTTGAACGTTAAGTTGAGCTTATTGGTTTGGATGTAGTTCGCTATCCCTTTGAGTGCCGTAAGCCTGCATTCAAGTACCAAGCAAAATGCATTGCCAACCACAACTCTCTGACCTAAAGATATGTAATTTTGTTTCACGGTATATAATGCTATCTTTGGCAGGAATTCCTCTATTTATGAAAAAATATGTTAAGTTTTTATCCTGTTGTTTTTTGCTGTTGTGTTTGTGGTGGGGTACCTCGATGCAGGCTTACGGCACTCAAAGGGATAAGGCAACCACCCCTGACCTCCGAAAATCCGCCAGGTAATCACGGCATTGTCACGTTGCGGTAAGCATAACTGTTTTTGCGGCTGACCTTGTTGAAACTTTAACAGACTCGTTGAGTGGTTTTTTTTAGATTTAGTTGAGCGGTCGTCATCAAGAAACTGGACTGCGTCACCCGGAGATTACAGTACCCCCTGGCTGCCAACGCCGCAAACTGTCAGTAGCAGGCAGCAGCAGCGTCTCCACTACACGAACTCCGAAATTGATCCCAGGTTTTGGAGCGCGTAGACGGCCTTGGTCCTGTCTGGCGGGCGTTCGGTCTGGCGGCGAGTTCACTGCCATATATCCACACCGCAACTACATGGGATGATGGGCGGTCCCTTCCGGTCACTTCCGCAGACACGGCGCCCCTTGAGCAACGGCACTCTCGTGCGTAACGGTGCCATGTCCCCTGTCCCCTGTCCGCTCTCTTCTTCCTATTGGTGGATGTGTTTCCCACGGCACTGGCGCACCCCTGCCCCCTTTGGATGCCGTCGTGCCGCCGTGGCTTATCCTCTCAAACAACCGCCTAGCCTTCTAAGGCGACAGGGCCTCGACCAGGGCCCCGGCTGCCCAATGTTTCCCTGGCCCGCTGCAGGGCTTCGCTCTGGATTCTGCGTTCGCGTCGGCAACGATTCCTCGTTACGAGCGGGGGGTGGGGTGTAGCGTGCAGTACAGGAGAGCAGACATGAGGATGGAAAGCAGACATGGCAATGAATGGAGATGGAGATGAAGAACGAAGCAGGACACCCATCCGCATATCCCACCGCTAAGCCCCGAGGCTGATGTTGTCACCAGTTGTCAGGGTGCCGGGGTGTTAGATGTCTGAGTGCTCCATGACCCAGTTTCCCACGATCCCAACCCGCGATCCGACGATCAAGCGCGTCTCCGGGGTATTCTCACTAGGACAGGCTAGAACGGACAGCAACCCCCTCTGTCCTGCATTGGAGTCAGTCTTGCAATGCCATATCCAGCTTACAGGATCCAGAAGTACCCCCTGTCTGATGTCGTGTCGAGCATAACTAGTGAGGCACCTCCCACAGGTCCAGAAGGACCCCTGTCTGTTCATAAAGACGCATCAAGGCTCGGCTTGGTAGCACAGGAGCCGGTTGGAGGCACAGGGACCCCTAGTGCAGTGGTTGTTTCCTCGCCTGACCTTGTCACCCTTCCTTATTGCTCAGTCGGCCGGTAGTGCTGCCTCCTCCAAAACGGCACCCAACGTGTTCGAGCATCCCCACCTGGCTGCCGCAGCGTAATGAGCGCCGGCTCTGAAGGCTTCCCGACAAGGATGCCACAACGCCCCAGTTGAATCTGCTTCAACTTTTTGCCGCTGAAGAGCTTGAGCAGACCGTCCCAATGCCTGCGGTGTCGGTGCGTGTTGATGTGTCTGAGCCGAAGTGCCCAGCTATCGTCCCCGTTCATCACGTATAAAGTCCTGGCCACCTTCACTCCTTGGAAAGCCATACCCCCATAAACTATTCGAGCCGTTTTGTATTTCCCACACCATCTGCACGGAATCCAACTTGAAGCACCAGCCAGATGCACTCATCCAGCCCTGATCAGCCGCCCATGGCCTTGTCGACCACCGACACTGACGGCAACCATCGCATCGAGAGGTATGTTGCCCCGAAGAACCCCATATGTTGACGGTTCCCCTGATCATTTCAGAAAGTTGCTAACTAATTATTGTTCAGCTCTCAAGATAATGCCTCGATGCTGATGCGGTACCTCTACGACTCCACCTCCATCCAAGAGCGGTTGATGCGAATGCCAGCTGTCGAATCAAAAAACGCCGGCGCCGACTTCGCGCAACTTGAGATTGACCTCGAAGATACAAAGAAAGAATAAGCGAAGCTTATGGGATGAACAAGTCAGAGAGGGAGTTGATTCGGCAAAGTGATGGAAGGAGAAGTTGATGCGGTCGCACACCAGGTCATCGCAAATAAGGCCATGTAATTAATTATATAATTTTTTTCTCTATTTACGGATTCATGTTCAAACAGGACTCAAATTCTCACCAGAGTGCATCCAAGTTGTGGGGTCTTGAAAGGTCTTGAAAGCATACGTACTGGGCTTGATTGTGATCGAAAATAGGCCGGGCTTCACGAATCAAGGGCCGTGATGCGGGCATCTCGTTAGAGCATGCCGTGCGAGAACAAGCGCTGGGGCTTCAATTGTTGTCAATGTAATAACAGGTAACTTTTTTTTAATTTGCATAAAATGAGTTGTGCATATGCGCATGGCCTTTTTTTTTTTTCTTTCTGGTTGTGTTTTTTGGCTTCCTCTGACAAATGTGTTGTTTTTTAGGAATAACTAAACACGCACTTCCCTGTTCCAAACATGCACTCCGGCTAGCTGAATGAAGCAAAGGATCGGCACACTCAATTTACACACATACCCTCTAGACTCGATTTCTTTGTCGAGGACTTTATTTTGTTATTATCATGTGAGGTTGTCAACACACAGCTCTGGCTCTCTCAGTTCGGCGGCGGCCGCACACAGCAGCAACGCAACGCCCTCACAACCTTTGCCCTCACAGCCGCCGCCGCTATTCACATTAATACCGCCATCAGCACAGCAATACAAAGGTTATTGGATAAATTTAAGCACACATCAGTATAGAGAAGTATTATAGAGTGTTAATATATATTATTTTGGTAGCCGAGTTCTCCCCAATGTGAAGAAGGGCGTGCCCTGAAAAATTGAGTGGCTTGACTCCCCTCTTGATTTGGGTTAGTTGGAGTGCATGTTTAGTTATTCGTTTTTTAGAGGGCCAGTCTTGGAAACGCGCCATTCCGTGTTCTGTGTCCCGGACGGGGTCCAACAGGCCTCAGGGATTGGGGATTCGAGAAGTGCGAAAATTGGCCTGTGCTCAAAGACATTGGCCCGAGACGAGAGAAAGAGAGCCTTAGCAGGCAGGGATCAGCTTTTGGAGGGACGACGTGACTGAACGTCGGATCTCGTATACGACGGCTTGCCTTTGCGAGCGCGCGTGGTCACGTCAAACAACAGGGATTTGACAAACGACCAGAGGCGAAACCGCGTAGCCACTGACAGTCCTAGGCCTCTGATCTCCGGGACACTGTCATGATCCCTGCCGCGTTCGCAAGTGGACCAGTCAGCGCCCCCGATCACTCGCTCCCGCTGTCCCCAACGGCGCTTGGGCGCTAGAAGTGCGTCCTGCCCCCCTGGCACAGCAGCCCGAGCTGCTGTCAGGCGCAGACTTCGAGTATGTACATAAGGCGAGGGTAACCCCGGTACTTGACCCGGTGGTGGGTGGGGCGCGCGCCACAAACCCGTGGCTGAGCTAAGGGTGGGTTTTCGAAGTTTAGAGTTATGATTGGCCGATGATTTTAATTATATAATTACCCCACCAACGGCTTAACCTAGCTAAAATGTGTTCTTGCTTTTTCTTCTTTATCTCTATACGTACATATATATATACCTAATAATCCCCCCTTAGAATATATTATTAATATATTATGCCCTAGATATCTAGTACCTTCCTAAAGCATTGCCCTAATTAATATAATTTATAAATAATACATTATAAATGCATTATAGGCTTAATGTTTATAGCAAGTTAAGGTAAGGGTAGGCCCATAAATATACTAAGTACACCTAATCACAAGCTATAAATCTACCCTTAGCTCAGCCACGGAATTGTGGGGCGCGCCCCACCCACCACCGGGTCAAGTACCGGGGTTACCTTCTCACACAATTCCAGACTTCCGAGAGGGTGACGCGCAGACAAGCAATTCGCGCAGGGGCTAGTAGTGAGGACGGACTCGGCGGCCCACGGCGGTCTCAGAGGGCCCACAGTCTCGGATAGCCCCGAGCCTTAGCCGTGGAGTGCAGTATCGGATGCAGTAACGCCCGCAAGTAGAACAAGACGAGAGGGCGCGGAGCGTTGGTGACGCTTGTCTCCTCATTTTCTTTTTGTTCCTCTCGGGATTGAAAAGGGGGGCCCAAGTGTGGCAGCGCCCGCCGCATGCAGTGCCTGCTCCAAGAGCCTCATCTGGGCGGCGGGCCAACTCAGCTCCCGGGCCAGCACCTCTAGCTTGAACTTGCACGCTTGTGGGCTGGATCTGCACGCTTGTGGGCTGGATCTGCACGTGTGTGGGCTGGATCTGCACGTTTGTGGGCTGGGTCTGCACGTTTGTGGGCTGGGTCTGCACCCAACTAGGCCTACCGTCTGCCGTAGTTTGGGGTGTCACTCTCGATGAGGCAAAGGGAGCTGGGACAGCGAAACAGCGTCTTCGCCCGCTCCTCGAGTGTCAGTGATGGAAATCGCACCGCAGGCAGCTACGTGCCTAAGCTGCCCAACAAGTGTGAAACCACTTTGTTGTGACCCGACACTGGGATTTACCGGATTTAGTTTCTCGGCATTCGAAATAGCTTTTTCTGATTTAATCATGGTATTTGCGCTGCGCTGCGCACATAGTGGTCAAAGTGAACGACACAGGCCACGATGTGGAGGCTTGACATTAAAAACAGCCTTACTTGACAAACATGTAGAGCCCCAGTGTAAGAAAAAAAAAGTCAGTGCTTCTAAAGGATCCGTATCGTGGCGCACTTTGAGTTCAATAAATAATAGTATTTTTTAAAGCACCTAAGGGTATGGTTTCGATATCTTGTTTCATGTCTTTGTTGTCTGGGGCAATGTGTTCTATGTATGGGTCTTTCTAAAGGCCGAGCCACGTGAAATCCTCGCCAACGGTAATGCTCGTTCCTACTTCGAAGCCATCGTTAATGCTTACGTGGTAGGTACCCGAGACGAGCTGCCACGCCTTTAATTTTGGATCCCAGGAGCTTAACGCACGGCGTATGTTGATCTTGATCTCCTGCTCCGATGACGCGCCGGGTTCCAGGTAAACCTTGGAGAAGCCCTTGAGGACTTTGGGTGAATTCTTGGAGGCTCCGTCGGGCCGAACATAGACTTGTACCACCTCGGCTCCAGCGCTCTGGCCTGTGTTTGTGACCCTGACTCTTACCGTGGCCTCTGAATCTTTGTCTACTGCACCAATATGACTCGGGTCAATCGATGGACTGGAAAATTTGAACTGTGTGTAGGAGAGGCCATAGCCAAACGGGTATCGAGGCGATGGATCTTGTTCTCGACGCCTAGAGCCAATCGCGGTGCCTTCTTGAAGGCGAATCTCGGGCTGGCCATCAGAGTTGATTGATGCTGGGAAATTCCCAAATGAGGCAACATCCTCCAGTTTCATTGGCCATGTAGTTGGCACCTTGCCGCTGGGATTGATATTCCCATAAAGAACATCAGCAAGAGCAAGGCCCCCTTCTTGTCCCAGGTAGTGCGCATGAACAATGGCATCTACAGAATCCACGAATGAAGACACATCAAGAGGTCCTCCGCTGTACAGCACCACGATGGTCTTCTTGCTGGCGGCTGCCACGGCGCTGATAAGGGCCTCTTGGTTATTCGGAAGCTTAATGTCTTCCATATCTGAACCTTCACCCTCGTGCTGACTGTTGCGACCCGCAAAGACGATGGAAACGTCGGAATCACCCGCGATCGCAGTAGCCTCTGCGATGGACTTTTCATCGTCGTTTGCGGTTTGAAAGCAGAGTTCCGCCATGTTCGGACTGGGCTCGTTTGCCTTTTGAATCGTCGACTTCCACGATTCCACCACGAGGCGGATAGAGTATGACTGTTTCGAGTTCATGGCGAGCACGGCCGACTTCTCCAATGCTGCCGGCGCGAAGAGGAATGTTTCGGCCTTGCAGTTGGGCGACTCAGCCGAGAGAATCTGGTCACGGTCTGTTAGTACGATATGGCAAACTCGACTTCAGCGGCTTCTTACCTCATGCTCATCAACCAGCAGACGGAAAGCTCCTGTGGCACGAACACCTATCTTGTGGTTGCCCGTGGATTCTGGAACGAAACTTGTGCTGATTTCGTATCTGAATCCACCGGCCGCATCTAGACCAGGCGCCAACCATCCCAGCATCATGACCTGGGCTGTTGGTCGGCGCTCTTCGAAAACAGGCGATGAAGGTGACGAATTGTTGTAGTATGCGACGTCAACACCCCTTTGTCCTGCACGAGTCGAGATCTGGTCTGCTGGGATTACAGGAAGGATCCTGTTGCAGCGAACGCCGCCTCCGTATCGCACCAGCTCTGGCTCAGAGTGCAAGGCCTTTATGGAATCGAGTGGGGTGCTGACGTGCTGGGGAGGCGCCAAAGAGCTGCCTCCACCACCCACAGGAGGGTCGACTGCTGGTAACCCTATCAAGGCAAGTTTGCTCGCCTTGGCTGGATCGAGTGGCAAAACATCACCCTCGTTTTTAAGCAGGACAATGCCTTCTGTTGCAACCTGTCGAGCTACCGCAACTGATTCGTCCTGGGACAAGAGCGTATTAGTTGGCTGCCGTGTAACCTTGTTGATCCACTCGAGCATTTTTTTTGCTCGTTCGTCAATAACTTCCCCCGATACCAGTCCATCCTTGACAGCCTCAACAAGTCGGGCGCCTCGAAAGATGGAGGGGCCGGGCATTTCTAGATCCTGCCCCGCTAGAATAGACGGCACTGTTGACACGGTTCCGAACCAATCCGACTGAATGGCACCGTCATAGCCCCATTCCCCGCGGATGACTTCAGCAAGCAGCGGAGTCTCAGAAGTGTAGAAATTTTCGACCTTGTTGTAGCTAGAAAAAAATGTAAGAATACGAAGAAGTGGCTAACAGAAGAAGAGAGCACGAACGAAGTCATGATGGCGACTGGATTGGAGTGAATGAGCACTTCTTGAAATGCGGCGAGATACAGCTCCCGCAAGGCCTTGCCCCCGGTGGGATCAATGACATTATACAGCCTCCGGTGGTTCTCGGCGTCGTTTGCGACAAAATGCTTTGCGCAAGCACCTACTCCATAGCTCTGAATACCGTTGATCATGGCACCTGCAAGGTAGCCGGTAAGAAGCGGGTCCTCGCTGAAGTACTCAAAATTGCGACCGCACCGAGGATCTCTGTGCAGGTTTACTCCTGGGCCCATGATGGTCGCGACATCCTTGATCCTTGCTTGGCTTCCGAGAGATTCGCCAAGGCGGTAGATCAGATCGGTGTTCCAAGTCGCCCCGAAGCAGGATGTGCTTGGGAAGCATATTGTTGTAGGGCCGCCTCCCGCCAGGACATCTACCACGGAATCGCCAGAGTCAATGGCAAGGGCATCTTTAACTCCGTTGACTCCTTCAGCCAGCTGGAGACACAATAAATGGTTAACTTGAGCTTCTATGAGTGTCTAAAAAAATAGTTCTCACTTGCCTTCAAAGTGGGTATTCCAAGGCGAGGTATCGCGGCGGTCGTAGCAAAACCGGACCCTGCGAGGAGGCTTACCTTCTCCTCCAAGGACAATTGCTGCAACTGGGCTTGCACCTTTTCGGAGTCGAGAGCCAACGATACTCGTTTAGTAGAAGTGGAACTAACAGTCATCTTGTCTATTGTATGATGCTGATTGGGTTTCTCACATGGTCAACTTGGCCATCGAATGAGCTGGCGGCGCCTGGAATATATACGAGCAGCAAGACAGTGACAGGAGGTTACCCATTATTTCTCCGATTGCACGCGTAAGGCTATGCGTAACCCCCAATCCTGTGTTGCGCCAGTGGGCAAGCGTGAGCGCCAACACTCACATCCAGGATTGCTTCCAAGACTAACAGGTCGCCACATCCCGGACTGCGACGCAGTATTGCACCACATCCCGGCCCGCACAAAATCAGCCGCTGCATCGTTTCACAACACCCGTCTAGCGTTGCGAACGGTCTATTCCTGACTCAGTTTAGCAGGTCAAACCCCAGATCCGGACGATCCCTGGCCCTCCACCACATCCCGCCCCACATGACACAACCTTTTCCCATTACGAAAAAAGTTCCCGACCACTTCCCGCCCCACAGTGTGGATAGCTTCGCACCTCGACCAGACGACCCTGCATAGCGGCTAGCTATGAGGGGCCCCAGACTATCCCCAGACTCTTGCCCCAAGAATCTGCCGGTTGCCGGTTGCCGCTCTTGCTTTCTCCACTCCTATATCCAGCAGGTCGCCTCGAGCTGCTGTCTGACATGGCTTGACAAGGAATTGGCATAAATACTCACGGTTCCACTACGTTGCCGGTCTCCGAACAACTCGCACATCTGAAATCACTTGAGTGCAAGCCCAACACAAACATGGAGGCAGACGACGAGCAAAAGCCTCGCGCGGAGCATACTGAGTCTGCCCTCGACACTCTGAAGCTTGCTCCAGCCGAAGTCGAGCTCGGGGCCCAGCTTGTCGATTCAGAGCAGGACCTTACCCTCTGGCAAGCATTTAAAGCACACCGGCGCATGCTCTTCTACGGTGAGAAACCTCAACTTCCATCTGTGGCATTGGGGTAAAATTTGCTAAGCGTTTGGTCCTCCCCAGCCTCTGCCGCATTCCTTGTCGGAGCCTGTTTTGGATACGATGGCATCATCAACGGGGCATCGATTGCCATGCCAGCCTTTACCGAGTATTTTGGAAAGACAACCCCCGAAGGGAAGACATATTTGCCCTCTGTCTGGACGTCGCTGTGGACTGCCATGACCGGGCTATCGCAGGCCATTGGCGGGTTTGGGGTTGGATTCTTGATGGATCGCTTCGGACGCAAATGGACCATGGTCGGTATGGCCATCTTTTCCGTCGCAGGCGTCACGGTGCAATTTGTCGCAACTACCCGAGCAATCTTGCTAGTTGGTAAGATGTTGAACGGTTTCGCAGTTGGAGCTCTTTTTGCAGTCGCCACGGCATGGGCATCGGAGGTAAGACTTGGAGCGATTGCGAAGCCCTGTTCAAGGCGCTTCGCATCAACATCTTGCGGTTGACTAACATTGAGGCTGCCAATAGATATCAACTGCTCGCCTGCGCGCTATCGTGCAATCTTCATTGATTGTCTTCCAGACGTGTATGCAAATGCTCGGGCTGGGAATTATCCGGGCGTTGGTCGGCGATTCGCGCCCGCGGGCATTTAGAATCGCATTTGCGATTCAGTGGCCTTTGGCTGCGATTCTCATCGTAATATTTCCGTTTGTTCCCGAGTAAGCAATTGACCTTTCCCCACAAACGGAATCTAACAGGACATTGTTGACACTAACGCGATAGATCTCCCGTCTATTTGATCAACAAAGGGAGACTGGACGATGCCAAAAAGTCGATGGCAACCATCCACGGAAGTACGAACTCGGTCGATGCACGATTCGCACACCTTGTTGATATGATTCGACATGAGAATTCCGGCAGCGAGATCGCAGCCGGAGGATACCTCGACTGCTTTAAAGGAATTGATCGTCGGCGGACGCTTACCGTCATTTTCATCATTTCGGGGCTAAATGTGTGTGGCGCTCAGCTGCTGACGCAAAACATCTATTTCCTTCTTCTCGCTGGCCTTCCCACGAAGAATACGTTTGACATTGGCATCGGCGGGTTCGCCTTCTCGATTTGCTTGGTCCTGGCAAGCTGGATGGCATTGGAAAGAATGGGCCGTCGCGTCGTGTTTCTGTCGGGGCCTCTCGTCTCGGCTGTTTTTATGTTCATCATGGGAGGGCTCTACTACGTCCCTGGTATGGGACCTATCTGGGCCATCGCCGTAATCATGAACTTCCTCATTGCTTGGGGTGTTGTCACTCTCATCTCAGTTGGCTGGGCGCTCACCGCAGAGATATCCTCGTACCGACTACGAGCCAAAACCCAATCAATAGCGGTTGTCGCAAACGCCGTGGTTCAATGGGCGTTTTCGTTCGTCACGCCATACATATACAATGTGGATGCAGGGAATCTAGGTGCGAGGACAGGGTTTGTGTATGGAGGCTTGGCGGCGATCTATCTTGTGGCTGCATTCTGGATAGTACCGGAAACAAAGGGCCTCGGCGTCGCGGAAGTGGACTGGATGTTCCAGAACCGGGTACCGTCAAGGAAGTTTCAGAGCATGAAGGACCAAGCTCGAGCAGAGGTTGCATGAACGAAGCCATCAAGCGGGCGAGAAACTACGAATTAGGCACCTTCACTTTCCTGCTCAACCAGAAATTCCATGCCTATTAAATGATGAATGATAAATGTCAAAATGATCTAAAGATGACAATCCACGTCATGAATCTCGAGTAATTTTCACAGCACCGCTGCAGAATGATAGGACCGTGTATTGATGGGAGACAATCCAAACTTTCAGACCGCAACTATAATGCATCTTAACTCAGTGTGTATATATCTAGCTTCATCTCCTTGCCATTTCCAGATGCTTTGGACTCATTGATAATCTTTGACGGCAAGCTGATGATGCGAGCGGTCACTAGACTGGATCACTTTGGAGCTTTTAGTGGCACCTTACCCGGGAAAGCCGTCGGCCCCACCTACCTCGGGACCACATGAATGGCATGCAGGGACCTGTTCATGGACTCCAGCGCAATAATCGCTCGTCTCTGGAATGCGGATGAACTAAGCGAAACAAAAGATTAGCGAAAAATGTTGGCAATAGACTGGCCTCTCGTGAACTGGGGTGCCCATGTATAATACGGCCTACACCCTCGTAGGTCGTCTCCGGGCAGGATGCCCAGAGTTCACGGAGTTCACTACAGAGTATGTATCCTTGTAATATTCAGGGCGAAGTTCGAAAATGAGCGCTATATTTAATGACTACAGCAGGGTTCCCCGGGCTATGGCCCCCGCACCGGGACTCCCGCCACCCGACCGACGAGGCGGGGTAATCCGGAACAGCGGTGGCGACTACACGCCGGTCATTTATTGTTCTGCTGCTCTTTTCAAGGCGGCCGATGCAACGAAATCCCATATTGTCGCACCGCGACTTTTGGGTTGATCATGGATCCATTTCGCGAAACATTGCATGGGACCCAGTCTTCGGGAGCAGGCCGGTACCAATGCACTCAGTGTCAGCGAACTTACACCCGAGTGGACCATCTTGCGCGTCATGTCCGGTCGCGTATGTGCCGACTTTTGCACTCACCATACCGATTTTCATTGAAGCACGCTGACATTGGCGCCTAGACCTCCAGCAGCGGCCCTTCCAATGCCAGACGTGCCATAAAAGTTTCGGAAGAGCGTAAATGCCCCAACGCAGACCTGCTGGGCTATGCGACGCAAGTGCTGGGCTGACAAACATGCACAGGGACCTCCTCAAAAGACACGCCCAATCGCATGAAGAAGCCGAGAACAACTTGAAGAGGCTAAGACTGGTAGGAACTCACCAGAGCAGGGTTTCGACAGCGTGTCGGGGCTGTGCAATTGCAAAAGTCAAGTGCGATGATGAGAAGCCCTGTACAAGGTGCCATCACATGCGCATCCAGTGCGAATTCTCGCATGATCCTCGATACGACAGGGCTCCGAGGAAATGTGCGAACTCCCTAGAGACAATCGCCACTGTTTGATTTACTCATGTGCTGACATGCCAGGTTATAGCACAAGATGTCACTCAACTGGGTGCATACAATGAGGTTGCAGAGGACGACCACACACCGTTTACGGAGTGTCAAAGAGCTGTCGATTTACCGACTCCCTCTTCAGTTAACTCAGCCCATGTTCAAGGTTGGCATCTCAATTCCTCTTGCTTTACCCACAACTTATTTTCGGCTAGCAGTGCACCCTTCTCAAGACACGCCCTTGTCATGTGAGAGCAACACAAGCCCGGACGCTCTGCTCTCCTCAGGAAACCAGTTTTCCGAATTCCTGCGCGATGTAATGACAACCACTGATATGTCCAGTTTTGGTGCAAGCGGCCAAGGAAGCTGGTCGGGTCCGAATTTTAGCTCCTGGGACGTGCTTGACTTTGGAATGGAGGGTGATGCTGAGCTCGACTGGCCAAGCTTTACGTTTCAGGATCATTTGTACAACACAAGGGGTTCAGATATGCAGCCGCCGTTTCTGCAAAGTTCTTACACGTACCAGCAGCCTGAGCAGCGGCCGGTACAACGGCCCACCAGGCGCGCCACGCCGAACCCCCCGGTCGGCAGAGGCGTGGAGGCGTTCCGAAAGTCTTCGTTATCACGGTGGCTACCAGGGCAGCAAGACAACACCGCAACGCATATGACTCAACTATCAGTTGGAGTAGGAAACGCCGTCAGCTCAAGCCCGCTATTATACCGTGAGCGAGAAATACCGAAAGAGGCGATAAGCACAGTCACCAGGAACAGTCTGCTGTCCATGATCATGAGCACCTGCGACACTGACAAAGGCGCGGCCATAGCATCTTCCTTCCCCCCAAGTCAACTTCTAGATGAATTGGTCCAAAGCTACATGGTGCAGAACAGAAAAATGTCTTCCTCGTTCATCCACGCGCCGACCTTTAGCCCAAACACGGGGAGAACCGAGGTTCTTGGCGGCGTCATCGCGGCCGGCGCGGTTCTGTCGGATATCAAGGCGTTCCGGGAGCTCGGCCTCGCCATGCAAGAGGCCTTGGACTTGGTCATCATGAAGCGATGCGAGAAGGAAAACACACTGACCAGAGAGCTGTGGCTCATGCAAACAATGATGTTTGTGGTTGAGATTGCCCTCTGGAGCGGTAGCAAGCGAAAGATGGAAATTGCAGAGAGCCACTCGCGTCCATTATTTACCGTATGCAAAATTCGAAGACCTTTCGATGAAAGAGGATATGAAGCTTACATTTCTCTCGGATTATAGATGATTCGCCGCAGTGGAAAATTCCAGAAATGGAAAAACCACCCTCCTCCTCCATCGGCTGATGATTCTGGCCCAGTGTTGCATCAGAAATGGCTTGACTGGGCGCGGCACGAATCGTATAAGCGACTAGCCTTCTGTGCCTTCCTGCTGGATGCGCAAATGTCAATGGGCCTGCTCGTCAGCCCTCAGTTGTCTTATGCCGAAATGCTGCTGCCCTTTCCCGAATCGAATGAGCTTTGGATGGCTGAAGACGCAGAGCAGTGGAGGAATAGTTATCTAAGCCTAACAGAGCAACCGTTCCAAGAGCCCAGCGCTTCCTTGGCGAGCTTTATCCAAGAGCCACTCAGGCTATCTTCGCTACCAAGCTGCTACGACCTTCAATTTTCCACGCTGGCCCTTCTTCATGGCCTGTGGGGTATGATTTGGGAATGCACGCAACTCACATCCGTGCTTGGCAACCGTTCCGGCCACAGCGGCGCCACCACAGCACTCCACCAAACTCTCTGCCAGATGCTTGATGACGTACGCATGGCCGTTGCAGAGGTTGAAGCGGCCGAGACGCCAGAAGTTTCCTTGCTGTTCGGGCTGCTAACCTTATACCTCCACATATCGCTTGAGAAGATCCAGTTGTTCGCGGGCAAAGAAGACCTAGAGGAGGCCCGCCGTGTGTTCCCAGATTTGCAGGAATGGGCTGTGCTCCCGGGTGCTCGGCGGGCTATCTGCGGTGCAGGCCAGGTGCTGCGCGCAGCCAAAGCCTTATCCAGCCGGCAACTGAGAAATTTCCAAGCCATCGCTGTCTATCACGCGGGTCTAACATGTTGGGCATACGGCCTTATCGCACTAAAGAATGTCCCGCCAAGAAACGTTTCAGTGACCTCCCAATCAGGCTCGCCGATCAAAAGTTTACTCCTAGACGGTCCATTTACAGCCGAGACCAAGCGTTTCATTTCCCTGGGCCATGGAATTCCAGGCGTGGGATATGCAGAAGACGATGAAGCAGGGCCTGTGTTCATACCACTCTCCGACCCTGTCGCTCTCATGAGGGTGGTGCTTGGGATATTACAGGACAATTCTCATCCACAGATGGGTAGTCAGTCAACTCCCCCACTCGTGGACAACTTACTGCAATTGATAATCGATCTTGGGGATGCCGGGTTGTCCGTGGTAAACAACCTGGAAGACACTAGCCGATAAATGAGTTGTCATTAGCAGGCAAAGAAAAATAATTGGAAGGGTCCTTTCTTTTGGTGTCTAGATATTAACCTGGTTCATAAGATTTGCGTTACAATAAGTAAGGGCAGGTGACGCAAAAACATCCGGCTTGAGTAGTTCATTGTTCAGATAAATTTGGTCAAGTTGTTCTGTTACCGGTTTGAAGGTTAGCTGAAGTCAACTGTGTAGCTGGAGACCCACGGGAAATTTTAGGTCTAGGGCCGGGCATTGGAGTGCGGCGTGATGACCGAAAGGGTACCGCTGCAAAGCTGATGTGTGCCGGATGTATTTCGTTAGCCAGGAGTCCTCATGCAGGAGCGCTTTTGCATAACGTTCCACTACGAGACGCCATTTTGTAGCACGAAACGAACACACAGGAAATGGGCATCTCCAAACTCTATTCACCTCAGCATCCCTTTGAGCTCGGCCTGTGCCTCCCCGCATTGGTTGATGTGGATGTACCAGACACTCGAGCTAACGAGGGAGCGTTTGGGACAAGAACAGAGCCACAGTAAAGGCACCGCCCGTGCACTGTCAGCCAGCACGTTCGCAATGGTTGCTTTCGGACTTGCCTCCGGCTCCGGTGGCTCCGGCTCCGAAAGCTGCGCATCTTCGTTTTTGCATTTCGTTTCATCCAGTAGCACGCGGTGTTGCTCCCCTCCCACATCAACAGAGTTCCATAGCGGCACGGGTAGTGGTGTGCGGGGAGCAGCGGGGATTGGGTTGCAAGCAGTCGACGGGTACCTTGAGTAAGCTGATTTCTGGCCCATCCTATCATGTCCCATCCACCTTCGTCACGCAAACTCCACACTAGCCCTTAGCCTACCCAGCCCCAGCACCTCGAGAATGCAAACTCCAAGGCGGTCATTGAAACACCCAGTTTATGTTGAGCGATGACAACACGCAGGCATGCGCGAATTTTGTCGCGAAGATGACTTTACTCACAGGTTATTTGCAGCACACTCATACCCCAATTGCCACCTGCATATTCGAACATGTTGCCTGACCGACATGTTCTAAATCTCGAGTTTTTGGTTGCCTCGTTCTGCTGGAGAGCTATAAAGATCAAGTCAGGTCCTCGCTGTGAAATTTGATCACAATTCACTGAGGTTATTCACAAATTCCAAGCACTTCCATACAATCTCCGCCAAGTCTGCAAATCATGGATCCCAGTACAAAGCCTCTCCTTCTCACCAAACCTACTCTCCAGGACCATTCTCTGTATGTCATGTTGCGCAACTCACGATATATTTAAAAAGAAACATTCTGACTTCCCTTTACTCAGTCCCAGGGGTACTGGCTCCATGCTGGCAAGATTCATCTATGATACTTCATCCCTCCAAGATGGATGGGTCAGGGGACCTGCCGAGGCAAAAGACTCTAGCCCGAGGCTAACACAGTGCAAGAGTAAATTTTAGATTGAAGGCAAGTGGTATATCTAGGACTACGCCTCAGAGAGCCAGCAGGTCAAAGCTGGATTGTGGTTGGGGAAGGAGGCGGAAAACAGACATGGGCTTGGTTGGAGGGCAGTTGTGGTTGGGCACTTGGGGTCAAATTAGAAAGTCGCGGAGGCGGAGCGGAACACCGACTGGCTTCCTGAAGTTGATCCGTGCATGGATCTGAGCACCTGACCCGAGACACAAGCGGGCGATCATCCAATTAAGAATGCAACCTGACACTCTAAGCCGATCTTTCGGCCGAATATTAGACGGGATCTTACAGGTCGGAACCGATAGTCGGGGATGTAACAGTTGGCCCTCAGGCTCTCATTGGGGACTCTCCTAATCCCTTTGACTGTCGTGAGCCTGCATCGGGGTGCCAAGCAAGATACACTACTCATCATAAACCTCTAAATTCATGATACATTGTTTCCAATTGAGTGGCATATGTATCCTACGATTAATACTTTTTTAATTCATATAAACGCTGTGTTATTTATGCAGTATTTTTTCTGCCCTGGTGATTAGGTTGAGGTACCTGAATGCAGGCTGACGACAGTCAAAGAGATAATCTGACACAGAAAAAGTATGCATGGGTATTTCCAGATGAACCAATTTGATACACCATTATTTGATTAGAGTGATTTACAGAATGCATCGTTTTACTTACCTTGTGCGCATCCGGCAGCTGGAAAAGGATCAAAGAGAGATGGACCGTGTAGTGACCGCAGCTAGGTGTTTTGACGAGTGACAATGACATCACTGCCGAAGGCGCTACCCCCACGTCAAGGCCTCCCGACTTTTGGTAACTCCTAGGGAGACTAAGAAACGCGTGGTACAGGCCACAGGGGTTAGAAAGGTGCACTGCATGAGTACTCCGGGAGCGGCTTTTTGATAGGTCCAATCCAGGCAATCTGTTACTATGATTGGGCTCATCTGGGGCATCCGCCAAGAAAAAACACTGTGAGCGGAGGCATAGTACTTCCAACCACACCAATATTAGGAGAAAACAGAGGTATCTCTACTGGCGGTCCTCATGCAGTGCACCTTTCTAACCCCTGTGGCTGCGGGTTTCGGTGGGAACCAGAGCCAGCAAGAGCGCATGAGATTGGCTCAGGTGCCTGTGCATCAGCATAGCAACCCGACGCAATTTTGATCTGCCGTGCTCTCTTTTCCTTTGGAACTTCGTCATAAGCGTCCATCCCTAAGACACACACCCTGGTGGTCCCGTCGTGTGGTCCCGTCGGAACGAATACACGTGGCGTCGTATCAGAAAGCAGAAATGCTACACGACACCACTGCGCCCGACTTGACCCAAAAGCTGGTAAAGTTAGTTCTCTTCCTAGATCAAGGAAGCATGTCGGTACCCGGCATGAACCCGCAGGTAAAAAAAAGAAAGGAAAAGAACCACTACTACCCCATACTTACAAAGGCGACAAATGCATGCTGTGCGACCCTTGTCGCACAAAACGGAACTGCAATTCGAGACATGACCCTTTCCTGGGTTTAGTCAGCTCAACCAGGACCCGCTCCTCCGAAATGTGATGGGCCACCCAGTCTCCTATGACAATTGGGCAGCGACATGGACAAACTCCGTAGCTTAGCAGTGCACACACGCTCAAACAACTGATTGTCTCATCTTCCAACGTGTGACCAATCGAGATATAATCTGCTAGACTAGGCCTCATTTCGCTTAGTGCCGCTGCCCTATAGCCAACCACAACGTTGTTGCTGGCAGCCAAAGCTTTTGCTGGCAGCCTCGGAACGGGCTTTTTTCTTTTGCTATTTTCCGATTTTCCGGTGAATCCAGGAGACAATGCATCCTCATCCTATTCCCCATACTATCTATTCTTACCATGTTCAGAATAAAAAGCTTCATCGTGCCAGGTTTTATATGCTGCAAGAGCCCCATCATACTTTGCCGGTGGGCTGTATTGTATTCGAGTGATCACAACTGCACTCCTCCCTACCCCGGCCTATTCCTCCAACAAATGGTGCCCCACCGCGGATGATCGGCACCCTCCCTCCGGAAAGGAATCTTAATTTAACCCCAGGGGCCATCATACCGACACCAGCAGGAACTCCACTTCAAGATGTACGATCTAAGCAAGCTTGGCTCAGATTACTGGGAAAAAAAAAATTAATAAAGAAGTAACTCCGATCCCCTTAGCGTGCAATGTGGCACTAGTAGGAGGCCCTCGTGGGCTTTACCCCTCCTTGGCCAAGATGATTGTGCATGAGGGCAATACCGCGTCATCCAAAACTGGGTACGATATTGTTCAGTGCCTGGGAAATTGGCGTTGCCGGCTTGGAACAAGATTTTGAAATGATGGTCCAGAAATAAAAACAAACAAATAAACCATCTCTGAAGTGAGGTCTCCTCTCTGATACAGGGAAGTGAGGTATCAAAAGCAGCACTCCACCCCTTTATATTCCCCCATCCGAGTTCGTTACGGCAACCGCTGAGCGTTTCGGGAACAGGATCGCCTGCTTGGTTTCATACCTTATCTATGCCTGAAATTCAGGTCTCATCGTGTCATTCCCAATGCAAGATATGCTGAATAAGCGCGATCCCAGGGCAGGCAACTTCATCAATGGTCCAGGGCTGGCACGGACTGCATGGCTACTTTCAGTCCTAATGTGCAACCAAACTCTGTCAATTCCGTCCAATGTCCGAGGTCCGTGCAGACCGCTCACCAGCAAAGTTGATGGGAACACGCTCAGGGTGCTGAGATGTACGCTGCTCGACCACCAGGTCTTGCAGTCCCTTAGGATTTCTCACATACCTGTTGCTCATGCGTGTTTAGCTGCTGTATTCCACGGTTTCCGCTATAAAGGCCAGCCGCCTCGGTGGAATTAACTCTAGGCCAACTTCTGGAATTTTCCCCCGTTCTACCCACCAGCCTCTTGACCCAAGATGCCTTCATCCAGAGTTGGCGCCCTGCCAAAAAGGGTCCCCCCACCTGCCGCCCAGCCCACTCTGCATGGCTATCCACTGTACGTAATTTTCGAATACTCACAAGGTGTACGAACATTGCCATGAAGAGAGAGGTTCTGACTTGCAGCTCCTCAGTCCACAGGAAACGACCCACATGCTTGCCAGATTCCTCTACGACACTTCATCCGTTCAGGATAGATGGATTCAAGGGCCGAAGGTGGCGGGGGAATCCAAACCCACATCATCACAAGGAAAACCCAGAATGTAAAGTAATACCCCATCTTACACGCGGTCTTGATGCTCGGAGAACTGACAAGTTGAAGGCTCAGTTCAGACTCGATTGTCGGCGTTTAGCACTACGGCAGGACGACATTTACTATCACGAAGCGATCCGATATGGAACAGGCACATCAGGATATGAATCATTTAGCGGCTTGATTGTATTTTTTGTGATTGAAGCGATAGGCAATAATCAGAGATGATCGCTTGCCGGGACTGCCAGGTAAGAAACTCGTTGATGACCTCAAGGCGAATCTTTTTTTTTCCGGCGCGTTGGAGTCAATGGAGGAGTTGGGCATAAATTTTGGCAGCTGGAACAATCAGGTAGTTGACTCGTCATATTAAGACAGCTGTATCTACCCAAATGCGGAGTCTAGACATTTCTCATTAGTAACAATCAGTTTGTGTCTGTGGGTGTGGGTGGTTGCCACGTGTAAACGGGGACGCCCCCGGGGTCTACGGAGAGAACCTGCGCAAGGGCTTATTACAAGTATGGTATTTCCGGGCTTGTTTTGTACGGGCTTCCTCCATCCTCCCGTGATGAAACTCTCCGCAAGCTTGTCGTGTTCCTAGCAGGTCTTGGGGCAAGCAGCCGACCAGACCGAGAGGTCAAACACGAGATCGGTACCCAATGCAAGCACATCGAGCGAGCTGGGTTTTTTTTTCACCAGCACATTGGCGTAGTAATGCATGAGTAGGACATCGCGGCAAATAAAACTAATGGCTGACTGGCGGCCATGGCCCGTGGGATCCACCTCGTGCGAAGAAGAGCAGGTCAGCCTGCAGCAATTAAGTGAGGCGGACGATTCTGACGACTTTCTTTCAGACCTTCAAATTCTCCAGCGCACGGGGCCTCCTCCACCTTAAGGACTACCAAAGGGCATCGCTGTGGACGTCGCCGCGGGCCTTGCCGCGGGCCTTGCCGCAGGCGCACGGTGAAACTAACGCTGAGAACACCAAAGCTGGAGACGCACCTTGGGCACCTATATCACCTGCGTTCCGCACAAAAAAAAACACGTGGGACCCGAGCTAATTACGTGTTTTGTCGGGATGGCTGAACCACATGCTCCATAGTGGCCGCTTTAGTGTAAACTCTAGACGCGCCCTCGCCCAGCTTCCAACTCCTTCCAGCGGCGTGGTTTTTCGCCTTGTGAAACAAGCGGGCTGGTTCCAGACTCGGATCCCTCGAGGCCAGTGAGGCCAGAAAGCTGATGATGCCGTGTAGAGCAGTCTTTTCGATGCAATGCTTCAAGTCGGCCACGTCCACTAGTGTTGCGCCTGGGATGAGAAAGAAGCTAGAGGCTTAAGCGGGCTTGTAGCCGACGTAGATCATTGATTTTTGGGGGCGCATCTTCAAAGAAGAAATGGTTTCTTCGCGTGAAAGGGCATGTCCGTTTTGCAATGCTCCCATGGAATTTGCCTAAAAACACGTCATGCGCTGTTTGGTGCGGTGCGGTGACGTCCTACAGTCTGTTTCTGATACTGCAAGTTGAGCAGTCGAATTTTTTTTCCGCAGTGAAACGCGTCGGTTTCGTCCTGCGCGAATTGTCATGGAATCTCGGTCTGCGACATTCCTTTCCCCTCTGTTCTCCATCATGCCTAGAGGCCCTGCACTTGAGGCCCACCCGTAATGCAGGAGTGTTTGCGTAGTGGCCGGGTCTCGGATAGACTCAGCATGTCAAGTAATATGATCTGGGACATAAGAAGCGCACTCCTAACTCCAAAACAACCATGATTCGATTGATCTTCTTCTCACCTCAAGTCAAAATCAAACACTTCTTTTGGTCCAGCTCTCACGCGACGCACCCATTTCGCTCGGACGTTTCCCAACCTCCGAATTTCCTTCTCTCACCCTATAGGTCCGAGTCACAGCTACAGGCCCTGTACACACCCCAGATGGATCGGAGGGACACAAAGTGCTGTGTACACACATCGAGAGAGCAAGAATACAAAATATGTCTCCTGGCTTTTTCTTTGTGAACTCGACACCACAATCAAGGGTCGAAGGACCTGCAAAATGACGTATAAATAGGGATGAAACTCCGGAAAGCGCATCAGTAGCTCCAGAAAAGCTGACAAAGGGCTTAAAACGTACAATAGTCTTAATTTCAAGCTTACCATGCGCACTAAATTGTATTGAATTCATTGTCCGTGTAGGTTTGCAGCAATGTCCACAGATACCGCCATATTTTTGACGTTCAGCGACATCCCAATCCAATCCGGCGAGCCATGTCGTTGGCTAGGCTTGCGGCTTAACGGGCGCCGATCGATCCACCAGAGTGAACAAACGGCATTGCAGTATTGCAGTGGTTAAATGACTCGAGCAAACACGAGTAAGTAAGGAGCCAAAGCCCAGGATAATTGACTCGGCCGGCGTGTAACATCTTTGTTCCATTTCTAGTTCTTGCATAGCCGTGGTGTCGAGCCGATGGCAAGTGATGATAAATTGTGCCGAAATGAGTTTCTTTGTGCCAAGGCTAAGCAGGCCTCAGTTTGGCCGCTTTGGGTGGCGAGGATTGGTTCGTCAAGGCCCTCCACCTCTGGACCCTGTGCCGCCACGCCGCGCCAGGTTGGCCCTCCTTCCACCCAACCTCTTGACAAATCCCTTTGCGGGCATCCGGTGACGTTCACCACTTCCACGCCGCACTCTCGCTCCAATCCTGCGCCTCGCTTTGATCAGTCCTTAATCTGCTTCGTCCGCTGCGACACCGTCGACAGTTCACCTTGCACCCCCCACGCCCGCGCGACTGGGTCATACTCACCCACACTCTCTCGCGCTTCTACCTGCCGTCGCTTCGTCATCATCTCCCTCCACGCCCCATCCCTTGTACGAGTGATGCAACCACGCACACGCATGCTTACCTTTCCAACAGAAACCATTTTGGATGTGGGCGGCGCATAGAGAGGCAAAAGAAAGGGGGGAAATGGCACGAATGATTCAGCACCTGCTGTTGCATGCTTGGATAGGGACACTTCCAATACGTTGGTTTGGTACCGGAATAGGCTGGGGTCCTACTTTGTATCGTGAAATTTGGAATCGCCGGTTGGTCGCATGTACTCACCTGAAGGCATGGTGGAGGTTTTTTTTTTTCACTACCGAGATTCCCGTGCTACGCTCCGGCACTGAACACAGTACCACATTTAGGTTGTGGCACTTGGATTGGCGGTGATTCTCTGCAATCCTGTCCCTTTCTCCCGACCTTGAGGGGCGTCATGCGGGGACTGTACAAGGCCGGCGGGTGGGAGGTTGTGAGGGCGATGTAACCGTGAGGCGGCGCCATAGTTGGGAGAGGGGGCGTGGTGGCATTGCCGTCTCCAAGATGCGTGGTTGGCTGCCTCGTGACCCAGCTCATTCTCCAGTCTGACTTTGTCAGCCAGGCTGACTCTATGAGGTCCCATTTGATGGTGTATCCCCCACTCCCGTACCCCAGCACAATCGGTGGCGTACTCAGCAGTGGCAGAATTGCTTGATATGGTAACTGCAACACCCGAGAACAATGGTACTCTCCTCGCATCCCCGCGAAGGCTTTTGGTATTGCGGCTTACGCCGGTTCATCCATATTTCGCTGATAGGCCAGCGAGTTTGAATGGACAAAGGTTCATTCGCATGCTAACACAGTCCTCCTGGCCGTTCTTTTCCCATAAATGAATCCTGCCTTCCTCCTCACCGAGATGTATCTCCAGATCAATCCCAGATGACTACATGTTCTATGATTCTCTTCACTTTCCTGCTCGCTCTATTTTATTATACGAGTATAGTATGGCAATGCCTTCGCCTTCACAGTCTCCAAACGCACAATGCCGCGATGGGTATGTGTACAGGACTGTCCGCCAGACATCCACGTTCAAGTCCTAGGCAACCTCTGACTTTAAGACACCCAGCGCAAATACAGGAGGCCCATTGCTGGGCCGGTTTATTTATAACACGTTGTCTTTACAAGACCGACTACTGCAGTCGCCCACAAACACCAAAACTGGAAGCGCCGATACCGAACTGATGCAGCTCGAAAACAAAATGGGGGCTGATTTGAAGAAATTGGGCTTGCGCAAGTAATGTCCAGCTAGCAGGGCTAACTGGGAATGTGTCAGACTGCCAAGGGGTGTGACAGAGAGTGCAAAGCTCGAGGTTTGGGGAAGGAACATGTACTTGGAGTTTGACGAGAGCAATTTTAGCAGTTTGTCCAGTTAGTGATTCTGGGCTTAAGCAATCGCCAGAGGGCGTCTTTGATCCGAATCCATCGGCGTGAAGTTACTTTGAGTAGAAATTGCCTCCCGGCCTTTCGCCTTATTTTGATCTTGCTGAATGAAGGGCAGCTGGTGCGAAATAAGAACGTCGGTGCTACATCAGAATGCCGGTGCAACATCAAAATGTCGGTGTCAGTTAAGTGAGCAACTTAGTGCCTACCACCCTTGTGAGCAGGGTCGTCAATCGCTCCCTGGTTATTGCCTATTTTGGCATATAAAGGTATCCGTACATGGCTTGACTAGGGTGGTAAGTTTTTCACAAGCCTGTTTAACTGCAAGGAAGATCAGTACTAGTTTATCTTAATTAGTTGATATCGGATTGCCACACCGCAAAAGGCGTGTGTGGGAAGAGGAGAGGATGGGGGAATAATGCAATAAGGCAACAACAAAAAATACAATACAATAATTAAATATAAAAGAATACTAAAAAGTAACTAGAATAGTCATTACACGGTTTAGTTATCCCACAATACGTATCGCTACACTGTAACTAGACCCCTCTCCCAACTGGGTCCAAGTGGTATTCCTTTCCACCGGCCACTTAAATGCTCCTTTATGAAGTTTTTGGATGGATTTTAGGATAAAGCCACGGTCAATTTGATAATTGAGAATTTCCTTATTCATCTAGGGTACTGTATATTCTTGGGTGGTTTCGAAGTTTTGCGATGCAAATTTAGTGACAATTTTGAGAGCAGGTAGAAGTGCATCGCGTAGGACAGTCGCGTGGATAAAACAAGTAGGAAAACGTATATTTGGTGGTAAGGTTTTAGAGGGCGTGTCGGCAACTGCAGAAAAAGACAATAAAACACTCGGAACAGGGATGAGGTCAACGACACAAGCAAAGGTTACGTCAGTCGCCAGATCAGACAGAGAAAGCCTTGCAGTGGCGGAAGTTCAAACAAGTGATACAATACCAGCGTAAAAGGCGAATAAATGATTAACAGTGCGATGTTTGAAGAGCCTCAGGTCGCTATTCATTTCCTGGCATTTCAATGAGGGGTACAATAATGTTTTGCGTCAACTGTCAAGCGACGGCTGGAACATACGGGGTTAGATTGGTCATGCATATATAAGTCTACTAGAGACACCATCCTTGTAGCTTTGAGCGAAGTCTTCGGAGTGGGTCTCGGCTCGGGTTTGAAGCTCTGTGACATTCCAAATTTGGCAAATCCTGGCGTTCTGTTGTGTTTTGGCTCAACCGTTCGAGCCCCACATGAACGAATAGCATTGGCTAAGTGACCGGGACAAAATAAATGAGCAAATTGGCTACCAAGGCAGATGCCAATTGTCTTGTCTGGTGGGTAATGCCTTTGCTTCATTTACGTTGCTTGTATTGCTTCAGTTTTTAGACTCGTGTATTTTCGGTTTTCTCATCTCTTCAATATGGCGCACTTGGAAACAGACTGTTGGTGGACCAGAACAAGCGAAAAAAAGGCAATCACAGAAACTTAAGTGCGATATCATCACCAAGTTTAAGGGCGTGGGGGTTGGATCGGCCCGGGAAGTGAGAGTAGACCTTGCGCGGAGGCAGATGGCGGGGGATGATAATGCATATCGAAAAGAGAGGTCTTGAGGTCAGTTCAAAGAATGTGTGGTCGTGTGTTGTTGGAAAATGCAGGTGATGTTTCATTTATTACGTACACAATGGTTGGCGTGCACGCAGCAGCGCCAAAAGTCGAATTTGGAGCATATGCCGACAACGGGGTCACCTGAGGGCAGGATTGCTTTGCCACTCTCTGTGCTTCGGTGAGGTTTTGGGTTGATCTCTCTGCCTTTTGCGACACTGTCCTCGTATGGCTGGGCGGGGTCTGGAAGGATAGGAATGTTGTGCTGGGCTGAACAGTGGTGACGCGACCGAGAGTGAAGATAAGCGTGATCTTTTATTCCGAGGATTGGCCTAGTCTAATAGATGGGATAGGTTTGCCAACCTTACACTACACTCAGTGATACCGACATGTTGATGGTTTTCCCACTAATGCTTGGCTTTCATGACCATTGCTATATCGACTCCAGATCTGGGTATCGCTGACTTACCATTGAATGAGATGCAGCAAGGCTGCCGTCAGCAGCGTAACAATAGGTGTTGGTTTAAAAAGGGTTGTCCAGTTCTCAGCCTTACATTCTCGCCGGAATGTAGCTGTTCAGGGCTTCGCGGAAGGTGAGCACTTTCAGGTCGCACATACAGATACTGCCGCTTTGCTTGAGGCGGTCTGCGTTGCGGGCGGATTTCAACCTTGCAGCTCGTGCGATGGGTCGTTTGCAAACAGAGAACGGTGGAAACCAAGGGGAGAGTGCAGGGCAGAGGGGGGAGTGGGAAAGAGAAAGGGATGAAGGTCAAGAGGAAACAAGATAGAGGGAGAAAGAAAGGGGAAGAAAGAGAGGGAGGAAATAAGGTGAAGAGGAAACAAGGGAGGGAGAGAGAGAGAGAAGAAGCGTGCGCGCGCGAGAGATGGATGAAGGAAGTAAAAGAGAGGGAACGAGGCAGAGAGGGGGTGGAAAAGAAAGAGGGATTAACCTATAGAGGGAACAAGGTAGAGAGAGAGAGAGAGTAGGAAAGAGAGGGATTAAACGAGAGAGAGAGGAAGCTTGAGCGTGAGAGACAGAGCGAGAAAATGTGCCAGGCAGGGAGATTACCCTAAAGAGAAAGCAAGGTTAAGAGAGAGAGTGTGTGTGTGTGTGGTCATATCACGAGGCGGGTGGGGAGACCTGCAAAGGCTTATGGGTACCCCCCTCTCACAATTCAGTGGCAGAAGTCAAGGTCCTCTTGTGTCACCCTCAACCCCGGTGACGCTGCCTTCCACGCTTGGCTGAGGCCACCGCTACCTCCTCTGTCAGCGGCTGGTTGGCGTCGTCTCGACACGCTAAGATTGCGCCTCGCATTGTTTAGTCTTCGCTGCTTCTGATCTCGGGGTTTAGAGGCAACTGCGCATACATGCTTGTTTTCTAGCACAATGGCATCCCTTGCAATCATTCAGCTTAAGTCTATCTCCTGCGGGTAGTACAAGGAAAAAGGGTTCGGCATCACCATCACATGCTTGAATGATGCCTCCCACCCTAGCACCTTCGGCCTAACAAGTTAGTTTGATTTACTCCTTAAACTAACTTTAGAATTTTAGCTGATAGCTGAAAATTTGAAAGTATTGGCTAATCGCATGTGTTCGTTTGAGGGCGCAGCGATTTCTTTTTTTGCTGCAAGCATTGGCGTGCTCGAGCCGCAGGGGTTTAGATGGCGAGCCAGTGTTCGGCGGGAAAACGCAGAAGAAAATGGTATGCGACATCAATGTCACTTGTATGGACATATGAACCTCATTGACGACTGCTGATGGCTCCGAACTTGGCAGGGTGGAAATGAAATAAGCCAGCAGATAGGGATGTGCAAGGGCTCACAGTGAGTACACAGTTGGGCCTGTCAGCTGATGCCTCCACTGCATGAGTGTCCGCAAATCAAGACATACCAAGTAGGGCTCCCTCTTGATGGACCTGGCGACAAATGTTTTAATTTATTTCTTATCAAATGACACTATCCATAAGTTGTGAAAGATTGGCCTCAGCAAGTTTGTGTAAATGTGAGACGCCATCTGGGCCATAACGCGCAAACCAAGTCTAATGAAAGCCAAAGACTAGGGCAACAAATAACGAAAATGACCCGGGTATTTAATATGAACTTGAAACGATATAAAAATAGCTCACCCATAAAAATAACTAACAGGGTTTAGCCGCGGATATCGTATTGAGGGCTGTGAGGCTGAACGTTGACGCAGGGTCGGCTAATTATTTCGCAGGGCATTTTAATGTGAATCGCTCGATCAAGACGAGCTTTGCATGTTTAGCCGGAATAGGTGGCCAAACTGAATGGATGCAGAAGGATTTACTCGAAAATTGATTCCCGATCTGTTCAAGTTCTTACGGCAGTTGCATCGCGTGCGCCCATTCCAGTTTCAGTTTATTCGTAACAGCCCCAGTCCAAAATGTCACTGCCTGCCGTAGCGAGCCCAACGCAATGCCACCCCAACCAACCATTTGACATTGGAACCCGGCGCCACGTATAAGCTGAGCGGTCCGAAATTTAATACGCGGTCCAAGGCATACTCAGTGAAAAAAGCATTTAATACGCGCACATCTGGGCCCCGAAACCAGGAAATCGGTCGATTCGCCTCGGCCCCCGCAACGTTGCAGTGCGGATCAGGCGTGAGTACCTTAATCTACAAGGCGTTGGGCCAATCACTCGGCTTGTGTTGGCTCTGTATTTCTGCATGCAACTCTAACGAGTAAAACCTGCCGCTGTCTGGTGGGTGTTGTCCCACTCGCCAAGAGGAAGATCTTTGGTTTTGGTTGGTCGGTCATGTCAGCAGCGCCCTCCCCAGACCAGGAAGCCCCAGCGTCGCGAAATGCAGCCAGTGAGTCTTTGCCGACAGCACAGTAACATGGTGTGCCCACCAAGAAAAACGGGAATGCGACCGTGACAGCCAGTGCTCCGATTCAATTGTGAAATCTCCAGCACGAAACGAAATGGTTCCAGAGGCAGCTGGCTCGTCGTGTTCCAAAATTGGCAGGACATCGACCTTAGTGGTTTTGGCCGGCCTCAGAAAACGGCCTGGATGACACAGCACGATGTTCCTTGACCATCAGACGGCTGAGGTGGCAGTGCCGTGGCCTTATTTTGTTTTGTTGCATTCCAGATCCAGCTTGGATCCACTGGCTACCATCAATAGCCGAAGGCCCATCAATGCGTCAGACTCTACCATACGCGGAATAATGCGCCAACACCTAGATAAAGTTGTAAGCATAACCATAACCAGACAGATGTGCTGAGCACTTCGCTCCCTTGAAATGATTCGCTCCGCGTACTGATCACCCTTGCCCCTGCCTGTTGGAGTCAGCCTCCTCTCTCCGCTCCCCGTGCCGTCTCGTGAATGATGCCGCTCTGGGGCCACGTCGAAACCAAAAGACCAAAAGCTTGCAAGCCATGTTTAGTTGGCTTGCATTCAGCCCTAGAGTGGCGTAGCATAGACTGAGGCAGGACATGCGATTACACCATCTGTAATAAAGCACCCTCACCAAAGTCGCAAAATGGTGGCATATATTAATCCAGGCGCCATTCGTTGAATGTCGTGACAGACATCTCTCGGGGCACACATTCACTCGCTTTACGCCAAAACGTACCTCGACGTCAAGTTATCAACATTGCGGACCCGACAGCCATGACACACTCCAGCCCCAACGAGAAGGGGGCTGCTAGCCCAGCTGGCCATGGCCTCAAGTCTGCTCGGACTACTTACAGCTTCACCAGCTCCAGGCTTGGACTTAGCAGCAATCCTTTGCAGAAGTCTGAGAAGCACAGCGAAGGCGAAAATTTAATGACCACCCACGAGGGACATGGGGAGCCGGTCGTTGTTGAGGACGGCAAAGAGCCACCGGTGCAATTTCGCAAGGTATGTCCAACCTGCTGCAGGAAGTCGCCCACCAACACTAAAACCTTTTATAGAGAGAAGCTGCATCTACTGTGGAGGTAAGTCGAATCAATACGGTGGACCAATATTGGCCTTGTCTAATAGCATCTCTCGCAGCTATTCTACGATCTGTGGTTTGTGGCAAACCTTACTGTCTTTGCAAACGCCCATCCCATCTCCAATAGGGATAACCTGGTGTCATTTATGTGCTATTTCCTGTGAGTTGCCGTTCCAAAACCATCACTTCCTTGCTGCACATGGCTTGGCACCTACCGATGACTTGCAGTGACGATACTAACATATTTTGCCACCAGTCTCCTTTGGATCACGTGGTTCGTGACGACCGTCTTCGAAGCCAGATACGGACAAGACAGTATTCTCGGGCGAATGTCTATTGCCGGACATCTCGGTGTGATGATGGGGTTTGCCATTGTTGGAGTTTCCTTTGATCAAACCAAGCTCATTAGGCCCATCTTTAAGACTATGGGTGAGTAAAGATTCTAAATTATTTCTTACTTTGGAGATGAATAGCATGATTCTAACCGGAATAGCTCTGTGCCTGATGGCATCGAGATTAATCCTGACCGTACAGTACTCCCTCGTCCTGCTTCACGCTCGACAATCCCATCGCGCCAAAAAGCCTCTCATTTTTGCTATCGCTGTGCACCTGATCGCTGGAATCATTTATCTGATTAGCTCCCGCTTCCCCGACAAAAGCAACGTATCCATAGTTTGGTATGTCGTTGGAGCTGTAGAGCTCACCGTTCTTCTCGTTCATGCCACCCTTTCAGCCACGCTTAGCTTTAAGGGCACGCATTTCACTGAGAGACTGAATTTGCTCACTCTGATCATCATTGGAGAAGGTAAGAATCGCACACTGAAATATTCTGGTAAACTTGTGTCTGATCTGGTCTTGATATCTAGGTGTCATCATCCTTTCGAAGAACCTCAACTCCATCACCAACTACACATGGGTAAAGGATAACTCATACCAATGGTGTAAGTAGATGAAACATCTCAATCATTCTTGAAAGACAACCGCTAACGACTCGTGGAAGCTGCTTCGTTGTGTGGTCAGATTGCCTGTGTCGCAGCTATGATCTATCTCGCATACCAACTCTACTTCGATTGGATGGATCACCATCTCCATGTCAATTCTGCGCGGCAAGCCCTTTGGGCGGTATGCCACCTGCCGTTGCATCTCGCTTTAGTTTTGCTCGCCGAGGGCAGTGGCCAGTGCGTTTTGTGGTGGCACGCGACAGAATCAGTCACTGAAGCCACCACCCAATTATTGCTCGCTCTGTTGGATACCGCGCCAACGGGAAGCAGCATCGAAGTCGCAAAGGCTTTGAACAGCACTGCTCAATCGGTATTGACCATGTATGGCTCCACTAAAGGAGGCGATCTAAACGATACTTTAACCACAGTGATGGAGCTCCCCTCCAGCTTATGGGCATCCTTGATGGCAGGCAATCTCACTGAGACCGATGAAGGATATGAAGAATTGTCCATCTCACTTGACACGATTTTTATAGCGATGTTCAATGCTATAAGCGATGCTTTCAAACTGTCCGTCAAGACAGACAAGAAAAGCTCAAAGTCAAGTGGAGATATAACCGCCAATTCAGTCAACTCCGCCATCGCAACGTCTGATAGATTGGAGCTCATCTTCATCTATGTTTTCATATCAGCCGGCGTGGTCTTGATTCTGCTTATGGGCATGCATCTTGTCTCAAAGCACAGAAAGTGGTCTGGCTTCAACATAGTCCGCACGTCGGCTGTTTTCGCCGTTGGTGTTGGGCTCAGCCTTCTATCTCTCTTGGCCACAAACGACACTGCTGCAAGCAATTATCTCTCGTCGGCTTGGCTCTTGCCTACCGTGACACTCGCTTATGCGTTTGTTCTGGTACTGACGCATCTCCGGTACCCCAATCGGTTTTTCGGGGGCCGCGGATCCGATGACATGGAGACGGGTTACACGCCAAGGGAAAGTCAGGTGATGAGCTCAGGGGGTAAGTTATCACAGGTCACGACATCGAAAAGAGGGCTAACTGAAATGCAAGGTTCTTCTACCAACAAACCTTATGATCCAGTTGCGGTGGGAGATTCATCTTCTGACGCCAACACATACACCGGTTACAACGGTGGTCATTACGCGACGCAAACCACAGTACACTAAGTGGTAAACATGTTGTCCTACAAATGATGGTACACGGGTTTGGAAGAGAGGAACTTGCATCAGGGCTTTAAAGCTTGCTGTCAAATCCTAAACTTTCTAGAAGTTTGTTTTCCAAGAGGTGGTGGCTAATAGGGAAAATTGTCTGTGAGAATCGCTGGATGTTTAGTGTCGAGTGGTGGCTGGTGTTTTGTTGTTAGTGCGTCGTTATCATTGTTCTTAGTGCGTCAATACCCATAATACCTCCGCGTGGTAACATTTGATCTAAACGGTAACACTTTACCGTTCCATTCTTTAGCTCCGTATAAGCTGCCACAAAGCCTGGCTTCCCCCATGGATGATGCCTCTGATCCTCCATACACCTTTGTTTTTCTACCTCAGGGCTCCCCTGCCAGTGTTACTTTAGTCTGTGTGTTCGGAAGAACCATGTTCCGTCGTTTATCCGCAAACGTACCAGTCAGTGGTAAAGAGGCGAGACGTCGTCCGAGCCTTACGACCCGTGTGGTGAATCTAGAACTTCGTATTCGAGCCAAAATATTTCTCGGGGTGATGAGACGGTTTAAATCCCGTTAATATAGCGGGGACCTGTCGAGAAAAATATGCCTAGGCGGATGGATCATTGCTAGCCACGCTAATCCTACGGCATGAAGTCTCACGGTGGTAAGAAATTGGGGGAATGAGCTATCTAAGGAAGATTCATTCTAAGCAGTGGCTAACTCTTTTTATCGGATCAAAGAAGAAACAGTTGCTGTGTATTCTACAGTGGGAAAATAGGAGAAGTCGTAGAGAATCAACATGTGAAAGTAGATGTTCAGACTAGCACCAGTTGGGATTGTTGAGTAAGGATATCATCTAGATGGCACGACCTGACGAGGGCGAAACGTCGGTGACTTTCTGCAATGCAACAATTCACATGCTGCGTATCAGCCTAGCAATTTATGTTAGTTGCCTAGAAAATGAACAAAAGTGGGGATTTAATGGCCGATACTGCTTCCCATTCCTCCCCACTGCTTGATCAAAGTAAGACAACGCATCACATTCCTATGACAGGTATGGTCCTAAGTAATTGATTGATGCCGATGATAGTTTAGTAGCGTTGATTTCATAGAGTAATGCGACGGCTGAAGATAAGTAGCTGTATCGTGGCAGATACCAAGGCGCGTTATGAGGCTGTCCGATGGCGAATTTGGTTTGGAAGGGAACTTAAGGAACACTGTTTGTGTATAGTTTTTCTTGTCTATGAATGCCTTGTGGATAACTATGCCATTGCAATTCGCTTTGCCTCTTTCATCTATTAAGAGATCCAAAGCCAAAAGACAACGGCCCAACTATTGTACTAAATGCTATCAAGGCCAAGATCAAACAAAGAAAAAAAGTCCTAGAGCATTTAACTTTTCTTATTATAAGTTAAATAACACTTCCTCCAGGGCAATAAACTTTCCCCATATCATATGCACATATGAAATAATCGTTCGATATTATTCCTGGATACACTGTGATGGGTTGTCGGATATTTTTCTTGTTGTTATACCATGTTTTAAAAGTTCAGGGTCACCAACTCGAACCAAAAATGTTTTATTGTTTACTTGAACCGCTGTTTCCTCAAATCGCAAGAGCAATGCCAGCTTTGACTGCTCTGGGTGCCAGGTGTAACAATGATCCTACTCCGATCATCGTCCGACATATTAGCTCTGTTTTCCGATACACGTTAGACTAACTATTGATTAAGTACAATATCATCAATATTTCACTAGATTATACCCCTGTCCGTCGAGTGTTGCCCCGAAATAGTACTCTGCCCTCTTGGTGTTGTGTGGGCTCAGTGTCCCAGTTGAGCGCTCTCGCTAGCAAACTGCCTGATATGCACCTGGCCGTCATGGAACCTTTTGCTTTAGAGCACACACCCCCATCCTCCCCCATCGATAGTAAAAGTTCTCTAATAATTGTATCATCTTGACAATTTCTTGTATTCTAATTCTGCTGTTAGCGTATGCTTTGAGATTATGCGTGTCTAGTTAGCATTTCTTTTCCATTTAAGCGATCGGTCCTAGGATATTGACAAGAGCACAGAACTGGATGGTCAAAGAACTGTGTTGCTGTCTTATACTCAACGAAAAGAAATTATGCGTCAGAAGTTTGTACTGGTTAGAGGTCCACATTCCAACCCATATTGACATCTGAATATGGCCATATTCGCACAACAAACGTTTGCACAGAAAATCTGGAAGCTTGGTTGCACCGCCGGTTGGGAAGTCGGAAGAGGAGGACGGACATGGAAAAACTCATTTTCCACTGCTCTCGCCAGAAGTCTACTTTTCTCTCGCCCGATACAGTGGCGGAGATTGCTCAATCTACTCGGCCGGGCCAAAGCGGTCACTGATCGTCGCCGGAGAGGCTAGGATCTCGTCCCGGAACGATTGCTTCCGGGTACAGGGCAGGGGAAAACGGAGGCGGCGGCCGCCAGGTGCAACGGTCGGCAATTCTTTGCATGGTGCCCTTGGGACAGGGATGTCGGGGCTTAAACACGAGGGCGTTTTCCTGGCAAGGTTGAAGAGGAACGGAAAAACGCTGGAGCCAGCGGTTTTTGGACGGAAACAAACAAGGACCCCCACTTGATCCGAGACCTGGGTGACGTCAAACCCGACGAGTTAAAATAGCTGGTATGCCGGCACGCGGGAACTCGCGCGAGCGTTAGTGGAGAAGTCGCACAGAGTTGGGCGTTTCCTTTCGACGCTATGCGGGCGGGAGGGGCTTGCGGGAGGCAGTAAAACTTGTGGGGATTGAAGTATTGGAGCAGAGGGTTTGGCGAGTGGGTGGAGCGAGTGCGAGAGAGCGTTTCGTTCCCGTTGAGGAAGCTGCGAAGAATGTTCCGTGAGAGCGCACAAGATGCCTTAAACCGTTGAAAGATGGTGGGGCCCAGGTCTTTCAGCTCCAGCTCGCGCAGGCTGAAGGTGAAACGGCTGAGCACCGAAGGCTGGGATTTGGGGGCCATCAATCCATGTCGTGCTTTGTGCTGATGTAACCCCGGGGGGAGTGCTGAACCATCCGTTGGGGTCCGTCACACACACACACTTTTCCGTACTGGCGGTTTTCTATCGAGATGAGGTCTGGCGGCAGTCCGGGTCCCACGTCAGCCAGCATTTCGGTTCTGCACAGTTGGCACGTTTTTCGGCAACCCCGTTTCAGACGATAAACTACCGATAGGAGTCTGTAGCAAACATTCGACGTGGCATCTTCTTTCATCTATGAGAGGACTTCCCCAATTTTGTATTTTCCCCCCCTAATTACCCCCCCTTTAGTTTGCATTTTCCGGGCAAGAATTCGCAGTCGGCCCCTCTGCAGGGCTGGCCTACAACTCCGCCGACAAGCATCCTTGTCCGTTTGCGAGGGGGAGTTACCCCAACTTTGATCATCTAGCGTCTTGCGCCATGCCTAACATAGAAGGACAACCTGGTTATCAATGTCCCAAGCTGGATTTTTAGACGCGACCCGGCAACCGGGGACAGCCTTGTCGCATGGGGGCTATTCCATCTCATCTCTAGCCCCCTCACTTGCCCTTGCGCTAGGGTCTTGCTGATGGGTGCGGCCCGAAAGTTCTCGGTCTTCTCAAAACAAGTACTGCATGCTTCTATCACAGGCCTCTGCTCGTTTTCCTTTCTGGACTCTGGTCCGAATGGCTGCGCCCATCCACGCGGCCCTGAAGTGCTCCGTTGGGCTGGCGCGTCCCAGAATTTATGGCTGTGGCCATCTCATTTCTATGACATCGTGCCATGAGACAACCACTCGCTCGAGCAGATATAAAGTCTCATTCTGCCTCCGTCGTAGCCCCCCAAAAGTGAAGTCGCTATCCAAGCCATCCAACAAATTTTGCGCGTCAATTGTTTTGAAGCATTTATGCGTATAGACTGTCTGCCAATCCGCTTCGCCACATGTCTCAGCCAGCCAGCCCTTCGACTCCCCAAAACTCTGAGCCGTGGGTATAACCTAGGTGGCATATCATTTGCCACGTTGACACGGTCAATATGTGCTGACGTATATTTTCCCAGTTACACGGCTCCTGCATCGATGCTGTGCCGATTCATTTATGACACCTCGTCATTGCAAGACCGACTACTGCAAGCATCAGCATCAACGCCAACACTGCACGGCGCCAGAGCCAATTCAACACAGACTCAAAATTACACAAGCACAGGGAAAATATGAACGTGTGCCATCTAAACACCGATCAAGGTGGAAATGGGACGCGCTAGTGACGCATGCCGGACTTGGAGCGGGGAGAAAGCGTGGGATGTATTATAGAAGACTTGGAACCTTGACGCAATGTGCTGCATATTTCGACAGCCTGCCTAATCGGCATCATTTATACCACCACATCATTGTATTTATATCACAGCTCGTATAGAACCTAAAATGTAAGCCCATTGGCCCAAATTCTGGTTTCCATTGGTTGAAGTGAAGTCAGCACCAGCTTGCGGTATGCAGGGCGTTCTGCACACTGATCTGCAAATGGCGCCATCAGACCAGGCAGCGACTGTAACGGTCTGTAACAATGCCTCATCTACTAATTCTCAAAATTGCCACCTCAGCCCTGTTTGAGCTGAAAGAAGCAAAAGAGAAAGGGGGCCGCCGAGACGGGCCGGACGGCCGTTCTCCCGCGTGGCGCCGATGCCACGGGAGTGGGGTAACCGTCCTTGGGATCTTAAATTTATTTTCGGCGAGTCAATCATTTCCCTGGTTTCCGGAAACGTGATTCAGAGAGGAAACAAAACCTCGGTCCCTCCCTAAACACCGGTCACGGATCGGGTTGCCCGAGTGCGAGTAGCCGCACAACAGCTGACATGGCTGCGTAAGCCTGTGGAGTTTGTATTTGCTTTTTTATGACAAGTTCCACAACCCTTGCCTCTGCTTTTGTTCTATTTGGTTTCTGATTCTGTACGTCGGCTGCTGTGCCACAGGTCAACTGCGAGCTGCAGGTGATGGCGGGACTCGATTGGTCCCAGTGTCGGGGCTCCGGCCTCGCGGCACCCCTGCACCTGCATAATGTTCCCCCCCCCTCCCATCAGCTGCACCTGCGCAGAGAGCCAAGGGACCTGCTGTAGTTGGAAGAAGTGCCGTCCCAGCCATTTTAAACTTGCATGGTGAAAACAGAGCCTTGGGACAAGTTGGGGGCACGAAGGGGGGGGCAGAAGCGGGCCAATTGGGGGTGTGCCGGGTGATACGCGGTCTTGGCATTCTTCAATCAAGCACTGGATTAAAAGGTGCGCAACATCCTCTGGAAGCCATCAGGCACCAGCAATTATCGGAGATCCCGAGCTATTGCAGCGGATTTTTGGGCAACGACCGACATGTTGCCGGTAAATGTCACCTTCCGATTGAGAAGTCGCGGCACTGTTCTACGCAAAATGGGACAACATATTAATATCCTAGGCAGCAGAATAAACCTCTCTTTCTGAACCACGATTACCCCTCAATATCGCCCCAATTGATGAATTGGTGGTCGCGGAGTCGCACATTACCCTCCCTGGAGATAAAAGTGTTACCATCCATCTCACGACTCGGCTACTTGTTCGGTTGAAAACATGACTCGGACGTGATGCCCCCCACGGCTAGAGTAAGGAGGGTATTCAGGGTACCCTTAATAGGAAGATCTGTAATGCTTTGTGTTAGCATTCGTGTTTTATCATTTCCCCTCCCCGGCTTGACACGTTCTGTGAACAGTGTCTTTCCGGAGATATCCCCGCACTTGACGAGAAAACTGTTTGCCAGTTTGCAAGACCAGACGCTCCCCGAATTCAAGCCAATAAGACTGGAAATAGTTCCATCGCAACAACTACGCATATGTTACGTCGAAAAAACAGGCTCGCGAAAACCCTGCTCGTTTGCAATCCCTCGGAATCGTCAAGAGACTTGTCAGATGTAAAGTAATGCGACAGTATCTTCAGTCAGTTGATGCAGGACCATGGAGAAAATAATGCTTGGCAGGCAATAGAAAATAGTTCTCTTGGTCGTCGTTGGCAAAGTTCACGAAGGATATGCCCATGTAGTTTTTCAGTGTGTGCCATCAAGAATTTAGGTTGGGTTCCCGTCGCTCCTTGGAGGAGCAGTCAACGCATGACATGTTTTTTACACCCTTCCCTTCTCAGTCAAGAAGTTATAAAGCTTTCAATCGGTTGGCAAGCTACCCAAGGCATCACGACTGTCCCAATCACCCACAGATTTGATCGTCAGAACGTAGGGTCTCTGTCACGAACCTCTAAAAATTTGTAAAACCAGGCTAAAATTGTCGTTATTTTAATATCACTATGGAGTATGTATGTATAACAAGCTGTTGTTAATTGAGAAAATTGAATGCGTTCGAGTATTTTGCTCCTTTTCCGTTTAGCTATCACGGTTTGTGAATGTGACTCAAAGAGGAGCCGTTCAAATGTCACACCAGATTTCGCCACGTAATTGTAACTTCCCTATAGTCCACAAATATACAAAAGCACAATAAGACCAATAATATCACTATTAATGGCTGAATACTGCCAAACCTTGTGAGCATATCGAGTTACAGGCTGGCAAATTTATCTTGAGGGAAAGCCTCTGCAATTGATGAATTCTGTGGTTTGTATAAAAATATCTTAACGACGGAAAAACAATGACATTCTTCAGCCTTTAATGTAATGTGAATGTATAGTCCTTTTCATGAATTTCTTCTCATCTTCTACGCACGAAGTGACGGCCGTCGATCACAAACCCCATATTAATACTTATCACAACAATAACCTCGAGATACCTCTTCACAGAACAGTTATGTTGACGAAGCAACGAGGGGGTGATTTGTATTACCTGACGCGGCGGGGGAGGTGTCCTAAGCTCAACATTGACACTGCGATTGTAGCACAAAGGCCTGAAAACACCTAAGAATATGCAACACCATGAATCGATAAGCAAATTCTCAACGATCAAACTGGCCACTCCCCCCATCATCCGAGCGTGTCGATACGAACTTGTGAACCGCTATTCTGATCCGATTAAGGCAATCTTAAAATCTTGGCAACCCACCCAGTGCCGATTTTCATGCCCAACTTCTCAACTTCTAAACTGGTGGTGGTAACGAAAACCTACCTTGACATCTCGGTTGCAGCCGATGGGGTATTACAAGCAAGGCAAATAGTGGGCTAGGCTCAAGCAAAATGATGGCATGGGTTTTGAGACGTCTAGTCTATCCCGGTTAAAACATGCAAGCGGTGTCTTGTTATCACAGCTAATGGCATCGTGGTATTCTTTCTGGCCAATAGCTTGAGACCTTGTCGTCCCCAACTCCGTTCGCGTTAAGCTGAATCAGCTAGCTTATGTAGCAACAGCTACGTCAAAAACCACTCCATGGGACTCTTGGTTCAGGGATACGGGCAGCTAATGTAGACGGAGATTGCTAAATGCCTCGCTGAAGTGGCCAACGGAGTCTGCGAAGATCCACGCGAACATAAACATGGCGATTCAATGAAGGGCCCCATTTCCGCTCATCGCTCGTCACTGAAGCACTTCGAACGCAGTCATTCGCTTACCCACCTCCGCAAAGCGGACTTCATTCTCATTTCAACCATAACCAGACACCACTCTGCCCAAAATAGTTGAGAATATAACCCACTGTACTTACTCGCTCGAGTAAGGAAGTCCCGCTATCATCTCCATCCGCGCGAAGAGGCCTCAAAACTAACAACCTCTCAGCTCCTCCTTTGACCTGCCTGCACCCGGGATAACCACCAGCCTTGCAGCACGAGACATACGGCGACTAGGCCCGAGACACACGCCCCGGTTGACATCGCTGGCCCGTTCTCCTCCCTCTCTTCTTTCTTTCGCAACCATTCTCCTCTCACCCTTCTTTGCTCAATCGACACCCAACCACACCATCATCGTTGCCCTCAATGTCCACGCCCTACTGGGGCCAATTACCTGGGCCCAAGGTCACCCAGCCCACTCACGCTGGCCATTACCGGCGCAGGTCCGAGTCGGACGACAACGGCTATAATGCTGACCGCAGATCCTCAATAGATAGTCCGCCCGTTCGTAGAGTACTTCCGCCTTTGCCTCAGCGGTAAGTCCAACAAAAATCAAGGAGCGAATTCACGTTCACCTATTCTCGGGGCCCGTTCTTAGCCGCTCCTCCATTTCTCAAGATCCCGCCGTGGCTCCAACTGTTGTTAATTAAACCAGCCCCCAGCCACCACATTTCAGCGATGCACCACTGCAATGAGATGAGAAGAAATACTCTTTGCATGATGGCTGGAGAGGGGTACCTAACTCCATAGATATGTGCTAAAACAAGGCTGCCTCAAGGTGGCCAACAATAATAAAAACGAGAATCTTTCCTCTGCCTGCGCAAAGTCCGTGTTTATTATCCAAATTACGTTGTGCGGGTTAGGCGGAGCTACAGCGATTTGAGCAGTTATCTGGATTCGAGATCTTTTTCGGGGGTCTCTTCAGAGAAGACTTGCACCATGAAGGACAAGGTCGATAACCTCGGGTGGCATTTTCTCATCTTACTCCACAAATCCCGCCAGTGCGTCTGTAGTTGGTTTGATAAGTTGTTGTGAGACCCAGCATGGGAAGTCAGCGTTCAGCCGTTGAGAAGCGTCATGTGGTAGCCGCTTGTCCAAATGTAGTTAAAGCAAGATGATGATGGCCTTCCTCGATAGTAGTCCGTTCTCCACAACACACTGACGTCCGCCATCGGGCAGCGAATCACCCAAAAATTCGATGGAACATCCTGATTACCCCACGCCCCCCTCACCTTACCACTCGAAGGCACCATCCCCAGATCTGCAGGGTGCCCGCCCATTGTCGAATGAGGTGCAATCAGACAGTTGCCGGCGCTGTACTGGCAATCAGCCAAGCAACAACCCATACAGTACCCGCCAGGGCAAGCGAGAGGGGAAAGGGTATCAAATGGCTATGTGACCAAATATATCCAAGATATGAACCACTTGTTTGAAACAGACTCGCTCAAGAGGCAAGAAAACAAGCCAAGGTCCTGAGAGGTGAGAGGAGAAAGCACATCGACTTTTGTGGGTATAAGATCTCACGGCAGCACCGCGATCTCGGACGGCGCCAGTCGGCGTCGTGGTTAGGCGGTCTTTGACGGCCGGGGTGGGGAGTCGACCGGGAGAAACGGGGGACTAGGGACCGAAAACAAAGGACCAGAACAGACAGTCATGAACGATGAGGCTCAAAATCTTTGGCACGAGACCCGAGAAGATTGAGTTGGCCCCCAAATTTTGGATGTTCGTGGGATAAGGCTTGCTTGACAGTGACATGGGTACATGTACTTTCGGGTGCAGCGGTGTGTAACAAGTAATGCCACCTCCCACTGTACATAGCTCAAAAATGAAGCTGGTGAGTGGACAAGGCTTAAACTCTGCAGCGAGTGAAAATGCACCTAGCAGTAGTGACTAGGTATTTTTTTGGTCGTGCGTACGCGACGACGCACACAGAGGGTGGAGTTTGTCGCATCCAATGGGCAAACGTGGGTGGTAGATGACGAAGGGCGAGTGCGCCCCACCAATCATACTGGGACCATGCACGGCCAGCTCCCTTGGCTTGGGGGTGTGCCCTGCATCACACCAACATGTTGGTATAGCCAAATGCCATAGTTTACAGTTGCCTTGCTCCTCCTGTTGAGAAATCGCAGGAGAACATTGGTGGCTATAAAGCAGCAGCCCCCAGTCCCAGTATGTCATCTCGATCCTCATCTCCAAAGCTCTTCTCTCCTCACTCCATCCTACCTCAAGTGCCCGTGCACCTCCATACATTTACCCCCAAGACCAAACAGCTCCCTATGCCTCAGATTGCGCAACACTCGTCCCTCTTGAAGGGTACCGTCCATAGACACGGGTAGTGCGCTATTCCCAAATCTTTCCTTCTTTTCCTTTTTGTGAAAATCCGCTCTAATATTTGTCTAGCTCAGATACTGACAGTTCAATGTTATCCCGTTTCATTTACGATACATCTTCCGTTCAAGACCGCCTGTTGCAGCACGCAATCATCAGGCCAGGGGGCGCCAGCACCAACCCTATCGGATTCGAGAAGGATAAAAACGGTGAAAACATGTCAGAATCCAGCAAGCTATAATCTAGACCAGGTGTCTCTACACTTCAAGGAACAGAGGATGGAGCTCAGCTGCCCATCTTTAGCAAGAAGGATTAAATTCAGAGATGTTGTCAATAAATCCATTGAAGCGCTTACCATTTCTCTTTTGACTACTTTCTCCCAGCCCGTTATAATCGCAATGTGAGAAAGTCCCATTTCCGCTGGTTCTGGCATTGTCAGCGCGGACCAAAGAGGAGAAACAGGAAACAAGTTCACATCGTGCCATGTCATGCACGAGGCGTCTTCTAGTGCTAGAAACGCAGGGCAAATTTTATTGATCAATTAGCTCGCACAAATTCGCGCTCGCGTGACACAATCCCACTCAATCAGACTTCATCACTTGCCGTAAACGCATCGTAAAGTACACTTCGAATGCAGTTGGCGTGGGTGGTCTAAGGGGTGTAATTGACCCGAGAGATGCGAAATGCGCCACGCCACGGCCTTGGAGATTAGGTGAGACGGACTTGGGGTGCAGGCTCGGAGGGATTCGATGAAATTTCCGCCGTGTGTGGGTGTGTCGAAGGGCGTGCCGCTAGCGTTTCTGGCAACGTCTTGATGTCCGAAAAAGCGAGAGCGACGGGGAACAGGCTGTTTGCGCAAATAGGGATGGCTGTGTGGTTCGCCCCATGGCGTCGTGGCGTGCGAGCTTTTTTGAGCTTCAACAGTGGGACGAATCAAATTCCTGTGTATGTCGGTAAGTGGAGTTGATGGAGGCGGGCGGCAGCCCAATCGGCACTCATGTACGCAAATTCTCGCAACGCAAGGCCATGACATGTCCAAAACTGAGTTGCCTGTTGGGTAAATAACTCATCAGCGACGCTCGAAAACGTTGAAACGCCTCGAATAGGTACTATTCCCTTCTCTATCTTGATGGGAAGCATTTGCCAGCCAGAAATAGCATAGACATGCCTAGCTAGCTGTTATAGGACACAGAGGAAAAGTTATATTTTTTTTCTAGAATTCATAACCCTGAGCTAAAATGTTGCAGCTCAGCCTCGTTTTCCTCCAAGGGACGAGTTTTGCGGGCCAAAGCCAGCCAGCAGGGCCTATCGTCCACGGGCCCAGCCGGAGCGGGCCTGCATTGAGCAAATCAGAGCGCAACCCGACAAGCTATGTTGGATTGTAAGTGATTTTGAGACCACTCACTTCCTTCCCAATGAAGTCATGAGCTATTGTGTTGGGGCCTGGGGTAATAGTTTCAGCAGGGGTTGAGTACAGGGTAGGACATGTGATCAATTGGGCTGGTTGTAATACTTGGTGTAATTGGATAAAAGCCGATGGCAATAATAGCAGGTTAGCAGATCAGCGTCTTGTCAATTCATGGTTTCTGGCCTATTTTGAGGCTTAATTTTGAGGGACCTTTGATCAAATGGTTCTTATGTTATCTGTGATATTTTTTGACTTAACTATTGGTGCTGCCTCCAACAAGCACCCGAAGCATGTCAATCCCTTCACAGCCCTCAACTGCAAATCTGTTTTTGTTGTTCTAGGCTTGTGGTGTGGTTTATCATCACATCAAAACCCCAGCCCCATTTTAATATGGAATTGAACCTGAACTATATGAAGCTATTTCATGCCGTGATTATTTTACATGTATCTACATATTTAATGGGCTTGAGCTGGAGCGAGGTTGGATTCAATTACTTGATGGGTCTTACTCGGGTCATATCCTAATTGTTGAACTCTTTGGTCAACTCTCTCGCAATGTTTTGTTTAATTTTTTGAAAAATATGTCATTGCATTTTATCCATACACTAACACAAGCCATAACCATATTCGATTTTATGAGGATCTGGGACGATTTCAATACCCTTGTTGGATACTGCTAGAGCCTCCAGCTGCCCTGTGTCATCCGATCGCGCTCACAGACCTCACTGCTATTTTTGCAGCCGCAAGGCGCAATGGCTTTTGCACCGACCGACCGGACAGCCTGATCCGCTAGCTGGGGCTGGGCGATTCACCGTAGTCAGGTAGGCTGTGAAGCAGAATTCGGGCGGTAAAAAATTCGCCAAATGTTGAGTAGAACGCACGGTGCTTATTGGGAGAGGAACTGCATGTCTGCGACATCGCATGGCAGAAAAAGTCTCTGATGAAGACTCAAAATGACATTCTGTCCTGCCGATCCTTTAAACAAACTCGTAGACACACATGCTTAGGACCCCAATGGTTCGAAACGGTGCTCTATTGATACATTGCCTTACAAGGTGAGTCTTAGCCGCCGTCGCCGCCTCAACCTCCACTCGCTTGGGGTGCTCTGGCCATGCGGTCTACCTTGGGATGCTCCATGCGAGAGCCTTGTTGTAGAAAAAAGCCGGCTGCTTGGCAGATCGAGTATAAAGGTCTAATGTCTACCTGCTTTAGTTCCGATTTCGACATAGCAACTTGTTTACTTATATCCAAGCCTACGAATCTACCCCAATGCCTTCTACTACCAAGCCCTCCCCCAACAAGTCCGTTACCGGCTCTGGAAGCCAGCTGTAAGTCATTATTCTTCTCCCAATCAAGGACCGGATGGTGCAATTGAGAGAATAAGTTTGGCTAACAGTGACCTAGCGAGGAGAATGGCAGCTCGATGCTTGCTAGGTTTCTCTACGATACATCCTCCTTTCAAGATAGATTGGTACAGCAGTCTCTGGGGGTTACAGCAACGGGAGAAATCGACGATCCGTTGCTTCGGGATGCCGGTCTTGTGGTGGAGTCGGAATGCCGCCACGAGACCAATAACAACAATGAGGCAGAGTAAGGCTGAGAATACCAGGACATTGATTTCCCAATTTGAACGGGCCTACGAGTGCCGCTAGTACAAATTGAGAGACTCGGACTTCAGGGGCCGGTAGCGGGCTCGCTTCCATGCATGTTGCGCTGCATATGGTGTCGATAGATGTGCTGTTGATAGACATTTTACGCGAAATGGGTATTCCGTCAACCGCGACATGGAACAACGTGAAGCATGGATATCTTGTCACCGTGAACAAAAATAGATCAGTGTTGTCTGAGCTGCAGTCACTTGGTGGCCTATGCTCTTGTTGTCTCACCATCGATCAAGATCGACTCCTGCTAGATGTCCAACGCACATAATCGGCCGTAGTCAGACCGCAATGCGACCGTGATAGTTCTTCTGATCAATTCAACCATGCCAAGAAAGAAGCTCATCCAAATGCACGCGTGCAGTTTTAAGATGTGCGGTGAATAAAATGTTCCATTCCATCACTTCTCAATGAAGTGCACAGGGGATCATCCCGAGCTTGGGGGTCAGGGAGTGGGCCGGGCGAGGCTGTGACAAGGGCCTCATCCTGGTTTTTGGTAGAATGGTGGTGTGGGTGGGTATAGGTGAAAGACCGAAAAGTATCGGATAGGGCGATATCTTGGAGAGGTGGTACACGTCATGATATCTTCCCTCATTCAGAAACACCGAAGCTTATTCGCGTTGGTGTGCACAGTTTTGACAGACTCTACGTGATGGTCCTCAATTGGCAGTGGAACCGGGTCGATGAATAGTCAGCGCTGTAATTCCGCTATGTCTTGATGTATTTCAGTGGCTATTAGATGATGCTTGATCGATAGGGCTGGATGATGGATCGTCGTCTTGAAAACCAAGAGGACCCACAATGCTGACTCAAACCATCACCGGGAAGCAGGGACGAAGAGCAAGGTAAAACTGCAGGGTGGAATAGCCCGATGAGACGAACCGCGCTTGATTCCCATAGGGGTGTGTGCGTAATTCTTGCAGCGATTGGCGGTGACAATGCAAGACATGGCCTGCGCGGAAACCAAGAAAACTCCCGGCCGGAAACAAGGTCAAATCCGGGGTTGAGCACGGCCTGTTTGCCCATTCCCCTGGCGAGGGGGCTATATGGCATTTCACATGCTAGATGATGCTAAAAATAGGTGCATGAAGACAATGACCAGGCTCGCGGTGACGAATACCGAGTCCGCGGCGAGGCGTTCTAAGCTTCGTTGCAGGAAACCGCGAGAAAGTAAACAAAAATGAGATTCAAATGAAGTAAATACAAACTATTTGGCTTGGTATTATTACTATCGAATTCATTTATTTAGGGTTTTATTGATGGGCGTCATCGTGCCGCGACCCATTCACCCGGTTCTCCCTGCACCATGGTTTCCCCTTCCACGTGGATTGGCGGCCCGCCTGATCAATCAACCACACCAAAATTATCACAATGGCATTGTCAGAAACAGCACGCGGTCGCACCGTCTTAGTAAGTGCCGAAGCAGGTCCTGTACAAGACGTCCTCGGTCTGCCCGACCGTGTTTCGGCCGATGGATGCTGTCCTGTTTGGGATGAAACACGTCTCAAACGTTTCAAGCATCGTCACAGGTTGTTTGCAGTAAGCCAAATTGGGTCGCCATGCACTTGGAGTGGCTTAGATTTCCGCATTAGGGTTTCTAGAGCATCCAACACAGCATGCTCGAGACCCTTTTGGCTGAAATAAGCCGCAGCCCAGGTTCGCTTAAAACCGAGCAACCGAAAACCGGCCGAGGCGGTAAGTGAATTATGGAAGATGTGGCACGTGGAATAATTTATTTTAATCCCTTAAAAATGGCTTCAACTGTCGAATCTGTTTCATAATTGCCGTCGGTCAAGATTGCTCATCTCGCGCCTCCATCATGTCGTCGGGGAGCAGCGCGCAACTAATCACACACCCCAGCGTCACTCCTCCAGCGAGATAAAGCACAGCGTTGACATCCCCACGCCTATCGCCTCCATCGGAGCGACCATATAGATGTTGGGCGATGAGAGGGCTGACGATGCCAAATAGCCTACCCCAAAAGCTGGCTACACCACAGGCCGTCCCGCGCACCGACGTTGGGAATGCCTCGGGGGTCCACCCATAAAGTACAGCGTTGAACATGGACTGAAAGAATTATTCCATTGTAAATAAACCTTCATTCTTTGCCCTAGTATCGACGGCGGATAGGATAAAAATCGAGGTGCCCATCAAGCCGGAAGACACCACCATGGTCCATTTGCGACCGATGGCCGGCACGCGGTACATGGCTGCACCGATCAACACGCCAACCATTCCTGGGATATATGTGCAGACTTATGCTGCGTATGTGGCTCGAAGACTAACGGAGGCGTCGCCGTTCTTTAGGGCCAAGATTCGAGGTAGATAGAAGCCTAGTGTGATTAAATGTCAGCCATCGTCTAATCCTAGAACCAAAGGAAGAAATGCCCGCCACCGTGAACCCCCAATAGTCCATGATGTGTGTGAGCCATACTAAAATAGTCAACCTGGTCATTTTAACACTAGAAAACAATGCCGTTAAATTTTGCCATGATGTGATGCGATACATTACTTGGACGCAAGATCACTGTTACCTTTTTCAGGCCCCCCCGCACCACCTAAGATCTAGCTGGTATAGCATTATTTACAAGCAAGGTCTAACCTAACCTGCATGCGCTAGGTAGATATCCTCAGTATTATTGACCTACTGTAAAGCACTCATTCACATGGCGAATAGGCAAACCGTTCCGGTGTCCAGTGAAGGGACGATGGGCCGGCTCATTCTCTTTAGTCGGTGGATCAAATGCCCGCTAGATCTGCCGGCCCGAGCCGTCGCGCCGAGCGAAATCTCGTCATAAACTCAACCTATGAGCGGGTATTTGTGGAGTGTTACCCGAGATCGTGGCCTCGTGGGGTCGCCCTATAGTTAGTGGGGTGTTCCCTGTACATAATTCTCCAAACGCCGATTGCTCCACCCTCATCGCTTTCGCAAGCGCGGCCATTATACGACAAGGTATCGGACCGACGAAGGAGCATTATGCCTCGGCCGCGGCCCAAACATTCACCGTTGACAGGCTAGCCCCTGCCAAGAGACAGCGTCACACAATTATCACGCAAGAAAAGCAGATCGTAGCGTTCCATGCGGGTAAAATGTCCGAGTGGCGACTCCCACGATGGCGGTGCTGGACGATCTGAGGCTCTGCCCAGGAGCTTCACCCGGCGCCCTGAGGAAACAGGGGAACACAGCCAGGGTCCCACGTGTGCTTCTCGCCCTGCTTATAAGGCCCAAGCTGAGCCCTCGCAAACACTACCCATCCACCATACACTCCGGGGGCACACAGATCATTGTCCATGAGAATCCGCTTTTGGTAACTCCCCCGTCACATCTCATCTTACAAGTGATTCTCTTTGCTCTCTCGGCCCCCACTCGGGTCATCGAAGCAGGACATGCCGCCAGCGCTATCCATTTAGCTTTGCACGTACATCTGCCTCCGTGTCCATCCCTGAAGCTATCTGGCCTTCTCCTTTAGGCTAAGGGGGTGAAGGATTATGACCTTTTTGTCAATTGAGAGTCCATTTAGGAGTACCCTGGCTATAAAATACAGCGATGCCCGTCCCAAAGGATGTTCTAGCTTGATGCTGTCCATAGTAGTACGCACCTATCAGGCATCAAGTCAAATCTAGCCACAATGTCTCGATCTTACGAATCTCCGCCTCCTATCGGAGACTCCACCTGTAGCAGTAATGTGTACATTATGCCCTAGCTCTTGGAAGAATTTTGCATTGCTGAGGAGAAAATATGCTGACATTCCCCCAGTACTGAGAGCGAAAATTTGATGTTGACTAGATTCATTTATGATACATCATCCCTCCAAGACCGTCTATTGCGAATTTCTATGACGACAGAAATGGCCACGTCAACTATTCAGGATCTCAAGGTCCCGGTATCGGGAGCGAATCGCATGTAGTCAAAATGTGGCTCCATAAATGAGGCGAGATGTGGGGTGAAATCCTGTGAGGAGGGCGTTGGGGATGTTGGAAACCTACCAAAATAAGTTTTGGATGTGCGAATAAGGCAAAAACGAGGTATAATATTAATTAGATAAACTATATAATTAAAACTGCACTTCACGACGACCAACAAAGGAAATATCTGGTCATCAGTTAATATGGAAGCACATGATATCAGGGCGATACAGCCCTTGCGCCATGTAAAGCCACACCGTTTCCACTTCGCTTACACGCTACAAGTCCAATTTTCAAGGGAATCACCCAATCGCATCAGTGGCCATAATCCAGGTGCCATCCTGACCAGATCATCTCTCCCCTTGCCGCAATGACCTGTTTGCGCCCTGCTCATCCCAAAAGGTCATGTACTTGACACCTTTTGGATGTTCAACGACATCTGCCGCCGCCAGTCCTGAGTTTATAATAGAGAGAGACGAAACCCAAATGCGGAGTTATATCGAATACTTCTGCTTAGTGGTGGCATATTCCTCAATATCGCTACCGTATAGAAATTCTATATCGCTTACCGCCGATATCTGCCATGGATTAACCTACACCACCCATCCCGTCGGTCGCGCGGCTTTAAAACTGAGATGGGACGGCAGATTAATCGACTGCCCTCAATCCGGATGACTGGAACGTCATTCCAAGGTCGTTTGTGTCCGCGCGACCCCTATGCAGGGTCTTCTTGCGTGATAGTGGCTTGTGCCACGGCTTTCTACTGACAGGCGGCACGCCGAGCCTTGTTGACGGACCACTTTCCCCCGCAATGCGCACCCAATACCTTTACCGAGCAGCCGGACCAACGTGAGCCGGGCTGTCAACCCCATGTACTCGTGTGCCGCAGCCTGTGCTCGCCACAGAAAATAAGGACCCCAGCTGGCTGAGCAGGTGGAGCGTAGTTGTCGCTTCAATGGCAATGAGCCAATGCGCTCACGCCCCCAGAAATGCAGGGTCGAGATGGCAGCGGGGAGTCGGAGAGCGAATCTCAAATGTCACTGCATGCCATTACACGAGGGGAGACCTGGGCTTGCCAATCGCAACCTCGCAGCGGCACGATGGATCGAGCTAAGGCCAAGGGCGGCGCGTATATTGGGCTTCATCTTCAGCCTTGATTCCGATGTGGTCTCCTCCCCGGCCGCAAACGGATCGGCTAGCATGCTAAGCTTCAATTCATGGCACCGATACAGGCAGCCGCATCGGCGAGGGCAAGCTCGGGGACAATGCTCCAATGCGAGCCCGGGCGAACCATTAATAGGGGCCGTTCCGCCTCATTGTGAATTTCTTTGCCTTTTTTTCCAATCTTAAGAGGATGGGTTGGTGCCCAAAAGTGTGGCGATGCCTTTCTCAGAAGTACCGTACTGCTGAACCCGTATCCATCGCCGCTCTACTCGCAAGCCAAGCCTTATCGTGGGAGTCAAACCCTCGTCTTTATAAAGCATTTTATGGCAGAATTTATGGTCTACTACTTCCTATTTTCTTAATCACAGTCGTCCCCCTAGGCGCTCGCGCACGTCACTGCCGTGTCATGCGGTCACGCCAAATTTGCCAAGATCCCCTCAAACCCCAAGATCGCGAACTTCGAACCCATCGATGCAAACAGAAATCCTCATCATTAAGCTCTCCTAGTCGACCGCCCGGGTTTAATATTGGGTTTTACCGCCGATTCTCGAACTGGCTCATCGAAATGGCGCATTGGCCTCGTCACTCTCTCGAGATTGATCTCTCACGGTAATACCAAGATGGCAGCAGCAGTTATATCAATACCATCTCTCAAACAATCGAAAGAACAGCATCTGGATGAGCACATTACAAATGTAGACAGACGCTTACGGTCGAACTCGCGAATCTCTGCAGATATTCTTTAGCCAAACATATTGCATGAGCTTATCCTACGCCCCAAAGACTCGAGCGAAATCAATTCGAACAAATAAAACCATTCAAACTTCACAAGGTGCATATTTCTTCTTGCTGTTGCAGGTTTCCGCAGCATGGCGGTTCAGGGGGGTTAGGATGACTTGATCAAAGTCTATGAGTTAGAACTTGGAGACGCTGGAGCAAGCCAATGACGCCGTGCAATGAGAGCCGGCGCTACCACAGCAGACCACAAAAACAGATGAACCACAGAGCCTATCAAGCCCTCAACCTCACTCTAATTCAAATGATACTAAGAAATAGCTAAAAACTAGCACAATGCCAAAGAGTGCAACAGTTACTATAGGGTAGTACATCATCAATTAGAGTAGGAGGGTGAAGAAACGAGTAGCCATTATCTCTGATAAGCCAAAATAACTGGTTCAGAGAAATTACGCCCATAAGAATTTTGATGGATTTATGACATAATTGCAACATCCATGTTTCTTCTCACAGCATGTCGTAGTTTCGTCGCTGCATGATGGACCTGCAACCATCGACAAAGTTCGCATCTACGACAAGACAGGCACAGTCACGGGATTAGTTGTCAAATTTCCTTATAATCAAGGCAACCAACTCGCTTCCTCGACCAATGAGAGACTCGGCGGTGGGTGGGAGATGAAGAGAAGGAGAAGAAAATATTGAGAAGAAAGAGTTCCCAACAAGGCCTATTTTTAGCATGTCCAATCTCTTATCCAGAGAATCCGAGCAGGTCCATGCCCCTTTACTCTACGCATCCGCCCTATCCCGTTTCATCTCGACTCCATGTGACCCATCGCCAAATTTGATTCAAGGTTTTGTGGGTGTCTGGATGTAATCTGGGCTGAGAGTGACGACAGCATCTCTCGCCTGGTACCCCCTCGGGAGATAGGCATCCGGAACTGCCAAGAATCACGCCCAACCAGGGCGCAATTGACGATTGATGAGGCTCTGCGATACGCTACCGTACCAGCCCCCTCTCAACGTCTTGGGAGGCGCATGCACGAAGCTGTTCCTGAGTAGTGAGATTACAAGCAAGCCAGTATGCAAGCAGGGACTTGATCCAACGCCACAGCGGTGGCCGGCAGCTTCAAACATGGACAAGGGCTGTAACTTTAACGCCTGCAGATGGATGGGTTAGGGAAAATTGAAACCCATGTGACCGCCAAGCAAAGAAAAAGAAAGAAAAGAAAAAGACAACTCAGAGGGTAAGAGCTAGCAGGGTCAGGGTGGGCTGGCCTGTTTCCTGCATCGGCTGCTGATGAGGGTTTGCTCTGGGATGCGCATCCTCGTGGAAAGATTGGTTGGTAAGATTGGCTGGTGGCGTTGCCCAGCGTCGCCGTAGTCGATGAGCAAAACATTGGGACCACCTCAATGCCCCACACTTGGCTATCGTATGGCGGCATGTTACCGGCTGCAGGGGTGGGACCAAAGTTGGTGACTTGGGATCTTGTTTTTTCTCCGTACTCGGGCTCAGCGTCCGTGGGTTGCGAGGGGAGGGTGCTTCACCGGAAGGAAGATGCCGCAGCGCCTCCCTAAGAGCTTGTGCCGGAGCGCGGCCAAAAAATATGGGGGATCCTGGCCTGACACTTCGGTACCTGGACCTGGCTGCATTGATCTGCCGGGCCTGGCAAGATGATCGAGATGCCTGCTGCGACTCTACGCGGGCTTCTGTACCATTGCAGGCTTCTGTACCATTGCAGACTCGTGTACCATTGCAGACTTGCGTGTTTCCGACGCAGTCGATTCAGACGTTTGACGATATCCACATGTTCACAGCCACTGTAACATCGGCGATGCAGGAACCCAATTGTTGTGACATGTCAGTTCTCAAAAACCGTCGCGATTTGGCGTTCTTCGCCGGTGCCGCGTGTGTACAAGCCATGACCCTGTCACTGAGATGATCGTCAAAGGCAGCAGCACACAACTTCTCTCAGCCATCCTCGGGTCTGGCCTCGTCTCTCCGTCCCTGGCTAATTCGCGCACGCCACCACACACACTATATGCACACCACACATACACATCCGTCTTCCTAGCATCATGTTGACCATCTTTGCGTGGAGACGTATTTTCCTTGCTGGGTACTGACACACACCACCGGCTGGCCCGCTCCATCTGATCCCATAGCTTGCTCTGCCTCTCGCCTTGGCCACTCTTTCCCATACCGCGTGCCACAATGCAGCCAGTCGTCTCTTTCACTTGCTGATAGTTCATAAAAGCCTACCGTACTATGCTCGGACATCTCTCACCTGTGTGTGGACTTGTCAAGCCGCGCGAGCTCTTCTCGCCGTAAATGATCATCATTCTCCCATATCAGCCCAATCTGCCAAACGTAATCTTTGTCGCAGCAGTGGAGTGGCGCCAACTAACTCCTGTAGCTAGAAAGATTCGGATGCTTAATCAGTGGACAGCTGTACCGGCAAAGGCGCCCCGAACCGATGAGTCCGCGCCCCCGCCTCCGCCGCCGCTGGTTTCATGCCGGGGTCGGTCCAGGGTTATCTTCACGACAGATGACCTCACTCGTCACATTGTCTTGTCGGTGAAGGTTTTTGTTCCATCCAGGTCTTTCCCGCTGGCGTCGTCCCAACAATGTATTGTGCTCAAAGTCCAACCCCGGGCTGCCTCACGACCGCGTTGGTGGCCGGCCAGCTATTTAACATGTATAACATGCCCCATCGACAACATTTTCACTCTCACATTCACCTCAGCTCCCAGCGTTTTTCTCATTCTTCCTCATAACCACCAAACCCAACTTGGCAATCTGTCGCTCATTTCATCCCAACATTGTTCCATTGTGGAATTGCCATTGGCTGTCACCTTGCATATCTTACAAACACAAGCACTGCGTTCTTTAGCCCACAGATTGATCATTCTTTGATCATTCAATCTTTTATCTTTGCACATCTGTTTTGCTTTAATACGCCCCTGATGGACTCCGATCCCAACGTATCGTCTTCCACTGACACCACTCAGAGTGGTCAAGACATGTACGTCCGTCATCCCCCTGAGCTGCGTGCATTCCTAACCCTGTGGCAATCTAGCCTGAATAATCACGGACCGATGCTCAGCAGATATATTTACGACACAGAATCTTCCGTTCATGAACGATTGGTGCAAGGGTCAATTGTGCTCCAAGATGACCCCAATGATGCACAAGGTGATTCCGGAACGTCTTAGTGGCGTCAATGCTTGACACGATGTCAAGACATATCTGCAGGCAGGCTTACCAAGAGGTTGGGTCAGCCAGGGCCTGAGCGAGCTGGGGACTGGGCCAGCGTTGCCGGGGAGGGGAAAGCTGGATGTTATGCCAGGACAAGCCAAACGACCCGCAGGGGGCAGCGGCGGTGTGTTTTGGAAGAGTCTTCATGTACGAATTAATATTACGAACCCACCATAATTAAAACCTCATAATACTATTGACGTCAGCTTGCCAACACTCCTCTGACCCCGTGATGCATTTGTCGTTCATCGCTATAAGCTTCCAAGGTGAATGTGGGCAAATATGAATCAGACCCTGATGCGGCCCTGCAAGGTCATCCGTGTTAGCATTTAATTAAAAATGCAAGGGGAACGGAACGAACTGCGCGGAAGCAAGTCTTCCCGCTTACCTTGACCACCGGAGAAGCCAGCGGGTGGTCTGCTCTTGCGGCCATGGCAGCCACCGTTTCCCACATGCCTCTTTGCGGCCCATGCACTCCTTCGTCTCCTTCACAGCCAGAAGTGTAGCACCCCAATGCCCCATCAGTTTTGCTGGCCAGGCAGATTAGCCCCCCGCCCCCCAAAGCCGATGTGTGCCCATTGCGGCTATGTTGGTTGAGAGAGGCGCAATGAGTTGGTTGAATCGAAACCCCGGCGACCAAAAGTCGATTCACCAGCCAGGTGTACTACACGCGTCCTGCCGGGCCATCAATCCCGCGGTGCGCTGGCCATTAGCCCTGCCAGTGACCCGGACGCTCAGTCCCTCTATCACGATCCGCGCCAGCTTGGGCCCCCGGGAACCCTCTGGCAGGCAATGGTGGCTCGGGATGTACCGGACCCTGACATTCACAGGGATTGGCCCTGTAGGGCCCTGCAGGGCCCTGCCGAATCGAATGCGGGGGTATCAGATAACGTCCAGAAGTATCGTGGTGCACCTCCAGTTGGCAATGATGATCTTGCTCGGTGCAACACACAACCGGAGTTGCCGTGTGAGCGAAGAGAAGAAAAAAATATGAATGAGGCTTCTGGCATGGGGCCTCAGCCAATCAGACTGCGCATTGCTCAGACGACGATGGCGTCAGCGTTGAGAGTCGCTATCCGTTATTTTTTCTTTCTTTTTTCGCTTCCTGACGTAGGGAGGGTTCTAGAAGCTCAAAGCCAGGCTTTGGACTTATCTCAGCCCTGTCCTTAGTTGCCTATTTTTAATCCAACCACACCCTGTTTCTCGTTATCTCGTCCCAGCTGGTAGCCTGGGTGGCACCTTCCCCTGGAAATATTCTTCTTCTCTGGCAATGGGAGATTACACCTTTGGCCTGCAAATCACCAGGGGGTGAGCGAAAGTTGGGCGGGGTAGTCTAAGGGCAAATATCGAATTAAATCCCCGTAGGCAGATTGACGAGGTGACGCGTTGGTAAGATAACGACAAGGGGTCGTCTGGACACCGCCATTGCAGGTGGTCTAGAAGAAGAATTCACCGGCCAGACAATGGGAAATGTATCATCACCAACCCTTGTCAGGGTGGAGGGACTGGGAGTTTTGGATTTTGAGGCCATCCTCACTCAACCCTGTCACTCGCAAGCCACTCGCCACCCGGGCGGTGATGCCCACCTCCGACCAGGTATTTTCAGAGTCAAGGACCGAGTCGAGGGACCAACATGATGACCAGCAGGTGTAGCATAAGCATGGGTTTAACCACGTTTTGGCCAGATTTCATTATGGACTGCACCGTATGTTTGCGACTTGTTCATCACTGACAATCGCTTTCACCCGCATCGTCATCCGGCCGTCAACCGACGCGCTCGCAACACGATTGCCGCATGTCATCCGTTGGCACAGCCCGCACAGCTCTCATCCAAGATTACTCCGAAGACGTATGGGAAAACTCAATAATACGGACCATGTCTGGCAGTAATTTGCCATCGAGTGGTAAAGGGTCAAAGCAAACGGAGAGGAGCACTAGGCGTTGTACACGTCAACGACGTCAAAAACAAAACAAGCGGCGATGCGTTTCGAAACATCACGTTAGGTCATAATGGTGAAAAATTTTCCTCGGAAAGGAGGCTACGCGAAATTAACGGAACATACGTGTCTTTTTTTTCGTTTGCCTGATGCGGCGCAATGTGCGAACCAAGGCGAACCAAATCATCAAGGGCTTGGAAGGCTGGCGGCCTCGGCCTCCGGCCACTTTCCCAGCCTGATTTTGGCAAAGGGACCGACAGGGAAGTTGGCGTCGAAAACTCGCGCAAAACAACTTCGTTCGCCCTTACGGACTCGATACAATGGCATCGCTCTCGGTCACACGCTCCGCCGACTCCCCAATGACTCCCGGTGCAATTGGGAAGGCTCGAAGCAAGAAAGAGCCTGCTTGTCACAACCAACAAATCCATACGAATATTGGCTTGCGGGATTTCCTCTGCTTTCAAGACCTGTCCCGGAAGCTGCTGAGCCAGCCTGCCACGCTTGGGTGAACATCAATAGCACTCTCGCCAGCAGCAACTGCCCTCGATCCCTTCGATACTACCCTGTCATCACGATTGGCTCGTTCCCAATACGAATTTTCGGCATCTACAGCCCCCATACTCGGCTCTGGTCCAGTCATGCCCCCAGAGTGTGCATTAGAAGCGGCATCCAGCGCGGCCTGCCATCCTCGCCTAAGCACCCGTCAGATCTCTACCCAACCATCGGGACGCTTACTCACATATTCATCACCTGCATTGACAGCAGCAGCAACGTCTTGCTCCTTTCCAGATTGGAGAGCAGGTCCTTGATTTCACCCCGCGTCTCCGCCGCAGTCAGCGTCACGAAAAAACGGTCGAACCCGCCCTTTTGCACCTTCCTGTCAACCGTCGCCAGCTTTTCGCCGACTGCCTGAAGCGCATCGTTACAGTTGCTCACATCCACATTTGCCGCTTCGCTTGCTTTAATCTGGTCCAATATTACTTGCAGAGCTGATAGCTCGCTGCTCAGCGCAGCAATCTCCGCCGGCACGGCCTTGCGATTCTCGTGGAACTCGTAAACGATGACGCCGACTTGAGCAAGGACCTTGGCGGCATTCAGTGCAGTAGATGCAATGGAAGCAGGCTCCATTCGGGCGGCGCCTAGAGGCTGTATTCAAGATTGTGTTTGCAGTGAATGGGCTCGCTGGGCCAAAACTGCGCCGGATAAATTGTCTCCAAGCCTGGCTCGGAGGGCATCAAGGCAAATAGTCCGCCGAGGCAGCTTGAGCCAATTCTGCCTTGATGGCGCAGCCAACTTAGCGCGACCAGCTCATGTTCTAGCCTCAACGCTCCGCACAGCTGAATTTTATCCTGAAGAGGGCACAGAGTGGATGATGTTTTTATCGGAACAGGTAAATCGTAGAGGAAGGATACAGGCTCTTTGTATTGCATTATCGTTCACTCGATCTTGTTACAATACAATTTATTTGGCCATCACGATCGCAGCATCATATGTATCTGCATTTCCAGCGACCTGGGCGCTAACGCAATCCAAATCGGTAGTCCATGCAGCTAGTCAAGGCATACATCACAGGTCTCAGCTGGGGCATGCATCCCATTGCCGAGAATTAAAAGGTCCACGCCTTTCCCCTCTGCAGACCACGAGGTTCTTCGTGATCGGATCGAGCCATTTTCCGCATCAAGGGGAAACATTACATCACCACCATGGCACATATAAACAGATTGAAAGAGGACCATGTCCTGCTTGGAGACTTGGACATTTCATTCAGACGTACTGTCCGGGTACCAGACAACCAGCAACTCTCAAAACTCCCGCCAAGTCTTGGAAAATTCCCCCTGTTCCAAGTCAAGGACTATGCGGACAGGCTACCCCCAGAAATGGTCGCGAAAGGCGGTATTTTTATGCCCATGTACCGTAAGCAGCCCTTCCAGGTGGTGCTTCCGCTGGGCTCAAGTGTCTAACTGTGGGATGTGAATACCAGAACGCGAAGCGATGTGGATTAGCTTCAGATCAACAAAGCGATACGCCATCAAGGTTTACGTCGGAGCCGTTAACGCCGTTTCCGGAGAGCCTGCCGTTGAGAACGCAGCCACGACGTTGCGAAGAAGGCAAAAAAGGAGTCAGGGAAAGTCAATCCAGGACTATGTCGTCTTGCCGGAACAGAGGTGGCTTGATGGGATTGCCAATGAAGTTGGCCAAGTGAGGCAGTTTGTCGCCATGCCCATGGGATCGGGGCACTCTGTGGAGGCTCAGGTCACGGGCGAAGAGGTGGTAGGCGGGATACAGTTCGAAATCACGCCCGAAAAGGAGATCCCGACGCGAACCATCTTTGTGAAGACGGCCGAGAATAAAACATACACTTTAAGTGTGGAAACTAGGGCAAATCTTATGGATCTGAAGCAAGCCTTGTATAGGCGGGATATATTGCTCACAAACTTTGGTTCATACTATCTTCTCTTCGGTGGCAAGGTTCTGCAGGGTGAGTCCAATCCGGCTTCTGCCGTTTGACAAGTCATTATCTCATCATGCTTTAGATTTTGATATATTAGAAGAAAGAGGAGTACAAGAGGTATAGGTTTCACCTAACGCTTTAATCTGCGTCCGCTGACTAACTTGTGCCAAAGGGCTCAACCATTCACCTTATTGTGCGCATGCACGGTGGAATGCTAATCTGCATCAAAACTTTGACGGGGAAGAGGATTATTTTGGACGTAGAGTCGTTCGAGACAATTAATGATGTCATGCACATGATACAAGACAAAGAAGGGATCCCCCCTGATCAGCAAAGCATTATTTTTGGGGGAAAACGTCTGATAGATCTCAACGCCAGCTTATCTAGCTGCGGTGTTCAGAAGGTACCCCTTGAATCTGACGATTGGCTTTTGGTAAAAGAAATACTAACATTATGTTGCGCTCAGGACTCAACTTTACATTTGGTTCTGAGACTTCGGGGTGGCGGAGAGAGCAAGCCGCGCAAGGAGCAAGCCGGGGACGAAATGAACCTGGCTCCGGGAGGGCGCATCGAGCAAAACATTGTCCAGGATCGCACAATAGGAACAACGAATGGGTCCCCAAGCTCTTCTCTCCGGTGGGACACGGAGAAAACTTTCACCTTCAATGTCCAAATCCTCAACACGGCTTCATTCTCTCGCGTCACCGGGATCCCTGCGCCAAGCACACCGATCAATGCTGCGGCGTACGCCAAAGCTGGCTTTCCCTTCTTCTCCACGGACGAAGACGAAACGGTTGTTTCTGGGCAGTTTGACGGCCTCAGGTCCGTCGGGGAGATTGACGGTAAACAGGATCCCACAATCGAGCCGAGGGTGAAACAAATTATGCCTCTTCGCCCTTTGTCCAAGATATGGAGGTTGGCAAAACCGAGCTTGCGATCCAAAGACTCGTCTCAGGCGCAAGAAACTGGTGGTTCATCAGAAACGCAGGCATTCGTTTCTTCACAGTATACCCCTCTCGCGCCAACTGCTCAGCCGCCTGCGGTTCACACTCCTGTTCGTGCGGCTCTGGGACCAGACTTCTTTAATGCTGCGGGCCCCCGCAGACCGTTTCGTTCATTGCAGGACTTGGAGAGGGATCTGGGTAGGTTGAGCGTTGTGTCATTTTCTTGAATCGACTATGCCAGACATGAGCGCATGAATAGATTTATCAGCATCCTTTAACCCCCCATGCTTTCCATTTCGGATCCAACCACTGTGAAGCTCCACTGCGCTAGACCAAAGCTCGCTGCCGAGGCTCTGCTCAATATCAGACGTGAGACTGGATACGGGGCGAGGCAACTGACTGCAGTTACTCATACCCACCCATTGCTTGGTCACGACGTCGGCTGTGTAACGAACACTGGATCTGCCGGCCGGGTCAGGATCCCCCTGTTTCTACTGCAGGAACTAGTAAGCATTTCCCTCACTACGGTACGGTCTAGATTCAGGTGGGGGCTGAGCTGGGCCAACGACGTTCGAACCCAACTATGTAAAGATCCCGTTTTTGCATGCACCTAGTGCACTGCATGCACTCCAGACAACAACTGTTTGGTGCGCAGACAAGTCACGCATTCAAACCACGATGCAGCTCGAGGTTCAGTCGGAAACCCTCTATGCCATTGCGTTTTGGGCAGCACAGCATAAAGTTTGAAGACCTCATTGACAGTTGTCACCCTGTGTCGATCATCACTGCCCGACCCCCTGCTCAAGGCTGAGGCTTGAACGGGTTGGTGTGCTACCCCGCCATTCTAGGGGGGGTGGGAAGGGTATGGATGACCTGCGTATCTTTCCCACGTGCGGTTATGTCATCAGCCACCGGGGTTGCCGTTTCAAAAGGGTGTGGTTGCGGTTCACATTTACCTCGCTGAGGATGCCCAATAACACTCACATATCCAGCGTCTCGCTACCGCTACTTCAGGTCGGATGCGCCGGCGTTATCGGAGTTATTTCCAGCTCAGCTCAGGATAAAAGATCAATTATGGCAATCATGACTATTTGGCATTGGTTAATTTTTTGAGGCCAAAAGAGAAGCTGATTTGTTGCGCGAGTGGGTTCATGCATAAGGGCTGAAGCAATAGACGCGCGCACACCATTAAATTCGGTGACCATTATCAACTAGCTTTGGCGATGGGCAATGTGCCGTGTCACTGACATCAGCGCGCCTCAATCTTTACACGGGATTCCCATTCCGATTTCGAAACCACCAATCTGAGATGGTATTTGGAAACGTCCGTCCCTCAGCCCGGTAGCCGTTGGGCGGGGAGAGCAAATAGGACAAATCGCTTAGTAAACGCATCGCCACTTAATGCCAGCAATTCCCATCAACATTCACATGTATTCGCGCCCAACGCACGCTAACTCAGCCTTGGGCCGGTCCTGTGATGCTGTACTTGGGCGTATATTTGCTGGCTAAATCTCGCCATCTCACCAGCGGCAGGGCTTTCGAAAGAAAAAGACTTTACTGGTCGTCGGGCACGCCGAATGACCTAACCAGGACCCAATGGTGAGAATGCCGTCCCTATCGTCAATGGAGATAGACCTTCCCGACTATCCACTCACAAACACGAATCTATCGGGGCTTCGGTATTCCTTACCTTCCCCATCGCTTAGCCCTTCTGTTTGACAGCCGAGGGAGCCATTTGAATCAGCCACTTCGTCACGCCCAGATCAGCCTCGCAGAAACCCCACGTCGGGAATCTGAGGTCGTCCTCCGCTTTACCCCCATCTTCCCACCTGTCGGCATGGGTTCTACCACAGTCGGCCGACAATGCCAAGAGAGCGACCGTTCTAGCCAGCACCTCATGAAAATGAGGACCGGCCGGTGAGAGACTTGCGGCATCACCACAACCTTCTTGTGCTTCTTTGGGGGCTAAGGCATAATGGCCCCCAGACTTGGTTTCGAAAGCACTAGTGTCTTGCCTTGGGCCCTCAAACTCAGACAGGCTCAATCGGGCGCGGACACTCAGCAAACATCACTGCAAGGGAAAAAGAAGCTCGAGGCTAAGCGTTTCTCGCCACCACCGGAGATGAGACATTGGTTTCAACTTCTACCTGTTTCAATCAGCGATGAGGCCATATGGGGGGCACGGCTGAGGGCGGTCGAGGTTGATAACCTGGGGAAGTTGGGGGTGACTATGTCGAACATTGCCGTGGCTTATTGGACGTCGCTCTACACCGATCCTGTTACATGCGGAAGGTGTGCTGCATGAAAAGTAATTCGTGCGGCAATATTCAGAAGTGAGGCTTCGCAAGGCGGAGAGCAACTCAGTCAGGCCTCGTCTCGAGCCACGCGACCCGAACCCAAGCATACGTGGTTATTGGTGGCTCCCACGACGGACACGTCACTTTTCTTTCTTCCAGATGATAAGCCTTGACCGTTTTCCAGCCTGCCTATGCATGTCAAGCCGTACACGCATCCTCAGTATCGTGACGTGCATAGTTGACCGGGCTGAGGGATGAAGGATAGGCAACACGTCACATCGCACCAAGATGAGGCCCGATAGCCAACGATAATAGCCGCATAGGGTTCGGTTATGCACTTTGGCCTTTATAATGGGACACGCTCCTGCTCACCCACTCTCCTTTTCCGTTCCTCCATCAGCAAAAGCCGCGATGGAGCCCCAGCCAGCAAATGCCCAGCCACACGTCCTTGCCTCCGCGCTGGCGTAAGTTCTCACCCATCCCACTCGGCAACTGCCCTGCAGCGAAGAGGTCCACAACTAACCATGTTTCCCCCTCAGTGATGGCCTCTCCTTTGGAGCGTGGCTCTATAACACCGACAACATGGCAGATCGCCTCATCCGAATCTCGATGGGCCTCGTCGAGCCCGGGCACCGGCTAGTTTATACGGGGGATGGATTCACGGAAATTAAGACAACAGGGAGGCGCTAAGGCAACTCCATCATGGCCGAAGTCAGACTCAACAATCTTGTTAAAACACATGGTTTTAGCCAGGCGTTCAAAATGGTTGTGTGCGGAGGATGGCATGGATCCAAGCACTGGCCTTTGGCAGCTCGTTCCATTACGGAATGCATTGATACAGGATTCAAAACTCAAAACGTTCGCTCGGTTGCTTTCGAAGATCGGGCCCAACAACATAATTGTTGGAAACGAACCCGGATTCGCGGGGGCATCAACAGTATCCTTTGTACTTATAGTATACGTTATTCTATCACATTCTTTAGTTATTTCATCACAACTGAGACTTTCCAACATTTATCAGGACACACTTGGGCAAGCACCCAAAGTGACCTACTTTGCTATGCTATCCATGTGCTCGTAGTCCTCGTAGTCTTTTCTAGGCGCTTCATTATCTTATTCCAGTCGAGTTTCTTTTCGACTCTTATCGACGAGTAATTTACCAATGGCGCATATACATATCTACTATAGGCTATCGCCTCGGGTACGCCAAGATAGTGACTAGTCATGACCAAGTGAGGCCAGCGACTCCCGGCCAGGCACTATGGGGTTTAGTGCGGAACTGTCTTGTTAGCACATCCAAAACGACACTCTTGCATTGATCCCGACCCTGTCGGCGAATAGATTCATGTCCCGCATCTAAATCAAGCCAACGGCTTGCTGCACGAAGGGCCTGGGGTTGTCTCGGGATGACATGTGCACCGGAGGCTAATTGGAAGCACATGTGTCAAAGACGCATAAATTCCCCCAACGGGCGCCACACCATGTTTTACCCGCTGGGAGAGAATGTTCGGTAGAAAATTTTGCAACGGCCACGCTGTGGCTGATGATGTGACTCTGGCTGAGGCATGCCGCATGCAGCCTGCCGCGGGCGGCAGACGTCTTGGATTGTCTTGCCGAGCTGCTGGATCCGCAGCCCGGTTAGAATTACTTCTGTATCGGACAACCAGCTCGGCAGAACTACCGGTTCAGTAGTTTATATACAGGAAACTTCACATATAATGCTCCTCTGGGTCCGCGAATACCCATGGGTTCCGGGGACACGAGATCAGGGCGGTTGAAACCAAGGAATGGTGGATTGAAAGCAAAATACACGATGAACGAGCCAAACAAGCCTAGCTGAATAATCAAGGGTGCATAGAGTGTCATTGGAGAGCTTGCATGGAGTAGATTGACAGGAATGGCTAGTGGTGGCGAAGTTTCCCTCCAGCACCCAGAACCAACTGCAGCTGCTATAGGTCGTCCCTCAAGCACGACAACTGTTTATTGCGAACGATGCGAGCCATCGAACAAGGCAATTGATTCCAAGACACAGTTCAATGGTCAAGCACAGTCCCAGACCCATCGAATGTGCTCAAATCACGATAGTGGACTGCAGTGTCCAACTCAATGCTCCGCCACTCCACTTCACCGCGTTGGCCCTCGCGAGCAACAATGAGCACAAAGCGTTCAAAGCAACCAGGTGGACACTATCGTGGCCCTCTTAATGGTTTGATCTCCCATCTTGGTTGAACCAGAGAGTTGGGCACTCAGACCTATCATGGACAGGATCAGGCTATCCGCCTTCTGCCTGACATGGCCCAGCAAACAGCTTGCAGACTGCAGCATACTGCCTATGAGCGATTAGTGCTAAAACACGCTTGAAGCGTCTCACTTTAAATCAAGTCATTTCAGGTTGAGAATTTTGCAGTCTCGTGCCGTATCCCGTTGCTTTTTTGAAGCCGCAACGGTGGCAGCCATGCTTGCTTCTCAAAGCCTCGGAGCCTCAAAATGCGGGACAATGACGAAGCAAGACACTGGCTCATTTCCAAGCTATCCGATCCGTAGCAAGAAGCAAGTCGCTCGCTTTCAAGGGTGCGCTAAGGCAGTGTACCTATCATTGGTCATAAATCAGGCTGCGCTATCAACTGCCGGCGACAAGTCATGCTGCGGCTCCCATATGGAGGGGCATAGTCCTACACTAACAAGTGCTCAAGTGACCAACCAGTAAAACATAAAATAAAAAATAAAAAGCAGCTGCGCAAACTCAGGGGTTCAGGGGCTTGCATGCTTTGGTAGTGTTGGGAAGCAGTTGAGGCTCTGTCCCAGCGCCGTTTTGCGTACAGCAATCTCGCCGCCATATTTCCAAGCCCGCCTTTGACGTGCCACATGGTATCCGCCTGTGACGCGAGATCGATCTATTCCACAATGATCGGGGCGGGATAATTAAGCAGCCAACCGGTGGCGCACCGAGATCGGTTCCAGTGCGATAAGGCTAGGCGGCTTTTCGCCCTACAAGGCCGGCTTTCGCTGTTTTTTTTGCATTTCCTAGAACCACTATAATGCGAGTATCAAGGCGTAGCAAAATACTGGCTGAGAACCGGGCGGGTTTGCGGCCGCCATCAAGTTCACCAGGTATGGCTCTACGGATTTCAGATGCTTTGCGGCGGGCAAGCACACCCAAGGCTTCGCCCTGTCCAAGTACCCGTCGAGTCATGATACCACACCTGCCAGTAGTCTGAAAACCCTTTTATTTCTTTCCTTCTTCTTCTCACCAAGTGAGACACGGCAGGAGGCACGGCAGGAGGCACTGCGTAGGCAGCACCCTACATTTTTGCTTGCCACCGGCCTTGGATCGCATTTGATTGCCTCAAAACATGGACCGTTGCTTTTTTTCTTCTTGATGATAAATAACCGTTTGTGCCCTGCGAGCAGGGTCACGTATGGGCATGCTGCGCAACTCACTCATTTTGGGGTAGAGCCGAACCACCAATCTCTTCCTCTTTGACTTACAACAAACATTTAATTACTGGTACCATTGTCTTCCATTTTGCACCGTCCACTAGCAATGAGTTCTCTCGACAAGCGTATCCCCGCGGACCCATCTTCAACCAACCCCCGGCCAGTGCTTGGGGACCAGGCAGGGTGAGCCCAACACAGTCTTGACCCGCGTCCATGCTCAAAGTAAAGCTCTAACGGCCCTTTTCTTTTGCTCTATAGAACCCAGTCCTCAAGCTCCATGCTCGGGACCTTCGTCTACAACACCGATACCTTTCCAGACCGCTTGGTCCAGATATCCAACGGCCTCCGAGGAACCACGGCTGCTGCCACTCAGGCCGCGACCAATAGCAATGGCAACAGCAACAACAACCCGGCAGCCGGACTCAGCATGGATTAATCACAAATCATGATCCGAGTCAAGGTGCAAAATGTTGGTGCTGAAATCTAACTTGCGTGTTCCTGGGTCAACTCCTGGTCGTCGCTTTGGGTGAAAGCTACAACAAAACGCACCAAGGGTTGGACAAAACCCGCCATCTTCTGAGTTGTGTTTGAGGGATTGGCAATCCCCCCGCCTTTATTAGATGGCCTTATATACCCTTGGACATAATTCCAAGTCTTTGCTACCACACACCAGAAGAAGACACTTCAACCCAGGGGGGTCCTCGCTCTCGCCCTTCCCGACGTTCCGGTTGGCAACGTCTCAATTACATTCGAAGTATTATTATCTATTAAACACCCCGGTCTTTAATTCAACTTCTCACCTTACCCTCTCAACGTCGCCTCAGCCCAGCAGCAAATGGAAGGCTACCGATGTCCTAACGTTGGGAATTGAGCGTCCAACTTTTGGCAGAGTTGCCGGGAAAGATGAAAGTACTGCTTGTTTCGGGGAATTTTTGTGCTTCAAATTTCAGTTTTCTTTTCTTCGTTTTCCTTTGCCCGGTCAGAGTTTCTATCCCGTCCGTACATACCTGCACCATGCTCACACAGCTCAACCCCCACTTTCGTGGACCAAACGAACATGAACCAGGGTCAAGAAGCAGTTACATCAGTCGGATCACATGCAAATAGTCAACATTCAAATAAAAGCTTGGAGACAGGAAATGATGCGTCTATTTTTGCGCCTCGTGATGTACATTGTTGTTGCACACGTATAATTACACAGGATTGGACCTCTCCTAGTACATTTGTCGCCTTCCAACTCGTTTCCAGAATCATCATCATCAGCAGCGTTTCTATTGCGCGTTTGCAGGAGGTGGTGTAGATTTTGGCTCGACGGGCGCCGGCGTCTCTGCAACCTCTGATACGCCGGCATCTTTGAGCGCGCTCTGCTTCTTCTGGGCAATGACGGAGCCCAATTTCTCCAGCATCTCGTCGGTGAGCTCGGGCTCTCCGCGGGCGGCGCGGATCTCGCGCTGCATGGCATGGAACTCGTCCAGGGGTGTCTGCATGGACAGAACCGATTCCTGCCGGGCCTTGCTGGCCGCCTCTTCGGCCTCCTTCCTCTGGATGTACCAGTTCTCGTGGCGTGTTCGGAACTTGGAGTACTTGTTGCGCAGCTCATCCAGAACCTGCTCAGGCATGGGTGGCGACATTAGGTTGTAGTAGAAGCTTCGATTCTCGACATTCTCGCGAATCGTATCAATAGCGTGCGTCTGGTATTCGGGGGCCTGCACCTCGGGCCAAGGAATGACAACGTTGATGCCGGGAACCACACGATCCCACTTCTTTCCATGCTCCCATCGGTCAAAGGTCATGTTGGGAGACTTCATATTCGGAGGAATTGCCTTGAGCTGCTGAATGATGGTGTCCTTGGTCTCTCCAGTCTTGGGGTTCACGAGGGGGAATACGAGGCGGATTGAATCGATGGCGAGGGGCATAGGCGCCGAACGGCTGTCGTTTCCGAACATTCCGACAGAGATTGCCTATATGAAGTTGTTAGCATCAAGGCCCCCAATAGCAGAAATACAGAAACATACCCGGTGGTATTTCTCCAACGTAACGTGACCAGTCTGGAGGTTGATGGATCTAATGCGATCAATCTTGCCCTTGTCGGGGCCATCCATAAGAACCACACGATCCTCAACAGCTAGGTTGAACATCTTAACACCACCGGCCCAGGCGCACCTCTTCGCAACAACCTCGGGGCGGGGTGTAAAGAGACCGTAGTTGGACCAATCGGTTCGGACTCCCTCCGCAAACATGCCATAACTGTTGAAGCCCAGGTCACGCTTGGGGGCGATAGGACCCATTTCCCAATCCTCCTTGCGGGCGCGGCGCGCATCTAGGAGGTTCTCGCGGACCTCTGAGACGGCATTTCGCAAGGCCTGTCGGTTTCGAAGCTTGTAGTTCTGCAACTCGGACTCGGTTCGTTTCTGCGCACGGCGGCCGGCCTGGCGCTGGGCCTGGGCAACCCGCTTGGCGAGCTTCTGCATGACGGGACTGGGGTGTCGAACGGTAATTGAGGGGATTCGAGAGCTCTAGCAACCCATTGAGCGGAATTGAGGTGCCGGCGCCGAGCTATCACGAGGGCGTGGTGATGGATTTCGTGGTGGAGTGGGCTGTCTGTCGTGTGGAAATTCTTGCTGTGGCGCCGATATTGTGGGGTTGTGGGATTACTGCATACTGTATATCTGTATATTTCACGCGCTCCAGCCACGACCCCGCTATCTGTGAGACAAAGTGGCTGTGCGATGGTCGTGATAGCTTCATTACACGTCATAACCTCAATTGATAGCCTCAATTGCTTGAGAAAAGACAATTGTCTGCGTAATCAAGGTTTGCTGCCCTTTGTGAGTCGATTTAATAATTGGGTTCCCTGCCGCCAATATTCCAATCAGGTGATTGTTTTTATATGCCACACTGAACACCAATCCAATTATCAAAGCGTGTGCCATGCGATTCAATGCCAGGTCAGGATGTATGATAAGAGGCCATCACCATTGATCCCGGACATTATTTATGCTTGGTTGTCCCAGCAAATGTACAGTTACACCGGGGACGGTTGAAACTCCCCGGAAGCAAGGCAATTGCGTAGGGGCCGACCTTTATTACAATTTGCATGAGCATTGGGCCACACAGCAATCACGTTGTGCTAGAAAAAGCAAATAGACAAGCGAATGACACCTGATCTCTGCACCAACCTTGCTCAAGTTCCGGCCCATGCTGCGTCCGGAGGTTTTGTAACGGAGAATCGGGACCAGAGATAAGCACGTGCCCTGGCCTCAGGTTACATAGGACGGGTCCATATCCGAGGTGGCTTCCCAGTTTCGCTGAACTTGGTGAGAATGCGGATGGATAGGGATAGACATGATCTCGGCCAGTCAAAGAGAAATTTCAGCTCAGCAGGGTCTTCTGCGTCGTACCTGAGCCACGCGTTCGTCATCCGCAATACGAACTCGGAGCGAGGTTCTGGAGCGAGGGCAACTGAGACAGACGATTAGTGCCTGAGCCTGCGTCCTAGCATCCACTGGCATGTCCCGAGGCACGCATGACTAGGTCTGGTGGGAGCGTTCGCCGTGGTGGAATTGAAGATCTGACAAGAAGATGCATATGGATTATGTGCCTGCTGTATAGGCCTCCAAGTGCTACGAGTGCTGGACAGGACGGGAGTCCTAGATTGTCGGGTCGGATGTAGGACTTTTCCCCGTCACTGTTTGCCTCCATGTGCCTGTGCATGCATGGACACTACAGGGGCCAGAGCTTGTCCCGGCATCACTCACCCACCGCTCACCCTTGGGCGCAACGCCATACGTAACGTGGCCCAGATTTGGTACGACACCCACGTATTCTATCCGTATTCCGGAGCACTAGATCGCATCACTATGAGAGCACAGCCAACAGCCGGCGCCCATGGTGAGGAGCAGCACGACTGGCGTGAGCCAGAGCGCTCGGGGTAAGCGATGTGAAGAGGGTACGCAGCAAAGCGAGCAGTCATGCAGGTAATAATAAACACCCAGGCAGCGGCAGGGTCTCACATCCCGCCTAGCCATTAAAGATCGGTGGAGGATTGGATGGGACAGATGAAAGGCAGGGTCAGTCGTCAATATCAAACACCGAGCAAATCAACCTTTCCCCCCTTTGCGCCGTGACTTGACGAACGCCTGCTGGCAGCAGACAGCGGATCCCAGCAGGGCATCTCCATCAAGGGTTGAATCATCGAGCTGGACAGGCCAGAGGATGGACCGCACGGCTCCTCCATGGATTGATGAGATGGGGCTGGTTAGCGCCGTCGTGCCGGAATGACACAGGCTTGCTGAGCCACGCTGTTTCAGCCCCAGAACATGGAGCTTAACAGCACTCAACGGAGCAAGGACTACGGCTCTGGCACCGAAGGCCGTGATTAGTTTGGAGCAACAACGACATGGCCACATCAGGACTTGACAGAGTGGGCCACCAAGGACTGGCAGGCCAGGCGCTTGCACGTCAGGCCGATGACAGAATGAAGCGGTCGAGAGCGTCCAAATGAGGCTGAGGTGGAAAAGGACAGGCGAGGGTAGGCAGCCATTCCAGCCAACTGCCGGGAGGACCAACCCGCTGGCTGATGTTGGGGAGATACAGCCAATGCTGACATCAGGCAAGAGAGTATATAAGGAGTGCTGTGTTTGAAGCGCTTGGAGAATTAAAGGAACAAGAGCCCTTGAGTCAAACCAGACGCGTCAATCAAACCACCACGCCCAAGGCGGTGAAACCCCTATCAACAGCGACCCCTTCTATCTTTGTTTGGCCGTTGCTCCAGCTCTCCACCACTTTAATACATCTCGTCATCAACCAGTAATTTCTGGGTCCCCGCTCCAGCCCGTCATCATCACATCAGGACGGAAAGCCGATAACGACATCAGCTGCGCGCTCGAAGGGGTCACGCACGTACAATTGCTCGGCTCATTTCAATACATTGAGTGCATCGCAGCTTGGTACACTGTTTGGCTTGCTTTGTCCGCACACAGGCTCTCCACCGAGCTTTATTTGGCATAAATCTGTCGTAATAACGAGCCCCCCCAGCACGGCACAGCACAAGCACAGCCAAGCTGCCAAACCGGCCGCTGGAGCTTTAGCGGAGGCTCGGTAATTTAGGTTGGTACTGTATTGCACTGTCTGCGCACTGTGGGGATCCACTAATTGCTCGGTGAACAGCGACGACAGTCGCCACTGGCACACCCGCACGCGCAGCGCAAAGGCACCGCAAGTACAGGCACAGGCCCCATTGGCTACCTCAGGATCTCATCTCTCTCGTCGACAGGGTCCCTCGCAAGCGAGAAACAGCAGGTATCATCTTGGTGGTGGTGCGCGCATAAAGATACTTGCATCTAAGTCGTAAGCTCAAACCCAGCCAGTGCCCGTCCGCAGCGGAAAAAAGCACAACGCCCCAGCAACAACAACAAAGCAGCGCCCGTCGCCTCTTCTCGCTCTCGCATTGCCATCTGGCTCGATCGCGTCACAGAAGAGGGCTTGGAGGCTACTGCAAAGCTGCTGCAGCGCGGTCGTCGTCGCGTTGCTGTTGTTGTGTTGCGTGTGTGTTTTTTTCATAGTGTGCCCCGGGCTGCCCGCGATAAATCTGACAGCTTGCTGATTCACGGTGCTAACGTTGAATTTGTTCGTCAGAAATCACCTTGATCAGCCAATTTTGACTTCCTCGTCGCCGTCCCTCATAATCACAAACTGCCCTGCTGGTTGGCCGCGCTGTGGCTTCTGTCCCTGCTGCTACCGTACCAACGAGCAAGGGGAAAAAAAACAGTGCTCGCTCCGCACTGTACGCTCTCCTGCCAAGTAACTCCCCTCTCCACAGGCTCCCCCGACCCGACACGACACACAAGACACTGCACCACGCCGCCGTCCTCTGTCGACTCGCCAGTGACAGCGCCAGCTCCAGCACCCAGCCCCCCATAATAATACCCCAGGCCCAGAGAGGTACCCTCGCCCAACAGGACTCGCTGCTCCGACCTTGTACCTTTTCCCTGGACTGCTCGCCCGCTAGTACCCAGTAGCACACGCATCTGGCTCGCTCGCACCTGGCCCTCGCTGCTCCCTGCACCTTGCCTATTCGTACATTTTTCCTGCCTGGTCCTCCTGCCTTAGCTTTTTTTACCCTTTCCCTTTTTCCCACTACCCGGCCTTAACCAAACCAAACCCCCTTCTGACGTCCTCTTTCCGCGTCCAACTTTCCTCCTCCTTCTCCATCCCCATCCATCCACCCATCGACCCGCAGCCGCCGCTCGCGTCCAACCTCGCAACTCTACTCAACTCAACCTCCAGTCTCGCCTCCATCTCCATCTCCCCCTCCCCAAAACAATCCAACAGACACCATGGCTGAGATCCGCCGAAAGCTCGTCATCGTCGGCGACGGTGCCTGCGGTAAAACCTGTTTGTTGATGTGAGTTGGCCTGAAGCACACCCCCGTCGGCGTCCCCCGTTCTCCAAAGCCTGCCCAGCTTGCCACGCCGCAAAACCTCAACAGCGACGCCCCGGGCCTCTGCCATCGCCATCGTTCAGCTCGCTAACTTCATCTCCAGCGTCTTCTCCAAGGGCACTTTCCCTGAGGTATGAATTGGCTCTACTGCTCTGATTCCGTTTGCCGATCTATTCCCGTTGAACCACTTCCCGATCCCCATCATGACGACGCCTTCGCGACCGAACATGATCCCATCAATACGCTCATCAACCTCAGCCCGCCATCATCGTCGTCGCTCATGCTGACTGATCGTTTCCCCCCCACAGGTCTACGTCCCCACCGTTTTCGAGAACTACGTTGCCGATGTTGAGGTCGATGGAAAGCACGTCGAGCTCGCCCTATGGGATACGGCGGGTCAGGAAGATTACGACCGTCTCCGACCCCTGTCCTACCCCGACTCTCACGTTATCCTGATCTGCTTCGCCGTCGACTCCCCCGACTCTCTCGACAACGTCCAGGAGAAGGTACGAGCCCATCCAAAGCTGCTCCCAGGCAGCTTTACCCCAAAATCCAAAAGCTCCATTTGCAAAGGACCTCTACTGACACGTGCCCCTGCTTGTAGTGGATCTCTGAGGTTCTGCACTTCTGCCAGGGTCTCCCCATCATCCTCGTTGGCTGCAAGAAGGATCTGCGATACGACCAGAAGATCATTGACGAGCTCCGAAAGACCAGCCAGAAGCCCGTCTCCCCTGAAGAGGTAAATACATCCACCATCTCCGTGCCACCGCATCGTGCGTGGGATCCAGGGCTTCGGCCCCATGCCCATCAGATGCTTGGTGCCACGGAGGAGCCCATTTATGCAGCAACCCATGTCTAACCAAACCGTGTCTACAGGGTGAGGAGGTCCGCAAGAAGATTGGCGGTTACAAGTACCTCGAGTGCTCTGCCAAGACCAATGAGGGTGTCCGCGAGGTGTTCGAGCACGCTACCCGCGCTGCTCTCCTGTCTCGCACTTCGGGCAAGCAAAAGAAGCACAAGTGCCTTGTTCTGTAAGCAGGGCAATGAATCGCCCGTGGGCGGAACGCACACCAACCTGTTTCGGCTCGACCTCTTGTGGTAATCTATCATCGTCCCAGTTCACCCTCAACTTATCCCGGCTGTTTGGATGATACGGGTTCGCGGCAGCCAGGATGGCTACGGCTGTCAATGTGCATCGGTTTTCTCAGAATCTGGAGTTTGATATCGTCTCGCTCGCGTCTAGGTTCATCAGCTCAGTCGCCAATACCCTTGTTTAGCTGATGGTTCTTGTCTGGATGAGGGCCGCCACCCCCACTAGGTTCCTATGAAATGGGTATCTAATAAGGGGCTGCACGGGGGGGAGCGGCATGTTCCCTTGAACCTCATCGTTTTTTCTTATTACCAATGGCAGGCGAGTGGGACCTTGTTTTATGTATCTCTGCGTATTTGCGTATGGGGGGGAAGGCGGGCCAGATGTGTATTTTGTGTTGAGGCAGCCGAGGAGGAGGACGAGGATGAGCCGCTCTCGTATCACATCTCCGTCTCTTGCCCTTTGGACCAAGACTGGCCAAGGGCAAGAGATTCGGGAAGGATTACGAGAGAAGGTCTCTGGACAGGTTGCGCGCGGGTAGGAGAATGGTGTGTGTGAGTGGAAACGGGGTCTGGCTGGGCGAACCAAGCCAGGCCAAGGGCATAAATCTTTTCATTTTCTCTCGAAGCCTCGAAACCGTTACTTAGACCATGGAGATGGGACATCTATTGCGTAGGGCCTGCCTGTTTAATCTCTGTTGTTTTTTGTCGACCTGAAATCCGATGGCCGTGGCTTGTCGCGAGTGAATGTGGCTCAAGTGACTTGGTGTGACTTGTCTATCCTATCCTATCTAGGCAGGGTTGATGTGTTGTCGTTGACTCTTGCTCAGTCAGTGCAGGCAACTATGGCAAGTGGATGGCGAATGTGTCGTGTCCATGTGAAAGTGGTCAAGCCGAGCTAGAGGCAAAGTCTATCTACAAGTTGGTATGCCAAGCAGAGTTGAAGGGCTAGGCTGTCGCGTAGGTAAACAACAGGTGTTTGAGGTTGGCACTATTGGGTTGGCTGTCACGGGTCTCGGCGGTAGGTTTCTTTGTGTTGCTGGACAGGCATGACTGGTTACGACATGCCGTCCCTTGATTGCGGGTGGCTAGATATCGGACCTGTAGGCGGGCGAGAAAGCTGGGGTCATGTGCCCCTCGTCCCACCAACGGGCGCGAGCGGACGTATTGCATGGCTGCCATGGCTGCCATGGCTCCCATGGCCTCCCACGGCTTGGTGGTGTAAGAGCACAGCACAGTGCATGGATTGGCGGCTGTTATCGGGCCTGGGTCAGAGGACGGTGAAACGGGAGGCTAGGCGGGTTTAGCAAGCGTGCATATACAGTGCATGTACATGCGCATGTGCAGCGGAGGGAGACGAAGGGAGCCCAAGTGCTGTGTTGAGTGCATAGCAGGCGGGAGCAGGAGGGAGCAGGAGTGATGTAATCCCCCACCTGGTGTCTCGTCGTGGGTGGCCCCCCATGTCTCTCTCTCTCTCTTGCTGGTGTTGTTGTTCCAGCTGCTGTTCATTCACATCATGCTGGCGGCCAAGCTGGACGCAGCCCACTTTTCCCCGATAGGCGAATCCCTTGGAAGCCGAGGGTCGCAGGCTGACTGAGCGGCAAAAGGGACGTAAAGGGCTTGGTGTAGGAAGAGATGTGCACTGCAGCCGAGAACGAAGCAAACCAAAAGAGAGAGCGAGCGGCACCACCAAAAGGCAAGGCGAGCTCGGGCTGCCTTCTTTCTCACCTAGGCGCCGAGGCTAAGTGAGGCTTAGTGCTTGGAGGGGCGGCGGCGGAGAGGGATCGGTTTTAGGGTTATCTTACTTTGCTTGTTAGAGAGGGAGAGGGGGGGGCGCTATCGACGGGCATGGAGGGGGAGGGGCAAGAAAGGGCAAGCCAAAGTCACGTTGGAATGACGGAAGGGGGGGAAGCGGTTCAGGCGGGAGGAGGAAGCGAAGGGAGACAGAGACATGGAGGTAGAGAGACACAGAGACACAGAGACACAGAGATAAAGAGAAAGAGGGAGGCTTCTCGAGAGATGGACCATCAAAGTAACATTCTTGTGGTCGTTTCTTGTCTTACTATGTATATGTATGTATGCATGGAAGACAGGATAACTGAGGGAGTGTCATGTCGACCTGGGGTTGAAACGAAGGACTGCAGTGAGTAGCAAAAACAGTACACAAACGGTTTCTGTCCCCCGCGCCGCCGCCGCCGCCGCCGTCCGAATACATCCCGCCCGTTTCCCTCTCCATCCTCGGCACGCTCCGTTCCCTGTCAACGCCGACCAACCCAGCCCAACCCAACCGTAAACAACTTCCAACCTCCCAGTGTGAACCGCTACTACTACAACACGATGACGGTATGTTTCACGTCATATAAAGAAAAATGGTTCGCCCCTCGAGGAGCAAGGCCTGTCTGAAAGAAACAAGGGCGAAAGGCGTTTGCCGGTCAAAGCCTCGAGGAGCGTGTGCAGGTGGTCATGACTTAGACGGGGCAGTCCTGCGGAGGAGAAGATGGTTAGTCAAGGCATGTATATAAGTGGGCGTGAGCATGTATGATAGGTCGTCTGAGAGGACAAGAAACAGCAAACGTTGGGCATCACGACATGGCATGAGGTGGGCAAGGAAACAAGAACAAAGACTTACAGCGCCGCAGGAGCTGCAGTGCTTGGAGCCATCACCGCTGGCGCCGCACTTGGGGCAGGCGTTGGTGTGGGAGTTGACGAGGGGCTGCATGGCGAATAGAGGGGGGATGGTGTTGCTGAAGGTTGCTTGGTAATGGAAAAGATGTGGTTTGCTTGAGAGATGGAGAGGAAGGGAGAGAAAAAAAGAGGAGAGGGAAGGATGGCGAGAGGGAGAGATTTAAATGAGGTCAGACGAGGCAAAGGCAAGCTTTCACATTTGGCTCGACCCCCATTCGATGCCCCATGCGATACCCTATAACAGCGCGGGACTGGGTGCGTGGGGTTCGCCTTTAGTTGCGAGAACGAGTCCGTGTGTGTGTGAGTGTGTGACCAACGCCCCGTCTTGCCTTGAATAGGCAGACGGACCACTTGGGCAACGACAGAGACACCTCCCGGAAGCGGGGAATTATTTTACGTAGGCGCATTTGCCTCGATCGCCATTCGTCACGCGGGTCGCAACCCACACCTCCTCGGAGTCGCCCATCGCACGTACGACGACGGCGCAGGGATCTCGGTGGTTCCTTTCCCCTCTCACAAAAAAAAGGAAGAAAAAAAACGCCATCCCAGCTTTTTAGTTCTTGTATGAGTTGGTATATATATATCAACACTTATTTTTGTACAAGACCCTCTGGTGGCGCTTACTGACAGGCGCCTCCTGCTGCGTGGGTGGATGCTGTCACGGCCGCCACCGGCAAGTCATGAGCACCTCTGCCGAGCCTGTCACTCATGCGGGCCGTGCCTTGACGTGCAGACGAGGGGGGGGCCAAAAAAAAGTGAGCTGTAAAAAAGGGTGACAGGAAGCGAGTTGGCAAAAAAAAAAGGGGAGAGAGGAAGATGCGTGGGTACTGGTTGGGCGGTCAAGGAAGGGAGGGGAAAAAGGTCCAACGGCCAAAAAAAAAAAACGGCCTCAAAACGTGGCCAGCAACCATCATATCAAATCATATCCATGTTGTATAAAACTCTGTTTATAGTACACGCCTGCAAGCAAATACTCGCTATTATCAACATCAACCAATACACAATCCGATGTAAAATAAAAAATGTAACCGTGACGCAAATGTGTATAATCCATCCACTTACACGCCGAGCTCCGCCCTATGCCTTGTGTGGTCTTTGCGCAATGTGTGTTGCTAGGCTGTCTATCTTTGGCTTGTTTCGTTTGTCCCTTTTTTTTTCGTAATCCGGTATACTAAAAATGATTGTACTGGGGGGAGGGTCTGGTTGCCCTTGCAAATATAATCGTACAGTTAAAAGAAGGGGGGGTACTAGTATTCCACCTCTATCTCCTGAGATGGGCTCAGACACATTCTGCCGGCCCGTCCTTGTCTATTGAATATCGTCAGCTTGTTTCTTTCTTGTTTTCTAGTCGGTTAAAGGTGGGGAGGGGCTCACTGTTCATCATCTTGCCCACCGCTTGGAACACGCTAATCACCATCACAACGGAGCCGAACGCTACAATGGCCCACGCCACGTACGTCCGCCAGCTGCGCGTCGTCAGCTTGATGTAGCACAGCGGCGGCATGATGTAGGCGATGGCCACGGCGCTCGTGGCGCCCACCAGCTCAAACACGACGCCCAGGTCGCACGTCACCAGGCTCAGCACCAGGGCCGTCAGCACGAGGCTAGTGCTGAAGATCAGGTGGCGGTTCATGTTGAAGGGCTCGTCGGGGAAAAAGTACGTCATCATCACCTCGCGGCACACAAAGGCCTCGAGCGGCAGCGTGGTCATCATGTTGAGGCCGAAGCACAGCCGCGCAACGTTGATCAGCGTGTTGTCGGCGGGGAAGTTGTTGAGCACGTTGCCCAGCGTCTTGTCGCCAAACGTCAGGAACCCGCCCAGCGCCAGCACCAGACACGCCAGCATCGACACGCCCGTGGAGTAGTGCGTGATGCGTCGGAAGTTGTCAATCGTGGGTGTCCGTAGCGACCCGTAAATGAGCAACGAGTTGTGGTGGCATACAAAGGCTGTTCGTGTTAGTCCCTGTTACACCCAATAAAGCAAGCAAACGGAGATGGTCGCCGCTTATCCCAGTTTAGACGTACCGAACGAAATAACTCCAATCGCCTGGAAGAAGCCCCCGTTGAAGAGGAGAAGAGGGGGCGTAAAGTTGCCTCGTTCCGCGGATGGCGTGAGGATTCCTTCAATCACCACCGCCAAGACGATGATCAACATGCCGATGAGGGCAAATGTGCTCGCCTTTGCCAGCTATATAGGTACAAAAGCAATTAGTCAATGTCCGTAGAAACTTCAAGAGCGCAGCAGGGGTAGGTAACATCCACCCCAACTCCCCCTATTTTTAGAAATCCTCACCTTTGAAATATCTCGATACAGCGTCAGCGGGTAGCCAATTCCCATCACAAACACCGTAATGGCGACCTGGCGGTTCGTCAAGAGCCCTATGACGGGCACGCCCGGCAGCTCCGGCCAGACGGCCGTCAGGACGTGGGGGATGGTGTCGCCGATGATGACGCCGTAGGCGACCATGCCGCCAAAGGCAAACACCCACTGGGCGACGCTGACGGCGATGAGCCCCGGGCGGCCGAAGCAGTGCTCGACGGTGCCCTGGAAGTGGCTCGTGCCGCTGAGCTTGCTGTTGATGACGATGAGGCAGATGGTCCAGTCGACGATGACGGTCAGGCCGACGAGCAGCAGGATGCCGCCGAGGAGTCCCGCCTGGCGCAGGGCGTAGGGCTGGCCGATGATTCCCGCGCCGATGATGGAGTTGGCCATGTTCATAAAGGCCGACTTGAAGCCCGACTTGGGCCGCCGCAGCTCGTTCTCGGCGCGCTCCTCGGCGTCGTCGAGGGCGTTGGCCGCCGTGATGCTGGGCGCCTCAATGTCCGTGAGCAGCGGCACGCGGTGCGCGCGCCCCGGGCTCGACGGCTCCTCGAGGTCCAGGTACCCGTCCGACATGGAGCGCCGGTGGTCGTGGTGGTGGGCGTCGCCGTTGCTGGCGCCCACGATCTCGGGCGTGAGGTCGAAGCGAACCCGGTTCGGCGTCCTCGGGGTTCTGGGCAGCGAAGCCGTATCATCGTACGCTGGCGGAGGGTCGTGCTTTGCGTGCGCCGCGGGACCGGCTGACAGAAGGTCGTTGTTACTGTGATCATGGTTATTGTCGTCGTCGCCGATTCCGAAGAAGCCGTCGTCGTCGTCGTCGCGGTGCGAGCTCAGGAGGCCGCGGTCCTCTCCGTGCTGGTTCGGGGCGCCATTGTTCCTGGCTTGCGTCATTGTCGGAGGGGAGCAGTGGTAGGTTGGAATCGCGTGCACATTTTCCTGCGTCCCAGTCCAAGTAAAAACAAAAAAAGGACAACGCAGGCGAAGAGGCAATTGTGTCGAAATATCTCGCAGAGGGGTTGTGCGCTCGAGGAAGTTGCGAGTTTAGAGTACGAGATTCGGGGGGGGGAAACCGACTTGTTTGACGTTGAATATCGGTCTAGCTACCGCTTCGTTGCGTTTTGCGTTACGTTGTCTGTTCGCACCCCCGGATAAGGCAGTGCTAGCGCACTACTGGGGGGGTCGTGGTATGGAACCGCCTGGGATTGGCGGGCCCGGAGCGCTAGGGGCATAAATAGGAGGACCCCTGGGCCTGGCTTTTCCCAGCTATCCGTAGCGCCTCTGTATCTACCCACTGAGGGTTTCCGCTGGGGGGGCCGGCCGCTTGGGAAGCTCGCCTCAGCGCTCAGTGCTGTAGGTTATTCCCGAGCCTCAATGGGGCCGCCCAAAGGGTGGTGGTCTAGTCCAGTCCGTGGATGCAGGGGGCGGGGGGTGTTCAGGCCTGCCAACCTACTTCACTTGGATACGAAAATAAAATGGCAGACTTAAACAGAGTTGCCAAGGAGTATCTACATGAAAACATAAATAAAAGGGACTCTTTAACTCTGTGCAAAAATACCTGCGGCGAAATAAACACTCCCCCCAAATATGAAACCTGGGAGGTCAATCTGTCAACTCTCATCTTTAATAATAATAACTGGCTCCTTTTTTTATTTTTATTAAAAGCCCCCGCATTCCGCCCGCCACGCCCACGTTTCTGTCTCTCAACAATAAGTTGGAGCTGCACTCAAAATCCCGAGCAACCGGGTCAACCAACCGTAATAATGGTCTAAATCGGGCGCCGAATTCCTTGCGCTGCTGCTTTCGGTCGTTTTGTTCCACACTGCTCTGCACGCTTATTGACAAAAATACAAAATACGTTCCACTTCGCTAGTTTGACTCTTCAAGGGTCGCCTTGATATGAGACATGACTCGCATGGGCTTAATCAAAGCATCACACATCAATTCACATAAGCGAAAAGGAAAAAAAACAATCAGTTTTGGCCACTTCGAAAACTAGTTTCTTGCATTGTATTTCACTCTATAAACGTGGCCATTCTCAATCGTTCTTTAGCGTGGGCGCCGCTCTGGGCTAAATGTTCTGTCCTCCACAAACCCCTGAGCCTGGGTATCATTTCAGAAAAAAAAAAATCGGTTGACCGTCTTCCAGGTCACACCACCGAGTCCCCATTGTTTCTCCCCCTTCGCTTCGGAGATTCGAGTTCGCCTCGACTCCGCTGGGTTGCTCAATGTTCCCAAGCACGAAGCGCCGTCGTGCACCAGTCTAATGCAGGTTCCATGTGGATGCGTGTGTTTGTGTGTGTGCGTGTGTGATGCGATGCGATGAGTGTGTGATGCTCCTGTATGTCTCTCGGTTCCGGAATGTGCAGAAAGTGGGTATTAAAAAGAATGTATTGCCTGTGTGCCGAGGTCTATGCCTAGGCCATGACGGCGAAAAATGTTATGATACAGAAAGCGAATGTGTAGTAGGCCTGAGTCAGAGATAGGCCGGATGCTGATGAGTCCTTGCTGCTGCTGGTTGACTGGGTCGATCCGCCAGTCGCGGTGCTGGTCGAGACGGATTCCTTGCCCAAACCTGTGTCGACAGAGTTGGTTGCCGTAGAGCCCGAGGGGCTTACACGCGTGCTGCTGCCCGCGTTTTCAGATGCCGTGGTAGTGCCATCGGTGCCGCTGCCATCTGCGCCAATAACGCTCTTAGCGAAGCCTATTGATTACAGTCAGTCCAAGAATCCCCAACTTTACATTCTGCACAATCCACTCACCAATTCGTCGTTTGTCCTTGTCAAAGACGGCATAGACGTTCTTGAGGAACGTGTCTCCAAGAAGCCATGCCCCTTTGACAACTTCGTGGCCGTAAACGTTGCTGGTGCAGGTTCCCGACTTGCTCTTGGGCGAGATCCAATCCTTGGCGGAGATGGTGTACTCCGTGCCGGAAAAGGTAATGGTCAAGTTCTTGTCGCTGTCGCACGGGACCGTCCAGGTCGCATTGTCCGTAGACGAGGCTCCGGGGATGAGGGCGTGGAGAGCCTTGACCGAGTCTCCGGGGCCAAACATGAAAGAAGTGCCGGTGTCGATGTAGCTAGGGAGTCCTCCGATTTTGGCAGCCTTGCCGCCGTAGCTCATGTCGCCAAGCGGAATTGACCAGTCGTCGCCCTCCTCCAAAGAAGTGTAGGTGATGTCACCCTCGTACTTGTCCTTGTTGGTGGCGCCAAACATGATTTCTCCATTGTTGGTGCCGTCGGCGGCACGGTTGAGCGCAATGCTGAAAATGTTCTCACCAATGTCGTGTGAGCTGGATACTGCCGAGAGAAAGTTCTGGTTGGCTCCTGTGTTGAGAGAGAGGCCGAGGATGCCGTCGAAAGCAAAAGAAACGAATTGGTCCGATGTCGTGTCGGCAAGGCCAAACTGGTACTGGAAGCTCATGCCGGCCACCTTGAACGTGTCGTTGGCTAGCTTTCCGCTCACCTTGCCGGATCCATAGGCGATGGAAAATGGATCGGAGCTGAGATCCAGAGTAGAAGAGTCGTCGGTTCCAAAGAGGTTGTGTAAGCCGCATGCTTCGCTCTTGCATCCGGAGCCCATAACCCAGCTAGAGCCAGCACCCGTGTCGACAAGCATGTACATGGTCTTCTTCTTGTCCCCGATTTCAACCTCGACGAAATAAGAATAGTCGGTGCCGTCCTGGTCAATTCCAGCTGTGTACTTGCCGGTGGGAGTCTCGGCTTCCATGACATCGTAGTTGTTGGCCCGCTTCACCACGACGCCGTCGGTGGGGTTGGCGGCCTGTCGCTCATACTTGGCTGTTAGTCGTGCAGCTTGTCGGGCGGCTCTCTCAGCAGGTTGTTGGTTGGACTAGAGGATCAATTAGGTTAATGCAGGGCTAACGGCGCATTCAGATCAAGTGGAACCAACCTCAGCAGTCCTCTGCTTAATGTCGAAGCGAGCAGCATTCTGACTTCTCGTGGTCTTGCTGCTGGATAACACCTTCATTCTAGAACTGGCCAGCTCCGTGTGCCATTCGGGGGCGTAGGGCCAAAAGGCGTGTGCGGATGCCCATAGTGACAAGTGTGCCAGCAAGTCGGCCGGACGCATATTGCAGTGATGGGAGGTGAAGGGGAGGATGAGCGAATCCTCCAAAGGCAGCCTCTTCTAGACAGACGGACGTCGATGATATACCCGTCAAAGATCTTGGAAGAAGCAAGCAGGAGCTAGGAGAGGGCCGTGAGGCTGACGCAAGTCGAACAGCCACTCGGTTACGGATTGTCTTGGAAGCCGGGAGGGGAGGGTGTGTATTAATGTATTAGGGATTATGAGGCCGGCATCGCTCTAGAGCAACGCAACGTGCTCGACTCGACACGAGTAAGATGCCGAGAGGTAGTACGTCAGTGCAGGCCAGGCAAAGCAAAAAAGGTGTGTGTAAGTGCAAATGCGAATGACAAACGGAGCGGACGGCTAATGGATAAAAGCAGAGCAGGCCGGGTCGAGAGAGCGGCCTTGTGGGGAGCCGGGATTCCTGGTTTAAAGCAAAGCAAGAGTGCCCCAGGACCTCGGAATCAGAACGGTGCGCCACGGGCCAGGGATGGGCTGGATTGGATTGGATTTGGATGGATGGAGGGCCGATGGACCGGGATGCTCGGAGGGGGGGATGATGTGGAGGGGCGGGTAACAAGGGAAAAGAAAGGAAGCTGGATAAAAGGCAAAACCAAAGGAGTGATGGTCGCGTCTGAAGTCGAGACAGGCAGACAAAAAAGGTGGAGGAGAGGGGGAGCAGGACGAGGAGGGAAAAGGAAGGTAGAAAGTCAGGGAGGGTGAGGACAATGAAGAGGGGACCTAGAGGTTCAAGACAGACGCAGATGATGGGCCTAGGAGGGAGTAGTCCGTCATGGCACAGGACGCCGTAGCGGCAGTGGTAGCACACGCATCTGGAGTCAAGACATGGCGGTAACAAGGCCAAGCCAAGCCCGGGGACCTCAGACAGCGTCGACATCGCTGGGGCTAGACACCATGACCCCGGTCCACGCAGCCTAATCAGGTTCCCCAGGCCCCCCAGCTACCACCTTGGCTACCTTGTTTGGGAGCTGGTGCTCAGGCTAGCAGCTCCATCATTTTGATAGCCGGTGCCCACTACGAGTCGACAGTTCTGCTGGCTATCACTGCACGGTCCAAGGCCAAAGGGAGAAAAGAGAGAGGCCATGAGGCCATGATCGACCTTTGTTTACACGCTGAAGACGGAATGCGCGAAAATGAAAGAGGATGATGAAGACCACAACAATCCCGCGCGGCTTCTTTTGCCCCACGGGCTCCATGACTGCTGACAGCAGTGACCGACTCTTGCATGCCAGTCAAGTCAAGCGCTTCCAACTGCGTGCCCAGGTTCCCAGAGCCAAGACAAACGCTCTTTCTCCAGGCCAGCGTCCAGGCCAGTGATTGAATGTCAGTGGCCGCCGCACGAGCCCGGCTGCAAGGACCAGGGGCTCCTCTGACCCGCCCAGCCCGCCCGCCGCCGTCGTCGCCACCACCACCGCTGCCGCCAGCGCCCTCGTCCCCCCGCCTGACTGGTCGCCTGTTCATCTCTGTGCTGCAGGGATGGTGGCTGCTCTAGTTCCTCTGTGGGAACATGATGGCCCAGCGTGGGTGGTCCAGTCGTGGCCCCATGGCCGATGGCCGCCTCTCACCTGAACAGAACGGGGCTAGCAGCCAAAACGGCCAAAGAGAGTTTTGGGGACCGTCACAATCAGCATATCGAAATGGTGGTGCCCGCGTAGGTTTTCCCTTGGGCTTGCGCAGATGGTGCACACAATCTCCACGCATGCGTGAGCCAGTGGCCTTCTTGGAGGGCCGCCTCCGGACTTTCAATACGAATCTGCGCATGTAAAAATACCACATTCGTACAGAAAGCGAGGGCTCGGGGCCCGAGATTCCCCTCTTCCGCCTCGTTCTATGCGCCGATATGCTTTTTGGCTCAGAATAGCACACATTCTGCCGCCACCGTCAATGTGCATGTCAATGCATGTTCCCTCCCTCCCTATTCCCCCTCTCGCTACCTCCTCGCTGTGCCCCTCGTGACCCAGATAAGCAGGGTTGCTTGCTAGCGACCAAACTCCCCGAATGATACTCTCTCTCCTTCGCCCGGCGTGCGCGGATTGGACGATCTCCAGGTCGATCGGGAGGCAGATGAAACAATGGCATACAAACCAACGGCCGCGACCATCTGAAAATCAACTCCACACACAGCGTCATTGCGGAGTTGGGGGAGCTATCGACCTTCCGGATTCCCCTGCAGCCAGGCGGCTCCCCCCCTGGGCTAAGCATACAAGTATGCTCTTCGGGTGTTGCACATGTACATAGTTATATCCACCCGTGCTAAAAAGCCTCCCCCGACTTTTGAACTGCACGGAAACGCAAGCAAAAAAGTCAGGACGATGTCGATCAGGGACAATCCCCCTGTTTCAGCGACACGCGCTCGCCGCTGCGGGGTCACCCATTGGTGGCCGTCCCGAGGCTGCGATTCAAACTCATCAACGTCAGCGGGAAAAAAAGAAGAAAACATGTCGCCATTCGAAACTCTAGCTGCAGTCTCATGGCCTTTCCCGCCATGGCGACGGGGGGCAAACGCCACCATGCGGAGCGTTGTTTGGGAGTGAACCCACAAGTCCAATAGCGCGCTGTGATTTGGCTCCCGTCAGATGCACTCACTCGTGTTGCGTGTGCGTATCCGCGCGCTCGCCGATGCTCCGATCCAATGCGAAGGGCCAGCATACGGAAGGGAAGGCGGGCTTGTGCTTTTTTTGCCTTCGGTTTCTTTACGAACTGAATACTCGCACACACGGTCACTTTTTTTATTCCACCTTTGAAATCCTGCAGCCGGGGCCACATCTCCCTCAGAAAGATACCCTTCGGTAGCGGGTTCCGGTCCAATGCAACAGTGAAATGCCGCCTGCTGACATGGGATGACATGCAATCATCTGACCACGGTGCTCCATGTGTGTGTGTGTTTGTGTGTGTCCTTTAACAAGCTCTATCCGTCTCAAAGTTTAGATATAAGGTTGTTTGCTTTAGCCGATGCAAGCGATGGCCGGGAAGGCTTCTTTCTGGGTTCCTCCCAACGAGGCACGAGGCAAGGTATGCATCAAAGAACCCATCGGCCGGTGGTGTTTTGACCTCGTTTTGAGTTGTTCAACTGGATGTGGTCTAGGCTTCTTTGGCGGCCGAGACGACCCCTGTTCAACTTGGACGTCGGCGTTAGCACGTCCCTTCCAAGCCCAAGCCACCCCTGGCTTAGGATCCCAGCGATTGAACCTGACTGGCTGGGAAATAGGATGGGCCAAGGAAATCAACTCATGTGAGTTATGACAATGGCTGCAGGGGAAAAACTACTAGTTTGCAAGCACCAACAGTCCACACAACCACGATATCAAATGGCTGAATCTGGAAGAGACATGGCTCTTCTTGGAACCAACGGCTGCATCAATCTGACACCCCACGAGTCATCAGCACACGGGTGGCGGAAGCACGATGGCAGCTCAGCTCAGCTCAGCTCCAAGCAAGAATTGGATTCGAGATTGAGGTTGAGAGTGAGAATGGGACTCAATTACAAATAAACGACATTGGCAAATTCGTCTCAGTGAATCCTTTTGTTATGCGAACAATTTATTTCTTCCATTGGCCAATCCTCTTCCGGTGTGACCCATGACGTTGGCCTGTTTCCATCACACGCTCCATCACCTTTCAATCTCAGATCTGGCTCTCGTTGCTTTTTCCTGCAGTCCAGACCCTCTTCCATAAACATCGAACAATCACAGGGAACACGCCATGGATCTTGGCAAATGCAAAAGGGCACCCGAGCACGAGCAACCACAGCTCGCACCGAGTCCGCCCCATCTCGGAGCTTTTCTCCTGCCCCCATCCCGCTGATGCATCCTGACTTGCAATGCCGGGTCCAGCATCTGGTCTGAGGGCCCGGCCCGTGTTCCTCGTTGGAACACGTCTTCCCTGCACCCAGCAGCAGCAGCAGCCGCAGCGTGGGCCCTGCCATCGCATCACCATCGTCATCCAAGACATGCACGGAGGGAATTGCTTTGCTCTCGCTTCAGAAACAGCTGTCCACGGCTGATGGGAAGCCAGACACGTACGCAATCAGGGACAATCCTGCTTTCCTTTTCCCCCTTCCGCCCCGTAGATCAGCTTTCATCTCCTCCGTTTAGCCTCCCTCTGCTGTGGCGCGCCATCCACGTAGCCCGTCGATCAGCCGTCCGGCGCGAAGGCGCGCTTTATTGCACAACCAAATTTCACTATGCAACGTCCGGGGCGGCGCCGCGTTTCCCACTTCCGCCGGGCTGGGCTTGGCTGGGCTTGTCGTCATCTCATATGGATAAGGAAAAGCCAAGAAGATCACGCACTCAAACGGAACTCACGCGCACACTTTTTGATAGTCAATTGAGAGAATGCTAGCGCCCAGCAGAGGAAGGGGGGAAAGACTATCCAAATGAAATATTGTCATTTTACTACCGTACCCAGGCTCTGCAGCAAGGGCCCGCAACGCGTCGGCCCTTTGTGCTCCACGAGCTCTGGGTGATCATCATTTTAATTTGTACTTGAGATTGTGGCCCCCTCCGAAGCCTAATGGGCAGCCACGGCATTCCTGGTTCAGAGATTGTATCCATGGAGATAAAGAAGGGACCCTTGGAGGAGAGGGGAGAAGGGAGCTGCTGGGCCGCAGGCCATGCGAAATCGTGTGCGGAGACGCTCTGGATAGCTTTGCGGATCTTTGTCTCTTTTTTTTTTCCTTGCGACGATGAAGTCTACCGCGATGACGCGCATTTTGTCTCCCCCCAATTGAGGCCTCACGTTGCGCTCATCAGTCGCTGCGCGGCCTCCAGCGTGCGCTTCTCTTGGCCACCTTCATCAGCCGTCTGCCAGAGTGCAGTGCGGATCCTAGAGAGCTCATCACGATCGTCGTCGGTGAGAGACGGTGACGAGGCCGTGTACCGGAAGAAGTACCAGACGGACTCGTTTCTCCATTTAAACGACTCGGTGAGCCGGAGCGTCTCATTGAAGATCCCCGGAGTCTCGGACGTTTGCTTATCCAGCAGGAACATGAGGAACTGCCATCCGGAGATGTCGTTGTGGTGCGAGAGGCACCACTTCTTGATGGCCTCGATTAGCTCCTGGAGTATCTCGTCCTTGTTAGGCCGTGGCAGTATTTCAGCGTCAACGAGATATCTCGCATGGCACCAGGCGTAGTAGTTTTTGGCATGTCGCTCTCCCGATACTGTGATGATGTCCTGAATATCGCGGCTGGCTGTGACCTCGATGCTTTGGTTTCTATATTGCTCAATGACCCATCGGCGGTGATTCCATAAATTTGGGGACTTTGTGTGACGATGAAGCCGTGCTGTGAGCAGGGTGTCGACAAAATTACACTCGTCCCCAATCCTTGCGGTCTTCTCGATATCTTCTGCCTCCTCTATGGCCTTGGACAATATTCGTTTTCTTGTGTTGGCAGCAGTCAGATGCTCTGGATCAAAAAGTAGAATTGCTGCGGTTGCTCGTCGTAATAACTCATCTGATGTCGTCTTTTCCCTAGTTATATGTTCAGTGAGTATATTTCTCCCTACGATAAATGATTGCGCGAGTCGCAGTTTTGAAAATCCAACAGCGTTGGATTCTTGCATGTAGTTGACATCCGAACCAAGCAACTCCGCATCCATGAGTATTTCAATCTCTAGCCGCGGGGTACAAGGCGTTATGAGAAGGTTTGTGATGTCTTCAAAAACCTTCCATTGGTCTCCATGGCTGAGAGCCGCCTTTAACTTTTTACCGATCGCCCTGGACATGGTGATGCTGGCCTATAACGTGCGATTTAATTGGGATGGTTGAGGCTGAAGATGTGCACAGGGACGCCTGTAGGGTAGGGGTGGGCGTGAGATCTGGCTCTGGTGTGGGGTCATGATGTGGCGGGACCTGAGGACCACGTTGACAAAGGGCCAAAAAATCACCGCCGACATCATCACGAGCTCACGCAGTCCCAGCCCTGTCGCCGCCAACTCACCACGCCATGCGCATTTAGTCGGCGATTCAACTTTTACTCCTCTTCACCAAACTGTCCCTCCCGAACCCGCCAGTGCCTCTGCCACAAACCCCCGCCAAAATGCCTTCCCTTCTCGTCAGCATCTTTGTCATCGAGGTGGTGCTCAACATTATCAACACCATTGGGGCCGCGAGCATCAACAATCTGGTACAGCTTTCCGACGCCCGCCACCCGCCTGCCCGCGCGATGCTAACATGATAAAAAGCTATGGACGCTGATCAACTTCCTCCCCGTGCCGACCTCCCAGGCCGCCAGCCAGCAGCGCAAGCTGCAGTCCGAATACCTCAAGGTCCGGCGGGAGCTCAACTCGACGAGCAGCCAGGACGAATTTGCCAAGTGGGCAAAGATGCGCCGACAGCACGACAAGCTCCTCGAGCAGCTTGAGGCTTCCAGTATGTCCGCCCGGGAGCAGAGGGACACGTGCGCCCGCAGTACTGACATGTGTGTGCCTCGCAGAGAAGGGCCTTGAAGCCTCGCGATCCAAGTTTGACAGCACCCTTACCGCCATCCGAGTCGTCGTGACCCGAGCGCCGCAATACTTCCTCCCCTTCTGGTACGCCACGGAGCCCATGTTCTGGCTGCCGCACGGCTGGTTCCCCTACTACGCCGAATGGATTCTGTCGTTCCCCCGCGGGCCCATGGGCAGCGTCAGCATTGCCTCGTGGCAGCTGGCCTGCACCTTTGTCGTTGCCCTGTTCAGCGACCTGATCACGAGCATCTTTGGCCTGGTTCTGAGCGCATCGCAAAAGAAGCCTGTGCCTGTGGCTTCCAAGCCCAAGGACAAGTCCGAGAAGAGCGAAAAGCCCTCGGCTGAGGTTAAGAAAGAATTATAGACGGATTATGTGGCGTTTGTACGATTCAGTAGATCAGATACGTATCATGTATATATCCGGATGCAATGAAAAAAAATTCATGTCTTACGAGCAAACCAGACTGTACAATGAAAAATGAAGAAAAAAGTACAGTTTTACGATGGAGTGTATCTCTTTGAAAAATTTGACGCAAAGTTCTTCATTGCTGATGCTGAGACTTTGTAACACGACAGAGAATAACCCTTGGCAGGGTATTTGGGGATTGATCTAGGCATCTTTTTGACTTTGACGTCCATTGAGACAAAAACGCGAAAGCTTCGAAAGTGCCAACTGAGAAGAGAAACACGTCACGGGTGTGCTGGGAAAGGCCGGCGGGAGACGGAGACAGAGGACAAATTGATGTCAATTGCTCTATGGTCATTGGTTTCGTGGACGCAAACGCCGGAAACAATTTGCGCTGCGATGCGCTGGAAGAAGTGAGGGAACGGGGTGGTGGTGGTTGGGGGGAAACCGGAAAACAAGGGGGGTTGAGAGCGTCGGTGGAACGTGAAAGCCACAGATTGCTCTTTTGGTTGCGGTGTTGTGGAATGAAGAAGAGTTGTGAAGAAGGGAAGAAGAAGGGAAAATCTCTGAAGCCGCAGGAGAGAATAAAAAGCCCGGAGGAGCGCAGGAGTGGGGCTCGGTCCGATGCCTCTGGAGGCTTTAGTGGGGTCAAGCGCCGTTGGCAGCCTTGTAGGTGACGGAATTGACCACATCACTTGCTTCAGCCTTGCTGCGACAACCGTGTCCAACTTTTTTGGCGGGCGATCAATCGTGGCGACGAGCAACGCTTGATATTTATTTCAAAGCTGCCTTTTTTCTTTCAACACTCGGTTTATTATTATTATTTTAATTCATATTGTTCCTTTGAACAGAACCCTTCCACCACCATGGCAATCCCCTGGGATTCGTGAGTTTGCTCCTTACCCCTTGCATCCGAACTTACACGGCCAACCGCCATCGCTTTCACGGTCTCTCGCTCGCTCGCTCGCTTTCCACCCAGTCCACCGGCTAACGCAGCTTCTTCGCACGCTCTAGCATCCGCTCGCTCCTGCTCTTCTTCGGGCCCATCCTCCTTCCCAAAGCCATCGGCTACTACCGTGCGATCCGCGCCGACTCGGCAGCCCGCAACCTGCCCATCCAGGCGGTCCCGCCGCCCATCCGCGTGGCCCTGGTGCTCCTGGCGGCGCTCTCCATAACGTGCGTGCTCAAGACGCTGCCCGTCTTCGCCCCCGAGAACCTCTTCGCCTCGACCGACTCGCGCCTCCAGATCCCCGTCGATGTGCTCTTCAACCGCGTGGCCGCCGGCCGCCCGGGCAACACCCTGACCGACGTCGACGAGCGCCTCCGCCTGCGCTTCGTCAACCTCGAGAGCCGCCTGCTGTACCTCCAGTTCGGTCCCCAGGTCATCGCCGACTGCCCCTTCTGCTCGGCCGACGAGCCCAAGAGCTACTTCTACTTTGCGCTGCCGCAGCTGCTGTGGCCGCACATCACCAACCTCTTCATCGTCGCCCTCGCCACCTCGCCCTCCGTCACAGGCCGCCACGGCGCCCAGTGGCGCCGGCTGGCTACCATCGCTGCCGCTGTCGTCGCCTCCTTTGACGTCTGGGCCGTCAGCTCCTACAACTACCAGGCCAACGCCCGCGCCCTGCGCCTGCCCAACGTCGACTTCTTCTTCTGGGATCACCGCGTCTACCGCCTGCTGGCCTTTGCCACCCTCGACTCCCTCCTCGCCGCCGTCCTGTACCTGTCGTCGACGAACCGGGCCTTCGCCAAGCCGCCCTCCCCCGCTGAGCGTGTCGAGCACGCAAACCGCGCCTTGGCCGTCATCCGCAGCAAGCTCAGCGCCCTGGGCATTGTTAAGAACACGGCCCTCCGGGACGAGGACCTGCGCACACGCAGCCAGGCCTACTGGTCGCACGAGGTGCGTCTGATGAGCGAGGTCATGGAGGAGCGAGACGTCATCGAGGGTGTCAACGATGCGCTTAGCAACCGCATTGACATCCAGACCATCACAAGAGACGCAGATGCGTATGCGCAGAATGTATTGCAGCCGTTGCAGGCCGGTGGGAGTTAGTTTATATATTTGTATGACCATAGAGTGCTTCAGTCGGCCCACCCCCAAAAAACAGAATACCCGTTCCTTAGCTTATCCCAATCACTAACAGAAAGCTATTCGTACAAAGAATTTCCCAGTGCCCTCGCCTAATCAATGTTGTGTGTAGTAGTGTTGAACAATTCTTGTTGCAAACGTGGCTCGTCTTCTTTTGCCCCCTTTTTTAAAAGAGCATTGCAAGGAAACCCCATCAGAAACACTTGCATAATCCAGCAAATCCCCTCTTCAAGCAAAAACAAGTCACATGCTAGTAACAGCCTGCAGCAACCATGACTTTTTGACTCCCATTGTTTATGGAATGCGCCCGTTTTATATTAATGCCTTGCGTCACCTGCCCCTGGAGGTGCGTTGCTGACGCTGCTCTTCCTAGATTCCACCACGCCCTCCTGCGCGCTGCGCTCGAGGAAGTTGGCCCACAGGTCAGAAAGGGATTCCTTGTCTCTGGCAGAGGTAGGCTCTGAAAAGACGTCGGTGTTGAGAGAGGGGGAGCTGGGTGTGCGGTGGAAAGGTGATTGCGGCAGACGGAGGTTGCTGGTTGAAGTGCCCGGGCGGGCGAGACCGGCTTGCTCTCGCTGCTCGTCTGTCCAGTTGAGGTAGCCAGCCATGACTTGCAGCACCTGGAAGCGCTTGACGTCACCGCGGTCGAGGGTGAGAAAGTGGAGGAGGTGGTTTGTGACAATTTGCCTGTGATTGAGTTAGTGCTGGTATTGTGATATTAGAGAGAGTTCGGCTTACCTGTCGACATTGTCCTCCGGTTTCGTCTTTTTAAGATATCGGAGAGCCTTGGTGAGGTGGTCGTTCAGGACAATTGCTTCGTGTCTTAGCTTTCCGATCAGGAGATTCTTCTCCTTGACCTCCTTCTCAAAAGGAGCTGTTCGCTCAAGCTCCTGGGTCAGGGACGCCTTGGCCGTCTCGGCCTCGGAAGCGCGGGAATCCGCATCCTTGACCAGCTTCTTGAGGCTCTGGACCTGCTCCTCGCTGGTCTCGACCATCTCCCGCAGTTCCTTTTTGCGAGCATCCTGTATCTCGCGAAGGGCGTTCTGGAGGTTGTCGATGAGCGTATTCTGACTGTCCCGCTCATCCGTGGCGCTCTCGTAGCCCTGTCTTAGGGCGTTCATCTGCTCCTCCAGCTCCGAGACCTTGTCGGCCAGCGTCTCCTTAATAGAACGCTCCTCCATGGCAATCACTTCCCACTCGCCCATGGCGTTGGCCGTTGTGTCCATCTCTTCCTTAAGGTGTTGCACCGACCGCATGAGCTCCTCCTTCTCCTTGTGCCAGTTCTGCGCCGACAGGTTGTTGCGGCTTCGCAGCGTGTTGAGCTCCCGTGTTGCATCTTGCAGGTCCTCCTTGAGCTTGCTGACATCCTCGCCCGAGGACTCTGCGGCGTTCTGGAGTTCCTCGTTCTGGGCCTCAAGCTCTTCTATCCTCTCCTTGGCTTCTTCCAATTCCGCCTTGTCTCGCCGTAGCCTGTCGCTCAAGGTCTCCTTGATCTTTTCTACTCGGAGCAGGAGGTTCTGGTACTGCTCCTCGGCACTTTCCTTGGCCGCATTGCTCTCCTCGAGGTCAGATTGAAGTTGCTCGACCTCGCTCGTGTGGGACTCCTGGATGCTCTCGAGCTGCTTCCGTAGCTGCTCGACCTCGGCCCGCAGAGCCTCCCGCTCCTTGCTCATGGCCTCGAGTTTGGCTGTGGTGTCGGAATCGTCCGTCTTTTCGCCATCATTGGACCGGATCGGAAGCCCGTTGCTCTTGGGTTCTACGGCATGGCCGTTGCTCTCGGCGGGTGCTGCTTGCTCTTCGTTGTTGGGCGTGTCCTGAAACGTTGCTGTCAGCGCGCGGGAGTGCATGTATGGGAACAATGACGACGAACCGTCTGCGAGAGCACCTCAGCCTCATCGTCGACGGATTCTGTTTCGTGCTTGGCCTCTCCGTTGCCGGCCGGAGGGGCATCCTTGTTCTTGTTTGCGTTCTTCTTCTTCTTATTGTTCTTCTTCTTGGAGGACCCTGCGCATCACAGGCTTCATCAGGACACGTTCTCGGCTTGCAATTGCCAGGGAGCGGGGGGGCTTGTACGCACCTGAATTTGGGGTCTGAGTTGGGTCTGTGGCAGCGGCGGAGGACATTGCGAAGGACTGATGCGCTGAACAGGAGCGGCATCAGCGTCTGGGCGTGGTCACAGAAGACGAAGGGTCCTGGGGGTTGCGCGCGCGCGTGGTGTTGGAGGAGACCCGGTGCGAGAGCGAGGGTTGAGACTCCCGAGTACACCACGTCAGCGGGAGCTGGCGAAACGGAGGCTGCTGGCGGGTGGAATTTAGCGAGCTCCAGCGGCTCAGTTGGCTGTAAGGGCGTTTCCTGGGGGCTCCCTGGCGGCCGGGACGGTGGCTGCGGTTTGGCAACGGCTTGGCCAATGTTTCACCGGGGTTCAGTGCTTTTTTCTACTGAGTGGCCTATTGCTTGGCTATTGCGTTGGGACTTGAGCTCATGGCCATAAATGTAGCTTTTTAAAATTCTTTTTTTTGAAGCTGACATATGCTCATCGTGCAGTTGGCTTTGTTACAGCTGCCCATGGCTTGATGCAACTTGGCCTTCTCTTGGTTTGCATTCCTCCAATAAAGGGCCGAGCGGAAGCCAGTAAATGTTACACAATCCTGCGAACACCTGTGTCCTGTAAGACGTCTCTTCTGTCTGCATCTTTCCTTATATTGCCCTGGAGGAAAACCGTCGCAGCTAGAACATGGCTCAACACGTTTTATATTTACTTTTGCGATATTTCTCAATACGAGAAACCCCCCATCATCTGTCTCAACGCTCTTCTAGCTTCGCCCGTTAAAGGTGGTGGGACCCTTAGATTGGACCCAGCTTAGTCATCATCGCAGCCCGTGGTTCTCCAATATCACCACTCGCTGGACCCATTTGTTTCGACTTTTTCTTCTTTCTTCTTCATCTTACAATCCCTTCGCACTCACGACGTGAACATGACCATACTTCCCGTTGTTTTTTCACAGTGCAGAGCGAAGCAGACTAGTTAATCGCCTTTCATAATCCCGTTGCTGCTCAATTTTTCTCATGAGTGCTATGGGTTCGCTTATGTGCGTACATATCTATCTGCATCACAATTTCGTAGAGTGAACGGAAAAAATGTTTCTTCAGCATTGCAACATAACGCCAGCCTGAATTCATTATGGACTTTTCCTTATCCCTAGATCGCTATAGACTGAAAACCGGTCAAATTCTAAGCTTTAGCCTTTCGGCCCTTGCCTTTGGCTGCCTTTCCCTTGGCAGCCTTGGCCTTGGGAGTTGTCTTGGGAGAAGCCTTGGTCTTCTTTGCAGGCGTGGGTTCCTCCTCGGCCTCTGGCTCAGCTTCCTTCTCAACCTTGGCCTCTTCCTTATCGACAGGTGCGGCCTCAATGGCCTTGACTTCGCTCTCTCCGTTCTCAACAGCGGCAGCAGCAGCGGGGGCGGGGGCGGGCACCGCCTTGAAATCGGGCATGTCAAAGTCATATCCAAGCTCCTTGAGCTTGGCAGCCTTCTTGGCTCGCTTGCCCTGCTCCTTGGAGACCTTGTTGGCCCAGGCGGACTCGGTCAGAGGCTTGTTCAGGCGCTGGCCAGCCATCTTGTTCCAGGGGACCGCCTTGAATCGTCGGTTGGCGCCCTTGAACAGATCATCGTGCACCTGATCCTTGGGAATGATTCGGCACTTGAGAATGTGTCCGAACAGCAAGTAGTTGTCCATGGTCTTGGAGACAATTTCAGCGGTGCTGGCTTCGGCGAACTCGACAAAGGCAAAGTGCTTGCTAGCACCGGTCTTCTTGTTTCGTGACAAGCGCAGCTTGTTGATGGAACCGAATTGCTCAAAGTACTGTCGCATCTCGTGCTCGTAGAAACCGTGGGGGATGCGACCAATGTAGATGACACCAGGCTCTTCGTCGGAGCCCTTGGCAGCTTGCTTAACCTCCTTGGACACCTTGGGGATCTTGCCAACATCCTGACCGGGCTGGTAGACGTCGTCGCCCTCAGTGACATCCTCGTCACCAGAGTCGAGCTCCGTTACTAGGGCCTGGACCTCCTTGCCCTCCTCCTCGTCCTCGGAGTCGGAAACATCGGGGACGTCGATCGTGGTTTCGTCCTCGGCGACCTCTTCCTCAACCTTTTCCTCGACGGGCTTAGACTTTTTGGACTTTTGCGCTGGCTTCTTTGCAGGCTTTTCCACGGCGACAGCCTTCTTGACAGACTTTTGCTTCTTCAGCGACACAGGCGATGCCTCCTCGGGGGCTGCCGGAGCGTTGTTAGCATCCGGTGATCTTTTCAAGTCAATGGGCAGAACTGACCTTTACGCTTGCCCTTGGCGGCAGCGACTTTGGCGACCTTGGGGGTGCCGTTGGGCTTTTGCACCTCGGTGGAAGCTGTATATTGTTAAAATGTGAATTATTGCAGGGTCGCGAACTGTCTTACGCTTTCTTTTCCTTAGTTCGGGAGCCATTGCGTCGATTGTTGCGGATTGAATGCCCAGCGGTACGCAAAAGCTCGGCGGCTGGGAAGCAAAAGCGTGGGTGAAGAAAAATTTGGGATTCTGCGATTCTGCCGCGCTACGGAGAGCGGTGAGGGCCCACTATCAGTCAATCGGGGGGTGGTGGGGGAGGCGCCCGCGGAGACAGCACGGTTCGGTCCACTAAAAAAGGTGCCTGGGAGTTGCTCTTACAGTCCCGAACGGCTACAGCAGGCTGCCTGGCGACATCATTCTATTCTATTACAACTATCTTTCGAAATGGGCAAAAACAACAAGGACCTCAGCCACGAGGAGGTGTGGGATGACTCGGCCCTCATCGACTCGTGGAATGATGCCTTGGCTGAATATAAGGTATATTGTTATTTCCAGCCCCTACGCTATGGCAACCTTACTGACGACTTGCAGAAATACCACAGCATCCACGCAAAGGGCGGGAGCGTGAGGGACTTGGAACAAAGCAACCGGTTAGTACGGCTAGTGATGTGACAGCAAAGATGTTAGCTGAGACGCTCATTTCCCTAGGTCCACAACAAAGCCAGACGCGCAGAGTGATCGCCCCGAGGAGTCGTTTGATGACGGCGAGGTTGCTGACGAGGGTGCTACGGATGAACAGGCAAGTATATGGTCCCTATGGGTCGCGGCGGATCATAATGATCATTCTCGGGCTGTTCCTCCCGGCCATGGCTAATGTCGATCAGGGCACAACGACTGCACAAGAGGGCCCCTCGGATCATGGTCCTAAGCCCGGCCCAGGCGCATTCCCGGTGCAGGCAGTTCTCGGGTCTAGTAAGTTGAAACTTGGACATGATCCTGTTATCTGTCATTTGTGCTAATATTGGAATGTTTCTCGCGTGGCTAGTACAAGACGAAAATCTCAAGAAGCTTCTGATGTCTTGGTACTATGCGGGCTACTACACCGGGCTGTTTGAGGGCCAGCAGCAAGCCCAACAGAGTCAAAAACCCTAGGCCAAGAAGTATTGGCTAGGGCTGAGAACCGGATGAAGACAGGCCGCACCATGGCCGCCGCATGCCCGCAACCCTATCCGATCTCACTGAGCCGACCATCTGCGACGCGGCTTGTTGCAGATGTTGAAAGCTTGACAGCGCCAAACGCTCCAACACTCCTGGCCGTGTCAGAATGGCCAAGATGATCGCAAAACTAAACTAGATGCAATGACGGGGCCCAGGAGGAATTTTGTTTGAACCGCGACCCCGAGTCTCAGCCCGACGGGCGCACGCTTAAGTGGTTGTGCTAACCATTAGGGATTTGTTTCATATTCGGGAGGCCGCCTTTCACCTTGCTTGGCAGCTTGGCACATCCTCCATCTGCGTTTCCGATGGAAAGCTAAGCCCTGGATGAATCTGAAGGGCGCCTAAAATGCGGAAGGTGATTTCCTATGAAGATATAATAATAGAAGTGGAAGGTAGGACTCGGACATGAGGATTCTTGGCAGTCGGTGTATTGAACTATAGACTATTCGACTAAATGCGCACTCAATACAATACTCTCTGTCGGCAAATTTTCAAGACAACGTTGACAACTTGAAAAAAAGGAAGGAAGATAAAAACTGCATCGGATCGGGCTTCAAATCATTGGATGTATCGGTTCTCAAAATATTTCCGCTTCCTAAGAATAATTCGGACGAGTGCCAAGCCCCGTTGCTAGTGAGACGCAGAAAGCCAGAAGCGACAACTCCACCATGGCACTCGTGATGCTGCGGCAGCACCCTGAGTGAAGGGTTTCAAAATAGTGGTAATGTCACCAGCTGGGTTTGAGCCACTGTAGATCAGGTACTAAGGCATTATTAGTCAAGCTAAACTGCTTGAAAATGGCTGAGACAGGTTGGCAGCGGCCGATGTTACGCTGTCAAATCCGCCAAGTGACTAGCTCTGGCTTCTTGTTTGCCCGACCTATTCTCGCGGCCGTTAAAACGTCTTGTTAAAGCGCGTGCATTGCGCCTCAAAAGCGGAGTCTCTGCGATAAGAGAAATAATAAGGTATTAAACGGCCCAATCAAAGGGAAACTTTTGGCCTGGCCGCCTTTTACAAAGGGCAGCGTTGCAGCGGCCGGATGTCAGCCGTGGGCAGCCTACACCTTCACCCGCATCTGGGGTTGCAGCCAGGGTCCTACACCAAACACAACCCGAGACGAATCTGTCACAACACGTTCTCCTCGGACCCTGCGCACCCGCTACGCCGCGCTACTGGTTCGGGCCCAGAGCTGCCGAGAGAGACCCTGCCAGTAAGGTCGGTGCCGCAGCCTTTTTGTGTTTCGTGCGGGTGCGCGATGGAGACCATCTCTAGACCGGCTTGGGCGCCTGCCGAGCGAATGAGTATAAGTCGACGGCTTGTCCGCACCTCGAGAGGGTTTCCGACGGGTTTTGTTTAGGACAATCTCTCTCCTTGACAAAGTTGTTTGCGTGTTTCGATCTTTTGCCTTTTACGACAAAGTCCCTTCTCTTCTTTTTTCCCCCACGAGCAGGCACTCGATTTCTTTCCTTTAAGCCACAATCGCTAGGTCGATTATTTTTGTATCCTTTGATAGGATCCTATAACTCTAAAAGCAAATTAACCCTTTTGTATACCTCTTAAACACGACGACGGCACTATGAAGTTCGCCACTTCCCTGACGATGGCTGCGGCCCCCTTGTGCATGGCCCTGTCTATCGGTGATCCCGCAACGGCCTGGTCTGTCAAGCGAGACCCCCTCCTGGGGCTTGAAAATGGTGTAGGCGGCGCCTCCTCAAAGGCGATCATCCAGATAGACCCGAACAACCTCGCTGGGCTGAAGCAAGAGGGAGGCGGCAGGGAGGAGAAGAAACAGGGCGACGGAAAGGGTGGCGCCGGCGGCAACAGCGGAGCCCAAGTCATCATCATCTGGGTGAACAACGGCGGCGGTGCTGCCACGACGACTGTCAACGAAAAGGTCACTGTCACTCAAACCGTTACCGCAGGAGCAGGAGTTGGCCAGGCCACGCCTCCAGCTGCGGCCGCCACTCACACCGTCACCGTTGGCGGGCCCGGTGGTCTAATCTACCAGCCTGACCAGCTGAGCGTCCCCGTCGGAGACACTGTCGAATTCGAGTTCCTCTCCCAGAACCACACCGTCACCCAGTCCGCTTTTGAGAAGCCCTGCGCACTCATCGAGGGCGGCATGGACTCCAGCTTCATGGCCAACCCCAACAACAGCGTGTCGCCTCCTCCCCGCATGGCCATGCAAGTCATGGTCGAGACACCTTTGTGTAAGTCAAACCCCAGCACCAGCAAAAGAACACTCAGCTAACGCACAACCAGGGTTCTACTGCAAGCAAGCCAACCACTGCGGTCAAGGCATGGTGTTCTCCATCAACCCTACGCAGGAGAAGACGCAGGCCCAGTTCCAGCAGCTGGCCATTCAGCAGAATGGCAAGGGCGGCTCGACTCCCATCACAGACCCCAACGCTACGCCTCCGGCCCAGGGTGTCAACACCCCAACGGCTTCGCTAGTCAGCCCGCCCGCGGCCACCGGGGGGGTTGCAGTCACTCCAGGCCAGGGCACCATTGCCGGCGATGGCAGCTGTACTTGTGTCGTGAGCTGCTCATCCAACTCGTTCCCGGCCGCGGTCCAGGGCGTTGGCTCTTTTGGAGGACTAGCTGGTAAGCTTCCTTATCAACATTCGATGCGGCATCCCTTGCTAACAAGAAAAACTAGGTGGACTGCCGCTCAACATGGCTGGAATGTGAAGAAGCGCAATATACCACACTAACACGAGGGCGTTTATCGTCTGGGACGAGAAAGGCGGAGAGTGACATGATAGGGGATAAGCGTAGGAATAGGGATAGGGATGGCGAATTTATTATATAAAGATGTGTAGAGGAATCTTTTTTTTGATATAGTTTACGCGAGTAGCCCTGGAGAGCTCCGGTTCACACTTCACGGGTATGAAGGTGCAAAAAGCTCTATACCACCTGGGCGATTAATATGAATGAATTTTATGCTCGAGATGATTTGCAGTTCTTTTTGTCGAGCCAAAAATGACTGACCCTTGCAATGTGAACTCGCCTCACCTGTTGAAGAAGAAAAATCCATGCATAGATACAGTCACGGCAATGGGGCACATTGAAATAGTATATATAGTTTGTCTCAAAGGGGTCCCAAATCCACCCATGCACCGCCTTCGCCTTTGCTATCCTAGAGAAATTCGCATAATTGTCGCACAAATCAAAATGGCACTGAGCCGCCCAGTGTTGCATCCCTGAGCTCGTCTGTTTCTCTCCATCACGGTGGGGTGATGTAAGGGTTAAAAAAAAAGAGAGACCAAGGGGTTGGTTGTCGCCTGTTGTTCTCGCGGCAGAGCCCAGGATATCGTTTTTCCACCGGCGGCAGCAGTGTATCGATTTATTTCTTGGTGGCCTCTTCGGCCTTCTTGGCTTCGGCTGTGGTTGCGCGTGTTAGCAATGCGACGGTTTTTTTTTTTTTCGCGTGGGACTGATAGAGAGCACGAGGGTGGGTGGATGGCGGGGGAGGGGCATTGTTTCCGTACAGGCAGCCTGCTTCTTGCGCATGATGTCGGCGGCCGACTCCTTGTCCTTCTGCATCTCGTATCCGCTCTTGCTGTTGCCCTTCTTCTGCAGGCGCCGGAAAAGAAAGTCGCATGTCAGCAATCATGATCCTAGGGGTGACTGGCGGTTTGCCCGGCGCGTGGAGGGGCAAGAAAGGGCGGAGAGATACGCACCTGGGCGGCCTGCTTCTTGAGGTTGGCCTCGCGGGCCTTGTCGCGCTGGTTTCCACGGGCCATGGTGATGAGATTTTCGGCTCTGGAGAGAGTTTGCGGGTATCAGTGTGCGTCGGAGGGAGTTGCGAAAGCAGAGACGTTGAGAGCGGACGAAGCGTTTTGGGCCATGGAGGCGGTGCCCATTTTGGTGGCGGAGGCAGCCAATCGGATTGTGGCGTCGTGCGACCCTGAATGGCCTCGCTTTCGCCGTGGTACTTGCGCTGGTGTGCGCGACCGCATACAGTTCCATGTACCCTTGGATCAGCCAATGCGATCCACCGCCCGTCACTGACACTTTTGCAGCCACGGAGACGCCGTTGTTGGTTCCTGGCCACTCACACCGACTGATGCGCAGTTGTCATTGCGCAGGGCTTTTCCATATTTCTTATTTGGACATCTCCTGATCGGGACAAACCTCACCATCACAAGTTCATTCGCTGGGCAAACACATCCACAAAGAGTCTGGACCAGCGCCAAAGCGCAAGCAGCCCAACCTAAGACAATCACTGCGCGTGGCCCTTATCTCGAATGGTGGTTTTCTAATGAGCCAAATCACTGACGCATTCGTGTAGATTCCTGCCTTGAAGTTGTGTTGATAATGTGTTATCAAGAGTACCTAAAGTACTCGTGTGGCTGCTCTCACAAGGGTGAGTTTACGCAGTGCGACGAAAAGTGGGATTCACAGACCAATGTCCGTTGCAAAGTGCTTGAGAAGCGCGACAAACATGTGCGCAATTACTGCTCCAGTCACCTGCTTGTAGAGGGAAAAGGCAAAGTAATGTTTGGGAACAAGAACGCCAAAGAGACATTCTAGGCCCTTAAAGACATATCACAACCGTCCTTCATGACTTAGAGCGTGGTGCGGTTTATGTTTGGCTTGTGTGTGAACCCGCTCGTTAGAAAGCGTTAGTGGTTTGTTGAGAACATGACATATGTCGCCTGCTTGTATTAAATTACTTAGGTGGTGTTTGAGTAACATTGTTTCTATTTGATGATGATTCACCATGGATCTATACTTGTTCTGAGGAGTCAATTGTGAGTGATTGGTTGGGGCGGGTGGTTTAGGGTAGGCATGTCGTTAGATAATTCCCAAGGTGGCGGAAAATGTAAACAAGCTAAAAGGAGATGGCGACTTTCATTTTGCTCTGTATATGGTTTGAAATGATGGGCCAGTTATTAGTGGCCATAATGATGCTTGTCCCATTAAATAATAGTATCAGGCATCCGAGAGGAAGGTATCGTGTTGCCTCATATCAAGTGGATGTACGCCAACTTCAACGGCTGACTAAACTTTAGAAGCAATGATCGTCGCGTTTAATATACAAGATACGATTAGACTCCGGGCTAAAGGAATTACGACGGTCTCTCACATTAAATCACTGATCAATGCGAGTCGCGAGGCATTCGGTTGTGGGGAACTTGCTTAATCACCCAAATGAAGTCCCATCAACACCCGGCGCACACGGGATGTGATAGGACGCATTGGCAGATAGCGACCCAGCTGATGCTTCTTAGAATGCGAACGGAGCTGGATGAAATACGTCATTTTTGTATAAAATAGCTGCGAGGGACAGAGACACGGCAGGGCGGTGTTCAGGCCAACCGACACGTTGCTGGATAGCCGATTGATTCAAATAAACTCGGAATCATCTGGAATGAAGGTGCGACGTGTTGTGAGCCTGTTATTAGTAATGATAATTCGATGAATACTGATTTATCGAAATCTAACGCTGCTTTGAAGTTAGTTTGCACCGTACGTCACGTTTTTATTATTACACCAACTTTCAGCTAATGTTGTGTGGTGGTTTGTGAGATCGTATCGGCTATATAACTCTGGCCTAGTTGTGAAGGGAATTTCTAACAAAAAACAGAATTAGGCTGCAAGTGTGCAGTGTTCCAATCACTGTTGCCATATCGGCACACTGCGTCTACTGGGCAAGGCTCATTGTGGATGGGCTCCTGAGAGACAGCGACATGAACGTGAACCATGAAGGCCCCGTGAGATACAGAGCAGGAGCTATTCCAAGGATGATAAGTGCTACTCCGGCCTTTTTTTTACGAACCCCGACGAGGTGGGACTAGCTCAGGGAGATGCTACAAGTAATTGTCTGGTATAATAAATACCCTGAGGAGAGCATCACGTTTTCACGAGGTTCATTGAATTGACGTTTGCCGTTTGCGCATAAAATCTGATGCTATAGGTTGCAGTCCGCTACTGGTGGTTTGAATACCTTTCTGGTACAAATTCATTGGAGAAGGTGAGTGGCTGGCGAGTGCACATAGGTGCGGGATTGATTTTATAGTTAAATCATGCATCATGTCTCGATGTGGATACAACTCTCGCAAAAGACAAAGCTTTGGGAGCGGTCAACAACCTGGATTAATAGAATAAAAGATGATAGAATGAATTCTTACTGAGGTCACTGTACTTGATTACTCTTATACAGTGTTCCTTCGTGGCCTCATGCTGCGTCACGTTGGGGCAGAACTGATGACGTGTCACTGAGCTCGGTCTGGCTGCTCTTAGCCTAGGACCTAATTTTCTGGCGCTTCCAAAACCTAGATGAGGTCCAGTTTGTTAGATATTGAAAAGATCATGTCCCAACCAATGAGTTGCCGCTGGGTTGAGCAAGCGTAGTGGGCGGAAAGGTTGGGACGCACGTGCACTAGCTCACCGAAGAACAACAGTCCACCAGCTCGATCATTTGAGCAGGTGGCCCTTGCACCTGTCAACCCGCTAGTTTGAAGGTTCCATCATGAGCTGATTCGATGTCGTGGAGAAGGTTTCAGCGTAGGTTGTATCTCCTGATTCGGCCACTCCTAGCTCTAGCTAGTTTTGTTGTTGGCCCTATCACGACGGATCTATAATTAACAGTCGTTGCCATCGGAAACGAGAATCCTCCCGAAGCCCCCGAATGACATACGCGATGACATACCCAATGGAACCCAAGACAAACCATGAAATCATCGCATGCGGGCCTAGTTTTGGCCTTCGGGCCGGGTTTTGGGTGCGCTGCGGCTATCCAGAGCTACGCGCCGACGACAGGCCAAAATAGCACCGCGGCTAAACCTGTGGAGCCTCAGCGACGACGGGCGCTTGGGGCCGAAACACGGGCGACCAGCTGGCCGCATTCCAAACCATTGGGTACGACAAGACTCTCGGGCACGGCATGATACCGCAGCTGAGCGGTGATTTGGTAATCAAATTAAGATTTGAACGCGGTGCGTCTTCGGGAGCTGCGAGATTGCGGATGAACATGTTGGTCACCTGCTGACGAGGAGCGCGGACTTTGTCATCTCGCCCATGCAGGGAGCAAGAGGGTAAATCACAAATGAATAGTCACACGCACACAAGGTCTGATAATTTTTTTTATGAGACGCTGCAGACGGGGGGGATAGACATGACAAGTTGACCAGCAGAAGTGACCAACTGAAGAATTTGTTGCCTGATCCTTGCATGGGTTCATTACCGGCGTCCGTGAGCCTTGCAACGTTGACGATTGGCGACGAGGATCAGCGGACGTAGGAGACGAATGCCGGTGTCAAGTTTAATGGCCGGGGGATTATTCAGTGGCACGTCCCCACGTGGATATCTCTTGTTGGGTGCTGAGCTGCGCTGTGATGGTGCCCAGTGCTGCGTCGGCTGCAGGCTGTCGGGGGGGAGGATGGGGGAGGATGCACCTCAGCACTGCAGCATTGCAGCTCAGGCAAGGGCTCCTGCTCCATGCTCTGCAGTCCCAACCGGACTGGAGGCGAGGCGGCAGTGCCTGGATTGGGCCTGGGTTGGCGCTGTGAGCTGGAGCCCTAGGAGCCCTGGAACCCTAGAGCCCCGGGGCCCCGGGGGATCCGCAGCGAGGGTCTGAGAGTCTTTCTGAAACAATCTCTCCCGGTGGTGTCTGCACATCCAATCATTCCGCTCCTCAATCCTAGTCTTGAGATGGGCCCAGGTCTAATCGTGAAGCGCTCAACGTCCCCGGCCTGGCGAGAGAAAAAAAGCATCGTCCCGACCCATGCCCTCCGCAAACGCTCAATGCGGCGGCACATCCATTGGGCGCTGGCGCCCAGAATCGCTTCTTGTGTCGCGCGCTGCCCAGCATAACCGCTGGCCCTTGGCCGGACCGCACTGCGACCTCGTCCTCACCTTGCTCTCTCGTCGTCGTCTCACTTGTGACGCCTCACGCGATGAAACCGCCCTATCCTCCCCTGGCCTGCCCGGACACGCCCCCCCCTTGCTCCCTCTCCTCCCCAACTGCCAGGCCATCCCGCTGGATTGATTGGGCCGTGGTTACTTCCCGCACGCCATCCCATCAACTCGAAACGGCGAATCGTAGGCGCCGCCGCGTCCTAATTCTCACTCACCTGCAAGCGAATCGTAGGCGTTGCTACCGCCCAATCCTCACTCCACTTGCAGGCGAATCGTAGGCGCTGCACCGTCCCAATCGTCACTTGTCACTCCACGTCCGCTCCCCTTCACTTGCGGGCAGGGGTGCTCCCCTTAGTGTCATTTTTCTTTTTTGCGTCTGCTGTGACCTTTGGTCTCTTTTCGTTTGACCCTAGTCCCCGGCGGGCCGAGATTGTGCTGTGCTTGCTGTGTGTGCGTGCATTGCCTGATTGTTATTAAAGAATCGGGGCTCGGCCTTCATTCATATTGACCCTCCTCCTCTCTCTTGATTCTTGTTTGCTATTCAGAGCAGTCTCAAATAATGGTTCTCATGATCTAAATTAACTTAGCGGCTTTTCAGTCTTTTTTCTTTCCTTCTTTTCTTCCTTCGTCCCCTTCATTCTACTGGACTGGCTCCACTCTTGCTGTACCCTCTCCTTCACACTCGACTCACTTTGAACTTGCGAGCAATCGAGCAATCGAAAGTCACCACCGATTCTTTTAACGTCTATTTTTATCCTTATTTGCCTCGCTGGCTGCTCATTGATTGACGCCTTGACAAATATATCCATCTTCACAAACCGCAATATCTCAGCAGTGTCTTTGGTGAGCCCCTCCCCTCTTACACCAACATCCAATGCCCGACTGACACTCAGCAATTAGACCTGTGCCGCCTCTCTCTTTTCAATACTCGACGAAAAAACGAATTAAATCCGTCCTTTACTAGCGATCGAAAATGCTGGGCGAATCGATTAAGGGACCGGGGATGATTATCCTCCAGGTCCTCCGCGCCTGCACCATCATTACCCTTCTCTGTGCCGCTGTGGCATGCTGGACTCTGATCGTCAAGATCGATACCTCAAATGGCTTCTTCTTTTTCGACGCCGCCTCTCTTTTCTTTACGAGCACCATTTCTGTTTTTCTGGTCGTTTCTGAATTGCCCCTCGCCAAGTCTTACTTCCGCCGCTTCTGGCCAGTCTTATCTGATGAGTGTGGCTTCACTTGGCTCGGTGCCGCCATGAACGTCATCGGCTGCAATATTTTGGGAAAACTCAACCAGCCCGCTAACTCGAGTAAGAATCTCGGCCTGCCATTCTGGCGCCTGGTCCTTGCCTCTGGCGTTCTGGCAATCACCTTTGGTCTCTTCAACATTGTCTGCTCCTTCATCTTCAGCGACTCAGCCAACAACATCAGCGCTCGTCTTGTTCGTACCGACGGCTCTTTGGCTACCGCCGATAGCATGAAGGCGCCCTCATACAAGGAACAATTCTCTGTTCGAAGCAACTCGGTTCGGGAGAAGCCCAAGAGGACATTCATGTCTCAATTCTGGGGCAAGAAGGATGATTCTAAAGCCAAGACGGGCTCTCCACGACCAGAGATTAGTGGCCCGATGCCATCTCACCTCCACCACCAGTACGATGTCGAGCGTGATCCTGCCTACTCTCCCAAGTACAACCAGGAATCAACCAATGACCAGTGGGACCGCGACCGGTATAGCCCTGTCGCTCCCGGGGTCAAGCGCCCCCTCACCGTGGAACATCCGGCCAATGCTCACTTCAGGCCACACTCTGGATACTCTGCTGCACACATGTCTCGATTCTAAATGTTTCACAATGCATGATGAAAACAAGAACGACCCTAAAAGCAAGGCAAGAATGATTCAAGACAGAATGTTGGAACGGTGGACAAGATGGGCATTGGGCATAATGGCGTTTGGATGTAATTTTAGCGGAATGAATACCCGTCATCTTTTGATGCATCGACTACGAAATTTTCTAGATAAACCTCTCAATTTAAAACGCTAAAAAAAGCCTGCTTGCACCTTGAGTGAGATAATGGATGTGGTGAGAATGAGAATGCTGGTGCTGTCGGGTGGCAAACCTAAAAAAAGTGAGATAAATACAAGTTATGCGCAGTTAAACGTTCGTGCATGCTTGGGTCCAATAGTAAACAGCGATTGTTATCATATCTAAACGTAAGCCACCTTGGGAGCACTCGCTGTCCTTTTGTCCTTGCTAAAGACATGGAGTCGGATGGTGGTGGTTTACCCTTGTGGGTACGTACCTCCGCTTTGAACCTCGGTCACGTGTGTATCTGTCCCAAGTTCTCGACGACATCTCCGATCGAGCTCTCGCGCCTCCTTATAACATCAGCACACGCATTCCCAACCCACTCCTAACATCTCCATCGCAGGATCCAGCTAGACATCCCGATTTCCCCCAGAGACCATCGCCATCCCCCAATCTCGGATATTCCAACGTGACAAGCTCTCACTATCTCCACCCATCGCTTGGCAGTTCCCTCCACACACGCGACACCTCCATCTGTGATAACCCCCCTTCGACCCGATCACTACACTCCAGTCCCCCCAGAGTCATTCATATCGAACGCGGTAGTCCGGTAGAGGCTGCAGCTACGTGCGCGAACTCGTGGTGAAAGACGGTTGGATCATGTCTGTTGGGGCTTGATCGCGGTGTTTCGCAAAAAGGTTGCTGGGAGAGCAAAATACTACTTACTGGTACTGGGGCTAGAGCTTGGGAGGCGGTCTGCGCGCCAGGAACGAGGATTCTTGGAATAAACTTGGCACCATATTAGAACGTGTTACTTTGCGCCGTGTTTTCGGTGTCTTTGTCCTCCAAAAATCACTGACCTTTTTTGAGAGGCGTCTTTTGCCACCATCTGACCGAGAGTCATTTTCGCCTCTCCTGCGCTGAACGCAGACATCTCACTTTGCGCTTCATTTCCTATACATTGTCCAAAAGAATTCCCCTTTCCTAGTCCTAGCGATCGACATTCGTCACCATGTCTTCAGAATCCGCCGAAGTGGCGGAGGATTACCGTCTCGCCCTGGAGGATCTCTCCTCCAACATGCGGTTCGAGATCAGCAACCTTACAGTAATTGCGCGCGAGAACACAGAACATGCCCTAGCTATTGCAGAAGTTTTGCAGCAGCACATTCTCAAGGTAGGTGTAGTGTTGGTCAGTCTGCAGGCGCATTCGCCCAAAGGACTTGGCACATATTTTAGACCTGAGAAAAAAGACATGGTCACTAACATTGTTTTAGGCACCCCCAAACAAGAAACTTCCGGCTCTGTATGTGTTGGATTCAATCGTCAAAAATGTTGGCACGCCATACACACTCTATTTTGGCCGTACTCTCTTCAAAACCTTTATGGAGTCATATGCCGTGGTCGACCAGCCCATTCGCCGCAAGATGGAGGAAATGCTTCGGACGTGGAAGGAACCCGTACCTGGGTCTATGGACAGCCGACCGGTTTTTTCTCATGAGTTGGTGCGGCCGATTGAGAATGCGCTGAACAAGGCACGGGCTGCGAGCATGCCGGCGCAAGGACCCATCCCGGGCAGACCTCGAGCAGCCATGCCTCATCGTGACACTCCGACGCCTCCTGGAATGCGAGGCCCGGGTGTGCCACCGGGCTATCCGGCTCACTACCCGCCCTCGAACGGCAACACTCCCTTTCCAGGCCAACAGGTGAGGCTCTTTCAACCTCTTTGACATGTGACATTCGCTAACCGCTGCAGGCTCCCTTTTACCCACAACACTCAACACCTCAGCCTACGGGCTCAACTCCTGCCCCCTTCCAGGCTCCGTATCCTGGAGCGTACGGAGGCGCTGGAGCGCTTGGCCCTGCCAGGATAAGCATAGACACATTGAAGAATGACATTCAGAACCTGATTGTGGCGACCAGGGCGGAGTTTTCGCACAATCCCCATGATACTAGTGTTCAGAACAGATTAAGAGCACTGCTGGATCTCCAAGGCATTCTGCAGAGCACCAGCCTGCCGCCGGACCAGCTTGAGCTCATTAAGAACAAAGTAACCGATCTTGCTGCCGTAAACATGAGGGCCCCGTCGAGCCAGACGCCGACCCCTACTCCTGCCTCTGTACTCCCCCAGGCTCCGCCAGCGCCTCCTATGGCTGTAGCTACACCTGCCCCTGCGGCTGGGACTGTGACTCTCGACTCTTTGCTCGGCCAGGGAGCGTTGGCAGCCTTATTGGCGAGATCGGCGGCAAATCCTCAGAATCCTACACCTAACCCAACTCCCCCATTTGCAAATGTGGCGATACGATCACCGCCCACGACCCACGTCGAGCCGCCGAAGCCCGCACCAGCTCCCATGGCCCCGGCTGTTCCAGCGGCGCCGGCTGCTGCACCTGCACCGAGCCCGATGGCGCTGCTTGACCGGCTTCGAGCTGCTGGCATGCTTCCACAGGCTCCTACTCCTGCTGCTCCTATGGCCCCAGTGGCTCCGGCCCCCCCAGCGGCTCCGGCAGCCACAACTATTGCTTCTATTCTGCCCCCGAATATCGCCAGCATTTTGGCCTCAACTCGAGCAGCGGCTGGCCTCCCAGCATTCAGCCCACCTGTGAACACAGGCATCAATTCTCTCTCCTTGAAGCAACCGTGAGCATTATAATGACCAAATCAGTCTACGTATCGATTGCTAACAAATTTACAGATTCCGCCCATCGCTACTTTCTGGACTCTATGATGACCTTGGACCTCCCTGCACGCAGTGTGGCCGTCGCTTCAAGACGGACGAAGAGGGCAGAAAGAAGAAGACGGCTCATATGGACTGGCACTTCCGAGTTCACCAACGCTCCAACGAAGCTGAGAAGCGAGGCATGCACCGCAGTTGGTACGTTGACCAACGAGTAAGTAAAACCCACATATGGTCGGAAGGAAAACATGACTGACATAGCACAGGACTGGCTCAAGTCTCGAGAAGTGGTCGACGCAGATCACATGCCTGCTGCTGAAGAGGAGTCGGTACAGGCATCCAAGGCGGCCGAAGCGGCCAAACCCAAGTATATTCCGGTTCCCGAGGCATCAAAGGGTATTAATACGGTTTGCCCAATCTGCCAGGATCGGTTCGAGAACAAATGGCTCGATACGGCACAGGAGTGGGTATGGTTAGACACGGTGCTGGTTGGGAATCGCGCCTATCACGCTTCGTGTCACGCTGAGGCAACCCGAGATCGGGAAAGCACGCCTGGCTTGACACGGCCGGCGCCTGAGCCCGTGCTTGGAAAACGCAAGGCCGAGACGAGTATTTCATCACCAAAGGTTCGATCGCTGAAGACTTCGGCTTAGAGGCCTCGTGGCCACGGCATGGTTCATCTTTGAAAGCCAAGAGACACACATTGCTGTCTATATACTAGAACAACTGGGAGACTCAATAGCGAGCGTACGGCTGGGCGTTTTGGTGCAATATTAGGGACGGGTGGGTGTACTGGGGTGCATTACTTATTTGGGGTTGGTTTACTGGTCGAAAGATGGGTTTTCTCATTGTTTCAGGCCTGCTTTTTGAAGGATGGGAGGAACGGACGTTTTCGTCTGAAACTGTAAAACAGGGGAAAAACTCTGGAACAAGATACACGATGATATTTAGGCACAAATAACGGACATTGGTGCACAATCTTGCCGCTTCTTGAGCGAACTACGTGATGACATTGGACCGTGTTGGTGTAGACGCAAGGACTTGTTGCCGATACGAGCGTGATGGGCGTTTCTATTGATTATTCCGTTGGGCCCAGACGGTGCCGTTTCAGGCAAATGGATTGAAACGAAGTATCGGCTAGAGGTAAAAACTATAATATTAGTTAGGGCGCGGGTATTTTTCGGATGCCTCCAAGAAGCGATCTCGGTCTCAAATCCGTCATGGATGCCCCGGAAAACGATGAAGCTGTTCGGTTTGAGCTTGGCGGCGTTGTTCGAGATCATGGCGATGATCCGGGAGTGGAGTCCCACGACGGCCCCTGCTCCGGCAGTGGCCTCGCATGCAGGGGTACGGGGTACGTACCAATTGCCATTAAACCGAAAGCGTGACTGCGCGTCATCGGGTCGCGTTCCCACTTTCTGTGCCTGACGCCCACAAGTGACATTTTGGATACGCACAGTCGCGCGAAAGCTAACCTTGGACTCTTTGTATGATGCCTAAGCACCTCCGATAAACGCGATCCCGACAACTCCCCGACTTCCCTCCGAGAAGAAAGAAAAGACTAGTGCTCGACGATGGCGGTCGATTGTCCCATCTGTAACCAGTCCGTCAAGTCTTCCGAAATCAACAGCCACATCGACTCGGGCTGCACGAGTTTCATCATCGACAAAGAGAAGGAGAAGAATCCCACGCCACCACAGTCCCAGACACAGTCTCAAACGCCTTCTGGTTCTCAGAAGCGTTCCGCTTCAACCTTCTTCTCCACACCAGCTGCCAAAAGGCAGCTTGCCCACGATGGCGTCGCCAAGCTCCTGTCGCCAGTCGTGAACGGAACCCTACAGTCCGGGACAGCGAAAAAGAGAACGTTTGACGAGGGTCCCGGGGCCGGCTATAACGTTGGAATCGGTGTGAAGCTAGAGACTGTAGAAGAGTCAAAAGATGGCGAGTCGGCTGCAGCAACAACGGACGAGCAGGATGGCAGAATCACCAAGAAAACGAGGACGCATCGATCAGCGCCGCTAGCCGAACGGATGCGACCGCGGAACCTCGACCAAGTATGTGGACAGGATCTGGTTGGGCCTGACGGCATCCTGAGGTCCCTCATCGAGAAGAACCACGTGCCATCTATGATCCTCTGGGGAGGTTCAGGCACGGGCAAGACGACGATTGCCCGGTGTATCGCCCAGATGGTGGGCAGCCGCTTTATTGAGCTCAACGCCACCAGCACAGGCGTTGGTGAGTGCAAGAAGCTCTTTCAGGAGGCTGCCAACGACAGTGTTTTGACGGGGCGCAAGACCATCATCTTTTGCGATGAGATCCACCGCTTCAACAAGGCCCAACAGGACGTCTTCCTCAAGCCCGTCGAGGACGGTACTGTCACTCTCATCGGCGCCACTACTGAGAACCCGTCCTTCAAGGTCGCCAACGCATTGCTGTCCCGCTGCCGAACCTTTACGTTGAAGTCCCTCACCACCGAAGACATAATACAGATTCTGAATCGTGCACTGAAGGAGGAAGAGGCGACATATCCATCAACGCCCCTGCTCGATGACAATATGATTGCATATCTTGCACGCTTCGCTGATGGTGACGCTCGCACTGCGCTGAATCTTCTTGAACTTGCTCTGCCCTTGACAGCTCGTCAAGACATCACACAGGACGACATTAAATCTTCCCTGACCAAGACGCTTGTCTATGACCGTGCTGGTGATCAACACTACGATACCATCTCTGCCTTCCACAAGTCTGTTCGTGGCAATGATCCTGATGCGGCTTTGTACTACTTGGCTCGAATGCTCCAATCTGGAGAGGATCCGCTCTTCATTGCTCGTCGTATGGTCGTAATCGCCTCCGAAGACGTTGGCCTGGCAGACAACACCCTCCTGCCTTTGGCCACGGCCACTTATACGGCCACGCAGCAGATTGGCATGCCTGAAGCTCGTATTCCCCTGGCCCACTGCACTGTGGCCCTGTGTGCGGCTAAGAAGAGCACCCGAGCTTATCGTGGCTTAAACAATGCCTATGCTGCCCTGCGGGAACCTGGCGTTGCTAGTCTTCCCGTGCCGCTGCACTTGCGCAACGCGCCAACACGCCTTATGCGTGATCTTGGATACGGCGCCGAGTACAAGTACCCGCCAAACTACAAAGACGGCATTGTTCAACAAACCTATCTACCTAATGAGCTCCTCGGCAGGAAGTTCCTGGAAGAACGAGATTTGGGTACGGAGGTAGATGCTGATTTGGAAATGAGCGGGGTTTAGACGAATTAAAAAAAATAGATTGAAAAAAAGTACATAAATTACAGCGGACCTGGAATTGGGTATTATAAAATATTGGTTGGATAAACTGGCGGAAAGGTGGCTGAGAGTAAACCTGGATTCCTTACCCGTACATTGGGATAGTGCGGATTGTATAGTTATAGTTATACCTGGGACGAAGGAATGATACCAAAAAGTGTGTAATTTATCTATATCGAATTATCGATACTCTATCCTTTTGTAATATTATGCATGTAGTGTCCTAACTCAACTACTCATTCATTCGTGTTCATCATGAGATGTATCCCACCCAATAACCTTATTCCAGATAACGCCACTAAAAAAAACCCGATGATTTGATACTCCATTTTCATTTTAGTCATCCTGTGTTAAGTCGATGTAGACGACGTCGCTCTCTTGAGTTACGTCCCCAAAGGTGTCGTCGCATTGCAGAGATGTGGTCTCGTTGTCGATGTTGTCAGCGTCGACATCGAGATCTTTGGCATAGCCTGTGGCTTCGGTCTGCGGGGCGAATAACTTCTTCTTCCGCGCAGGGGCTGCTAGACTGGGGCTGATGCTCCTGCTGACAGATATCATGTCGCTCTGCCGCTTGCTGGGGGATACCGAGGCGCGAGCAAGGAGTGAGGAGAGGGGTTCCAGTTCCGAGTCGCTGTCCGAGTCGTCAAAATCATCAAGTGGAGGTGGCGAGATTTTTGGTTGGCTTGTTCGTTTCGTCCCGGGCTGGCTGGTGCCAACTTTGCTCGATTTGCCTGCAAACATGCTGATTAAAGTCTGCTTCGTTTTCCTAGGCTGAAACGAGCTGAAGCTGGGGGCTTTTTGTGCAGCGTTGACCATTGGCCGTCGCATCCTGTCCTTCATCTCCGTAGGAACATGTGCTGACAATATTGAGCGCACCGACTCAGGCAACTCCTGAGAGGGAGCGGGAGCCGCTCGGGGCCGAGGCGATGGTGAGGGGGGAGGCGAATCTGCTGGGCTGACTGGGCTAGATGAGATGACAATCGCTTGTTGCTGGCTAGGGGCGCGGCGGGTTCTAGGCGTTGTCGGTGAGCTAGCCAGTGTCCAAAATGTCCTCGCTTTGACTGGGCTCGGAGTTGTTGAGGCGGTGGGTTGCTTACTTGATTCCAGCGGGGATGGGATTCGTAGCCGTCGGGGTGTCGAAACCCTCGCTGGAGGCGATCTAATAGGCGACGTTTTGGGGGATGATACAGGTGTCGACTTTTTCGTCTTTGAAGTTGTTTTATCTGCCGAAACCACCTTTTTGACGGTTACGAATTGGTCGAGAGCTCCAATCGGCATGGCAGCATCCTTGATTTTGGAACTGGCCGATTTCTTTGTTGGCGCTTTTCGGGTTGCTTTGGCTGCAGTTGCTCTTGCTGCCTTATTCGCCTTTGCAGATTCTGTCGCCTCGAACCCCTCAACCAAAGATGGTACACTATGTTTGGCCACTGCTTCCAATACCCAAGCAAGATCGGGTTTGGAAGGGTCATAGACTTTCCCCGTTACCTTAGAGCCTGCCTCGTCACCACCCCCCTCGTACTCATCATCGCTGTTCAGAGCTAGACCGTCTCGGCTGGACGATATTTCTTCCTCCACCTCTTTTGACAAGTCGATTGGAACAAGCTCTTGGGGAACATAGGAGAGGCGCAGCTCTTGTGTTGCATCTGTGCTGAAATGAGCTCTGCGACTTGATATCCGCTTGACGTAGTCCCCTTCATTATTATGTTCAAGGATATGTTTGATCAGGCGTGCTTGACCAAGTACGCGAATGAACTTGATGGCCCCAATTCGGAAGTCCCATCCAAATGTCTCTCTGGTGAATTCCCTGAGATCTTCGAGCTGCATCTCACGCTTCTCTTTGAGTTTTTCTCCAACTCCATCAATGATGGCTTGTGGAGAAACGACTGGATGGGTATAGTACCGAAGGACCTCGAGGTTGGGAAAGTCCTCTGGTATTGTCAAAGCCTTGTGTTTGGTACGAAAATAGCCACTCTCATTTGTTCTCAGTTCGTGAACCAGAGACTCCCTCCAGCTTTGGATCCCAGCCTTGTCGGATGCCTTAAGACGACATATTGACTTTCCAAAACCAGCCTTGGCAGCTTCGCAAGCAACTTTGACGCCGCATCCAGGAATTCCATCAGGTAGGTAGTCGCCACCGCTCATGAGCGCAATCAGGACCATTCCCTCCCTACCAAGTCCCAGTTCTTTGATGCCCAGATCCTCGGAATCATAGAGCGACACATGTGTGGGAGTGTTGCCTTTCCCTTCTGCTGACCAATTGCGCAACATTCGAGTGCAGCCAAACATTATGGTATCAACATCTTCGCTGAGAACCGCATCGACAATGCCCTGTCGCTGTAGGAGAGCACACTCCGCCTCTGCCTCGCCTGGCGCATCGTGAATCGCAAAACCAAATAGTTTGATCAACCTTTTCGCTTGGGCGCTAGCAAGTGTATCACCACGGCCGGATCGCTTGTTTCGTTTAAACGCTGGCTTTTTTGGACCGTCAAAGACAAATATGGGTTCGATAGGCGTTCCGAGGAGTCGGGTGAGACGATAAAAAAGTGTTCGGATGGCAGGATTGGTTCCGCCTAGATTAAGGTTAAAAGAGGCCTTCCGGGGAAGTGATGGAATGTGAAATACCTCGTGCTGCTTGGTTTTGGAATTGCCAGATGGCAATGTCGATGGCGATCCTGAATGGGCGGTTGGAATTTACGAAACTGTCGGCAGCGAGCTTGGAAAGGGCGACACGCTGGCCTGGGCCGAGCTCCTTGTAGACGCTGCAAGAAAATCAGAATAATGAAATCGTAGTTGAAATCGCAAATAATTACCCTTTGATACCCATTTGAAACGAATATAGCCCCTAGGGCCAATGGTTCGTTGTGGTTGAATTGTCAGAAGTCAAGATGCACGATCCCCCCGCGACCCTGCGGTTGCCAGGTGCTACTGTTGACTTGTCGGCGCATCGGCGCTGCAAATGCCGACGTCACAGCTTTCGCCAGCCAACCAACGACGCGCACGAAGAGACAGCACCGACCAAGCCAAATTCACGACAAGGACGAGGCCTCGCTTGAGCAACGCCTCAAAAAGCAAAGAGGAGCAGCCTTTCGCATCGCGGCCATGGCTTCTGGCGCTGCAGGGCCAGCTCTTGCTCACAGGAGCGTGGCCAGCATTCGTGGAGGAACCCCTTCCCAGGGACCGTCCGGGCCATCCACACCCCACACGCCAAACCGCACCAGCATTGGGCCATCGTCGTTTGGCTCGCCCTCCACTGTTCGCGCAGACGACGACGTCGTCGTCATTGAGCTGGGCTCACGGCACATTCGCGCTGGTTTTGCAGGCGACCCTCACCCCAAGGCGACGGTGCTATGCGGCCCAGAGACCCAGCGGAGGGTTGGCGATTTTAGGACTTGGCAGGGGTCAAATGAATATGCTGGGTTGGACTGGGCGCCTGAGCACGAATTTTGGCGCTACGACTTGAGAGATATGGACCTGGGACTATTTCAGGATAAACTCGAACGCGCAGTGCGAGATGCGTTTACGAGGTATGTGTCTCGTCCACTTTGCCCTGTGACACGTGCTTAGATGAAACCTAGATGCCTTCTCATTGATTCACGGCCTAGAAGACTGGGTCTGGTTTTGGATCCAGCTGTGCCAGTTCCCTTGCTAACTGCTACGTTGGATACACTGTTCAATCGATTCCAGGCTCCTGCTATTTCACTTATGTCTGCACCGGTCATGTCCACCGTCTCGGCTGGCATTCGGTCCGCCTTGGTTGTTGACATGGGCTGGACCGAGACTGTTGTCACCAGTGTGTACGAATATCGCGAGGTCAAAAGCACGCGAACTATCAGAGGAGGGAAGCTTCTCTTGGATGCGCTGTACAAGGGCTTGCATGCTTTAATAAAAGGAAACCGAGACATCAATGACAACGAACCCAAGGTTGTCACGTTCGAGCAGTGCGACGACATACTGCGTCGTCTCATGTGGTGCAGGCCATCAGCGTCTGGATCATCTCAAAGACAATCGGCGCAATTAGAAACAGTGGAAGAGCAAGACGAGACCGAAGACGAGTCGTCGCATGCAGGATCTCAAAGCGGCGTGGCGTCTGTGCCTATTACTTCAACAACAACCCCAACAACTCTGGAGATTCCTTTTGAGAAATTGGCAGAGATATGCGACGACACATTGTTTGACCCTTCAGCAGCTCAGTCAACTTTTGATGACCACGAGCTTCCTGTCCACATTCTAATCTACCAACACCTTCTACAACTACCAATGGATGTGCGGGCTACTTGTATGTCCCGTATCGTTTTTGCGGGAGGGTGTTCTAATATCTTGGGCATCAAACAACGCATCATTGACGATGTCACGGCCATGGTCGATAAGCGAGGATGGGCACCGGTTGTTGGCAAGGGTGTGGATCAGCTAAGAAACAACCCCAAGCTGCAACGGAGATCTAGCAGCTCGGCGTCCTCAGATTCTTCTTCTTCGACTGATGACGGAGAGGAGCAAAAACCTCAACTCAGCAAGGCCGCGGATGCTAAACCTGAGCATGACCCTATCGAGGCCAAGGTGGCGCGTCAAAAGGAAACCACGCCACAAATGCATGGCAAGTTCCGTGTCCTGAACTCGCTGGGGGCGTGGACTGGAGGCAGTCTGTTATGTCAATTGAAAGTGCCTGCCATGGTAATCATTGACCGAGAGATTTGGATGCAGCAGGGCGCAAGTGGAGCATCTCGACCCAGTGAGGTGGACGTCAAAACTCAGCAACGGCAAAGTATGACGGTGGGGCGAGGAGGCGGTGGAGGACACCATGGTACGTGGACCCTGGGCACCTGGGGATATCTGTAAAAAGACGCTTGGTTTTTAAGTATTGCACATGCCCATATCAGACGTCAACTGGTGGCGTGATGGTCGCGGCAATCGGCCCTACTTTTCAATGGACGAGATCCACGTTTATGATATGGATGCATCATGGCGAGCGTGGCTTCTAAAATTCGAGATTCTAGGGAACAAATATGTTTTGGATAGCGCAGGTTAGAGACTTATTAGATTCCGACGACCAATGTTATACCCCAATCACAAGCACTGGCTTTCTACATGTGACTGAAGGCTCGTTGGAAATAGGCCGGCTAGCTGGGGCTGTGGGCGCTTTGCAACGGCTGCAGGGAGGAGGTGGATCGCACCGGATAATTGCATATCGCAATCCACTTTGCGAGCCTCACGCCTCACGCCAAAGCTTGAACGACTTCAAGGTCAGCCAAGAGCAATATGAGGCTCAGCTCAATTGCACAGCCCACAATGAACAGAGCATTGAGCCGTCTGAGGTGTCGCAACCTAGCGCCCCGGCCAAGGGCGGCATTGGTCCGCTCCTTCGGCGAGGTCAAGCGGCCAACAACGGCACCAAAATCCATCATCGACATCAAGCACATCCGCCAGAACCCAGAGCTGTACGAGCAGACATGCCTGGAGCGCAACTACAAGCGCCAGGCTCAAAACCCAGCCAAGATTCTGGAGCTGCACGCGAGATGGCAAGACTTGCAGCGTCAGGGCCGCACCCTGCGCGAGCGCTCCAATCTGCTGCGCCGTCAACTTTCCAACCCGGCCACCAGCGCTGACGATGAAGAGATGCAGGAGCTGCGCCAGATGAGCCGCGAGCAGATCCAAGAGGAGGCCCGCAAGCTGAAGCAGGAGCTGTCTGTTATCGAAAAGGGCGAGTCGCAGGCCGTCGCCCAGATGGAGGAATTGGCCCTTGAGCTCCCCAATCTCACCAGCAACGAAACGCCCCGAGGCTCTGAGCCCAAGGTGCTGAGCCACATCAACGACCCGCCTGTCTTCACAGAGTCCCCCGAGGATAAGATTTGGCGTTCTCACGTCCACATTGGCTCTGAGCTCGGCATCATGGACTTTGCGGGCGCAGCTACAGCTTCTGGCTGGGGCTGGTACTATCTTCTCGGTGAGGCGGCCCAGCTCGAGCAGGCACTCGTCCAGTACGCCCTCGCCGTAGCCACTCGACACGGCTGGACCCAGGTCTCGCCCCCAAGCATGGTCTACAGTCACATTGGCGCTGCATGCGGCTTCCAGCCCCGCGACGACAGCGGCGACCAGCAGGTGTACACGATTGCCCAATCCGCCGAGGACATCCAGCGTGGCGTCCCCGAGATGTGCCTTACAGGTACCTCTGAGATTGCCCTCGCCGGCATGAAGGCCAACACCACAATCGATGCCGAGGATCTTCCCCTCAAGCGCGTGGCCGTTTCGAGATGCTATCGTGCCGAGGCTGGAGCCCGGGGCGCTGATACCAAGGGGCTATACCGTGTACATGAATTTACAAAGGTTGAGATGTTTGCCTGGACGCTCCCGGAACAAAACGAAGGCATGGAGGTGTTTGAGGAGATGCTCGACATGCAGACTGAGATTCTCTCCTCTTTGGGTCTCTACTGCCAGGTTCTCTCCATGCCGTCGCACGATTTGGGCGCCTCGGCTACCCGCAAGGTCGATATCGAGGCCTTCTTCCCCAGCCGACGAGAGGGATGGGGCGAAGTGACATCGACCAGTCTTTGCACCGATTACCAGAGCCGTCGATTAAGCACTCGAACTCGCGTCGACGGCCGCATGACATTCCCCTGGACTGCCAACGGCACTGCCCTTGCCGTGCCACGTGTCCTGGCTGCCCTTCTTGAAAACGGCTGGGACGAAGAAACTAAGACAGTGGCGGTGCCCGAGTGTCTTCGGCCATGGATGGACGGAAAGGAAAAGATTGGTCTCGGAAACCGAAGGACCAGCGTTGACCGCGTGTAAACTTGCCTAACGAAGCGAAAAAGGAGTTGTACCATCATCGGATTGTTTTTTGTTTGTTCGTATCAGACTTGGTCAATTTGCGAGACCAAGCAGCATGGAGAAGGGCATCGTGTATGATTTGTGAATCGGCTTGGGAAATGGGGAGAATGTAATCTGATGTAATCTATCACAGGACATGAAATCAAGAAGTCATTCTCCGGACGGAGACTGGGGGCATTGTGCATCTAGTTTGTATCCAAGCAGAAAATAGCAGCATAGCAGCAATACATATTCCGCAAAACGAGGTTTTTTAACTAGCACGCACGCGCACGCACGCATACGCACACCTTGAAGTAACTAGCGAGTTTGGGACCTGAACAAGAAAACAAAAGTATGAAAGAACTTTAATACAATATAGTGATTCTTTATTTATCTTTGTTCATACTCCCCTCGTACCGCGGGACTGAAAAACCCCCCGGCTTGTTGCGTGGATGAGCGCGTCCAACGAACGCTCCCTCCATGGAGGCACCCAAACCCACACCTCAAATTGTATTGTTCATAAATAGAATCACCGATCCAAGTATAAGTTGGTTTATTGTATTTGTAGTTTATTTATTTTATTTCGAAAAAAAAGTACTGAAAATGAACGCTGTTTCCAATCCTATCCCTCTGTTCAATAAATCATGCTCAACATCATTTTGTGTAATTCATTCACCCATCTCATAAGTTGAGAGCTGTTTCAACTCCCTCCTAGCTTGAGCATGCTTCGAAAAAGACCCAAGCCGCGACGCTGCTTGGGTGCCGTCTGTGCAGGCTCTAGCCTGTTCCCTTCCATCTTTGCCTCCTCGGACTTGCCCAACTCCTCCTGCACGCGCTCGAGCAGGCGCATAGTTGCTTGTGTGCGAGGATGACTTCTCCCCAGCGCTTTGACCCTCAGATCAAGAGTTTTCTGGGAAATCGCCTTTGCATCCTGCAGCTTGCCCTGTCGCGCCGCCACATCCGCCAGGGAGTGCATAGTGGACAGCGTGCTGGGGTGCTCTCTCCCCAGCGTCTTTATCCTCGAATCCAATGCCTGCCGAAAGGCTGCCTCGGCCTCTTCAAATCTGCCCTGGCGCGCTATTATATCTGCCAAACCATGCATGTTAGAAATAGTGTGGGGGTGATGTCTTCCAAGCGCATTTGTCCACGAATCCAGGGTTTGGCGGAGGATGGCCTCGGCCTCTCGAAGTCTGCCCTGCTGCGCAATCACATCCGCCAAGGTATATATCGTAGCAAGCGTGTTAGGATGCTCTCTCCCAAGACTCTTTATCTTCGAGTCCAGGGTTTGTCGAAAAATGGGTTCGGCTTCTTGATTTCTTCCTTGCTGTGCTAATACATCGGCAAGAGAATGGGTGGTTGCCAATGTATCAGGATGCTCTTTACCAAGCGTTCTTATCCTCGAATCCAGTGTTTGCCCAAAAAGAACCTCCGCCTCTTGATGCTTACCTTGTCGTGATAAAACACGTGCAAGGGAATGGCTGGTATCTAATGTCTGGGGGTGTTCATTTCCCAGAGTCTCCTCTTGTAAACTCAAGGTTTGCCGGTATATTTCTTCTGCCTCTGGGAACTCTCCTAGGTCAGTGATTATATTCGCGTATCTCACAGCACTCATCAATGTTTCAGGATGATGCTTCCCGAGCGCTTCTTGTTGGAGGCCCAATGTCGTCCAACTCATTCCCCTGGCCTCCTCGACCATTCCTCGGTTCCATAGCACATCTGCAGTGGAACTCATGCACTTTAGAGTGTCAGGGTGTTTCTTGCCGAATAACCTCTCATGACCAATCAGAGCATCCCGAAATAGCTTTTCCGCCTCTTCTAACTGCCCCAATCTCTGGAGTGAATTTGCAACATCTTGCTTTATCCGCAATGTCTCAATATGGTCTTTTTCAAAAACCTCTTCATGCAGGCGCAACAAACTTTGTCTCATGTCGGCTCCTTCCCTAATTTTCCCGTTGTCATCCAAGAGCACCGCCATTACTTGCATGGCCTGAAGTGTGCTTGGGTGTCGATTTCCGAGTACCTCATTGTGTAGATCCAATGATTGTTGTTGCATTTGCGTTGCTTCTTTCAATTTTCCTGACTTCCAAAGGCAAAACGATAGGTTGGTCATGCTCTTCAAGGTATCCGGACTCGTTTTCCCGGTTACCCTCTCTTGGCACGCAACCACTTGTTCATATATAGTAGTCGCCTGATTATATTTTCCTTGACACTCGAGAATACCCCCCAGGCTGCTCTGGGTGTGAGTAGTGTCGAGACTATCTTCACCAAATAAGCTGATTGATAACTGGAGACATTTGCGTAATAGAATCTCGCTCTGCTGATAGTTTCCCAAAATATAGCATCCTTGTGCAACATCAGAGGTGAGAAGCCTCAGCGATCGCTCATCCCAGCATTCAATATCACTGTTTACCGCATTCGCTAAATGCGGCAGTAGTCCCCTCCAGGATTCACTGTTCTCGCAGGTGGGGCATGTAAACGTTTTACAAAGGTGTCGTATCATTTTTGCATAAGTTGCTTCCGCTCCATCGTGCTGGTGAAGCCAATTTCGCACGACTAATCTGACAAGCCTGTGCATATCGTATGACTGTTGGTCGGGTCTTTTGGCGATGAATGAGTATGATACGAGAGTCTGGAGAGCCTCTCGTAGGTCTTGCCCTGCCCTCGCTGGCGGTAAGAGGGTCATGGGGATATCCTTCTCGGAGAGCAATGACATATATTGAAGGTATTTGGCCGCAAGCGGGCTCGTGTCCGAAATGTGTTGGAATGAGATTAGCCATGTCGTGGCAACGGGATTCCGGGCATTCTGGTAACGAGTTCGATCACTGAAATTGTTGGTTAATAGCTTAATTAGTCTCGAGTCACTTGAGCGGCAGTCCTCCAAGTATTCGGTCGTCGTGATGCCGACTCGTTCCATATACGAGGCGGCTTGCTTGATCGCAAGCGGCACATCGGCCAAGAAGTCAAGAAGACTTTCTGTGCTCTTGGAGTCCTGCATCTGCTCTGGACGAGACTTTGCCTGCAGCATCTCGTAGGCTTCCGATCTCTCCATCCCAGCAACGGATACGACGTTGGTTTTGGAGATGTCGAGCGCCATGGCAACATCGTGGCTTCGTGTAGTAAATAGAACAGAGCCGTTGTGATTCGATGGGAGATAGTTGTCCAACAGCGAAGTCTCGGAGCCAAATAGCAAGCCCACGTCATCGGCATTATCGATGACCAGCAGCCACTGGATAGATGTCTCGCTAAGAGCTTTTTTCACAAGCAGTTTGACATCTGCGTTGGGGTTGCCGATGCCCTTGACTTTCAACCGCTGACCAATGTCCCGATACGCATTCTCAAAAGAGGTAGCATCAAGGGCGGAAACCCAGAATACAGAACAGTCTTTGTGGCTCTCCCGAAGGCGAAAGACGGCCTCGAGAGCAATCTGCGTCTTCCCGATACCACCGAGGCCTTCAATAGCAGTGTGTTGGCAGGCGTCCTTGTCCGCACTTGGAGGGATAGTCGTGAGAACGGCAGATAGCACCGATTCCCGGCCAATAAATTCTTTGTTGCGACCAAATGGAACGATCCAATACGGCGCACTCTTTTCGTCTATGGGTCCGGGGCGCCCGGCATCGTGACCCTCATCTGGCGAACTTAGGTAGTTATTGTTACCAATGTGCGTTGATGACTGCCCTGATGCGTGTACATTCTCGACATAATTTATTGTAACAAAGCCCCGGGAGTTGGGAGGAACTTCACTAAGGAGCTTTTCGAGATTTCCCATGGTTTTTTATCCAATGGGAAGAAGTTGCGTCAAGACATGGAATTGAAGTTGCGGCCGCAGAGCCATATTTGACCGCCAAACAACCTGAGCAACCTGGACAACCCCAAAGGCCCAAGCAATAGGCCATGTGGAGTTCATGCTGGGGCGAGACGGTTTTGGATCCAATAAATGATGCAGGCTGTCCCTTGTCTTCAATGTGGCGGCATTGGGCTGAACTTGCGACAAATCAGCGACGCGCCCCTGCCCCAGTTGCAATGCGAACGGGGCGGCGGCTCTAGTAAAGCAACTATTGGAGAGCAATAGGAAGACTGCAGAATGAGCGGAAAAAGAAACCAGCCAAACGAAAAGAAACCCACTCATGATTAAATTGATTGGGTTTCATTTATCCATGTTGCAATTCATTTTTGGGTGCGCGAAAGTCGAGAAGCAATTGGGCTAGGTTTTCGCCCCTGCATGCGCCTCTATGCATGTTGGTTGGGCCACCAAGTCATGCCTCGTATTATTGTAAAGGGCTAGCTATAGGCCAGCAGTTTGCGATCATCTCACAATTCACCTCGGATCAAAATAAATTATTATTCAGCCTCTAAAGCCAAGATAAGGAGCTAGAATGTCTACAGTATAAAGATTTACATACTTTACTACATAACTTCAACTTCTTACTTTTAACTACATGGTCTTCCAGCTAAATAGTTGCAGGCACTGCTCCCAAACTCATGGCGCTTAACGCATGCAGCACAGGCCCATTTTACTATATATTTAGGTTAAACTAATGCAATCATCTCAGCCTTGTAATTAGGGGCCTGTAGAGCTTCACCGTACATCAGTCCGTACACGTAGCACTCCCCTCCAATGATGAACTCGTCCTTGCCCCGAGATCGAACAACATGCGGTGTCCTGGATCCCGCAAAAATACAAATCCTGTCTCCAACGCGGCATGTTTTAGGGACAGATGCGAGAAGACCCGTAGATGTTCGCGCTATCAACCGGCCCTGGTTGACCGGGCTGATCAGAAAGTCGAACTCGGACCATGATCCAAATTCTTGACAGGCCCTTTCCCACGCATACGCTGTCTCCTCTGTGAGATCACCGATATAGTAACAGGCGTTGACAAAATCTACGGCGGCTTCCATTTTGCGATCCATGTTCTTACTCAGCACATTAAGCTCCTGGTCGGCACTGGGGGAGTAATGAGCCCAAGTCAAGGTCTGGACCAAATTGACGAATTTCTCAGTGGAAACATCTTCCGGCGTCAGAACACCGGCAATCTTCATTGCGGCCTTGATCCATGCCGACGTTTTTTTCATGGCAGAAAGGGCCGTTTCCACTGTAGGCTCTGCGACGAAATCGAACGACGTCTGGAAGTTCAGCAGGGCTTCGGTGCTGATTGCCTCAATCTCGCCAAAGAAACTGCCCAAGAGGCAGAGTTTTCCGCCGTCTGCGAGCGATGCCTCTATGGAAGCACGGCCGCCTGCCCGGAATCGGGCTTCTGCATCTCCGTGGACCAGCGAGGAGGCGACTTCGGGGAAAGGTATGCCGAGCTGTGGCAGCCACGAGGGCTCTTCTTGGCTCGAGTCGGGGAAACGGCACAACCCCAGAAAGTCCAGGCTGCCTTCTTCCTCGACGCTCCATTCGACAAACCGACGAATGGTTTCGGGTATAGAGATGCTGTAGTCGGGTTGAAGATGACGACAGGTTGCCGCATCCCTCACCATGCCCACAACCCCAAAGAGGTGGTCTCTAGGATCCGTGCAGGAAAAGTGGCTGGTCAGAGCTAGCAGCGACGTAAGACTCGAGGGCTCTTGGTGCCTGTGGGAGGCCATGAGCATTAAGTTTTCCGAGTAGGTTGCAAGAGCTGGTGTGCTCGTAGCACCGCAAAGCGTAGGCCAGCTGCTTGCTACAGTGAGAAACCCAACCGTCTCGTGCAGCGTGTCCCAGGGCAGAGTCCTTTCCCCAACCATCAGGATGGGTTCTCTTGATTTGACCACCTCTTGTATGACCCATTTGCGACTGAACCACGCAAGCTCAAGCAGGGCGCCCACGGGGGCGAACTGCCCTCTATCGAGTGACATCTGAGGTCCCAGCTCAGACAGCTTTAGGAAGGTTTCATCCGAAATTCCAAGACCGCTTTCGTGCATCTCCGTCTCGAATGGGAACTTGAGACGAAGAGTCTTTGTTGCTGCCAGTGCGTCTCGGAGAGGTTCCGTCTCCTCGCTCAGCCAGATGAGCGTGCGCCGGGCCTTTGCGTAGATGTCCCCCATCAGCCGAACCTGGGCGCTGCGCTCTGCGACATCGCCTTGGTTGATGCACAGAGCATCTGCCCAAATATATCTTTCTCTGTCGGTATGCCGAAGGCTGCGGAGCGCTGCGTGCAGGCTCGAGCCTACCTCAGCATACCCCGCAGAGCACCGGATCCTCGCCTTGGGAAGCGGCTCGCCCCACGCATACGAGAGCGCTTCGAACTCCGGGGCACTATCCAAGTCGCAGGACACCAGGTCTGCACGCACTTCCTCAGTCCTGTGTCCGCCGTGAAGCTTGAGAAGCCTGATGTGTCTGGAGCGATCCGGCGTTGGTAGAGGTGCATAGCGATATCGGTGCAATGGTGCGTTTGGCCTGCATAGTGCCAGCGTCCGATGGAACGCAGCTCTGCCAAACATTGGTGCAACTTTATACCAGACGGAGGTGCCGACAAGCTTACATGGAGAGCGAATTAAAGTCGTTTTTATGCATTCGTGACGGCGTTTGACGCGGCCGGTCTCGAAGTTGGAGACACAGGCCAATCAGCGTGCTCTTAGCTGATGCCTAAGTCGCCATCGTTTCAATGCCAACTTTGTTAGAACGACCAGTCAACCATTATCTATTAGTCTACCGTAGTTTCGTTGAGTGAATCTATCTATGTTTTAGTCTTCGTATTGGCTTTAAAAAGAATGGCTCGTCATTAAAAAGTCGCGAAACCGAGCCTGCACTGGTGGTTGAGAGCAACATATAACAACCCAACTCACACTAAACAGCTGGGAACGACTATCAAATGCCAACAGCAAGTTAATATATGGGTAAATTATACTAGGTAGGGTATCTATATATCCGTCTATAGGCCTCCAAAAAACCTATGAATACAAAAGGTTCGACATCTTTTCCTCCCACCGCCCAGGCATCCTAAACTCCAGACCCGGGCTCCCTCGCCACCTATACCAGCCGCTCATTTTCAGCATCGCGCCCGCCCAACCGAGCTCCCTCCTCCTCCAGGCCCGCCCGTTGGTTCCGTCTTCCCTCCTCTGCACAACGTACACTGCGCCGTCCGGCGCCGAGGCTATCCTGGCCTCCCCGCTACTCCCTGCATTGCTCGTGGCCTCGACCCCATCATCGCGAGCCTGTCTGTGCCTGCCGCGGCGGCGGTGGTGATGCCGGAGCACATGCAGCCCGCCGCCGCCCGAGGGTCCCATCTCAAACACTTCCGTGGCCGCCACTTCCATCCACACGTCCAGGCCGCGCAGGTGGTCGGCGTAGATGACGAGGATGGTGAGCACCGAGCACAGCGCCGAAGCTACCCAGAAGACCCAAAACTGCGGCTCCCCGGGGCCGTACGAGCCGTTGATGGACAGGACCCCGGACACGATGGTGAGCGGAAGCAGGATACCGCCGAGGTACGTGATGCGGTCGAGCCTGCGCGAGTTGGAGTCCTTGAAACCATCGCCCGTACCCCCTTGCGAGGTCCGCACCACCATGGACACGGAGAGCTGCATGCGGCGGTGCAACCGGTTCGCCAGGTCGGCCCAGTCGTCCGACGTGACGCCTGAGTTGGAGACGTTGCCCGCCTGCCGCTCGATGCGCTTCATGGTGTCGGCGTTGGACTCGATGGCCTGCACCAGCGCCCAGAGCACCTCGACCGAGTCGCTCTCGCGCGGCGGCAGGGCGTCCAGGACGTCGAGCCACGAGTCGTACGCCAGCTCCGAGAGTATATCCTCCAGGCCTCGGGAGTCACCGAGGGTGTCGAGTAGTGATAGCTCCAGCTCAGACCGGTCCAGCTGGTACTTTGCGTTAGGAGGGTTGCTGTCTGGTGGATAAGGCCTGCCCGAGCTGGACTGCGTGCGGCGGCGGGAGCGATGAGATGGGCGAGGGGCTACAGGCGGTGGCAGGCCGTCGATGAGAAGAATCGGGATGCGGGTGTTTGACGAGAGAGCGGCTCTGCAAAGTCGAATCTCCTGCCGCGAATCCCGCTTCTGACCTTGTTCTTGGCTGCCTCCGTCCTGCTGCTGCTCTTTTGCCGCGTTGCTCGCCTGCTCGGACGGCGTGTACTCCTTGTACTCCATCTCGGGATACTCCAGCGCCCAGGCCGTCCTCCTCCTCCTCCTGCTCCGCCCGTCGGCAAACTCGACGCCGGGTATGCCGTCCATGTCGCCCTCGCTCCCCCTCATCACCACCAGCCTCCGCCACCCGTTCTTCTCCGGGATGCCCATCTCGTCCCGCAGCTCCTCCAGCGTGGAAATGTCCCGCTGCCGGCACGTCTGCGCGTACCACTCGAGCACGTACGGGCGCGTGAGCATTTCGGAGCCCCGGCTGCCCCGCTCTTCCGACCGCCGCCGGCTGGACCGGTGCCGGCCCCGCGTCTCTGACGCCGGGCGATGCCTCGACATGTTTCAAGCAAAAGAAAAGAAAAAAAAAAATTAAAACGGCTGTATTCACACAATTTCCACGTGTTCTGTATGTTGAAATGGGGTTGATTACACTAGGCGAAATTTTACCTCAAATGTTTTAAAAAACAAGACCAAGTCAAAAATCCAACTGAAAACTAGGAGACATGGCGCTTTTGAGGCTCTTGGCCCTGTTTCCTGCCGCACACACACCGATCCCATGAACAGGTCGGTCGCATCATGCGAGACATCCTCAAGGCACATCCGCGATAAAGCACACGCAGATCCCGCGCCTGCTATATGAAAAATGTGAGACCCCAAGACTTTTGGGCTAGGCAGATGCACCCTGCACCCCCGTAAGCGCACCGCGCGATGGTGTCGCGACGGGGTCATGTGCAAACGCAGTAGCGGCCATCTGACCCCAACCCCATTTATATCAGCTCGATGGCGCCCACGCGACTGGGGGCCTCGCCAAGAAATACACGGCACGCAGTTGTTCAGAGTGGAAAGACAATACCCTGTGTTCTATTGGTAGATTTCTCACGTGCTCCTCATCTTCGTGGACTGGTCAAGACTGTACATATCATTGCTTTCTTTCTTTCCCGATCTTCCCGAAACGCCAGACCAGACCAACGCCATTTTGACAGCACAACCATGAATGAATGCCGAGCATAACTCTCTCACATGTTGCTTTCCTCCCATCCCTTCCCAATCAAAGCTATGTGCCCGGGCTGTCGGGTTCTCCCCCCGGGCCTTGTCCCGCAATCTGTCTGCTTGATGCTGCTCATACGCTGCTAGTTGCGTCCTTCTTTCTTCCTTCAAATGAGTGGTTGTAATTCGAATGATGCTGAAAATGCACGACAAAAAGTGCGCCCCCAATACAAAAATTCAAAAAAATCATCATTTCGCACGTGTACACATGTAAGAGATGGTTGGGCGGCCCGCCAAATAATGGAGCCTAGACTGACTCGCGCCCGCGCACAGGCGACGCCTCTCCCGGCCCCATATTGCTTGTGGTGCGTTTGCGCTCAGGCCTTTCCGTTATGCAAATCGTCGCCAAGGTGGTGTTGGTGGTGACTGTCGTCGTCTCCGTCATGGTGAAGCGTCACGCTGTTGAACTCGAGGAAGGGATCCGCAATGTCGCCGCCCGGCGTCGAGAGTCCGCTGTCCAGAGGCACGCCCTTCATCCTGGTTCCACTCAGATCGACACTTTCGCTCTCCTTTACATTCCGGAAGTTAACCGTGTCGATGCCGCGGCCGGCGTGCGGCACAATCGGAGGCTTCATGTGTCGAATCAAGGCCCACTGCGTCGTTCGGAAAAAGGGGTGGAGCTTGATGTCCGAGGCACCGGCGCGGGCTCCCAATCGGCGGTTCTCGTCCTTGATGAGCAGTTTCCGGATCAGGGATTTACACAAGCTGTCATGATTTGTAAGCCACGTTTCAACATACATTAGATAAGCAGAAACCTACTTGGAGATTTGCGGTGCCCCGGCGTGGTCGGGGAAGGGAATGTCCTCTCGCAGAATGTTGGCGAAAGTGGCATTGCGGTTCTTGCCCTTGAAGGGCGTGGTGCCGTAAAGCATCTCGTAGATGAGAATGCCCAGCGTCCACCAATCCACAGCGCTGGTGTGGCCGCTGCCCTTGATAACCTCTGGTGCAATGTACTCTTCGGTACCGACAAACGAGTTAGTTCGGAAGTTGGCAATGCACGATCGGGTATCGATGGTCGGGAGCTGGTCTGTCCTGGCACCGTTCTTTCCAACAATCATGGTGGGCTTGCCACCAGGGTCAGACTGCTTGGACAAGTCAAAGTCTGACAGCATGATGTGGCCGGACTGATGAAGGAGAATGTCTGGGCGGAAATCGTTAGATTGGCATTTCGCGATTGGATCTGATCAACTCACTCTCTGGCTTCAGATCACGGTAGATGAAGCCCATCAGATGCAGATACTCGAGGGCAGCCGTCACCTCGGCGGCGTAGAAACGAGCATCGTCCTCAGGAATGCACTTTCCAGGGCGCGTCTGAAGAGCGCGGAAGAATTCGCCACCGCTGCAGTATTCCATGCACAGGTAAAGATAGTCCTCAGACTGGAACGAGTGATATAGTGTCACAATGAAAGGGTGGTTGCTAGTGGCAAGAATTTCCTGCTCAGCGAGCGCACGCTTAATCTTGTTGCGCTTGATCATTTCCTTCTTGCTGAGTACTGCAGAGGGTTAGCAACAAACGCAGTGGGCTACAATGGGCGCTGGGACATACTCTTCATGGCGTACAGCCGGCTGCTCTTCTTTTCTCTCACAAGATAGACCTTTCCAACATCTCCCTTGCCGATAAGTTTAATCTTGTCGAAGCTCGACGGGCCCACCTCAACGTTCCTAACCTTGATGGAATTGGAGCTGTATGTTCTGCGGAAGGCCATGGCTGTGTGGGGAGCGGGCAGGGCGGCCAGGACGTCCTCGCTCGCGTTGGCGTCGAGGCTCTTGAGGTCGCTGTCCGACTTGTTGGCGTTTGTGTCGACGAGACCCAGCGAGCCGGAGCCGGCGTGAGCGATGAGGGGATCTTTGCCGAGCTCGGCGGTGGCCGGGCGCTCGCCATTGGCATCGGCACCCTTGGCGAAGAGGCCCTGGGCGTTGGGGGCACTAGCAACTCTCCTCAGCCTTCGGGCCAGCTCCTCCTTGGTCTCGTTGGTGGCCTGGTCGGCGGTGACGCCGTCGGGGCCCTGGATCTTCAGGGTCGGTGTATCGGGAGGGCTGGGGGGCACTGAGCCGGCGTTGTGGTGACGCAGACCTGGCTGGCCCTGGTGGGCAAAGTAGGGATTAGCATGGGCAGTCGGGCTCATGGCCTCCTCGAGCTGGTTGCCCTCGCTGGCCACGGTGTGGGCGCGGAGACGACCAACAGTATTACTAAAGAACTTGGTGTGCCGGGACGACTTGGAGCCGGCGTCGGGTGTGGCGAGGTGGGTGGACGACTTCTCCTTCTCCTTGTCGCTGGAGCCGCTGCCGGTGCTGCTGCTCGTGTTCATGCGGAAAAAGCTGCGCAGGCGATTGCTGACCTGGCCGCCAGAGCCATTGGAAGTTTTTGAGGGAGGCATAGCGACTGTGCCGGAGGAATCAGAGTGGACGGAAGCGACAGGAGTGACGACGGGTTGTTTGTTTCGGTCAAGCAGCCGATTCCATGTTCGACGCAGACGTGCCGGAGAGGTGTCGGATTGGCGGGCCTCGTCGGCGCTGGGCTGGCGCTGGTGGCTTAGGTGCGGGCGGAGGGCCTGGAGGAGGTGGAGGCTGCGCGAGCGGGAATGCTTGGGAGCGGGTGTGGGTGAGGGTGGTGACTGAGAGAAGGATGGGTGATGATGATGGTGATGATGGGAGGTGGGAGAAGTTGATGACAAAGACTCCGACGGGGGGATCGAGGATGACGACGGCGCCGTCGCAAGGGCGAGGTCGGGCGAGGGCGGGACTGACGTCGTTGTCGTCGCTTCGATGTGCGGCTTGGTGACGGAGACGGGGACCGAGGGCGGCTCTGAGTGGGAGGGAGAAGGGGAATGGGAAGCTGACGCAGACGGAGCAGTGACTACCGACGATGTCGTAGTTGTAGTAGCAGAAGAAAACGAGTCCAAGGATTGATGAGCAGCGGCGGCAGCAACAGCCTTGGGGTGAGCCTGGGCCGGGGCCTGGGAATGAGACTGGTCCATTGGATGGGAATGAGACGGACTGGGGGCCGGGGCGCTACTCCGCGAATGCCTGCGTGCGTGCGTGCTCAGAGAGGGTGCGTGCCTTTTTTCCCTGGGGGGGCGCGTTGGTGCCTGAGGCCGCCGGATCCGTATAGGTAATAGTAATCGGTACGGGTACGGGGGGGACGTGTGGTGGTGATCAAACGGTTCGTTTGTGGACTGGCGTGTCCCTGTAGCTCGCTCGCCCTGAACTCTTTGAGAGAGAGGGGAGATGGGGGACAAAAAAGGGCAGAGCAGGATTGTTTAGTAAAACAGCAGCCTCGTCGCTCAGACTTGCTCCGATTCTCCGACTCGGGCTTAAACTCAGACTCAGGCTCAGACTTTTTTTTTTCTGGCTGTTGCCCTCCTGGGCTTGGCCCCCGATTACAGGTACCTACCTGCTCTGCTTCGTCGGGCCACGAGGCGAGCTGCGACAGGGCCCTGGGATTCTGGGCGCTGGGCGCTGGGTGCTGGGGGAGAGTCAGCGGTGGGTGGGGATAAACGGAGTAGCAGTGGTCCCCTTCTGCAGAGGGGGGCGCGGGCGGGGGGTGGCGAAGGCGGCGGCGGCGCTCGCTGCTGGATGGGATGCTGGAAAAGGATGCTGGCTCGCTGGATCCCCGGGTGCTTGCTTCACCACGGACCGCCGGACAAGTCGCTAAGTTGGTGGGCTCGCCGTGCGCTAAGAGCGGGCTCGCGAAACGAGGACCTGTGAGGTACGGAGTACTCCCGTACCGCCCTGTCGATTGCCCGTGGCCCGGCCTGTCACGTACTCTGTACAAGGCAACGTGCCTGGCCCTGCGCTGTGTTGGCTTGTCGCTTTTTCAGCCGTGCGTGGCGTGTCGACCACGTCTGCCCAGCTGATGCAAAGGGCGGCCTTTCTTTTTTGGGGGGATTTTCGCTTTCCTTGACCGTAAGTCGCCGGGATTGGATGCAAGGCGAAGGGGAGAGAAGGAGGGAGATGTTTAGAAAAAGGAAAACCAGAAACAAGTTTTGTGGTGGGAAAAAGGGAGGGAGGAAAAGGTTCAACCGTTTCCAAGGAGGGGGATTCAGCCATGCTAAAGTCTTCCATCATGGCAGGGAGGGGGCCTCGACAGGGTCTGTCGAACGACTCCCATCCCATCATTTGCCTGTCATGTCAGCCAGCGCAATATGCAGCGCACCGCAGTGCCGTGATGTGATGTGTGATGCCATGCGCGATGCAGGCAGCACTATAACCTCCCCTCCCGATTCCCCATTTCCCCCCCCCTCCGACCCACGCTTGACACCCCCAACCGCAGCTGCACCACATGTACATCACTGCAGCGCTGGACCCGGGACGAGGAGGCATTATTCACATTTCTCTCGCACACGCTCTGCACAACTGCAACTGCCCATGTACACTGCCGCTGACATATCCAAATTGTCCATCTTATCTGCCTTCGTCCCACCCCACGACGTTTCTGTCCGAACTTCCTAATCCGCTGCGGCCCGCAACGCCATGGAATCCCTCCACCCCTTCGCCGGTTTCTCCTTCAGTGGGAGGTGGAGCACCCATCCCATACTAAGACTGTTCCTCTGTGCCCGGCGATGGGCAGGTTCCTCTTTTTTCTGATCCCTCCCTCTTATTAGTTTAAAGTTGGATCCCTCGGCTTGGTCTTAACCGATCCTTTTTACAGGTACAAGACATTGTCCGACAACGGCAACCTGACATCGACATGAGTGGGTACAGATACGGTGCAGACAAGTGCAGGCTCTCCAAATGCAATGTCTCGCTACAACCTCAAACACGCAAAATATTCTCCGCCGCGTAAAGCGTTTCCATTGCTGCTCATCCCATCATGTCCCCGCACCCGCCTTCCGTTGGTTCATTTCCGTCCCATCATCAATCATCCTTTCTTGGCAGCCGAAGCCAGATTGCAGCCGCAATCATCCGCAATGGTCCCCATGTCGCCTGCCAATGCTTCAATTAATCAAGTACCCAGTAGTCTGGAATTCCGGGTGCCCACTTTGGCTACCACGGGACACACAGTGACATAGACTAGCATCTAACGTATCCGCCAATGCAGCGCTGCAAGAGAGTGCTTGCTGTCCCAACGCGGATATCTCGCCCGCAGCTTCAGCAGTGTCTCAAAAGGGCTCAACAAAAGCTCCGATCGCCGTACACTTGCCTCTGCGGGCGTCAAGGTGCCAAGATGGCTAGCTACATACTTTATCCATGCTGTCGGTCACCACCCCTAGGCGGGCTCCAGCCCACACAGTGAGCGCGGCTGGCTTCGAAAAGTCGAATATATCCACTCTCGAACTGCGCCTCTGCCATTCTCTGGAGCTTCCCGCCGATATACCGGTTCGAACCCGACCATGCATGTGACGATCCCTTCCGCATTCCAGAAAAGCATACTTTGCCATCGCGACTGAGCCACCTAATTCATGCCTCCAAGCCCCCAAGCCCGCCCAAAGCGAGAATGTTCTAGACATTGGAACCGATTGCGACGTCTGGAACTGACTTTGCTAAAGCCTTCATTGTTGCATCCCGCTGCAGCCGGTCGGGGTTTAATTGTAAGGCCAGCTGGGGCATGCTTCCGTCGGCCCACTATCCTGGTCAATGTTTCACAACTCGCAGCATCAGACACCATGTTGAAGCTCTTTGGCTTAGACCTCAGTCTCATGCCGCCTCACGACGGCAAAGGCGAGAAAGTAAATACCGAGAACGCATCCAGGATTCCCCCGTTTCCAGCGTCGATATTATGACCTAGAAAGAGGAAGCTTGGACAAGGGCAGAGCATCTAGTTTTGCTCATCCACCGCGGCAGGGCCACCCGCTGTCCCAGTATCCGCACATTTGAGGCTGACAAGAAACAGCAAGCTGTAGATCGAGCACTCGGTCATCATCTCCGCAAATATCCCTGGCCAGCCACGAAAGGAGCCAATCTAGACCTCCTCGCGCCCAAATAACGTGACTACCGCCAAGAGATCCCCCGTCTGGGGGTGGCGCAAAGCTCTTCGCGAAGCGCTCGATCGGCACCTTCATTTTTAAAGGCATGCCGACGGCTCTAGCCGTGGGCCTTGTATAACTATGTACTTGGATTTTTAAAGCAATCAAGTGGCTACGCATACGTGGCCTGAGCAAAACGCCAGGCAAGATTGGCTAGCGACAATGCGTCAAACTCGGATACCGAGAAAACCTGTTGATGGGCAAACGAGCACACCCTCTCCAAAAACCAATTGTTTATTCAGTGCCAAATAAAGAAGCATGACATGAACGCGTACAGTATCCGCTAAATGTATGAAGCTATATCCTCTTTTTTATTCATATACACTTGATCTATTTTACAGTGCCCATCCCACTTAGCCTTAATGGTCCAGAGCTGTAGGGTCCTCCTGCGAGGCGTCAGGCTAGACCGTGGGGCTTGGTGACAGACGAGGGCACATGCAAGGCGAGACAGGCGCTTGGGTGAAAAAATGATGTCAGTGAATCTATCCAGTGGCTTGTGTCACCACCAGGGAGGAGTTTGCTGCTAGCATTGGCCCAGACGGATCTGTCTCAAAGGGCCGGGCTGGGTTGGGCTGATGAGCAAGGGGGCACGCACTCGTGATCGTGTCTAAAGGGCAAAGACGAATCCGAGCATTTGCAGTACTTGGGGCGACGGGGAAAGAAAACGGTTTATGAGCCCTGTGCAGATTTGCAAGGCTTGTAAGTTGCAACCCCATGTTCATCCAATCGCCTGTTTCACCTCGTCGCCGTCCCCATTGGCACCCTCTGCTCTCCAGCATCCGATTCTCAGATGACACTGCCGCGCGCCGGCTGACGCATCACGCACCGCTACCGCCTCCCGTTGGCTGGCTCGGCACAGCGTGCGGCCAGTACCTGGTGCTCACTGTACCGCATGGATCTTCAGGTACCGGTACCTCCGGGGCGCGGGCCACCCCCACTAAAAGTCTTCCCCTCGGCCCCTGTCGCCTCAGCACGTCCCCTCGTACGCAGTGAGCAGAGCGCAGAGCGCAGCAGCCAGCATGTCGTCGGGGAATGGCCGCCCCGAGCGGCCGGAGGAAAAGCCACCAAGACGGGCGCCCGACTTGGCTGATTGCAATGGTGGTGGGAGTGGTGGTGGTAGCCCGTCCCGCTCCTCCCCCCGCCGCGCCCAAGGTAAAAAGCCCGCGTGTCTAAGGTTTGAGACGTGCAGACGACCTAATCGGAGAGGTCGGGGACGGCCCCGCGTATTCCCAGTGTTTCCCCCTTCCCCCCCTCCATCGCCGTGCAGCAAGCACTTTTGGAGACGGCCCCAAAGTGTCGCATTGGCATTGAGGCTGAGTCGTTGGACATCGAACAACCGCACATAGATGGCCAATGTCGTCATTCCTTCTCCTCCTTCCGCGCTAGCAGGGCAGCGCAACCAACGGGGCGCCGGAACGTGCGGAAATAACCAACCGCATTAGGCCTTAGCAGCAGTCAATTCGACACAGAGGAGGCCCGACAAGCGCGGGCCATGGGCCGCCGTGAAGCCCCCGAGCACGCTTCACACGCTACAGGCCGCCTCGTAATTCTGGGGCCATACACGTACATTTGGCGACTCTATCCAACCCAAGACCCGTCTTTCGCCTTCTGACTGGACCAGACCCTCCCGTGTCCTAGCCTTGCTAAACCCTTCTCTCCACAGGTTCCGACAGTGACATAATTACTCTGATTCAATTCGCAGGGACCCTGTCAATGCTTCTTGCTCCAAAAAATGGCCCCTCCCGCTACACCTTTCGCCTCAACTCCACTCATCTGGTCAAGGATCCCCTCTGCTTAAGAGACAGCATTGCATGCATTGCATACCCGCCACGTTTTTTCTATTCTAACACGATGAGCTGTTCGAGTGGCTGTCTAATAGCAGATGAATTAATATCTGATATCTGAGCGCTATCCCTTTTTTTTGGTAATTCAACTACCCTGCACCTCGCTTGACAGTGACAAAGTATTACGACTCTTTGCCCTTTTGTATACGAAGACTATTGTAATTACATTTCTGCAATATGATTACGAGTTATTTATAAATAATTTCGATTTCGTATCATCAACTAGCAAAGCAAGCGCAATACATGTAGTCGATGACGTATACCAAGACGTCCCACAAAAGCAATAACAGTAGAGTATTAGTTGAGAGAACGCCTCACATATGACATCACATGCAACAATTACACAGTATTTCCAGTCCTCAAAACCAAGGGCGACTAAATATTATTTATGTATCCAATAAATATTTTCCGGTCTATGAATGATGGTTGAAAATTGACCTCAATATACAGCATAAGATCCCTAGACAATCATTATTTGTGTTATTTTGTTTTAATAACATACTCTATTAATCTAGGCCTCTGGGAATTTTGTTGAGTTGACCATATTCATTGGGATAGTTGTTCGGCAGCATTCCGACGGACTCACCAATCGCCCCGCCGTTTTCCCCGGTGTCATCTGGTAACCTGAGTGTTATAAGCCTGAGCCAGCTGGCAACCGAGGGCCAGTAACCTGAATATGCAAGCAACTTAGAGTAGAGGCTTACCTATGACGAGCGGAGGGTGGGGCTACAGCCTAGCCTAATCCAGGGAGATTAATTTTGACTAGGGAAAGAAGGGTGTGGTGGAGGATCTCCTTGAAGGACAGGAATAATGCCTTCAATGGACGCCTACCGGCAGATGCAAAAAGACGGACCCATTACTCCGAGGGCTGAAATGTGGCAACGGTGAAGTCCTGGAGACTCTCCAGGTAGTGGGAAATGTCAACATGTCCGTTGCGCCTCGCTAGGGAAATGGCCCTTGAGAATCTGTCTATCCCGACATCTTTTTCTGCTCCGGCATTCAGTAGTAATTTGATGATATCAAAGTGCCCTCGTTCTGCTGCTAGCATCAACGCCGTTTTGTCATCAGAGGCCGTGAGCTCAATATTTGCACCGTGTTTTAGTAATAAAAGCACCAAATTAAAGTTGCCCCAGCTCGAAGCGTGTTGGAGGGCTGTTTTGTATCCTATCTGCGCATCAATCTCCGCACCGTTCTCGAGAAGAAACTGCACGATCTTGGCTTGATTCGCGATATTTCGAGTGCGACGACAAGCGGCTTGTAGTGGAGTTTCTGCGAAGCCATCAACTCCACAGAATGAGCCAACGAAGCTTGAAAGATGGATGTCTGCTCCTCGCTGAACAAGTAGACAAAACGAGTCTAATGACCCGGACCCGCATGAAACTGCCAGAGGTGTTCTGAAAGTTTTGGGTGTCCCTCCCTTGTTAGGGTCAGCACCCTTATCCAGTAAAAATTCAAGAACCTTACACCGGTGTACAATTTGGGGCTGGTTGGATTTGCCAAAGTCAACAAACGTCTCCGTACTGCATGCGTAGGCCAAAGGAGAAAGGCCGGAACCTCTGGTGAGATTGATGTCGGCCCCATGTTTTAGTAGGCATTTCATGATATCGAAACGACCATATGCAGATGCCAGTTGGAGCGGGGACTCTTGACTGGATCCGAAAGAGTTGGCGTCTGCTTTGTTCAAAAGGAACAGCTTGACAATTTCTAGATAAGCCTTTTTGTGTTTGGAATTTGCGATCCTCAAGGTGCGGATAAATGATTGAAGCGGTGTGTCGCATGGGCTGATGCTGGTGGTGGCATTTACACAAGCACCCCTCTCAAGAAGAAATTCTATTTTCTCTTGCCAAGACTCATCGTATGGTGAGGAAAATAGCGTGAAAAACTCAATGAAGCCAGGCTTTGGGTATTTTTCAAGTTCGGTGGAGTGTGGCTGGGGAACAAACAGCCTAGCGCCCATGTTCCAGAGTAGCTTGATGATCTCAATGCTTCCTAATGTTAAAGAGAATTTCAGAACTTTGTTTAGGATATCAGCCTTCCATATTGCCTGCCTTCCTTGGGATAATATTGCATCGCGAATGTTCAAGAGCAAACCTGTGTCGTTGGTAACGATCACCAGATATAATAAGCGCCAGACCGCGGAAAGCAAATAATTTGGCCTGAGCAGGATTGGAACAAGAAGCTTTAAAAATTCGACGTCTTCCTCGGACTGATAGAAAGTGGACCGCGTGATGGATGTTGGTATTAAACCAAGTTTGTCCCAACCGAGGCTCGATTCCAGATAACAACATTGCCTTGTTGCTTCAAGAAACACTTGAAATATGTTCTTTAGGCCAAAGTTCTCTAGGCTGAAGAAGAAAACAATTCTGCTTCCTGGATGTTTTAACTTCGATTTGGCTAATTGCGTTCGAATACGAGGGCAGTTTAGGTCGGTGCCAGCATCAACGAAGGATTTTGCAAGGGACGCGTTATCGAATCTGGCAGAACCTAGAAGAATGAATTCCCTCGGAAATGGAGATTGGGTTCGATGGACAGTGTGCAAGCCGGCTGATAGACGTGCCAGGGATTGGCATATTTCTAGACTGAGAGGATCATGGAGATGAAACATGACCCGGTAAACCACCTGGGATGAGCAAAGGGTAAGATACCCGTCGTTAGTCGAGGGAAAAATTGAGACGTCGAGTTTATCAAACATGGCTTCAGAAAAGTTTATCGTTGACAGGTCACAGGAAAATGGTGTTGGCATAGAATGTGGATCGTCTTGCGAACAGTACTTGATAATCATGTTGCGGAAAGCCGTCTTCCTTATTTCGTCGTTGACGGAAAGGTGTCTCATTGTGAGCATCGCCGATTTCCAGCTTTTCGCGCTCAAAAGGCTGAGAAAACGGACAGAGTCAATCTTTGGAAACTCAATTTTGCCAACTCGGTTGATTAACTCTAGCTTCATATCAGGAACGTCCAAGGATGAAATATCGAGAAATATAGACGAAACCTCTTCCTCTGACAAATGCCCATGACTGAAACTCGTGATTTTCGAGAAGGCAATCCTCATGACGTGCAGGAGCTTGGATGTATTCATGTTTGGCCCAGGGGGTTTGATGCCCAGAGACAACTCCCCGGAAGCTCTGAGGAGCTTTCTCGAAAATGGAACAATTCGCTCGTTTTGGGATAGGAATATTGAACTAAGCATGTGATCCTGAAAATCGTGCAGGAACCAGCTAAAAATCTCTTTCATAATGTGCTGGGCCTCTCTAAATGCAAGATCAAAACTGACAATGGCGTTAATTGCCATGTTGAGAAGATCAAGCTTTGAGCAGGAAAGGAGCTCGCTAGCTGTAACTGGGAATCCGGGGACAAGCTGTCCTATACCAGATAGAATTGCTGTCTCGAGTATGCCCATCAAAAGTTCCCAGGACCAAGAGTAGTTCAGACATCTTGGAACAAAGCCTGAAAGGATTTCTGCGTGAATGTGAGCTGGCGGGCTGTGTATATGGTTTTGCTTTTGGAACGTACCTGGGAAAGTCTTGTGGGCTCGACCAAAAACCGGAATTCCATTCAACAGTAACTCATGAGTGATTACTGTGGCGGAGGGAAATGACACCAAACACCCAAATCACCTACCCTATAGGGTAGGTTGACTGGCTGCCGTACAGGCACAAGGCTTGGAGCAACGGAAGAAAAGGGAAAACAGGGAAAGGAAGGGATGCCGGGTAAAACAAAAGCCGGTCCCTTAAGTGATGTATGATAGAAGAGAAATAATAATAAGGGCAAAACAGTCCCTTTGAAAAGGTCTTGCGAGCTGCAGCTCTATTAGGTCTTGGGACGCGAATTAAAAGGGGTTGTTGTTGTTGAATTAGAAACTGAGTGATGCTAGCTATTTAAAACGAGGCCTAGCCTCACGACCCGGCAAGGTCCTTGAGCCACCACGGCCCACCAGCCACCGCCACATTACTTCTAGAGAGCCGTAGTCATTCTCCGACATTGCATCTTCGGGAACAAACAGACTGCTTTCCTCTGCACTGGAGCTAATTACTGCGTGTGCGGGAAAGGCGAAGTCCAGAGTGGGCGTGCAGCACCGCGTTGCTGGAGGAGTTAATATTTCAACTTGGGTTGGCAGGGCGCCTAGTTAAGTCGGATATCGGTCAGTGAAACGAATCTCGACGGAATTGAATGCGGATATTTACCTGTACTATGTGACCTATTCCTTAGGTTCGGGTTGTATCGAGCCAGCTCCCTTTGCATACGCTCGGTGTCAACCAAGCTGCCGTGCCAACGTACTTGGCTTTGTTTACCCTGGGTTTGCCTCGCTCGTATCGCAGAGACAATGTAGTTCCAGATCTTGACAGGGATGTTCTTGCTTCGTCCAGAGTTCTTGACATTGATAAGCCATTTGTACTGCCTCTCGCTAACCTGGGTTGGATCAGGGTTTGTGTGAATGCATCATGGCCAACACACCTTGCTTTGAGGCCATGCTTCTGCTTCATGTGCTTTCTGACTCGTTCAAGCGCCCACTCTTCATCAAAGTAGAGATTGAATATCTCGTCCCGGTATGGTGCCCAGTCGGCCGTATTTTTGATGGACCACTCCATCTCCACGGGTTTGCTTGTCAGTTTGGAGATTCAAGTAGATTGGTACTGCAAGATTGACAATCAGAAATGGCAGTCGGAAATAGCAGCCGGGAATGGCAATTGTAAAGTTGCAACACCCTATCAAGGTATGGGAAAAGCCTTTCCAATGGCCAAGGCGGGCCAAGAAAGTCCTACAACATGATTGAGCCCGGGCTCATGGCGGTAGGTTGTATTTAAACCAATTCAGAGACAGTTACGCGACCTGCACGGCATAAGAGGCAATGTCACACGGCTCGCCTGACTTGGGACAAGCGGCGGGGTAGTGGAGGAGGCTTGGGCATGATTGGACGTAAACTGCAGTGTTCTTCTGCCGAGCAAGCACTGATTTGATTTCCGCTGGCTTTCACCAATCACTCGGCTTGGAGTAGGCGGTAGGATGGTGGAGAGAGTGCGAGCACGATTGGTTGCTGTGGCGTGAACTGCAGTGTCCTTCTGCTGAGCAAGCGCTGATTTGATTCCGCCGGCTTCAACCACTCACCGATTGGGGCGTAACCCACTGACCGATAAGTTTGCGGAGTCAATAACAGGGGGACGGAATAAAAGGCTGGCAATGCCTCATGCTTGCGGGACGGGACCAGGGTACGGGATGTGTGAGTTAATGGCTGTTGGCTTTGTCTTTACTCTTCCAACTCTCAACGCCCGGTTTATATCCTTGGTAGCAGTGTATTGTGCAAAATGGCCGGCACTGTGATAAATCACCATCCTTGATCAATTTTGGTAGATGGCCTAACCTCAATTGCTCCAACATTTTGGTTGTCAATGTGTGCCGTGTTTGGGGCTGGAAGTGGAGTGTGGCTGCTTATGAATGGACCAATGTCGCCACTATCCTAACATGATTACAGAGCACGAAGAGAGTCCGTGCATGGGAATACTAGGCAGTCACTGCGAACAGAAATCGTTTACTGGGAACAGAAGCATTCACTGCAAAGGTCTCTGAACATCGAGGGGAGAGGCATGGCCTCTGATCCAGCATGATAACCTCCATTCCTTCCCTGGGTCGTCTTTCAACCCCCATCAATGCACAAACCCTCAAGACGACGAATCCCCCCGCTGATAATCCTCGTAAACCTTTACCTCTTTGTCAATTCGCTCTCTGTCGTTGCTCCCGTCTCTAACCTGACAGCACGCGGGGACCAGAAACACGACCGGATCCTCCTCTACATTGAACGGTGCGAGATTCACGTGGAAAAAGGCTTCGAGGTCGAAGCCGTCCGTGTCAAAGGTGTTTATCATGAGGACCTCTGGGTCTTCGTCGTCTGGCGGAACGAGGTGATCGAAGGTGATTCCGTAAGTGTCGACGCTGTCCAACTCACCGGGAGACGTTAGTCTTAGGCACAACCCGTTTTTGATTGTCGACAAACAAACATCCTCCTCCGCATCATGTGTTCGCACTCGCCGACTTGCTTCTGCCGAAGCGTGCTGTACTGCGAGCGGGGGACGAAATCGGCCGGGTCGGTGTCGTTCACGTCGCGGCCGTAGAGCAAGCGAAAGGCCATCCTGGCGAGTCGCACGCCAGCCTCGTCGAAAGCCTCGAGAAACTGAGCCTGCGTCTCCGGCAGCCTCGCACGATCGTCAAATACCTTATTGAGAGCGCTGTTCGGTCCGGCGATCTGGATCCGCAAGGGCCTGCCGACCGGAGGAGGATGGTTACGGCCTCTGGCGAGCTGCGTGCAAGGCGGGATGACGAGACAGGTGGCCATGTTATGTTACTTTTGGGTCCGGCCCGTAACCCGCCCCGAAAAGGAAAACCCACGAAAGCAACGAGCGGGATAGGTCAGGGAAGGAAATCCCGACCATGGCAAAGGGACGGGGGAATTTTGAAATTGCCATGTTGCATTCTGGTTGCCTAACGGTGGCTGGTGGAAATATATGCGGTCAACTTGGGCGAACTATTGCTCCGTGCGCTGCGCTCGACGGCCCCGGGGCAAAAGTCGACAGGTCAGTTTTTGAGTGACCCGTCGATTGCGGAATTGCAAACATTTGATTTGAGGTAATTTTCTGAAGGATTGTGGTATGAAACCGGGTTGCCCTCTTTCCTTTTCTTTCCCTGTTTTTCCTTTTTGTTGATCACCACCCCCATGAAACCCGTTTTTGATAGTGATGCCGGAGGAGCCCGGATCAAGCTGAAAAAAAAGGAAAAAAACCCAGCTTGCCTGCCGGAATATGGGGACCCTCTCTCTTTGCCTTATAAACTACCTGGAGAGTCCACTGTAAAAAACCATTCGATAAGCCCGGGGGGGTACCTAATAATACATGATGCGCCCGGGCAAGCTCTCAGAGCGCCCATTCTGCCGGCGACGGGAATAAAAATCTAAGAATGTTTCCTATAACCCCCCCCTCCCTTTCCTATTAATCCCCTTCGTCTGACTCTAAAGAAGATTCCACGAGGCTATTATATCGCTGCCGCAGGGTCTCTGCCTGCTGCTGCCAAATCATGTTGGGCGTGTTGCCTGCTCCGTTTTCAATGTCGGGGCTGGCCCCGCCGTTGAGCAGCAGCCTCCTGCTCTCGGCGCCCTGGACCAGCTTGGACGCCTGGTGCAGGGCCGTGTTCCCTATCCTGTCCTGAATGTTCGGGTCCGCGCCGCCCTCGAGCAGCTGCTGCACGATGGGCGGGAAGCCCCTCTCGGCGGCCTTGAACAGGGCCGTCTGGCCGCGGGCGTCCTGTATGTTGGGGTCGGCGCCCGCAGCCAGCAGCTGGCGGGTGCCCTCTGCGTCCCCGAGGAGCGCAGCCCAGATGAGCGGTGTCTCCTGCCCCAGGTTTAGTGCGTTGGGGTTGGCGCCCACCGGGACCAGGACGGCAGCGAATCTGGGGTTATAGTGCAGTAGCGTGTTGCCGTTGGTGTTCCTTGTGTTCGGGTCAGCGCCCGCCTGCGCCAGGTGGACCGCGCAGTTCTGCGCCTTGTCCGACTTGGGACCCATCTGCAGGTATCGGAACGCTGTGCACCCGTTGGCTGCTTTCACGTTGGGGTTGACCTGGCACTCGAGGAGGAGCTTCAGCGCCTCGTCGTGCCCGAGGAACGATGCCAGGTGGATGGGCTCGCGCCCTTCCCTGTCCCGCCGGTGAAGCGAGACTCGGTTCTTTAGAAACTCAATCAGCTTGCCTGTAGTAGGCGATTTTTTATGCTGCCAGATGGCCGTGTGCAGTGGGTAGTCCTCGTACTCCATCGGAATGTCAATGTCCACGCCGTGGTTGACAAACGTCTGAAGCGCCTCCAGGTAACCCCCCGTGACTCCAAAGTACACAGGAAAGTGCCAAGGGAAGCCCTGATGCTGCCTGGCGCATTGTACCATCCTTTTGAGGCATTCCATACGGTTCATGGTCATGGCATTCTTCATTGCATGGATTATCGTCTCTTCCCTTCGTTGCTGGTCTATTCCGCCCGTGTGCTTCATGAAGGAGAGCGTAAGCAGGCTCACGCATTGGGACTTGCCTGCATCAATGGCTGCATGGAGGATTTCACTCCTCTTGCGCCAATCAGTGTCGTGGTTGTAGTTTTGGCTCGCCGCTAGGAGAACCTGCATCATTTCCATGTCTTCCGAGTCCACGGCGCTGTGCAGCGCCGTTTTCCCGTCCCTCGAAGCGTGGAACACATTTACGTTTGTAGTTGCCAAGAGCTCTCTGACGCGCGCGAGGTCCCCGCTGTCCGCTGCAGCCCGCAGAGACTCGCCCAGCTCGGTGGAGCGTCTGGACTCGCTCTCGGACGAGGCGGCCGGATGGAGATGATATGCACCGGGGTCAGGCACGATTTGATTCAGGGCCGGACTCGATTCGGGCGGGCGGTCTTCTACGGTGTCAATTGTTCTCGGCGAGGCGGTCGCATATGAGTAGTGTGACACATTATCGTTTTCCGGCCCTGGGTCAGAATCTCCAATTGTGATCTGGGCCCAAGTCCTCCCACGCCCCGGGCCCCTTTGTGGACGTGGCACGATTGACGTCGAAGGCTGAGCGGGGGAGGCATGCTCCGTCATGCTCGGGGCCAAACGGGACATGGGGCTCCTGGCATCTGAGGGCTGGGTTGTATGTGTGTGAGATGGCTCAATTGAGCCTTGTGCCGGCGCTAAAATTGGTGGGAGATGTAACGATGAATTTTGTGTCGGTGTGATGCAGCCGTTTTGCTGATGCGGAGTGTGGTTCGTCCTGGGCGTGGTCGGTATTGTCGCCGGTTTGCTGGGCAAGTTCACGGCCGTCCATCTCGAGCCGGTGCTGGTTTGGCTGCCCGCGTGTGAGCCATCCACGTTGAGGGCGCTCAATTCCCCCGGACTGGAGACTGGTGTCTGCATACCGACCGGATTTGCTGCAATCGTCGTATTTTGTGCTCGGGGAGTTGCGAGGATACTGCTGCTATCCGGAGGAGGAGTCCCGTACTGGATGCTGGGGGGTGTGCGGCGGCCCGGAGGGGCTCTCAAGGCATCTGGAGGGATCTCGAAGCCTGTCCGTTTAATCCAGTAATCAATTTTTCCGCAAGGGACCGATCGCCTGTGGAGGGAGAATTGGGTATCCTTCCCATCATCGCGGCGTCTTTTGCGGATGCGAGCCATGTGGCGCATGTCTTCAGCCAATATGTTTTTCTGTAGTCCCCAGCGTTTGAAGGCGGTTCTGTATACTCGTGCACTTGGTGCAAAAAGTAATGTGAGCGGGATGTGGTCAGGCAATTGCGAGCATCTCGGGTGTGTTACCTGGCATGAAATTGATGATGGGAAGACATAATTTCCATGACTTCTTGTAGTTCGCGGCCCTCCTCCCAGTACAGGCCTTCGATGACGCCGCGACGGCTGTCGATATCCTTGTAACCGCGTCCTGCTGGCCTGGGCGACTCAGGGGTTGAGGGTGTGTGATGGGTGAGATCATGGTGGGCTGGCGGCACGGGGGGTTCCATGTGGACTCAATGTGTTGAATGAGAGGGGGGGGAGGGGGGAATGAAGGGGGAAACAACAATTGAACGAAGCTGCTCGGCCGAGAAAAAAAATCGGTCGGCATATCATATCCTTATGTACACGCAGCTTCACAACTTTTTCGCGGCGAGGACAGTCGACCAACCAGGCTCGAGCAGCGTGCATATGTGGCGGAGGAATCCAGGCCCGGCATATCCAAAAGGAAGCGTTGCTATGCGGGGTTCCTCTGCTGCCAGCTAATGGGATGTCGGAGGCGTCCCGAAAGGCCTATGATGGGAAACGATTTTGTCTCAAAGGGATGCATCCAGTTGGGACATGCATATGATGTATCAACTGAGGCAAATTGCCTTGCTTGTTATCTCGATGAACGGCGGTCTGGATTTGGGGCACGGCTGCCGATCGTCTTCTCTTTTCTCGAGAAAACACAGATCAGGCCAGGCAAAAAATAGTGATTGGCGAGACGCAGCCTGGAAGTGAATTTCTTTTGGGGGGTGCAGCATGTTTGAGGGTGCGCACGCTATCGAAGACTATTGCTGTGGGATATGCAGCCATGCCATGTTGTGTGACGCGGGAGAGAAGCCCAGGGACCGAGGGTTGGGGACAACCTTAATTGTGGCTTTAGCGACAATGGGCTATGACTGCGTTGAGTGCTTTGACGCTTCCATTCACGGCCTGCGACGTGTCCCAACTTGTTGAGCGAGGAGGCGAGAGAGAGAAAAAAAACACAAGAGAGGCGCACACGGAGCGGATGGGATGGGATGTGATGGAGGGCACTCTTACATGGCTCGGTCGGGGCATTCTCGACGTGGCGTGCCAGTTGCGGCGGGCCCGACTATCAGTGGCTTGACAGGCAAGGGATGCTGGCCATTGCCAACCGCTGCGCAAACCAGCATCAGATGCGCCATGTTGAAAAGAGAAAACAATGACATGCAAGGTGGCTTGCACCGGGTCCAATGTGGTGACAGCACGCCGGTGGTCAGCCCGCCAAGATCAAGGCCGTGGAAAGAAAAAGCAAGTAACGTGACGGGCGACGGGACTAAGAGTTGACGTGCCCCACCGGTGAGCAGCTCGTTCCAATTGCCTTCGCGGCCGATGGTGTCAGCGCAAGCAGTGGGGTCCGGACGGTGCGGTGCTAAGCCATTTGGCTCCGTGACGATGGTCGAGTTCGTCGTGATAAAATTCGCGCCTCGAGACAGACTCCAAATCTCGCCTGTCTCATCTCCTTCGTCCGTTCTCGACCCTCTTGTACCACCATGGCCACCATTGTGCTAGGCGCCCAGTTGGGTATGTCCCCCCATCCCTTCCCCCCCCCTCATCTCTCATCCCCACGCCCACACTCGCCCTCTCCGGTCAAAGCGGGCTTGCGGCTTGCATGGCCATGTCGCAAACTGTCGCAAACCCGCCGCTCCCATAGGCCGCACCCATAATTTCCCGCCCAGCCTGCTGACCTGAAGGCTTCAATAGGTGATGAAGGCGTACGTAACTCTGCCCCAAGTCCCCGTTTTCGACTAGTACCGATGTCGGCTGTCCACGCCATTGGTAACTACAATCGGCCTTTGCCACCAAAATGGCCAATATCACCAAAAAAAAAAGAAAATATTCTCACGTGAAGAAAAAATAATGAACGAATAAGATGAAGGTGGAAAAAAAGCATGCTAATCTTCTGCAGAAAGGGAAGCTGATTGATGCGCTCGCCCCGAAGGCATCTCTCATCGCTCGTGCTGCTGTGCGTCACCCGGCTCCCCGTAGTGAATTCCTTTTACTGAGCCAGATATAGGGCGGATATGTCGGAGAGCATTCCAGCTCGTGAGTATATGAAACCTGTTTCGTGGGAAAAAAAAATTATCTTCGAACCCTGACAATCGCGCAGCAATGATTCGAACGGGTTAGGATTCCGGTACAAAATCTTGCTAGCGCCGTGATTGACACTCTCTAGCTTTAACCTCCTGCCTAGCGGATTAGTATCCCCCCAGGCTTTGTTCCTGATTGGCTCAGGTGTGCTTTTTCATGTCCCAACCTTTATCAAAGACCTGGAAGAGCTTCCGAAAAAGTACCTGCAGGCTGCTCAGGAGCGTATCCTTGTCTCCGAGCGAGTCAATGTCCACCTGGATCTTCACACCGCGGTCGACGCCCTGGAAGACGTAGAACTGGCCTCAACCAGAACCGGAACCGCAGCTTCCAGAAGTGCAATTAAACTGGCAGACGTCTTTGACCCTGAGCTGTTTGACACAAAGCTCCGCCAACTGGCTGCCGCATACAAGAAGCGCTTTGGCGATCTCCTGCAGTATGACGTGGAAGATGAGCTCAAGCGGTTCGAAGAGTACCGACCCCAGCTTGCGCAGTACGCCGTGGACGATATTTCCCTTTTGAAGCAGATCCAGGACAGTGATGCACCTATCCTTGTCGAGGGGGCCAATTACGGGACGGTTAGTTTGATGCTGCATGCACGATGGATCTGAGCTAACCGTGGGCCTCGTCTATTTTTAGTATCCGTATGTGACGCCTTCGACTACGGGTCTCGGTGGTGTCTTCACGGGCCTGCCTCTGAACCCGACCAAGATTAAGGAAATCGTCGGGTACGTCGCTTATCTGCAGAAGAGATCAAAGGGAGATGATGGGAATTGATCCTCGCAAATTATTTCTGGCTGCGCGATTTTGTTTGGCGAAATGAAACTGACATGGTACAGCGTACTGAAGGCTTATACAACCAAGATTGGCGAGGTGGGTATCTCATTTCCACCATGAACTAGCAGAATGATTCAGCTGACCAAAGCTTCAGGAACCGTTTGTAACCGAAGTAACTGGAGAGTAAGGCTCCCTGCTTGCCATTGTGCGTGGACCATAGCTGACCACCCGGAAGAGTTGCTTCCAAGCTGGAGGAGACCAATAGAGAAGTGGTATGTAATATGAACAGAGAGCTGGCAATCTTTTGCTAAATTAAACACCAGGCCCCAGTAGATGATAGGAAACATCGGTTTGGTTGGTCAGTTGAAAATAATACACGGAGTTGGGCTCAAATTGGCAGGTAACTAACGAAATATAGGCTGGGTAAGTAATACTACCACTGCGACGAGCCGAGAAAGGCATCGCTTTACTCATCAAAGCGGTGCTTGGCGATTGACTTAACTTTATTTAGACCTCGTAATTGTCAAACACAATGCGGTTCGTATTTTATTGCCGTCTCAGCCACATAGCTTTACTTACCATTTCAGCATGTCAACAACTACACATCGCTTAGCCTAAACAAGGTTTGTCATTGATACATATGTAACGACTATTTTCCATCACTCACACAAGTAGATTAATGCTTTTGATTCTTTCCCAACCATCAAAATTGCTATTGGATACAAGGATAAAGAAACTGGCGAGGTGACTGCCAATATATTTTCCTCTCGAACCTTGCTAAATATCTTAGGAACTGCCCTCGTTCCCCACCACCACCAGCCAACTCGAACGCGTTGAGCCCATCTACCATGAGCTTCCGGGCTGGTCCAAGTCTACTAAAGATGCGCGAACCTTCTATGACTTGCCAAAGGAAGCACGTGCCTTTCTCGGGGTTAGTACATCGCTCGTCGGTCATGCCTTCATCTAACCAAATCCAGTACATCGAAACTGTTGTCGGGGTCAAGGTAAGATTTTATCCAATGCTTCATTGATTATGCAATGATGCCACCGAAATCGACCTTTTGCGATCTTCTCAGTCACATGACCTTTACTAACAGAAAGTAGGTCAGGTGGATTGGAACCGGTGCTGACCGCAGTGCCATCATCTATCGCGGCTGAGAAATTTTAACGAGAAATTGCTAGGCTGTGCTTATTTCGGCAATCTACCACCGGTTATGTGAGCTATTGTCGATCAATCTCGATTACGGTGGGCTGAAAATCGAGGAGGGGGGTGTATCCTCCAAATTGAGAATAATTAGCCGAAGGTGGATTATTAGTGTCAAACCGTCCACCATGAACGTGGATCAAGGTAAACTGCCTTCTAAATCGAAGCACTTTGGCTTATTACGCAATTAATCCCAATAAACATCTATAAAAACTGCCCCATCTATTTCTTCCACTTCCGTCATTTCCGTCTCTCATGATCTGCATTTTGTATCTCATTGAACTGCCAATCTCTTTACCGCAACTTCACAGATTTCCACCCGCCAACATCTAATATCGAACCCTCAATTGATCAAGGCAAAAGTTCTGTCCACCATTGTATTGAATAAGCTTACCGTGGCTGTCTCATCTTGCGCGGCGCTGAAGAGGCCAGCAGAAGATGGCCATGGAAGAACAAAACATCAGAGACCCCATGAAAATGACCAGAGGTTCAAATTTACCCATCCCGTACCCGGAACTTACAGGCCGTGTCAGCAGCGATGCCGTGATGGGTCCAGTTGCAAGGTTTCCGATTCCCTTCCCAAAGGCCATCATGCTATAGACAGGGCCAGGGTCCTCCGAGAGAATGGAACCAAACTTGGCCCAAAACACAGGGAAGGCACCAGCAAACCACCCATAAATAAGGGCAAACATGAGAAGTGTTGGAAAAGAATGGGCGAAACCCCAGAGTGTAAATGACGCAACCGCGGAAACAAATGACGAGATAAAAACGAGGAGGAGGATATTATTTGTCCGATCAGTGAGGTATCCAAATATGACCTGGCTCATAACGATGGCCAGATTGTTGGCAGCGATGATCAAGGCGCCAACCGTCCCAGAGAGGCCAATTAAAGAAGCATAAGACGGTAGGTATAAAGCCGGTATATAGTAGGCGAAGCCTTGGAGTAAGTTGGATACCGCAAAGCACCAGAAAAGGGGCTGTTTCGCAAAGCTAAAGTCGAACATGCGCAAGACACCGCAGCTTGAAGGCGGAAGTCTCCCTTTCAGCATGAATAAAGTCGGGACACCCAAGACGAATTCAGCGACGGCTACCGCTCGAAGTGTTGTTTTGTGGCCGTACTTGGATAGTAGCAGCTCAAGAAGGAATGGATATCCGACACCGCTGAAGCCACTTCCGGCATACATGACACCATAGGCGACTCCCCGCCGTTGGACGAACCATTCGTTCAGCATGCTCAATACTGGGAAATACAGCAGGAGAAAGTTTATGCCATACAGGACTCCTTGGGTTGCAATCAGACCAGGCACGCTCGTCATGAATGAAGCAATGACAAGCGAGACGACGCATCCAGCCCAACCGACGACTATCATGTGGCGTTGCCAACGCTGGAACCGCTTAACCAAGGGTGTAGCCAGAGGAGCTCCCAGGAAGTAGATACTGGTCGACACTGTGCCAACGAGGGCAAGGTTGGAGTTGCCGTCAAATTCCGGCTGCTTGTAGTAGTAATCCTGAAACACTCCATAGGACAGCGGGAACCCTGTCACGCTGTTAGTAACCCAGATTAAGATTTGAAGAACCAAGTCCCACCCCAGAGGACCGCCTCAATGATAAAGGCCCCAGCCAAGAATATCCAGGCTTCCCGACCCTTGTCCGGCGGCGGGAGCGACTGGATGAGCGTATCTCGGTCTTCACCGCTTTCATCTTGGGCAGCTTGCTGCCGAGAAGGCACCAGCCCGAGTTCAACACTCATGTCAAAAAGGCCGAACAGAAGAAGACGAAGATGAATGATACCGAGCTTGAAGATGTTCACAGACACATGGAAGGAGAGAAAACAATTGTGTGAATCCTCAAATAGGCCCCCTTGGGCGGGCCGAACGTCGGAGTCGCTCCCGGCGGAGTAGAAGAGGCAGTGGGACGCTAGATCCTTGGCGGCACAATTATGTAAATTTTCATGTGTCATATCGGAGATCGGCCTAATAGTCTAACCTTGCCTCTGAGGCAAAGAGATGATCTAATGAGCCCGTCGCAGATCCCAAATAGCACACAAATATCACCTATAGAGGTGTAGGGTCCACCTAACAGCCGCAGACCTAGCTGCCGGCGGCGGCCAGCCAAACATGATTTAAGTAGCCAAGACCGCCAATCTACGAACAGCTTCAAACTTTAGATAGGAGAGATCGGAGGCCGCAGTTGGCAATGACAGCTATAAGAGACCTGCCCAGACTGGATTCCTAATGTCCATGAGGTGGTTTTTAACTTATTGGATACAAGGTAACATCGACTTAGACAATCCGAATTGATCAGTGTGGGTTTTGTTTCGGTTTATGAGCTGTGAGCCGAGAGTGGAGTCTACCCGGCTCGGATTTGATTACCGCGCTAGCCCTGCCGGCTTGGGTCCCCGACATCTTCACCGATTGGAGCCATGTGATTGGAAGAATTTGCTTGAAGGTGAAAGGTACGAGCATATCATCTGTGAATTCTAAAGGCACTAGTTGGAGGCTCGAATTTGAAGGGGTTGGTGTTGAGCATGGCGAGGTTAGTCAAATATAGTAGCATGTGGAATATGAAGACTGGATTCTTCACGTCTATGATTCGACAGCCAAATAATGGGCTCTTATAATACGATATGAGTTACTTCCGTGCAAGTCTCGGAAGGGATAATGGTTTAAAGATTATACCGGGACAATTGAAGGACTGCGTTTAGGAGGATGGCGGTGAATCACAACGGGGTGATCATCGAAAAAAGAGTGGAGGTCGCTGGCGATGAGACCGACTTTCTTTAAATTTTTGTGCATCGAACAATTCGGTTTCTGGTATATGTGTGAGCATCGGGTTTTTTAATCACACACAAATGTTAGTCTCATAACCAAGGATCGGCTTAATCGGGTGGTCACATGACGTTGTGCTCCAACATACCTCATAGCTCCCGATCCTAGTCACCTCGGCAAGTACTTTTTAGCACCAGAGGAAAAATGCTATATAGTACAGGTCTTCCTGGCCCGGCGACCCAGGCCCTTGTGGGGAAACTTGACCATCCGCCACCGCCCATGTGTCATGAGCAGTTTCTGGGTTTACCACTCGGCCAAAGACCAAAAAGATCCAACAATAGCGGGAGCTACCGAATGTCCCCAGAATCAGCAACTATAAGCCCTAACACCATGGGTTAAAGACAACATCCGTTATATGACACCCCGATCCTCCAAACTCATTCAATCGATGTCCCCCGAATGATAGAATCCGATGATTCGACGAAGTAGACGTTTTCAATGCCCATGAACAAAATCATACAAATTGTGCGAATATTCCCCGTTCAGAAATGCACAGGCAATGCACAGTACTTTCTTTCCCGTCCAATTGTTCCAAGAACCATTTGGACCTGCTTCTCAAAGAATTCATGTTGCTTGAGTTGAGTAGGTCAAGCCTCGGTGGAATACAGCATTCCGTGTGATGTTTCAATGACCAACAGGAAAATATTCCAATCCGCCGAAACGGTTAGAATGGCCACAAATGGAGAAGAGAGATGAAAACCAGGAATGGAACTGTCTCATCAAGGTACTGTACCAGAACTCATGATACTTTCGGCCTGAAGTACATTAGTTTATAGTGGATTTAGCACAAAATAAAATGCAAGCTCTCTGGATCGTGCACTGAGTGAATTCCATGGTTATCTCTATTTTACTCTCTGACAAATATGTTATTGCACGTCGACGTTCGCATGGTTCTCTTTGGCAAACCAATAGGATTGATATAAGCAAAGTTTGACCTAGACATCTAGGGAAACCACCCCGCATGATTGGTAGCTATGCAGTAGTGTTCTTTAGGTCAAGAATGGGCTAGCTCAGAAAGCGAAGCATCTGCGCTTGATTGAGCTTCTACCCCTCGCCAGGCACAAGTTTCATGCACCCTTATCTAAACAATGCCGTTCAAATTACCCATGCACGTTTCGTGAACACCAAAGGAGTCTGAATTGGGCATGGTTTTATCCGACTGTATCCGAGCTCTTAGCGATACGGAGTGACATGGGTCACCCACCGAAAGCTTCCCTCAGAACAACAAGTAGGAGGTACTAAACTGATACCCGATTCATATCCTCATATGCTCTAGGTCATTAATAAGTAGAGATCGAGATCTAAGACCGCGGAAACCACATCCAAACCCCGCACAAACCTTCATCAAATATTACCGAACTCAAATGGCCCGACAAATGCGAGGCCCACAGTATAGACGCAACAGGATCAAGCCAGCCTATACATCCGAGCCGTCTTTCTCGTTTAGGCGATATTTCTTATTCGAAGCTAAAGTGCCCTGTTCTTCTATCGGTGTGCTTGCTACCAGCACTAGGAGCATGGCCAGTCGACAGCACCCTGCCAAATAATAATACGCTACACACCAAAGGGCACAGACTCCTGGAATCACATCTTCATTGGGCTTAATGAATGAGCTAATCCAAATCATTAATTAGATGGAAAAGCTACCGCGAAATCTCCGAATTTATCCAAATTTGGGATTCAACCCAAGGCATTGTATAATTACAAAAGGAGCCTTCATTCCTCAGCCTTCTCCTAGGATAATCTCGTATGTAAGATTATTATTAATACCTTCCACAAGCTTTGAGTGCCGCATATCCCAAAATATTCACATCGAAAAACCCTTACTGCAGTCTTGTCATCAATGTGCCTAAGTTGCGCCATCCCGCGCTCTTTGTTGTCGGCTCAACTAACACGACATCTTTACATCCCATTAGTAAGCTCCCGAAAGGTCTCATCGAGGCCACATGAAATATTGCTTTTTATGCCAAAAAGCATATCTAATTCGAGTCCCATAGAGGAATGGGGGTAGGACCTCATGGGATTCGAAGAGAGATACTACTGTTGACCCATTCCTAGGATGGCTCCTTTCATCCATGTGTGGTGAAGGAGCGACAAAATACGAAATTATGTCTCTAAAATTGCCGGAATCGATTTGGCCCACGCCTTTAAATATGAAATTGGCCACGCCAATATCATTTAGACGAGGCCGAGGAAACGGAAAGGGCCAGCGAAAATGTTGGCTGTCCTTGGTATTACGACAGTTTTCCATTTGTCTGCGTCACCATGCGTTCTGACTACTGAAGCATGACGGGAGATGAGACTGCAGCGAAGAAAAGAAGCGGCGAGATTCACAAGGTTCGGGGTTCGACTGTTGTAGGTTGGAAACATGATAGCGCCATTAACAATTACATCTAACTAGTATCCAAGGGAACCACTGTTATAATTCAAGGGAGATGCAGTCAGCACGCAGCCCTGAAGGTATTCGGAAAGGAGCTCTTGGAGACTATTATAGTTGAGATGACTCTACTGTATGACTTTATTTGATAATTTGAAATAATTTTATTGGATGGGGATGAGGATATGGGGTATTTTTTCATGATGTGGTATCGGCGGAGCATGCCGCTTAAAGAGGAGATCGGTTGAGAAGATTAGGGTGAAAGGGAATTCTGGTGCGACAAATCATTTCAGTTTGTCTCAGTACGGCTTCCCATGCGTTTCGAGCACACCGAGAACGAATTTTCGCATGCCCATAAGCCAACTGCTACGCTTAAGTGACATATCATTACTATATTGGGTATTTGCAAATGTCAAGAAAATATATCGTAGTGATTTTGAAAAGGATAAATTGCGAAATCTGGAGAAAATCGGCTCTCTTTTGTTATGTCATAGTGCAGACCCTAATACAAGAGATGTTTTGGACATAGCATGTTGATGTATGAGCGATTCGTTTGCCGAAGAACTCATAAACTGCGGCGCAAATGTTAACATCCCAGCACATGCCAAGAGCATCTCTTTGCCAGGGGGGTATCCCATACAAACCGCCGCGACAGTTTCTAGAGAAAGGACCGTGCAGTTACTCTTCAGAGCAGGTGCTGACGTCAACGCGCCTGCCACCCGGAATGGCTTCAAAGCACTCGATTGGGCCTTCCAAGGCTGCTTCACGAATATGAACAAGAGAGGAAAAGAGACAGTAAGACTTCTCATCGGTGCTGGCGCGCGATGCAATGATGAACCCTCCATCCTCCTCCAGGCAATCCATTATGAGGTTGACAATTTGGCTCTCGCTTTGATAGAAAACGGTGCAGACGTCAATTATCAGGATAGCTACTTTTTGGGTTACAAGAGATCACTGCATGCAGCCATCGGTCGTGGGAGCATGTACTTTGTCCAATTGCTCCTCGACCATGGTGCCCATGTAACCCCCCCCGCCAAATTTCAAAGAGGTCACAGCTTTGCAACTATCTGCAGCGCTTGGAAAGTTCAATATTGTCAAAATCCTTATCGAAAAGGGTGTCGAAATCAATACCCCAGCAAACCCAAATTTAGTAGATTTAGAAGGCTCTGTTGTGGGGACATCACTTCAACTTGCGGCCCGCCAGGGGCATCTGGATATTGTTTGCCTACTTTTAGAAAATGATAAAGAGGCCGACACCATTGTATCAAGGTGCAAGGAAGCAGCCGGGATTGCCGAGAAATGGGGTCACAATGTCCTCGCTCGCATTCTTCGCCACTATCAACCAGGAGGCTAAGGGGTTGCGGTTCATCAAGGTGTGCAAAGAACAAAACGCGACCTCATATATTCCTCAGCCCATCATTACCCAGGTGCCATCAGCTGGCGTGTTTACTTTGGTGATTAGTATCATTACACCCATCTTTTGCCCAGCAGACATCGGGCCCAGGAGTGGAGATGGTTGCCAAACTTGTGGGGCTTTTACTGCCAAAGGTGAATAAGGTTGTGCAGCCTCATACAAAGTCGAGTGGGGGAGGATCACGGCTGATAGGGATATTGAAGCAGTTGCCAAGCAAAATGTGCAGAAGATGCAGCGGTCATAATATTTACACTTCGATATCCTAACATGGTTTTTATCACTAAGGGTGAACCAGGCTTGGGCCTTTTAATATGATACCACATTACTCGGAGACGAAACTCAAGCGTACCAAAATCCCTTTCCGTCTTCAGATCTGAGCTCCCGCCGCTCTAAGTTGAGCTACCACTGAGCTTAGGCTGAGCTCGGCTGAACTTGGCTGAGCTGAGGCTAAGCTACCTGGATAGGCCCACTTTTGAATCGCATCCCCCTACAAGGCACGCTAATCTGGCTCCTATATCTTGTTTTGGGTCATGTCTGAGATTTCTATCGAGGTTAACCAGGTGCAGTTGATCCCTCTATCCAAGGACGGACGTTTGGGTACCCCTCTAGCTTGGAATGCTTTGGTGGACTCGGAATCATCTTTCTCACTGGCGGCATATCCCGGACAATGTCCTTGTACACGCGCTATACCCTTTGCTATTCTCCGTGTTAGTGCCATGCTTCCCTTAATGTCATTATCTCAGCCCCCTCATACAATCGCTTCTAGGCCAGTTTACTATACAAATATTTAGTTCTCTTGGTTTGGGGGATATAAGTGCAATATCCAAGGGTGTAATATTAATGGCCTCGGAAATTCTTCACCTAAGAAATTTCTACTAAAGAGTCTGCGATCATCTCGAAAATTCCTTACTTAGGAAGTTTCGGTTGCAAATTCTTCCAAAATTTAATACCCAAAAAACTTAATAGAAACATGTGACTCAGCCTCGCCAATACCACAACAGCCGCTGTCTTCAATGTCTCTAGCAGCTATTGATACGATCAGAATGTCATCAATAACTGTTGGGCTCCAACGGCTTCAATCAGGCGATTTATATGAGCCCGGAACAACAATGCCGAGGTCTTATCAACGTACATTGAACCGGCTTGAAGATGTTGGCGATTATGATCATGAAGAGGCTATGATAATAGCCTTATCAATAGGTTTAAGTGATGGAGATGACTTTGATTCAATTGAGAAATTGACTCAAGAGATGGATATATTTCCATTGGAGGCACAAAGGAATAAGTAACTTTTGTTAAAGCCAAAGTGATGTAATAAAGAATTACTAATACATGCTGCAAATCCGTAGCACTCAGCTGTAACTTAGCTATTATGGTATGCGAGAGTTGATTCCCATTATATAGTTAAGTGGTTGCTTAGGAGCTGCCAAGCTTCACTAACCATAAAGGCCTCATTGACTCACTAGCTGATTGGCTGAATTTTCGATCTATTTTGTTCTGCCGTTACTGACCGCCGGGACTCTTGGCAGTAATGGATAAACATGATTCTTCCCAAAAAACACCTGTTCTTTCGAAAACCGTTCTCCATGTGCACTTCCACACAGCCCGAAGTATTGTTTTCCAGAAATTCTATTACAACACAGGGCTCTTGAGCTTGCTGAGATGGCTGAAAAACTAAGCAGTACCTCGGCTGGGCGCAGACAGCTGGTGAGCAAGAGCAAAGATCGATCTTACAATGTCACATTTACAGATCATACGGGCAAACCGGCGCTGATGTCGTGGCGCAGCGAGTCTAGCCTGCCAGATCTTCCTAGCTGGGTCTTCTATATGGTTCACCCGGACGTCCCGCACGACTTTGATGGTTGTGCGTTCCAGAGAGGTCTTGAAGAGGATCGCACCTTTCGTGCAGCCGGGAATTTCCGATACGAATTCTTTTTTTTGCCTGGAGCTGCCGCCGAGGAATGCGTTGCACATTACCGTGGTGAGATGGAGGCCCGAGGAACCATCTGGCAGCAAATCCACAAGGTCAAGGCAGCCTTGGGGCAGCAGGATGGCAAGGAGCTAGCCGGCGAGCCGTCCCCTGGTGATGCCCCGAAATCCAGTCTCCCAGGCCTAGTTTGGGCAAAGAGAGAGCGGGATTGCGCTGACGTTAAATATCGTGGCTGGATTTTTAGATATACGGATTCCAACATCGAATGGAGCCCCGACTACGAAGATCGCGAACTTGATTTGGTTACATTTGACCCTATTCCTCTCGAACTAGCTGAGGACGAAGTCCCCAAATTTAACCCTATGGACCATCCCGTAAACTCAAACCGGATGCGTGCTAGAGGCAGGGAAGAACATGAAGAGGGAGCCACCAGTTGGATGGAGAATAGAAAGAGGTCGAACTGGGAGCAAGAGGCTACCAGTGCTACAGACGATGCCAAGAAATTGGGTTGGGAATCTTGGTGATGGCCATTCGATATGTAGATATGAAACACACTTTTACTAATACAGTAAGTAACTTATTCATGAGTGACACACCTTGTACATTACCATTTGGTGTTGTTGATAAATTCATGCGTTGTGCCGAATTGTGCCTGACGTCGGGATGGTTAGAATTTCAACAGTGTCACGTTAATGGATTAAAGTTTAAAATGTAGAAGAAAATTGATCATGCTATGAGGATGGACGCAAGATAAGAATTTGGTTTACCCTAGAATGTTTAGCCTTCATCATCTATAGTTGATGTTACTATGCCTAAAATGGCCCAGCGGCTCCATTGTTCCATAGGTCCTTGAAATTACTCTGGGTCCAAATATTTGGTTGTGAAGGGTTCGGGTCCGTATGACGAACCAGTGCGTTTGGAAGCTTGAGTTTTGCCGCCGAAATATATCCCCCTGGCTTCAGTACATTCTTCAACCATGCCTTGCCGTCTCTCGTACCCCCAAACTCTGTCTGATAGTTGGTTGTGGCTGCTGATAGCCAAGTGACTGCTTTGGACTCAATGTTGGACAGTATATGATCAATCCAATAGCAATAGAGGTCACGCAAGCCGGCTGTTGGCTCGCCTGATCCTCGAGTGGGTCTTCCTGGCTGGCCAGTATTAATATGTCCGTTGCGAGACCATGGGTACTCATCATCGAACTGTTGAAGTGTCTTCTCCATATGTTGGGATGTTTCTGTAAATTTGGGCCAAACCTCGCTTCGACGCATGTAGTAGAAAACCCCAGCAAACTAGAAAAAGTGACAGTTAGCGCTTATTTGTGTGATAAAAAAAGGAATACGTGGAAATAAACGTACATGACGGTGTGCTCTGCGTGTGTCGATGTTGCTGGCTGCGTTATCAGCGCTCACTGTCTTTCCCCCGAACAGTACTCCCTTTTTGCCATTCATCTCTGCATTGGCGAGAACTAAGCGGCCAGGATGTTCGTTACCCCCAAGACCCTCGGACATTTGGCCCCATAGGGTGTCTTGGCCCCATGTGCTGTGTTTGAATACCCTGTTCGGTTGTGTGATGGCGTCGCATCCAAGTAGTACTTCTGATACCCAGTCGCGCGAGGGATTTGTATAGCCAACGGGGAGGGTGTCAGATATGAGCCAGTTAAAGAAGCGCATAAGTAGCTGTTGCTCGTAGATATGCTCGGCTATATCACACAACCTGATTAGCTTTGCCTGGAACATATTTGCAAACTTGGGTGGTGAAAACTTACTGACGAAGTCTGATGGTTCAACCTTGTTGTTCTTGCCCTTCGTTTTGTCCAGTTTTTGCAACTCCACTTGACATACACCTTGTTGCTCTATCGGGTATCCAAACCATCGGCCAATTGCGGGGACATCGATTGCAGGTCCGCATTCCTTGTACGTAGGATATGCTAAATTGTAATCTTCTCCATTGTGACTCCATTTTGTGGGCGGCTTGCTGCGTTTTTCTAGACTCCTGCGAGCGTTGGACCCTTCCTCTTCTTCCTCTAATGGACATCGCTGCTCCGTAGAAGGATACGCTTCAAGTGAGCAGGTTTCGCCGTCTCTTTTCCGCAGAGAATCACCCGCATCGCCTCCACAAGCTTGACATGATGGAATCTCAGTCAAGTCAACATCACCAGGGCACATGAGACCGTCAATATGCGGTATCAGGGGCCCATACCGCGTAGCTCGCTTGGATAGATTACGACGTGAGAATTCTGTCGGGGCAGTGAATGTGCTATTGGCATCGCCCTCAAGAAGAGATGGATCCCGACGGCGCAGCTTGCTGCTCCCTGAAGTAGTGCAAGCTTCTCCGTCTGTGCCGCTGGGAAAGATGGTCACATCGTTGACGGGAATAATCATAAAGGGGGATTCCGGAAGGGCCCACGAGAACATGTCCGGCGCATCAATGGTGGCATATAGATCTGCCCCGACGTCAATGCCATAGCAGAAGCTGTTCCCGTCGCTACCCGCTTTGGCATTCGCGTGGAAAGTAACGTGCCCATCAGCAACGAGATTGACGGCACAGGAATCTAGAGAGGCGAACTCCTTGTTCCAGTCAATGCCGAAAGTAATTGTCGGCTTCATATGAGCGGATATATGCCCATTCGCAGCGATGCCGTACTCAAACTCGGGCTCAAGAGTTTGCTTTCCAGATTTGCTAGCAGGGTCGAAGACGTCAGGTTGCCAGTTCTCATCCACCGCAGGGAAGGTCTGATAAACATTCCACTCGGCGAGATTGACCTTAGTCTCGAAGTGAACACCCAGGGTTGCCTGTCCTTCGAGTCGCCCATACAGCTTGAAGTTTGGTCCAACTGTTACAATGCCTGGAACGGTGAACGCAGCGCCAAAGGTATCAGCTTTGAACATGAGGACATCGCCAGTATCGAAATGGGCAGTTACGGCGGCATCAACAACGAACTTCGCATCCACACTGCCACCAGTGCGGTAGTAGAGGTACGAGTCGGATATGTCGATGCCGTACTTGCCCCCAAGCTTTCCGATCAGGGTAAATCCGTAGTTGACGTTTGCCTCCACCGACATATCGGCGTGGACTTCGAGCTTGGCGTCCACATTGGGGCACGTTACCTCCTGATCAATGACACTGAGCACAAACTCCTCGCTGTAAGTGTGCTGAAGCTCCATTGTGTTTGTAACACCAGTGAAGATAGCCTTGAGCCAGTCCAGAGCTGTCTCGCCGAACCAACGTTTGTGCATGTCCTCCTTCGACAGGGCACCATGGTGTACATCGTCACGCCACTCTTCCTCGAGCCAGCGCTTGTGGCTGCCTCCCATATCCTGAAGGGTCCTCTTCACAGACCTCTTCAAGGAACGTTTCTTGCTGTCGGCGGCCTTGTCAACAATGGTTTTCCAGTACGTGTTCTCGTTACTGTAGTCAATGCGGATCTGAGTGTCTCCCAGGTCACGAGGCACACGCTTGAAATCATAGTCAAAGGTCAGGTCATACAAGGTCTCTCCGTTATCGACTCCACGACGGTACAGAAAGTGTGGAAGGCTTTGGTTTTGGCTGGGTGCCAGTTCCTTAACAACTGCGTACTTTCCTGGACCACAGCCCTCGGGCATCTCAACAATGGTTCCCGGGGCGCCGTGACCGAGATAAATCTTGTCACAGTTAGAGTTGTCACTGCGATCGGTACAAACCATGCGAACGGTGTGTTCGCCCTCTGTCATGCCGTCGTTACAGTCAAATACTTCCCAGTGAGACCCATCACGCGTGTCAAGTGAGGTCTGGAGCTCCTCAGGGCTGGTCATGACGATGAAGCCAAAGGCCGAGTACTCAGGCGTCTCGGAGAAGGGTATGTTTTGGGCGCCACCCCAAGTGCTGTCCACCTTAAGTTTGAAATCCGAGTCTGCATCTTTCTCATCTGGGGGGTTGGGGAACAAGTAGTCGAGAGGAACAGGTAGAAAAGGTGACTCGCCCTTGGGGAGGTCACAGCAGAAACTTCTCTTCCGCTTTGAGGCCCATCCACAGTCTTGATCTTCTCCTCCATGAGATGTTGTTAATGCAACTTGCCAGCCTGTGTCGCAGTGATTGTCAAAGCAACTACCGGGCTTACCGTGCCATTTGCAGTTGTTCCATTCTTGATCTTTGTTGCAGCAGAACTTTTTCTTCTTTTTGCCACTGCAGCTTCCGTGCTTCCAAGTCAGTTCATTCTCCTTGGAGTTATCGCACTCCTCATCACAATCAGTCCACCGGCAATCTGGCACCTGGGCTTCTGCCTCGCAGCAGAGAAACTTGCGACCATCAGTGCACACATATCCGCCACCGGCTGTTGTACTAGACGCGAGTGCGACCTCTCCTTCATGGCACTGGCCATTACAAAGAACACCATTACCTCTCCAATGGCTATGAATAAATTAGTAACTCCATATAACAATTCCCAGATTGACATAACTCACCATTTTTCAGGGTCCGGAGCCGAGGCGAAGGGACAGCAGACGCTTGCCTTTTTCCCTTCCCACCGACCGCAATCGAATTTGTCAACTTCAATCCACCCAGACTTGCAGCCAGTTGTGCCACAGTCGTTCACGGTGCAATGGCCTTCCCCTAGCTCCACCCATGGGTTCTTGGTGGAACGGTCTTTGTATGTGTTGAAGCCCTTGGGATAGAGCACCGCTGCCAAAGCGTCCAGGGGCGTGTTATCAAGATCAATAGCCCAGATGAGTAAGCCTCCCAAGCCCAGAGCATTAGCAAACTCGATCTTTTGCTGGATTGTATCTTTGTCGTCGTAAGATACCCACTGGTCACCACCCCAGGTGACGTACTTGACAGCATCTTTTTGATCCCAGTACGGTGATAGGTCATATTTTTCAATAATGTCCATGATTTCAAAATATGACAGGGTACCAGAATTATCAGTGCAGGGCCCTGGTTTTGCACCACCTAGGAAGAGACAGCCCGGGGTATGGCATGATGGATCTGCCAACTGGAAGGATCGTCCGTAGAAGCCAATCCCCAGGTTGATCTTGGAAGGATCAACGTCATTTCTCCAAAACAGGTCCAGAGCGAGGTCGATCTCAGTTAAGTTGGTATGAGCAAGGACCTGAGAACCAATGGGGTTATTGGCATCCCAGATTCCGTGAAGGTCATACGACATGACATTAACATAATCGACCGCTTTTGCAGAGGCAGTAATGTCAAAGTGGCGCATATACCAGTAGCTGGTCGGTGCAGTGAAAGAAATTTCTTTTCGCCTGCCAGACATGCTATCAAAACCAGTTCGCATATCCTTAAATAGCTTAGTGAGATTTTCGCCATCTTCCGGCTTGCCGCCTCTATCACCAGCGCCAGGGTATTCCCAGTCAATATCGACGCCATCGAAGCCATAGCGATCCATAAACTTAACCAGCTCGCTGACAAAGGTTGCACGTTTTGCCTTTGTGGAAGAGAGGTCACTGAAGACAGGCTGCCAGATGGTATTATTGTCGTTGAAGGTCCAACCACCAAGTGCAACGACTGCCCTCAACGAAGGATTCTTCCGCTTGAGGGCAGTAAACTCAGTAAAGGTCTCCGTTGTTAGGCTGCCGTCCTTCTCGTCCTGCATGGGGACAATTTTGTAGGTCTCTGGTTGGATGTATGCAAAAGAGTAGTAGATGTGCGTAAGGCCATCAACGGGAATATCTTCCATACTCATGCCAATACACTTCTTCTTCCAATTCCACGCCTCATAGTATCCAATGACACGCTTCTGGACGTCACCACCCGAGCCTCCTGAGCCTGGCTGACGACAATTGCTCTGACAGCCTTCATTCTCGACGTCAGACTCCTCGCAGTAGTCCTTCGTCATGCCGCAAAAGCCGTGCTGGCTACAACAGACATTAAGCGGACATTTCTTTCCTGCGGTTTCGGCAAAACGACCACACTCGGCATGGGCATCGCAATTACTCCAGCACTTGTCGTTCGGTGATTGGCCATTCGTGCCACAAGCTTCCGGGCCGTAGTTGCAGTAGCCAGTTTTAGCACAGCAGGCGCCGTTGCTGCAGGGCTTAAACTCAGAGCAGGAATAAGGGTCATTGGGGTCCGCAATATAAACGGGGTCATCTCTAACTATGAGTAACGACCTAGCAGAAACCTTTGCATCGCATGTGTCACGGTCATTGAGCCTGACCTTAGCGATAAGATCCGCACCCGTGGTAAGCTTCTCTGGGATTGGGGGGCAGACGAGTTGCCCACCAGCATCCTGGAAATTATGGGGGGCGTCATGTAGGCTCCGGTGGCGATGATTGTGATGGGGATGGGGATGGCTTAGAATCGGTACAGCCTGGAGAGCCAACAAGGGGAAGAAAATATTCTTAAGTCTCATGACTGGCAGCCTGCAGCCTGAAAAAGTTCAGGCTATTGTTTGCAATGATGGAATAGAGAAAACCTAGAAAAGAGCGACAACGGCCAAAGTTTGGTCTTTGGACCATGTCCTGGCTTGATATCAATACATTGCACTAGAAAGCAGACTCCTTTATATACGAAGTGGTAAAGTGATATGGAACAAGAATGGAAGCCTCGCCTTGGCCCCCATGGATCTTTAGATTCTCCTCCGGCCCTAAATTTCAGCCTATGGAGACTTCAATGGAGCACCTTCATGTACCGTCTCACATTATTGGGCAACGCAGGGACCCCTGGCTGCCAAGGCACCTCTCCCGCAGCCGAGGGCGGACCGCGGAGCCTAAATCCAGGTAAGGATCATAACTCTTGTAAGTGATTGGATGGATGCTTTATGCAGGAACTCGGCCCTTCAGGGCACGGGGGGCTGAAGGTGATCAACCAACAGCTGCCAAGACACATTTCAACCGGGCCTTACTCTTTTCATGCTTTATGCCCCGATAGCATGAGCTGTCTGAGCGGTTGGAGGGTTTTACCACCTATCACACCAGGTTGCAGCTTAACTGTAATTTCAAAATATGATAATCACGGTAAGCGTCAGTGCGGAATTCGCATATTCAAATTGTCTTGCCACATGCTCTCACATCTGATCCCGGTTTCCAATCACTCTCTGCCTCTTGCAGTATTCGTTCATTCCGCTTTCAAACTAGATGAAGACCATCCCCCTCCACCGATTAATTTTCTGTCGATACTCGCACTCCTTTACCTCTCTAATTTCCAGCTGCCATGAATTGGCCACTCGTTCTTTCAAGTCTGGCACTCTTGGCCAAGCAAGCAGACGCCTGGCAGTACATCTCTCCAGACACTCTACCGTCCGAGTCTCTGTCTGCGAGCTGTAAAGCTGCCTTGGTGGTTGATCTTGCCTGTCCTTCACAGATAGCCAGCTTTTTCGAGAGAGAGCCTGTTCCAGTTGACTCTCTAGAGGAAGCGTGTACAGCTGCTTGTCGCACTTCCCTGGCCGAATTTGAGGCCAGCCTGAAAGCTGATTGTAACGAGGACGATGTAGTCGAATATGAGCCGGGCGCTGATCCGATCCACATGTCTGTCGTGGCGACAGATATTTATTACCACTTCACTAGGACCTGCATCAAAGACGGTGATAGATGGTGTAATGTTTGGGCTTTTGACAATTCGCCTGACAGGGTCTCTGCTACTAGTAGCTCAGTCAGTTGTAAGAAGAAGAAAATCCCCTCCTTGTGTGTTGTGAAAGTGTTCTAATATGGGAAACAGCCACGGTTACGGCGGCCGTCGACATGTGCGACAACTGCATTATCAAACCCTTTCAGTTTCTAGCAGGCACCTCATACTCAAACGGGTTTGCTTTACAAGCAGATTATACTACTCTGACTAAAAGCTGTTCCAAAACTGGCTTTCCATTAGCAACCACAGCGACGGGCGAGTAAGTCCTCCTTGTTCACGGTCTTCACGGGAATATCAACTAAACCAGAATAATTGAAAGACCATCAACTACTCCTGATCCTGTGCCAGATTGTTCTGGTGATATGTATACAATCCAGGCTGGAGATACCTGCCAATCCATATCGGAAGCCAATGATATGGCCACGGCCTGGATGCTCTACGATAATGGCTTGCAAGCCTTCTGTGCCAGCTTTCCGGGCGAGGGCGAGAAGATATGTATCGTGAACCAATGCAAGACGTATACCATCCAGTCCAATGATACTTGCCAGGATATTGCCATTGCTGCCAACATCAGCATGGTGCAGCTGTACACATGTGAGTGATATTTTCTTTCTTTTTCTTTCGAACTCACCTACCACTAAAAGATCCAAGCACTAACGGGCCATGTTTTTTTTGTTTTTTTTTCACTAGGGAATCCAGTTCTAGGAGACGCTTGTAACCGCATGTCACTGTCTTTAGGCCACAGCATTTGTCTGTCGCCTCATGATGATCAGGACTACAAACCAATAACCCGCACAACGACCACCCCGATTCCAGAACCCACCGCCGCTCCAGTTCCCTCCGACATCTCAAACGGTACAAACAAGAACTGTGCAAAGTTCTACTCTGTGCAAGTTGGCGACTACTGTAACCAACTTATGGTCGCGTTTAGTATCTCCCTTGCAGACTTCCTCTTCCTGAACCAAGGAGTCAATGCCGAGTGCACCAACCTTTTCGCCGAAGAGTCGTACTGTGTCTCGCCAGTAGGGCCAATTAATATGTACCCTGGCCATCCAGATTATGTGGATCCGGCAACCGTCATTCCTGATGTTGCATTCAGTAATTTGCCCAAGGCCACCTTCACTGCGCCAGCCATTACAGGCCTACCCACATATCTGCCCAAGGCCAATGGTACGAGAAAGGATTGTCGTATATACGTGGACGGCACAGAACTACAGATTGATATGGTCTGGAGCTTTTCTTCTTCGGCTTGCGAGGATCTGGCTGAAGGGTGGGATATTTCCCTTGCCGAGCTGCAAAACTGGTGAGCGCAGGGATCAACCATCGTACGGGCATTCAGTGCAAATGTTTAACACATTTACAGGAACCCCTCTCTCAACACATCGTCTCCTGATTGTGCTGCTAGCGAAGACTACAGTTACTGCATGGCCGCATACAAGAAAGTACTGGTTTATACACCTGAGCCAACATCAACTGAGCCTGTCTCGTCTTCGACTAGCACGGCTAGCATGACTACCAAGGACGCAAGTCCTGAGCCAACCTCGACCGAGCTGCCCATTAGAGTAAACCCTATCATTCCGGGTCTGTAATTCTTTTCTGACTCAACTTTTCTCTAGGAAGGCGCAGCGGAGAATTGTAAAACCTACTATGCTGTCGTTTCACCCCAAACATGTCAGGAAGTCTTGGATATAAATAACCTTACCATCGCTGAGCTTTATGCCATGTAAGTCATCGCAGAGAATTTCGAACAAGTCCACAGAGGATGATAAGCTAATTGACTGGAAAGGAACCCTTCTATTGGTCCCGAATGTTACAACCTTTGGCCAGGTACGTTTCTATTACCCGCTATTTACCCTTTTTCTCTTCTCCACATTATTCGTCAATTGCCATGTATTCAAATTCTGACCATTTTATAGACTACAGATACTGTGTTCAAGTCTAGGTGAGGGATTCATGTTATTGTAGAACCATTCTGCTTGTGGCGTAGAACAGTTCAATAGCATGCAGGTCTGTCTCAAAACAGAATTATCACTACATTTTTTATCGACACTTCCGTATAAAGGTAGCTGTCATGCTAATAAAGCGATTGAAAAAAGTGAAATGAACTATTTGAAATGCATCTTAGCAATTGGCTTGTGATATTCGTTTGGTATGTATGTTGTCACGTAGTATACGGGCCTTTATTGCAAGTAACAGTAATTGGTGGGCGATACAAAAGTTCCCGAGGTCAAGGGCATAGAAATGGGATCCAAAGCGACCATCGGGCTGCTCCTCAGTCAAAAGGGTGAGCAGGGCTAATGAAAGCTGATGAAGGCTGATGGGGGACTGACGAATAGCTGAGCCGAGGTTGAGTTGGCGAGTGAAAGATTACAAAAGCGGCAATGTGTGTTCGGTCACGTGGCGCTTGTGTTTCGTCTCATGATACCAGAAGAAACAAAAAACGCCGGTTCGCATTACGCCATCATGTACTGATACATGTTCATGCAAGGGCCAGTCTTCCCAGCGGCCAACCCAATTAACGCCATCTAGTATTATAGCAAACCCAGTTTCTCATCAATTTCCTTTGCGAGGTCAATAGAGCGACCCAGGGTGTCCTTCTCATGTGACGTCAATTCTTGGTACTTGGTCCCAACCATGCAACTCATCTGGTCTCTGGTCCCACCCTTGATCCACTTCTGGTCAATCATCCAGTGTGTGGGGACTTCAAACTCGGTTTGGTTGACCTTCTTGTTCTTAAGCAGACCGCCATTGTACCAAAGAAGCTTGTCTTTCTGGTCCACATGGGCGATGACGAAGCTGCAGACGTGGGTCTCTTCCGTCTTGGACTCCTTTTCGTCCTGGTTCGACTGGTCATCACGCTCCGTCTTTTTCTCCTCAGGCTTCTCCTCCTCGGGCTTCTCCTCCTCCACGGGTACTTGCACCCATCCAACCATTCCACCGTAGTGTGGCGAGAATGCATAGGTTGATTCGGTTGCCTCGAAGCCGATCCACCAGGTTTCCTTATCACCATAGGTAATCTTATATGTCCACTCCTCTCGAACATCATGAGAGTTTTGCCATCCTATATGGAGGAGGCCAATGAGAACCTCAAGTCGGGACTTGTTTATCACAACAACGCCTGAATCACCCTCTTCTGAATAACGCTCGGTCCACACAAGCGACTTCGCAGTCTCTTTACCGGGATTCTTGATTTGTTCATGCCACCAGTCTTGTCGCTCAGCAAATCCATTTTTCCAGAGTAGTCGATCGTGGAAGAGCAGGACGCCAGTTTCGCGGTATCGGTCCTGCTGGAGGAACTGTTGGGGATCTTGAAAGAAGACGGTATCGGCATCAAGCAATATAACCTCGTTGAATCGGCTTGCCAAAGCAGCAAATGGTTTAATAGCCCACCCACCCTTGGCCAGCTGGAGGGTGTTATCATCGAAGACGGTAAGAACATCCAACAGTTCAATTTCTCTTCCATCGCCGGCAGCTTGGAGTTTCTGGCGCCCTGCTGTAGATAGATCTTTGTCTCCGGCATAAACAACCTGGATCGGTAGCTTCGTCTTGTGGATGCGAGTCAAGGATGCGATAAGATGGCAAGCAAAGCGCAGGTTCTTATCGCCCGCGGGGATCACGATCCCTGCAGTGGAAGAAGAAGTCTTGTTTGTCGGAAGGCCAAGACGGTTTCGAATATCGGCCAGGGGAGGGGAGTAGTCCGGGGCGCCATTCTTATGCAAAGGCTTCAGATAAGGAAAAAGGGAGAGGGTGAGTTGTTCCACCAGTCCGGTAACCACGGCCTCGTTTTTGTGGTTGCCTTGCAGAGCCTGGAGTTCCTCAATCCAAGACCGGACCAGTCGCGCGCGCTGACCCAGCTCGCCAAATACGTCTTTATAGGGTGGTGATAAGGGGTAGTCGATAAAGTATCGGGCGCCCAGCGCAATTGGCTGCAGGCTTTGTAGCGTCGGGTTGTTATGGCTGCCGACTCGGTTGGGTGTCGAGATGGGTATCGCATCTGCGTTCGGGCTGACCAGATCATAATACTGGAAGCCGAAGATGAGCACAAGAAGAGAGAAAATGAGAGCCGACACTATTTGGGCGGTTGGCCGCAGCGACGTCCGCAGGAGGGCCATGGCGACGTGGGAAGATCAGAGGCACAAACATGCCCCTCGAAGGAATGAAAAAGAGCAAACACCATCCCACGCGAGCGCCCCAATCGCGGGGACATCCATCAATTATAGCATACCTGAATGGCTGCAGGGGCACTGCAACTGCACAAGGGTCAAGGCCAATGATAGCGGCCATGGACATGGGGCAGAACCCACATTCAGGGGCCTTTGGCGAGGCGGCTGGGCCTTAAAATGAATGGCACAAGATCAGCCCTGCGGGATCACCGACTAAATAAGGCGTGTGGCGAACTCTACGTTTTACTCTAGATGCTGTGTGGGAATTTATGTCAACTCTTGTCTCGGCGGGCGCCATTTGCTGAAAAATCCGCTTGCCAAGGACAGGTACAGGCCCTCGACAGGGTACACGACCAGCAACCATGACATGGTCAAATCCCTCCTTCCACAATTACTGGCGGATCTGACGCGGCGGATCGCTAATTTTGAGTCTGGCGCTTGCCTGCCGTCCAAGCCGGCCTGCGTTGAATCGCACAACCGTCAGCGCGGGGCGGCTATCGTCTTGGCCACGCAGAGGTCCAAGTGAAAGAAGAGATAAACCACCAAAAACCACCTATTCTCCCTTCCCCTCACCGCTTCAAAAGGCCCAAGCTGGCGTTCTCGAGCGCTAGGACCGGGCCGCCACGGTCGAGAGGGAATGTCCAGACGAGCCAACTTGGCCAATTCCAAATCCCGACCCAGTTGAGCTTTTCTGAGTGGGCCGACGCCACCCTTCGCCCTATTGGTGTAGCGCTCACTAGCGGGGGGCGCCTTAATGGGGTTGCGTCGCCGCTTGGATACGCCACTGTGTTGGTTGTATCTTTGTTCGTGGGAACTCTGGAACATGACCTGACGTACTCGAGCAAAACTTGGCAGACCACCTGGCAGGTTCATCTATTTTCAGCAACAGAATTTCAAAGCGCAAGGCTCGATAAAATGGACCCGGTTTGCGAGTTTGGCATGTTTCTAGTTGGTCATCACTGTTTATACTAGCCATCTGTCACAAAGTTGTGGTTCTCTATACAGCGGATGTGCAACCACACAAATCTCAAACATCTCGCACAACAAATACCATGATGCGTATAAGAAACCAACATGACACTGTCGTTGGATCAAGTGTCTGCCAAGGCTGCTCCAACCGGTCGAGTTCATCCAACTCGCTCGGGGATGGGCCTCACCTTGTCTTGACAAGGGGCTTCTTTGTGCAAGCCAACCAGAAACTCCGTCTTGCCGCTACGACCAAGACACCCTCGGCGGCGCCACTTCCGGAATTACATAGGCTTCAACCAACAGCATAATGGGCGACCAACCCGAATCAAGGATTTTGCGTTGCCATGTCTGAGAACTCGGTCAACGCTTGAGCCAAGACGAAAACAGCTCGATGGATTCCCCCGTATCATTTCCAGCCATTCAGCTTTTAGCCAGCATTTGTTCCTGTGTCTGATTTCCCCTCGCTCTGGGACTATAACAGTCAACCTTTGTCTCGGATCCCTGGACTCGATCATCTCATCCACCTAATAGCCTCCTGAAGCAAAATGGCCGTCTCTTTTATCTTGGGGCTTTTGCTCACCAACCCTTTGCCGGCAGCCCATGCCGACAAGCTCATTACTTGTTATGGCTACGGTGGGCTTGCATACCCAGGCAACACTCGATGCCCCGGATCCAATGCTTGCTGCGGTGTGGACGACACTTGTCTATCAAACAGACTATGCCACAAGAAAAACGACGGGCCCAGTAAATTTGTACGCGGGCCATGTGCAGTGGACCCCTATGACTCTGGCACTTGCGCGCAAATTTGTTTATACAGTAAGTGGGGAGAGTTTGCCCGTTTGACGTACAGAGCACTGACTGTAATCCTCCAACTTACAGATAAGACCAAAGGAGTTTTACCCCGAGTGACGCCGTGCTCCGATGGATCTCTTTGCTGCGATGACGATGAAGGCTGTTGCGATAAGGGAAATGGTATATTTCTCAACAACGACGGCCAAATTGCCGATAGCGCCCCCAAAACAACATACTCGTATGGGCCAGAACGTACAGCAGCTACTTTCCGCACAAAGACAGAGACATCGACGCCGACTCGTATATCAACTCTTACCAGCAGCACACCCAGCTTTTGGACTACGACCCATGCCACTACTCTTCGGCGGCAGCAGCGACTGAAGCTAGCAGCGACAACGATGGCAATAGTACGAGTCATGGTTCGGGACTGGCAATCGGATTAGGAGTTGGTCTGCCTGTCGCGAGTCTAGTCATTGGTTTGTTGGCGTTGATCGTCTGGTGGAAAAAACGAAGCGCGGAGAAACAGGCCGCCACTGAGTTTTCTCACAGCAGCCCTACATTCGATCCACCCTCAACAAGCAAATTAAAAAGCGAAATCTATTATGCGTCGAGCTATGAGCTGTCTGACTCCCGTCCGCCGGTAGAACTGGATGGATCATACGCATCATATAAGCGGTAGAAGAAGTTCAAGGCTCACAAGTTCGAGGTGTGTTGCCTCAGTATGCAGAGGGGCTTGAGTATGGTTGCCTTTGAACGAGGGATCTGGCATGAAGTAATGATGTTTTTGAGTAATAGTTAGTTCCATTTATAGCGTGAATAGAAATTTTTAATGATAGAATTGAAGAATATTTCATGGTGTTTCGACGCCAAAGGAGTCCAAGTTTTGTCCCTAACGTATTCGCCTGAATGAGTTTTAGTATGCAATGAATAGTCACAAGGATACCTCCATTAAATGCTGAATAAAGTTTTCTATTGACCCCGTGAATACACTGCTTCGCCTTCCTCTCCACTCTTCATCTAGCTCCGTCGTTTGGTCAGCCTTTCTACCGTAGCGCGGATTACACTCTTACCCTATAGTGTCGCCAGCTTACCAAAGTTCAACGTAAAGAGAGACAAAGCAACAACTTTGAATATGTCAAATTCCGACTGGGAGACGCCCATACCTCTGCTAAATTTCCATTTTCTTTTCCTTGACACTACTTGGCGGAGACATGCCTTATGAGTCAATTACTACCTAGCCGTTTTGTGTTGGGCTTCCGGACTAGTTGAGACAGTTAATTTAGCCCAGGCTAAATATCGAGATGAACCGGGTACGCAACTTCCAGGTCATTTAGTCCGAGAATGACGAGAGACGGCTTACTGAGAGCATAGTTCCCCCGAGTTAGAACATGTACCCCGCATGCCTGTAGGCTCGCGCCAAACAACACCGAAGCACAAGATTATTCCGTCAATCAATTCTTTCAGATTGCACCCTGATTTCTCCGTTTTACGTGAAGGGATGAGACGGAGGCTTTCTATTTTTCATGATATATTGCACATAGTTTGATGTAAACTCGATTTTGGCTTGGAAGATGCGGGCTAAACATTTTTGTTCTTCAAATGTTCCTCGTGAAAATGATGCAGAAACTACTAACCCTCGTTTTTTTAACCCTTAGTTTGTGTGCCGGAGCTATTGCTCTAAAAGGTTTTATTGAAATTACAGAGACTAAAGGACACAGAACATGCACTGTTCTAGCTCGTGGAAATCAGAATAACGACGTTCCCAATATTCTCGATGCCTTCGAGAAATGTTCTACCGGTGCTACTGTAGTTTTCCCAGAAGATCAGGTTTATTGGATAGGCGAGAAGTTGCATGTTGAGTTGAATGATGTGCAAGTAAAGTGGCAAGGGCAGTGGCTTGTGAGTATCCTCAATGAGAGCCCTCCTTCAATCAGCTAAACCTTGTCAGTTTTCAAATGACACGTCTTACTGGAGAAATTCTTCTTATTATATTCCATTTCAAAATCATCGTGCTGGGTTCATGTTATCTGGTGAGAAAATTCGCATCGATGGACATGGCTCTGGTGGGATCAATGGAAATGGCGATGTCTGGTATGATGAGGACCAAGGTGTTTCAACCGAGGGTCGTCCGATGGTATGTGCTCAAGTTCTCATTTAATGCTTTAAGTAAGAGACAATAACATATAGACAGCCTTTTGTTTTGTGGAATATTTCAGACTCGTCTGTCGACAACTTCTTTGTGGAGCAATCACAATTCTGGGCGATTAATATCATGAACGGCACAAACCTGAAATTTCACAATTTAACAAGCAGCGCATTTTCCGCCAATGCGCCAAGCGGCTATAATTGGGTGCAAAACGCCGATGGCTTTAGTTAAGTTACCTCACGTGTTGAAGGCGACGGAGTTCTAATAGTTTGGTATCAGACACAATGGACGCTAACAACATCACATTGACCAACTTTTTGTACCGTGGCGGCGATGATTGTATCTCAATTAAACCACGGTCGTACAATATCAATATCAAAAATGTTACTTGCGAAGGAGGCAACGGTATTGCAATTGGTAGCCTTGGACAGTATTTGGAAGATAGTTCGGTTGAAAACGTCACCATCAGTAATGCCCATGTGAGTGAGATTTAACACATACTTGCAGCTAGAAACTAAAATGCCCTTAGATGATTAGATCTAGTTGGAACATGCGGTGGAGTGTTTATATAAAAACTTGGGTCGGCTATCTCGTGCCTCAGACGTCATACGAGAGCGAGGGCGAGCCAAGAGGTGGCGGATGGGGAACAGTTCGCAATTTGCTCTTTTCCGACTTTTATCTCGAAAATGTTGAACGTGGACCCTACATCACCCAAGACAACGGGAACAACGGCTCATATAGCGGTACCAGCAAAATGGAAATTTCCAACGTCACTTTTCGCAACTTTACGGGTAATTTGAGAAGCACTTCCGGCCGCTTGGGAGAAATTAGCTGCAGCAAAGTTTATCCATGCCATGATATTTATTTCGAGGAGATGGGAGGATTAAGTGCAAGCAATGGTACTTGCCGCTGGACGGTTTCAGAGACAATCTTTGGTCTACCGGGTTGCTAGTCCGATCTGGTTCCTGGTGTGATTGCTGAACTCGGAAGACACACTTTAGGCCCAAGGCTTTAATCAACTAAGTATTCGAAAGACACAATATTTTTTTTTTTTTTGGATGTGGCAGGAGCTATTCACATAGGATAGTTTACATGCTTCCTCTGCTCTTGAAGCACGGGGAGTATGTACCTGGGCAGGAGTCGCTGGTGTGGACTCGTCACAATTTACCAGCTTCCACCCTACGCAACATCAGCTTACATGTAATACCGTTAAATAAATTGCAAGTTCTTGACGTCACATGCTTATTTTAATTGCACGTTGTGGCAGTTTGATGATTACAGTGTTGTAGCCAGCAGGGGTTACTCGGCATCAAGATGCCGGTTTATGGCCGTACGATATTTCCGGCCCAGGCATTCTTCTGCGACAATTCTGAAGACCAAGAAGCTTGCATGCTATAGCAATATGCCCAGATGTCATCATTTCTTTATAGATACTGAATCATCCCACAGCGACATTGGATGATGAGGCAGTTGAATCAATATTCAGTGTGTCATAGACCAAAGAATTAGCTGACCCTGGGATATTTGGGCTCACGTCAAGACGGAGTCAGAAAATTTTGATGATTATTGGAAACAAGATCTTGGAAGAGTGTCGCTTTTACTACACAAGACAGAAGCGAAACAATCAACTGGCTTCTTCGCAATTGACCCAATGATCACACCCTGAGTGTAGTCAAAAACAATGACTTGCCACACTGAACTAATGGGGCACCTCGTGTCTCATGACTACAATGAAGAAACGCTCCGGAACTTGAAGGGGCAATTATTACCATCCATAGTCCTAGGCAACTTACCTCCGCGAGAGATTCAAACTAAATGACTGCCCTCCCAGTACGAAAATTGCTTCCATATGCGCACCGACGCTTTGTGGCTAAAGTCATCCGTTTTTGAGGGTACAACGGGAAACCATCCGAAACCGGAGCAAACAAACGCTGAAATCTGAAGAATCGCCCCTTATCAGAATTGACAAGAAATATAAAGGGCTGGTACAAACAGCACCAGAATGGCGAGATTTGATAGGGCCTAGATAACATGTTTTGATGCCAATGCTCAATCGTTTGTGAGCCAAGACGCACCCATGAGCACTCCGAGACGTCACGCCAATCATTCTTATCGCAATCGACAGAAAATGTTACCAGCTAGCGATGCCAAGGTGACGGCGACAGGGAATGGTATCCTGAACCCCGCACTTGGCTAAATCGCACATGCCACGAACAATGCAGCCGCCGGTATGTGGCATTGATCAATCAATCAGGCTGTCGAAAGCAGGCCCTATGACCGAATGCCACAGCGCACGCGAGCCTTGGCCTACGCAGCTGAGCGCAGTGGCGTGGTCTTGGGATAACCACCCTTGAATGAGAAGACATCAACACCAGTTGATTGGGGAATTCAGCATTCACTATCGTCACTCCATTTTGCAGGAATGCAGCCAAGGTTTCGTGACCTTTCGGGCAGTGCTGGCTGTAATGTAGCTGGGGTTGAATTTCATTGGCAACGCCAAGGCGAACGACTTGGGGTCTGGATGGTGCCTTCCTGAGGAAAGACTTCGCGCTAAACTTACAGACACATTTTGTTATGAGGATGATTGGACTTGGCTGTGACTGCATCGTTGGAAAGGAGGATGCGCCGTAAACGGATCGCGCTAGCATCGTCATAAAACTTGATGACGACAAAAAAAAAGTTTTCCTCGGGATCGAAGCCCCCGGGCAATTGTATTCGGCGCGCGTTGGTGGATGCTTCTCCGCGGGGCCTTGGTTGAAATAAATGTCGGTCCAGTTTTGGCACGCCGCGGACGTGATGAGTCAGAACGTAGTCCATTCCGAGCGATCAGTTTTAATGGTAAACCCGGATTCCTCGGGTCCATTTTCAAGGAGAAATTAGCAATTTAATGTTGGAAGAGGTATTTCTTTTGTTAGCTGGAATCGCATAACTGTCGTTGCTGCTGGTGTCAGCCCAGCTGTGAGCGCCAAGCTGATGTACTAGGTATGTCTCATGCGTTCTGTCGATAGTTCGGCCAAGACGTCTTGGCTCGCTCGGATGAAAAGACCGATGATTTAGCGCACGTTTTACCCAATTGTGTTTGGTAACGGTGGCCGGCGACGGATTGGAGGGTGCGCTTGCGAGTTTTGGCATGGTTTCGCGTCCCATCTGACTCTTAGATCCGTGAGAAGTGGTCACGCCCGCGACCGGTTCGCGAAGACGTGTACTCTTATTAATTCCGCTCGCTGAGAAATACCCCCAGCAGAGGCCCGTTTAATAATGCGGGTACAAACTAATGCAGCCACCTGGCCGCGAGTGACGGGATGACGTGAAAAAACTAGGCGCGCCTTTCAAAGACATGGCATGTCAGTGTCGACAATGGTCATTGCGCATGTGGAGCAGTGTCACGAAGGGAGCAGAACGGCGTGGCCAACCAAACGGTGAGCGGTGTCACATCAATGTTCAAGGTGGTTTGTGTAACCAAAGTCTCTCAATTTGAATGCGGCAATTTATAATATTTGGTCAGACTCCAAATTGTTGTGCCGTTTTTGACTGTTGGTGGCGAATGATTCTCCCCACCAACTTCAGCGTCTTGTGGTTGCAGAACCAGCGCCTGGGGATAGTGTGGAGAAGTGTAACCGTGGGAGAGAGAAGGGCCCTGGCATCAAAAGCAACACGGGCCCGATCCTGGTCGCGATCCAATGAAACGGGGTTGGGGATGGTCTGAAGTGCGCCACGCCGCCAGAATGAGCCTTAGCATCGTACTATGCCCACTGGGCCAAGATGTCTGGTCAAGTGGACCAACACGACGCCCTTCAAAAGACAACCAGGGCGTTCATTTTGGGCTCCGGTACCGGGCATTGCTGGGAAAAGCAAATCAGTCACCAGAAACGAAATGAGACCGCCATTTGGACAATATTTACCCGTCGCAGACCTGGCATTACAGCGGCTGTCAATGTCATCACATGTACTTGTTGCCCACCACCAAAACAGGCGCTTACTTCATCAAACCATTTGTAATCTGCCGCTACCACGCAACCAAGTTTTAGCCTGTCAAGCCTCTTTTCTTTGCAACACTTCGGGGCCGGCAATTTCCTCCGAATCTGACAACCACGATTGACGACCGGAAGCAAGACGCCATCGCGTTTTTTCTTCTTCGTGCCCAACGAGGCTGCTCCTAGTGTGGGGGCCACGCTTGGTTGCGAGCTAATTTCGTCAACTATCTGAGTCAACATCGGAAAACAGTATTTGATACTTCGCATTCCCTGCAGACAATTGAATGGCTTAGACACACCATCGTCGCTGATCTGATCCGTGCGCGCGCTCTCACTCACGGTCGCCGCAACCATTAATTGAAATATCCCTTCCCCCCAATCCTCAACAACCCTCCCTAAAACCACCAAGATGAAGATTCTCAACGAAGAGTTTCACCGACGCTGGCGCAGCGCCAGGCCAGCTTCAAGAACCGACAGCACACCTTCCAGCTCTGGCGACCTTGGCTCCATGTTTTCGCGACGCAACTCCATGGCGGGTCCACCCATCCAGATCAAACTCAAAAACCACTATAACTCTAAAGTCTATACCTCGCGATCGCCCGTATCTGGCGAGCTCGCCATTGTACCGACCAGGGACATTGCTTTTTCAGATGTGTCCATCATCCTCCTGGGCGTCACAAAGACGCAGTCTGAAATCGCCCACATGCTGCAGGAAGCTTCCCACACCTTTCTGAAGCTCAAGATGCCAATCACCGAGTCCTCGTACCCTTCGCAGAGGGTGTTCAAAGTGGGCCAGACTTACAACATTCCCTTCAACTTTGTGATTCCCGAGCACTTGACCCTCAGCGCTTGCCGCCACAAGCATCAATCGGATGACGTAGCTCACCAGCACGTGAGACCCCCTCCCTCCATGGGCTCTTGGGAAAAGGACGACATGGCGCCCGTCATGGCTCGAGTGGAATACCTCGTTCTGGGGTACATCGAGGGCGAGGCGTATCCCGGAGAAAAACCATCCATTTTGCTAGAGACGTCTTATCGCATCAACGTTCTCCCCGCATCTATTGAAGATCCGCCGTTGAACATCACCGCCCAAGATAAAGGATATCTGCTTGAAAAATCGACCAACATCCGAAAGCATCTGTTTGCAGGAAAAAAGGGACGAATTACCGCATCGGCCGTCCAGCCCTCCCCGATTAGAGTGAAAGCCGATGGAACAGCGTCATCGGATATTTCGCTGCATGTCAAACTCCGCTTCGACCCCTCCTCATGCGGCGATGTACCTCCCGAGGTGAACCAAGCATCGGCAAAACTTCAGGCTTCGACATGGTTCTCGCGAATGCCGATCGGAAACATGCCAAACATGGGAGATTACCAGGGAGCCTTGACTGCCATTGCCCACATGAACTATTCCACGAGTACGACTTTGGATACGCCCACAGTCAACAAGAGCAACTGGCGAGGACATAGGTCATCCGTTGGGTCCATCTCGAGCGCTCCTGCAGTTGAAGCTAGCAGACGTCAATCCGATAGTGCTGTGGGGCTCAACAGACATCAGGTAGACGAATCATCTCGAAGGCGGAGTGAGGGCAGTATTCCTGCAAGCCTCGAGAGCTCGCTTCAAGTCTCCCTCAAATTCCCCTCATCCAGGCGACTTCTTCTGCCAACCTTTCACACATGCCTCATCTCAAGAACGTACACAATCCAGCTCGCTCTCACACTCGGCGACGCTAAAATCAACTTGGCCGTTCCCGTCCAGGTCATGGTCGAATCGCTTCCACAGCCCGCACTAGAGTCTTCAGGCCTCCCGACGTTTGAAGACGTCCTAGCTGCCCAAGAGGAGGCTGATGCTGATGAGTTGCTGCGACCCCGCGTCATCAGCCCACCGTCAGAAGAGTTCCAAGGCAACAGCACACTGCCCGGATACGATCGAGTATAAGGGTCACGATTACGAATGTTTCAGATTGTTGATTTTTAAGTACCTGGGGGTTCAATGATGAACAGAGTAATAAGGGAATTCGGTTGCTTTGTGTTGCAGGATGGGTATACCCAAGAGAACATAGGATTGCCTCGTACATGCTGGCTTCTGTTTCATTACGTGGATACGGACACAAAGGAAAAATGATACCAATGGGGTTCTTGACGTCTCACTTAATTTCCTTGACTTTATTTCATATTCAATAATATCTAGTATGCTCCGCCAAAATTTCCAATGTAATCCCGTCTGAACGACAATTTCTATTCTCATGTCCCATACTTTTACCCAAGGGCCCTTTTCTACAGTACTACGTTATCAAAATCCTTGATGTTCATTTTCACAGTGATCAGGTGCATAACTCATGACATCGCTATACCTAACAATTTGGTATTGGGTTATCTTGCGAAGTGAAGACTTCTAGTTGACAGCTTTTTAGCGGAACTGATCCAACACTGCGTATTCATAATCCATCTTTATCTACACATTACAGTTCCATGCGTCTTCTGTGGCCCCCCATCGAAGACTGTCTAGCCAGTCTCCTCCTTGTTGCGCTCGTCTGCTTGTTCGGAGGTTGGTCAGGGTCGTAACCAACCAAGCAGTTGACAGTCTCGGCACCCTCCCCGGCATCGTTGATCTCGCTGCCCTTGGGGTTCTGCCACTGCCCGGTGAGCTTGATGTAGCCGTCGAGCGACTCGGCCATGGTGCGGCCCATCTGCAGCGCCGCGGCCGCGCGCGTGTGCGAGTAGAAAGTCAGGAGCTCCTTGGCGGCATCCCGCTGGCCCTGGGCGACCAGGACCTCGGCGCTCCTCTCGACCCAGCCGAAGACGTGCTCGCGCGACTCGGCCTCGAAGCTGGTGAACATGGAGGTCACGAGGGAGAGGTAGGTGTTGGGGGCGCTGCACATGTAGTACAGGATGCGCTTGAAGACGCGGCCGGCAAAGACGGACGCCTCCTGGTACTGGTAGTCCGGGTTGAGGAAGCTGCTGGAGGCGCCCGTGGTGAGGTAGCGGTGCTCGCCGAACTCGGGGGGCACGGAGCCGACGCCGAGCCACCACGGCACAAAGGGCGAGGCGACCGAGGTGGTGGGCGCGACCCAGATGCGGAGGAGGTCCTTGTCGACGCCGTCCCGGAGGCTGACGACCTGGCCGTAGCCGGCCTCGTCGTCGGCGATGCGGTGGTCGCGAACGCGCTGCATCAGGTCCTCCTCCGTCACGGGCGCCATGGCCAGCGTCGCCTTCTCGAGCGCCGCCTGCGACATGTACTTGTACCCGCCGTCGCGGGCCGTGTACTGCGGGTCCTGCGGCCCGTAGACGTTGAAGATGTTGAACGCCTCGCCCGAGTCGGCGCTCCACCACCCCTGCTCCTCCGCAAACGACACAATGTTGTCCGAGCCCATGTAGTCCTCGCTTTCCGCAAAGTCCACGGGGAAGTCCTCAATGTACCCCGGGTACAGAACCTTGACCTCGTCGGAGCCCAGACGCTGGGCGGCCCAGAGCCCGGCACCACCAGCCATCTCCCAAACGACCCAGCCCTCGTCCTTGTCCGCAATCAGGTGCGAGTTACCGCCGTACGTTGCCTCGCCGTACTTGGCAATCAAGTCTCCGATGATCTCGACACCCTCGCGCGCCGTGCTGGCGCGCTCCATGACGATGCGCGCAAGGTCGCTGTACTGCAGGCCGCGCTGCGGTGTAGGCGTCATGTCAATCAGCTCCTGCCTGTTGTCCGCCCAGACGTCCCTCACGGCGACGCCCTTCTCGTTCAATCCGCCATTGGTCAGCGGCGCGGGGAAGCCCTCAAAGTCCGAGTACTCCATGCTGAGGTAGCGGAACGTGTGGTTGACCTGCGGGATCTGGATGAGCTCGCCGGGGATGGTGGCGTCGGCCGTCACGCCCACCGTGACGGTCTCGTTGGCGGCGTGGTCCTTCTCCTCAAACAGCTGGAGCCAGTGGCTGGACACCTCCTCGCCGGTGCCGCCAACCATGACGCTCCCGTCGGCCGTGAGGTCCTTGCCCACGTAGAAGGCATAACTAGCGGTTACGGGGGAAGCGAGTAGACTCGCAAGAGTCAGGGTTTGAAGCATCGCGGCCATGTTCAAGTTTTTGTCGCGCAATTGACCCTGCGGGAAATAACCATCCAGACTGCCAGCTAGGGCGAAGGAGAGGAAACAAAAAGAAGAATTCGGATCGTCGGAGAGCGCAGGGATCAATCGGCGTAATTATAGCGTCGTCAATTCTTATTATGTAGTGTATTTTTATGCCTATCTTTGCTGTTGAGCAAACGTCCCACCATTTAAAATTGGCTGTTCGGCCAACCTCTGCTAGGTGGGAACCAGGGACCACTTGCAGCGGTGTCAACTCTGCAAGGCAGCCTATGAATCCAGCCGGATAGTGGAAAATAGGGCTCCACTTTGCCTTCGGGGACTCTGAAAGTCGGTCCTGGGGGGAAATTGCGGGATATAATGATGCCAGGGAACCGGTTCATCTACGAGGGCGGCGGGGAACCACCCATGTCGGCATCAGATGATGTGGGATTCCACTAACTCCAACATCCTCCATCCCAGCTTTAAGTTGACGCTAGCACCAAACAACCGGTTCAAGATAACCGCAACATCATTAATCCTTGGCCTAAACAAGACAATCCACGCTTGGGAAAATCCAAAACTCGAAGATACGGGAGGAGTATTTGGGTTGATTTTCGAACTTCAAAGAATTGCTTACAAGAATTCAATAAAGTCTTGGCGCGGCTCATGCTATGGATTTCTTCAACGAAACACATCGTCATGATTCAGGCCGCCAGAACAAATAGAAACTAAAACAAAGACTCAAATAGGGAAAGGGCCGCTAAATATTGTATTCTGGGGATAAGAATCATGATCTCTTTCATATACATGAGATCGCAGGCTGCCAAAGACTACGCGAATTTCACACAATTTCATTCCAATACATTATCAATCTACCGAATTCCACCATCCATATAACATGAACATACCCAGCTACCAGTGAGTGATTTACGTGTTAGGCAGGCATTTATGCATCACAGATGGGTCGAGCAAGACTAGACAACACAGGTAACTATTAGATAAGGTCATAAACCACCTGTAGACTAGTGATAAAAATCTGACTAAAGCCGAGATACATGACACATAAGAGTTCACGTAATTTGCCGGGGTACCGCCACAACTTCTCGACATAACCATCTATGCCAATTAACCATCTTGCAAACACGCTGCTTACTATGCTGCCGTGCACGGTTTTGCTAACCCCTAAATCAAAGGCATCCATCATACTGCGAACGAATAGGAATGGTTACGCCACTGCGATGGCACTGAAGACAGGTTGATAAGAGTTTTGTGCCAGCTGGCTTTGCTTTAGGTACAATAGCAATACTTCCTCAACGCGCAAAAGACCGAGGTGGAACTGAAACAGAAATATTCACCAGAGGCTGCTGAGCAGGATCTAATAGGGTGCTTCGACTCAATCAATGTAGAAGGACAAGTGACAACAAAGTGTGCGAATGCTGCAATAAATTACAATGGAACATGTTTAGAGGTCACGATGAGCAAAAGCATGGAACTGAATATTTTAAAAACATAGTAGATTTGCTGCCTGAGAACTATGGTCGATCTGATTACAAAAAAGGGACATTGCGAACAACGCCCCGACTCACTCATATCCCCTCCTCAAGGGATAATAGTAAAAAATAAAGAAAAAATAGTAATTCCCAGAAAACAATTTAGTAACGAATAGTCATTGCCTCGCTGATTGTGAGCACAATTTAGTTCAGCTTGGTAAGGCAGGAGTCGAGCTTCTGCTTAACCTCCTCGAGGCTGTGCTGGCTGCCAGACTTGCAAGAAGGAGCGGCGACAAGGATCTTGGCGCCGAAGTCCTCGAGGCAGTCCTTGGCAGTGCTGATGAGGGTCTTGACATCGGCCTTGTAGTTGGAGGCGGCGATCACATCAGCCTTGGCCTCAACAGCGATGGCAATCTGGACAGAACCCTCGAGGAGCTCATCGAGGCTGTCGCAGACCTTGCTCTCGTCAGCACCGTAAGAGCGCTTGTAGATAGGAGGGCTGTAGGAGCCGGAGCCGCCGGAAGGCTTGGTGCCGGAAGAAGAGCCGCCAGGAGCGCTGCCATAGCTGCCGCTGCCAGAACCGCCGGGGGTGGTGCCAGAAGAGCTGCCACCGGGGGTAGAGCCAGAGCCGCCAGGAGTAGAGCCAGAGCCACCAGGGGTAGAGCCAGAAGAAGAGCCACCGCCAGGGGAGTAGGAGCTGCTAGGCTTGCTGGGAGAGCTGCCAGAGGGAGTGCCAGAGCCACCAGGAGTAGTGCCAGAAGAGCTGCCGCCGGGAGTAGAGCCAGAGCCAGAGCCGCCGGGAGTGGTACCAGAGGAAGAGCCACCGCCGGGAGCGTAGGAGTTGCTGGGCTTGCTAGGGGAGCTGCCAGAAGGAGTGCCAGAGCCGCCGGGAGTGGTACCAGAGGAAGAGCCGCCGCCAGGAGCGCTGCCGTAGCTAGAGCCAGAGCCAGAGCCGCCGGGGGTGGTGCCAGAAGAGCTACCGCCAGGAGTAGAGCCAGAGCCACCGGGAGTGCTTCCGGAACCACCAGGAGTAGAACCAGAGCCGCCGGGGGTGGAGCCAGAGCCACCGGGAGTGGTGCCAGAGGAAGAGCCACCGCCGGGAGCGTAGGAGCTGCTGGGCTTGCTAGGAGAGCTGCCAGAAGGGGTGCCAGAGCCACCGGGGGTGGTGCCAGAGGAGCTGCCACCAGGGGTGCTGCCGGAACCACCAGGAGTAGAACCAGAGCCGCCAGGGGTAGTTCCAGAGGAAGAGCCGCCACCAGGAGCGCTGCCATAGCTGCCGCCGCTGCCGCTGCCACCGGGAGTGGTGCCAGAGGAGCTGCCGCCGGGAGTAGAGCCAGAGCCGCCAGGGGTGCTACCAGAGCCACCAGGAGTAGAACCAGAGCCGCCGGGGGTAGAACCAGATCCTCCAGGAGTGGTGCCAGAAGAAGAGCCACCGCCGGGAGCGTAGGAGCTGCTGGGCTTGCTGGGAGAGCTGCCAGAGGGGGTACCGGAGCCACCAGGAGTGGTACCGGAGCCGCCAGGAGTTGTGCCAGAGGAGCTGCCACCGGGAGTGCTACCAGAACCACCGGGGGTAGAACCAGAGCCGCCGGGGGTAGAGCCAGAGCCACCAGGGGTGCTGCCGGAGCCGCCGGGGGTGGTACCGGAGGAGCTGCCGCCGGGGGTGGAGCCGTAGCCGGAGCCAGAGCCAGAACCACCACCAGGGGTAGAGCCGGAGCCGCCACCAGGAGTGACACCGGAAGAGTCACCGCCAGAGTCGTCACCAGAGTCGTCGCCGTTGTCATCACCGTTGTCGTCGCCAGAGTCATCACCATTATCATCACCGGAGTTGTCGCCACCGCCAGGGCTGTAAGATCCAGAGCCGGAGCCAGGGGTAGAGCCGGAGCCGCCACCAGGGGTAACACCGGAAGAGTCACCACCGGAGGGGGAGCCAGAGCCAGAGCCAGAGCCACCAGCACCTCCGTGGCCACCAATGCCGCCGTAACCACCGCCGTTGGCACCACCAGAAGCACCGCCGCCGATACCGCCGTAGCCACCTCCGTAGCCGCCGCCGTTGCCACCCTTGTGGCCTCCGAGCCAGCCGCCGCCGAGAAGGCCGCCAAGGTTTCCGAGCTTGCCGTAAGCACCTCCAAGAATGCCGCCAACACCGCCGCCGAGGCCACCACGGCCACCGGCACCGACACCAGCAGAGGCACCACCACCGACGCCGCCGTTGCCGCCAGCACCAACACCTCCACGGCCACCAGCGCCGACTCCAGCAGAGGCACCTCCGCCAAGACCAGCGTTGACGCCTCCGTGAGCGCCGAGGCCACCGTTGGCACCAATACCGGCACCAGCGCCGACACCAGCGCCAGCACCGCCTCCAAGACCAGCGTTGACGCCTCCGTGAGCGCCGAGGCCACCGTTAGCACCAACGCCAGCACCAGCACCGACTCCGGCACCAGCACCGCCTCCAAGACCAGCGTTGACACCACCGTTGGCACCGATACCGCCATTGGCACCGACACCACCGTTTGCACCAACTCCAGCAGAGGCACCACCTCCAAGGCCAGCACCAACACCACCGTTGGCGCCGACACCGCCAGAGGCACCGACACCACCGTTTGCACCAACTCCGGCGCCGGCACCGCCTCCAAGACCGGCACCGACACCACCGTTGGCGCCGACACCGCCAGAGGCACCACCGGAAGCACCGCCAGATCCGTAAGCGCCACCGGAGCCGCTCTTACCTCCGTAGTTGGAGTTACCATAGCTGCCGCCATAGTTTTTGTTGCCGCCTCCGAAGAGACCGAAGGTGCGCTTGGCCTTGTAGCCGTAGTCATCGCCGTAGTTGCCATCGTCGACACCAGCACCGACACCAGCATTTACACCAGCATCGGCATCAACACCAGCACCAGCGCCGACAATGCCGTCGACATCGGCACCAGCGTTGACTCCAGCACCGAGACGGGCACCGGCACCAGCACCGATCCATGTGCGCTTCTCCTTGTAGCCGTAGCCGCTGGAAGAACCGCTGGACTTGCCACCACCGTAGCCGCCAGCCTTGCCGCCAGCTCCAGCGTTACCGCCAGCACCAGCATTGCCACCAGCGCCGAGGTGGCCGCCAGCACCAACACCGGCAGAGGCACCTCCTCCGAGACCAGCACCGGCACCGAGGTGACCGCCAGCTCCGAGGCCGGCGCCAGCTCCAAGACCAGCACCGACGCCGAGATGGCCGCCGGCACCGACACCAGCTCCGGCCTTGCCATAACCACCGACACCACCGCGGCCGCCAGCACCAACACCGGCAGAGGCACCTCCACCAAGACCAGCACCGGCACCGACGTGGCCACCAGCTCCGAGGCCAGCGCCAGCTCCAAGACCGGCACCGACGCCAAGGTGGCCTCCAGCGCCGAGTCCAGCGTGGCCGCCGACACCGCCGCTAGCACCGCCGTGGGCACCACCCTTTCCGTATCCGTTGGATGCACCGCTGGAGTCGCCTCCCGAAGAACCGTATCCGCTGTTGGAAGCGGCGCCAGAGTTGCCACCGGCAGGAGCGTAGCCGTTTGTTCGCTTGAGGTAGCCGCTGCCAGAAACAGCACCGGCGCTGACCTGGACGTCGAGGTCGCCCGAAAGGACAGTCACAGCGTTGACAATGTCAGAAACCTCGGCAATGATTTTCTAGAAGCAATGTTAGTTATGCTCTGTTCCTCTTATCCCAAGTGTATATCTAGGGTCCACTCACGGGTCCATCGGTGTCAATGTTGGCGGAGGTAAGTCCCTGAGTAAGGTCGCAAACCTCACCAGTGAGGTCAGCAACCTGGCCGATCTTTCCAGCAACATCTGTCGCAGACAGAGTAGCCTGGACCGATGAGACGGCCAGCATCGAGGTAGCGTAAACAAATCTGTACTTCATTTTGAAACGAGGGGGGGAAGTAGGAATAACGATTGAAAGGGGTCTTTAGTAAGAGGAGTAGTAGTAAGTAGTAGCGAGTAGTAAGATACCAAAAATCTGGTAGAAAGCGAATAAAACGATTGAGCTAAAATAAAGCGAAAGAACAGAAAAAAGGGAATTACTATTGAGGAAGAGATGAGGAGTGAGTGAGTGAGTGAGGAAGGAAAGACTTGCTGGAGAGGATATCGAGCCAAGTTATATACTCAACTGGCCTCTATCTTGACAAGTCTGGATGCCCCCCAGAATTGGCATCTAAATTTGCCTCCCACCTGTGGACCTTGCCCCATTGGGAGAAAGTCGCCAGAGCATCCGTGTGTCACTTGCATGGCATTGATTGCCATGATGCTTTGGCGTTCAGGACGTTCAGGTCGGCGAGTCGATGCTAGTCAGTAGCTGTGTAGCTAGATCCAAAACGGACCTGTGGGAGGGCCAGCATGCAGACGAGACGACCCCTGCACCCTGGGCTAGCCGTCAACCGACCTGCCTCTCCCCTGTTTGATCTGTGCTAATTTAAGCTTGCTATGTCGAGCAAGCACACACAAAAACACGGGGTGCGGTGGGTGGTGGTGTGGGCTCCAGCAGCCAAACCCCAGGCTTGGCTTCAGGGGAAAGGAAGAATGGACGCCTGTGGTGTGTGTGCACGATCCCGCGTCCGTTCCCACGTTTTAGTTCGTTTCGACCGTAAGGCTAGCAGCCGGGAGCCGAGCGACCCCTCCAAGCCCGCCAATGCTCCGCTGGCCTCTGGCTCTGGCTCCAGGGCACAAACCAGCGATCTGCGCTAAAATTCCATGCCGCCATTGCCCCAGGCCCTCAGCCAAGTGCGTTTGATGCACCTCAGCGCGCCCCGTTTTTTGGCCTTTCCGAAACCTCCGTGGCTGCCGCCACCCAGCCCAGTCCGGCTGGAAATACGGGCAGCATGGCACACATTGCTGCTGCACTCTATCTCCTTCTCATGCCGCCAGGGTAGACGAGGGGGACAGCATCGCGATCTCAGCTCCTCGGGGATCTGCAAATATCCTCCGGGGAAAATCTACAATCGGTCCGTTTCAGAGGGAACATCGTTGCATTTTCCGTTCCGTGCCAGTAGTGACCCTGATGAGATCTTTCCGCCGTGCATACAGCCGGGTGAATTATTCCCAGGCACCGAGCCCGTTACACTGCGGCAATCGATGATGTGATCCGGTGAACATGGCGCTGGCGAGCTAGGCCGTAAACTATTGGGGAACTTATGCCCTCGCCGCTGGCCTTGGCTCGAAGCGGATAGCCTAGTTTGGACGCCGGTCAGGCAACTCCGAAGGTTCGGTACAGCGTGTGAATAGTAATCGCGCCTAGAATAGTTCTTGTGATGGATCACTTTTTGTTCCATCAACTTGAGAAAAAAAGAAAAGATGCGATGCTTGAAGCTAAAAAGAATACATGCTTGACAGCCGCTTCCAAAATTCATCTGTTGTCATATATCGCATAAATTATTGCCCTCAATTCTTAGCCTGTGTCAGTGCTGCAGGTCCAAAGTAACTTAATTGCTGACCTAAGGTCGTGCGCCACCAGCCAATCATGGTTTCTTGTACAATGTAGGGTAGAAATGGCATCAACCAGCAAATTATGACGGGATGGCAGTCCTTGAATCTCTTTTTTGCACGTTAATGGGTTTATTGCTTTTGAAATCGTATAGGTTGTGATTATAGAATACTTCCTAGGATATATCGAATGTTGCACACGGCAAAGATATTATTTCTTCATGTCTAATTCGCGAAGTGGACTTTTTTGTTGATTTCTGCCAGATGTCACTAATATACACCCCTTCTCATCCGTGCTAAAGTTCCTTAGCCTGTCAACCAGTTGATGGATAGATTATCGTGGCAGATTCATCCACGGCTCGGATGATTAGTTGCATTCGAGAAGCCACGCGAGAACGAGTGAAATTCAAAACATGACAGTTGCTATAGATGAGGTTGTTGACCATACCCAGAAACCGCTGGCTCGGTTGATTGTTCGTCTGGCAGATTTTCGTCCCGCCGGTTGAGCAGCTCTTTCAGACGCCGGCGATTGCTCCTCCATGTGAGGAAATCCTCAACCTCCTGATCTTTGACGGATGGTGTGACCTGGTTCCCGTTCTCATCCTTGAGGTAGCCCGGTATTCCGTCGCCTGTATCCACATCCGTTTTTGGCTTTGCTTGCGTTCCGCTGGAATTCTTGGGTCCATCGCCGATGTGCCATGCAAAGGGCACTAGATGGGCCTTTTCCACATGGTTCCCAAGCGCCGCCTTACTCTCAAACTCCTCGGGCGTCTCCTTTCGACCGCACTTTCCCCAGCGGCAAGTGAACCGAGTTTCAGCAACGTGGACAATGTTGACGTGCCGCCTCAAGGTGTCGAGATTGTGTAATTCGGCCCTACAACCACGCCACTCACACAGGAAGGCAACGAACGGAGGACTGAGCTTGCAGTAGATCTCCCTCGGCTGTGGGGACGGTGGCTTGGGTGGCCGTCCCCGACGTTTGGGGAATCCGGTGGGTGGCGGCCGTGGCTTGACCTGCCTGGCTTGCCGAGATGCCGCTGCCGTGACTTGGATGACTTTGGCAGTTGGGTTCCCGTTGTAGGGAAGGCCTGCCTTGCCTTCTCTGGAGCCTCTGGGCCTCCCCCGGCCCCGACCTGGAGCCACCGATGCAGCCCCTGGCGGGACGCACGCCGGTGGTTTGCTCGGACTCTGCTGCCCGCCTGCTGCTCGGTCGTCGCGCGTGGGGGCTTCTGCTGCCCCGTGCGTCCCCCCATGATCTGAGTTGAAATGAGCAGAGACCCAGGATGCCTCCGCGCTGACCTGAGGCGGTCCCGATGTGCCAGGCGATGCGCTCAGCACAACAGCGATCCGCTGCCTGCTCGGGGGGCTCAGCAGCGTGTCTGTGGGAACCGTAACGACCTGGGTCTGGACGGCCGGGCTCTGGCTCCGCGAGAAGGTCGGCTCGCCTGTCAGCGGGTCCTCCGAGCTCGTGCTCCCGGGTCCAGAGGGTAGTTGCCTCAAGCGCGACGGCAAGAAAGGGTGCCCAGCGTGACTGCTGTCGAGACGCAGGGCATCTGGTGTGTCCATCTTTGCAGGCTAGGGGATCGCTGCGAGTTAAACAATGGTGCGGATGCAAGGCGGGGTATTGGAAACAAATCGGAAGGATGTAAATGGCACCGCAGCCCTACCCTGACATGTTCGTCAAGGGAGAGTGCTAACGCGACTGGTTTCTCGCGGTGTGATGAATTATCGTGGTGTCGCACACAAGTCACGTGTGTCCGGTCTCATCATGATCCCTGGACCATGTTCAAGATCATCTGTCTCTTGCCAGGAACAGCCCTTGAATCAATGCAGGGTTTTCCGCTTAGCTTTGGGCTATTGCCTATACGCCTATTCACCGACTTGGTTTTACAATTTATCTGATTCCCAAGCCGTCTATTTTCAGGTGGCAGTTAGGTGCATGGAGACGGGTTTTTGGCACCAAAAATCCCTGCACCGTGTTTATAGCCGGATCGACAAGCTCTCACAAGGCGCAAACAAGACTTGCGCTCCTTGTAATTCTACGCGGGAGTCAGATAAAAGTCCCCGAAGTGAGGAGAAGCGAACGGCCCCTGGTAATTATGCCTGCACCCCGTATCGCGGGCGAGTTTACCTGGGTGCGGTTGAAAAAGTTAACCTGTCTGTAGGGTAGTGTATTGAAATCTTGGATGAGTGCTCCATCCCAAGTAAATATGGATTTAGGCGTGGGACAGTGAGACTGGACGACATTGCCGCGGTTTCCGACGCGTCATCGGCTGCAGCGGACGAGGTCTCCCAAGTCTGGAGACTCAACCGTCTCCGTCACTTGTAGCGCCAACCCTAGAGCCACGTTTGGGGCTGACCTGGGGGCATGGGTGAATGCTTATTCCGAGGGAGCGAAACCGACTCGACAGCTTGGCTGTGAGTGGAGTGCATCCAGCCAAGGCAGGGTCCATCTGATGAACCCGTCCTCTCTTGCAGTCCTTCCGGGCGCATTGTCAAGACTCTCTCAGCTCGGAATCGGTTCAACCTCGTGCTCCGCAGCGGTGTTTCTGGACCCTAGAGCCATCTTGCGGTTTCAGGTGGTCCTCGCACCCTGTTGCACATAGTTTTCTGTTTCTCACTATTTCCCTTGTCCAGGGCATCCCCCCCCCCGCTCTGCTCCTCTAGCCCGAAGGAGCCGAATTCTTAATTTGCTGCTTACTTGACAGAGGGCGATGCGAGTAAGGGCGTGGGCCATGTACGGTGCTGTGGCGTCTGCAGCGGTTTCAGGGGCAATTTCACGATTAATTACCCGATGGTCTGAGCGGCGCGCGGATGACTCGGTGGGACTCGCCTTCTGGCTCCAAAACCATGGCTCGATGCAGCATTCTAGAACACTTGCTAACGCAGGCCGTCTCAGCACCTAAAAGGAATCCACTAAAATGAAATGACTTTACAAATCAGAACGTACATGTGCAAATCAGGAAAGTGATCATGATGTGATTTGGGCCCGAATTGCTTCGGAATTCTATTAAAAGTAATTTATCCGGAAGAGTCTTGACCACCTTCATTCCGTAGTGCATGCTCGCAACCCGTGTAATCCCTAGTGCGTGCCTTTGCGCGCTTTGACCAGCAGATCGGCTATTTGCCCGCAACACACGGTCATTCACTGCCACACTCGATCAAGTAGGGGAGGAGACACAATAAACAAAAGACATAATGGGCGGCAAAGTGACATAAACTTCCGCAAAGCATATAAATAAGGGTATCCGCATCTAGGTCTTGCATGGTCATTCATGCTGCCCTCAATATGTGCCATCTCTGTTGGAATAATATTAACTTGGGTTAATTGTGCTTGTTCTGTGGGGTTTGATTGTTGTCACTGCCAGGGACAAGACCCGTATTCCTGTGCAGTGATCGGCAATTGCATGCAGAGCCATGGCCAGCAGGAATGTTGAAAATACCCACCGCATGCAGGCACAAAAGTCCGATGCAGACTGCAACTATGCTATGTTGAGCACGCAATGCGGAGCGCGTTTTGAATATCCATGCACCTGCAGCCATGCACCTTGGCGACGCATCTACAGAGAAGCTGAGCGATAGAAAAAAATCCCATAATGATGTCACTTTCGAGAAAATCCGGACAAGACATCTATTTTCTGGGTCACAGAGTTTCATGCTTGAATTTTGCATGTTGGAGAATCTATTCACTGTAAAGTTTGACAAATCGAGCTGCAGATCTCTCTTGCACAGGATCATGCTTGCTCACCATTATCAACCACAGGAACAAGCATAACAAAAACGTTATGGTTACTTAACTGGGCAAAGGACCCAGTTGGAAAAGGGTCCACAGTAGCCTGGTTTCATGTGCTGTAAACCGACATCACGAGAATACCCATGATGAGGGGAAGGTTGATGCCAGGGTCATCCCTGCTATTCCACTCTATTCCAGTAGCGTTCCTCAATGTCTCACAGGTCGCTGGAATATAACCCTCAACAGCTGCAGATAATGCCCGCAATCGGTATACGTTCTGCACGTCAAAAGTGCCTCATTTTTGCGGCTCTTCTAAATTGGAAATACTTACGAAACTAAAAGTATCCGCCACATTTGCATCCGTAATCCTCCTAAATCTTCTTGGAGGTGCTTGGCCGAGGCTGCAAGATGAGAGCTGGTCTCTGATGTCCATGTGCAAGTTTTCTGCATCTTCCCCTCCTTTTGACTTCAAAGGTTACCCTGAAAGTGAACCAAATCCTTCGAATATGCCGCGATTAATGTTTTCGACGCAACTGCGTTGCCTTGGATTTGAGCAGTACATTCATTCTATTTATATTATCCCATTGTTGCTAATACGTAGACTTTTCTGCTCCGAGCATAGGAGGAAGCACAATTCGATGTGCTCGAGATTGAAGACCATTGAAAATCGATACCAAACGAGGGATTTCCTTCTCGAGCACTTGGTGTTCCACATCCCTTCCGGCAATCACGAGTAGGGATAACTCTTCTTGAACCGACCCTCAGGTTTGAATAAACCGCATCTTTTTAGTTTGGGGAATTATAGATGTTTGGTCATTTGGTTAGATATTTACGGTGCCTTGTGTATTGTATTGTCCCTACTGCAGCCCTCAGTTTGTTGGTTCATCATTGTCCTCTGGTTGCTCGAGGCCTCCTGGAGTGGGGTGTCACATAAGCACGTGACAAGCCATGACTCCAAGTGGCTCAGCCAAGCCTGGATCGTCACTTCGTCTATACAACCAACTGCTCCGTGATCAAAGAAATCAAAGGGGCTGGTGGATTCCGCTTATTTTCTTCGGCCGATCTGGGGCCGCTCGACACCACGTGAAGTGTCTTGATCGTTTGTCTTGAATATTTCCGAATGGCCAGTGGAGCTTTTCATAGACGCCCGGAAACGCCGTCGGATTGTGCTCGTCAAGCTTGCGATATTTGTCGCTCTCGCAAAACCAAATGCGATCGCGCATAACCAAAGTGTAGACGGTGCGCCCGCCTCGGACAGGCCTGTGGTTACGATGGTCGAAGACACGCCTCGAGAGACGAGTTGTCCGACTAGCTCTTCCAGCTTTAGGGTCGATTGGCTAGGGCTGAAGCACAGCTCTCTGCACCACAAGCGCTACCGCCACTCTCCATGATACCGAATACAACTGCATCTTCCGCTTCAACCACCCTTACCACAAGCTCGCTCCCCAACTCGAACATGCAGGGCGTGGAAGCACCCAATGTGCAGCAACTTCCTGGCGTTTCCACCAATTCTAGTCTGACGCAAGATGCTAATATAACTTTCCTAAGCGACTTGCCCATTTTCAGTGCCTATTCAGATGGCATGGAATTTCTTGCAAATATTGACCTGAACTGGTCCCCTATTCCCACTCCAAACTTGGCAACCCCTCCAGTCGCCACGATGCCCAACCCAGCTGAGGAGATCGGGGACAACATTCCCGACAACGGTTCTGTGTTGGCTACGGACTTATCTGTTCTGCATAAAATTTACTTCGAAGTCATATATGACGCCTTGCCATTTCTGAATCAAGACCGCTTCTCTGCGGAGCTTGCTTCTCAACAAACTTCCCGACCTGTCCTCGCTTTGAGTTATGCCGTGGAGTTGCTGGGAACTGCGCTGCTCCCTTCGCATTCACATCTACGGTCTGATTGTTACGCTCTGGCACGCAAATATATTGAATTGTGTGAGATGGATGAATTAGAAAAGAATATTGCAAACTTGGATCTTTTTCAGGCACTGCTTTGTGTAATACGTTATGAAATTACGAGTCGCCGTTTAACCAGAGCTTGGATGACAATTGGCCGGGCCATAAGATTATCCAAAATGCTAGGGCTGCATATGATAGGTCTAGTAGAATCCCGTGTGGATAGAGCGGCTGACTTGCGAATAAATCTCCCGCGGACAACAGATCCACTAGAACAAGAGGAGCGTTGGCGCTCCTTCTGGTGCTTGTATATCTTGGAGAGCTACGTGGGCACGCGGACAAGCATGCCATGTGAGCTTGGTGATGCAGAGGTATGTAATTTTCTAATAGGAACATTCCCACGCGTATACTGACTATTGGCTATTTTCTAGTCTTTTGAGATTCGTCTGCCATCGCCTGGCCGACTTGCTTCAGGTCTCACGGTAACCCGAATGCCCTTTCTTCATGAGATTGGCGAGGTTTTATCTAATGAATTCCCTTCCATGTCCTCTTATGCAGGCTGTATGTTCCTGGTGGAGCTAGCTCTACGATGCTTTGAGCACGCTCGGTCACGAGAAGATGCAAAGGACAGAAAAGGAGGATTTTGGGACAGTCATTATACTTTGATCAAATCGTTCAACCAGAGAGCAGCATTATCAAAGAACTACCTAAATGCAAATGCGGTAAAGAGCGATCCAATTTCTTTCTCACTACATATGAATCTTTGCGCCACTGAAATATTTTTCCACGAGGTCGCTGTCGAAGAAATGGGCCGCCAAGGGTTACCGGAGCCAATGGCGGCGGACAGCAAAAAGCGCTCAGTGGTCGCTGCTTTGAATATTGCAACTGCGGTTAGATGGCCAGCAAAGAGATCAGAACGCGATGTCTTCTCTCTCCAGGCCACGTTCATTGCTTGGCCTCTGGTTATGGCTATCAAAGCTCTAAGCCGAGACTTGGCATCTACCGATCAGAATCCACTATCAAACGGTGTTGCACACTCATTATATTTACTCCAAACTGCTTTGGGCCATGCAGAACAACCAGACGGATATTGGCACGATGCCACAGCCTCAGCATCAATAATGCTCAAGGAATGGGAGGAGCAGAGCGGATTCGAATTCAACAATCTTTAAAGGGATGCCATGGAGGCAGATAATTTACTTGGTTCGACTATTAATGCGCGCAGTACATGCCGTATTTCACAAACATCTTGGTGAGCAATCCAGGCCCAATGTACTGGATCCATCTGTCGATACGCACTAGGCGCGTCTGATTGAGTAATCTGGAATTTACCAGACCGTTTAAGTTGATGTAACCGCAGATTTTACTGAATTGCTTGAAGTATCTGGCAACTAGCTTTATGTGATGAATATCACAACTGGAACTAGTCCCTTGGTCATCTTAGGATAGCTAATGTTCCCCGAGAGTTACAGATGTAGATAAAGAACCATGCCCAGATCCTGCGCTAGAGTCCCCCGAGAAAGCTTTTTAGTGACACTCAACATGGAAGTAGCGGAATAATGCGAGACTTACAGATAGTCATGGCACTGACGGTATTCGTCATATCACACATTGGTACAAGCGTTTGGAAAATTCCGAATCCAGCGACAATGTAGCTGCCCGTGCCAGCGCCGACAAGAATCATGTAGCTGTAACAGAGGCGGTACCAATCGCCGGCTGTTGCAATAGACCAGTTACCGCTATGGCAAAAGATCCAGCAATAATCGCAGTTACCGCGATTATCCTGTGGCACACACCCGTATACAACACTAGGTCAGGTCCCTGACCTACTTATGTTACAGTAGCCATATATCTGGCCATTGGAAGTTTCTTCTTTGACGGTACCTGAAATTGGTCAATCACTCAAATCACTAGGAAACTGATGCATGAACAGGGAGAAGGTAAGTCATGCACATGAGAGCAGAACCAACCAAAGCCAGCCCGCTGCCGATGATGTACCAAGGTCCATATGATGGAAACTTGGGTAGGAGAATGCCGTTTGCTAAGGATATGACCACTAAAAAGACGACTAGTGGAAGAAGCCTGATGTTTGCATCAAGCGATCCACCCCCCTGGGCAGGTATTAGTATTCATGATGATTGTGGAGTGATGCGTGGGCAATTCAACGTACTCGGACAAATTGGAAGTAAAGAGGAATATAATAAGTCATTGCCTGCACATGTTAGGTCGTCTCATTTTCCTTACTGCTTTTGGAACAGCAAGGTCGAAGGACCCTTGGGCTTACAAGGACAATCCTAGATGCTAAAAATACCTGAATCTGCAAGTTGATCAAGATGGGCTGCCTAAGGAAATGTGCAGGGTATAATCTGTTTTCCTTGCTGACTCCAGGATGGAATTTGGCGGCAGCGACCGTTGCCAGCAAGAGAATCTCAGAAACAGTCCACAGGGCAATCATGGTGCCGGAATTAAAGGGGTAGGCGGTGCCGCCAAACGAGATGGCTAATGTTAAGCAGGCTACCCCTACCAAGAAAATGACAGCCATGACCCAGTCAACTCCCCTGAGCTTTTCCAAAGTGGTTTTCTCGGGCTGAGGATTGGCTTTCGGGAAAAGGAAGATGTAGCAGGGTGCGAAAATACCACCAACTACCAGATTGATATAGAATCCCTGTGTATGATGAGAACGTCTTCTTACTAAAATGCAGGGAATGGGGGGTTGAGTTGTGGAGAATTACCCATCGCCAAGTTGCTGCACTCTCAGTAAAAGCGCCCCCAACCTGAAGATCGCGGTCAGTGTTTTGCTCATGTTTTCCATCTCAGCAACTGGCACTCACTACCGGGCCCAGGACGCCCCCAATGCCCCAAATAACGGTGCTTCCAGCCAGATAGGCAGGCTTCTCCTTGGGAGACTTCAAGACAGATACATACGTCAGCGTCCCGGCATACATCCCTGAACCCCCGATCCCGGCAATTACACGACCAACGATGAGGGTGTTCATGTTTGGCGCTGCGCCGCAGATGGCACTGCCCACTTCAAAGAGGAGAATGTTGAAGATGCACAACCTCTTTATGTCAAATATTCCGTACGCCTTGCCCCACGGGAGAACAGTCATTGAATCGAGGGCAAAGCCTGTGCCGATCTAGGGGAGGAGTTCGACGTTGCCGAAATCGTTCAAGATTGGCGGATGTCGGCTACGATGGTGTTGTCAAGGGCAAAGAGGAAGATGGTAGAAAGCATCGCTGCATAGGCAAAAGCCCACTGAAAATTCAATAATTAGCAAGGATAAGATGGATTTAGGGGAGAGGGTATGGATTTGCACGTGTTTTGGTGCACTTACACGCCATCCATGCACGGTGCGTGGTGAGGTGTCTTTGACGCTCAAGCCGGAGGATTCACACATATCTCCAAACTCTCCGCTAAGCGGTCCTTAAGAGGGATTTTCAGCAGTGGGGTGTGCCATCGTTTGGCTTCTAGTGCTGCTGCTGTCTTCTATGTTGGATGGGTTTGCTTGGTACTCTTGATGAAGTGGGAAAGTTGTCAATCGACAGTGTCTCAGTGTCAGATGCGGCGGCTATATTGGCTTCGGAGGTGAGACAGAATATAGAGGAGTGGTAGCAATAGCTTTTATAATAAAAAATATGACAATTTACCTGACAATCCTTTCCCGTCTTCGTTGCGGCATCGCGACGGAGGGAGCGGCCGAGGGCGGCTTATGATTGGCCAAGGCGACGCCCCTGTCCGCCGTGTCCGTGTCCGTCCCGGTCCGCCCCTCCTTTCGTCTGCCCGTTTTGGGGTGTTTCACTTCGTCTCGCCCGACAACATATTTTCTTGCTTCTCTAGAAAACAGCTTGACAAAAAAATCATTTCTAGATTGGTATTACTTTTTTACTAAATTAAAATTCTATCATTTCTTCTCATTTACGCTTTTTTCACTCGACACCACCCTGGCTCGCGCCACGACATCTTCCCAAATCGGAGGTCTGCATCGCTTGAATCGGCCGATTGCCTCCGCTTCGGCTCCGAACTCGAGCAGCGCCTTTTCGCTGCACCATTCCCCCGTCGCCATGATTCCAACAGGTATCTTTCCTGTTGTCTTTTCGTCTGCTTCCTCGCCGGCCCCTTGCTGACCCTCAGGAACAACAAAACCCGCAGGCACGGATATGGATGGTAATCCACAAAAGTTGGCCAGCCATGAGTAGGCCATGCTTTCGATTGTGTGGTCTCCGTCGAGAAGACCGTATTTTAGTTCACTGCTACCACCACGGATCGGCGAACCTGCGCAGGCCGTGGTAGGTGTGATGATGAGCATCCCGGGATGGACGCGCCATAAGTGTGAAAGGTGGTGCATGAGCAGGCTTCGGAGCTTCTGTGCAAGAAGGTAGTCCTCTGCTGGTGTGGTGCGCCCAACGCCCAGTAGAATTTTATTGGCAGCGGAGAGATTGCTAGTATCAGGAAGCAGACTGGCTGCGTCTACCAGCACCGTCATCGCGTGTGACGCCTGGCCTTCTGAGGTGAAAGGAATACTGATCGGCACCACCGTGTACTCATTTTCGACGCAGAGCTTGTTGATCATGCCTTTGACCAGGCTTTGAACGCCGCGGTCCGCGCACGAAAACCATGCTTCATCTACCCCAAGCAGCCTTGTCAGAGGTTTGGAGGGTTCACGATAGATTCGGTGAAACTGGGAAGAGGGGTGGGGCTGTGCGATTACATCATACACAGCTGCAAGGGAGTACATGTCGGATGCCATTGGGCCCTGCACGCAGCATGTTGGAGCGCAATTTGGCGTCGGGGCGGAGGAAAGACGGCCGTGGGTGGGCTTGAGGCCGAATACCGAACAGTAGGAGGCGGGGATGCGGATACTTCCACCAGCATCGCCAGCCAGGGCGATGGGGATCAGCCCTGTTCCGACGGCATAAGCGGCACCCGATGAGCTGCCGCCTGGGTAGTAGTTTGGGTTGAATGGATTGCGGGGTGTGCTATGGTGAACGTTGCATCCTGTAGTGTCTTGAAGGAATATGTCAGCAAGGGATATGTTATGAAAACCAAACGAGCGGTCAGGGTTAAGATAGTTGTGTGGAGTTTCAAGATGAACATACCCATTCCAAATTCATGCATCGTGAGCTTTCCGAGGACGACTACTCCAGCCTCCTGCAGCTTTCGGACAGACCAGTTGGTTATTGAGCCATGCTGCACGGCCTTTCCGGCATAGTCTCTCTTTGATCCCATGGTCATGGGGTAGCCATCCAGGTCAAAGTCATCCTTGATGGAGGCGGGGACACCGTCCAGCGGGCCCAAGGAGCGGTTTTCTTGGTATCTTAGTGTTGACTCTTCAGCAGCCTGCAAGACGAAGTCTACTTTGGTGTTGATCCACGCTAGTGAATGCTTTCCTGGCGGTGAGATGTCGCGCCGAATGAGAGGTAACAGGGCTAATGCAACATCTGTTGGAGTGATCTCCCCTGATAGGTATAGTGCATGATAATCAGCTACTGAGTAGTACTCAGACTGCTGAAGTGGCTTGGGTAGACTGTGAATGAGAGAATCAGATGTAGGGGCGTTCTCGTCACGCGAGGCATCGGCTTGTGGTACAGGGATGACTGCTGGGTCGTATCGGGCCTCGTAGCATTCCAAGTGTCCTCGGATCTTGCGTAATGAACCGAAGCCGGCGTTGTGCCAGAGAATCTTTCTGATGAAGCGAATCCACTCTACTCTATGTGGGTGTTAACGAAGGCGTCATGACTGGCATTGCCAAGACCGGCAACCTACAGAAATGCAACAATGACAAGTATGGGTCCTCGTAGGGCTGGGCTGTTTATTTTTTTCGTGTTGTATAGTACACCAGGGCTGATTTGTGTTAATTATTGCAAACCGGAGAGGAGTTTAGGCGGTGTACCTTTCCCGTGGCTCTGGGTAGTTGAAAAACCTTGCTTGGTTTTGAGAATGGGAAACGCCTTCTACCGCTGTCATGATTTCGAAACGAGTGTGGGAAGCGGCTTCAGTGAAGGTTTCTTTTGATGGTGTTGATCTGAAAAGGGAAGGACTGAGAGGTTCTATCCCCTTTCTTTATGACTTTTTCATCACCATAATCCCAATTGCAATGTTTACACAGCCTCTGGCCCGACCAACAAGGCCTAATCGTTAGCATAACGGCTTGTTTACCCATTGTGCTGGCTCCCTCCATTGACTCCCTCCATTGACTCGCCATGCCATTCGCCAAAACAGGGGACCAATAGCTAGGTTCGGAAGCAAGAGTTCGGTAGTTGGGCGATCAAAGAGGTTAGATCTCCGAAGATTCGCTTATTTGATTCCACCCGGATTAGCGACGTCCCAAATCACTGGGACTGCCTGACGCCATCGCTAGCCTCTGCCCAAGATATTGGGAAGAGCCCCCACCAGATCAGATGCATGTGTGGGGCGTCAATTGGCTGTAGCGCAATGTGTTGCCTCTGGAATGATGCCAGGTGGTTATCGCCTGGCGGGGCTGCGACTCGATTTGACATGCGCCGTCGCATGCCACGTTGACCCACGGCGATTCCGGGGCCAATGCCCAGACTATTGGATCTCGGAGCAAATGTTTGCAGCGCATTATTGGCCAACTCTGTTTTTTTACGCTGATGCCAAAAACTTGGCTATGCCTGTTTTGTGCACCACGCCGGTTGACAGGAAGAGGATATGCATGTCTGCAGCGGTGTCGCATGCTATCGATGCTAGCATGTGGTGCGGAAAACGGGTTGGTACTTGGGATGGATCTGAGGGCAACGAGTCCCTCTATGCGGCCAGGGCGCTGTGTCAAAATTATTGGACGAATTTTAATGGTTATTCGAGGTTGAGGGACAATCCCTGCATATTTGGCAATGTTTGTGGGAATGAACGGGTGACGCGCACCATCACATTGTGTTGCATGTGCGTGTTACGCCCAAGGGCCATATTTGAGGGGCTCAGCTTGACTCTTGGCAGCCTCGATCTGCACCATGACTTGGGATGCCTTTGTCAGTGTGCCGATGCTGACGCTATGTCCAAGGGCTTGCGGCTCGGTGCGGCAACGGGCCCAATAGTCTGAGACGGTGCCTTGGCCTTGTGGACCGCGCATTCGATAGCGCGTTCGCGACGCTGCGTGGGCTGGCGTGGCGGGTCTGGACCAGGGCGCGACGAAACGAAACAGTTCGCCCCCACCCATGATCCGATCTATTGGATGACTTGCACAAGCAGCCCGGCGGTGTATTCAATGCATCTCGTAGGGCTGGGCATGAATGGGAAGATGGCTGGCTGAATGTGGCAGACTTGGGAGCTTTTTCATCCCGTCAAGGAATCGCGAGCGCGCTGCGACCCTGCGACCCTGCGACCCTGCGACCAAGACCAGCACCGGGGGGTTTTGACCAGCCTCGCCGGCTAGCGGCGCCTGGCTAAACTCCGAAACGGGCGTAGTACTATCTGGGTTACTTCCTCTGGAGGGATGATTCAGGTTTCGACGCCAAGGTCCCATGTTGCAGATATAGTCTGATCCTGATGTCAAAGCGACAGGAGATCATAGGGCTTGGGGTAATTTAAGTCTTCGAGGTAACCCCCCTTTCCCCCCCAGATTCCCCATGATCCTCGATCGGAATCTGGTTGGCCATCGCTGTCACATTTTGTCGCCATGGAGGAGATTCAGCTCAAGAACTTCGACACCTGGGCGCGACTGAGCACCGAGTTCAGGCATCCCTCGGAGTGTATTGAGACGCTTGCTCAGAAGATCTTCAAGGAGTCGGATCACGAGGAAGAAAACGCAATCACCCCGGCCAAGGACAGCAAGCTCGACCCGTTCTCTCCTCACTTCGATGCCTTCCTCTGGGTCAAGTCCTTTGTCCACTTGTTCGAGTCGGACGAGACGGCAGGCCCGAAGCGCAAGACTGGCGTCGCGTTTCGCGGCCTCGATGTCTTTGGCAATGCGGCGAGTGCCCAATTCCAGAAGACGACGGGTAACATCTTTCTGAGCGCCGCGGCCTCCCTGTGTCACCTCTTTTCTAGGTCTGGCACCCAGAGACACATCCTCCATGATTTCGAAGGTGTTGTCAACCCGGGCGAGATGCTCCTCGTGCTGGGCCCGCCTGGCGCTGGCTGCTCGACCTTTTTGAAAACCATTGCCGGCCGGACGGAGGGCTTGCAAGTTTCAAAACACTCACAAATCAATTTCCGAGGTTAGCGTCACTGTAACCTCGTCCCACCTTTCATGATTCTAACTTGACAGGTATCAACCCCAAGCACATGCAATCAAGATTTCGGAGTGACCTTCTCTACAATGCTGAAGCCGATGTCCACTTGGCACCGATGACGGTTGGAGACACTCTGGAGTTTGCCGCGTTGGCGCGAGTGCCTGCAAAGATCCCTGGTGGGTTTACCAGGAGCCAGTTTGCCTTGGCGTACCGCGATGCAATCATGGCAATCTTTGGCATCACCCACACTATCGACACCAAGGTTGGCGATGAGTTGATCCGTGGCGTGTCAGGTGGTGAGCGCAAGAGAGTTAGTATCGCCGAAGCCGCTCTTACCGGAGCCAAGCTTCAATGCTGGGATAACTCCACCCGTGGTCTTGACAGTGCCAATGCCATCTCGTTCTGCCAGGCTCTTCGAGCCCAAGCCGACTTTATGGATGTGGCTGCACTTGTTGCCATCTACCAAGCCCCCCAGAGTGCATATGAGGTAAGACTAGGATTTCCAAGCTCATGAGGATAAGTGACTAACTTTACAAGACCTTCGATCGAGTCATCGTTCTTTACGAGGGCCGCCAGATCTACTTTGGAGATGTCGAACAGGCCAAGGAGTACTTTGAGAATCTGGGATTCGAGTGTTAGTTTTCCATTCTCCCTCATACAACTGACAATGTTGACAATTTCAATACAGGCCCCGATAGACAAACAACAGCTGATTTTCTGACCTCCATGACGTCTCCTCACGAGCGTCGGATTCGGCTAGGATACGAGTCCACAGCTCCTTACACACCGGATGAGTTCGCTGCCTGCTGGAAAGCCTCGGCAGAACGCGAGGAGCTGATGGCCGAGCTGGATTCTTACGAGGAGAGACACCCCTCCAAAGAGAGGTTTGCCGAGTTTTCAAAAAGCCGAAAAGCCGAAGTTGGCGCGATGCAGAGGGCCAAGTCCCCCTTCACCATTTCGTACCTGTCTCAGGTCAAATTGTGCATCTGGCGAGGCTGGAAGCGGCTGCTCGCTGACCCCGTCTTCACAATTGCCCAGATCATCTTCAACATGACCATGGGCCTCGTTCTCGGAAGCGGCTTTTATAATTTGCCCTTTAATACCGAAAGCTTCTACAACAGAACTGCCACCGTTTTCTTTGCCTTGCTTTTTAATGCCTTTGCCAGCGAGCTTGAGGTGAGTGCATATGGCCTGGAAATGCGTTGTTTCGAATGTAATATCAACGACTGACTGTTCACACTAGGTTCTCACCCTCTATATTCAACGACCAGTAATAGAGAAACATAATCAATACGCCTTGTACCACCAGTCAGCAGAAGCCATTGCGAGCTACGTCATGGAACTGCCTTACAAAATCACCAATGCTCTTACATTCAACACCATGGTCTACTTTTTGTCTCACCTCCGCCGCGAGCCGGGACCATACTTCTTCTTTATTCTTACCAGCTTCCTTGTCACTCTTTCTATGTCAGGCCTCTACCGGACCATTGCTTCCATTGCTCGCACCTCTCACCAGGCTCTTGTGCCGGTTGCAATCATCACCATTGGCGTCATGATCTATACAGGGTTTACAATTCCAATCGAGTACTTGCCCAAGTGGTCCAAGTGGATGAGACACATTGACCCCATTGCTTATGGCTTTGAGGCGCTGCTTGTCAGTGAATTTCACGGACGGGAATTCCCTTGCACAACAATGATCCCCTCTGGCGGTGATTACGATAAGCTCCCGATGTCTGCACGAGCCTGCTCAGCAGTCGGTGCAGTCCAGGGCCAGTCTACAGTCAATGGCGATCGATACATTGAGCTCCGATACGACTTTCATAACTCACACAAGTGGAGGTGAGATTCCTTTGTTTTCATCCAATTTAATTTACTCTTACTAATCGGTGTGTAGGAACATTGTCGTTCTTACCGGCTTTTCGATATTGTTCTTCTTGACTTACATTATTGCTGCGGAATACGCCCGGCCACCAAAGTCCAAGGGCGAAATTTTGCTTTTTAGGCGACCCAAGTTCCTGTCTTACTTCAAGTCTCAGCAAAAGGATGTCGAAAACCAAGTCCGCGATCGGATCACTGTGGAAAGGGTCATAGTCCCTGCAAAGCAGGCGATGGAGACAGGGAAATCTTGGAACTCGGACGTGTCCAAGAAACCAATTTTCCACTGGGAAAACCTGTGCTACGATATCAAAGTAAACGGAAAGGACCGCCGAATTCTCGACCACGTGGATGGATGGGTCAAGCCAGGTACTATCACGGCACTGATGGTGAGTGACGCCCATGGTATTAGACGGGATGAAAGCTAACACAAGATTACAGGGCTCATCTGGAGCCGGAAAGACGACCCTTCTGGACGCATTGGCAACTCGCTTGAAGATTGGCGTTCTGAGTGGTGAGACCATGGTGAACGGTGTCCCAACGGACAGGTCCTTCTCTCATCGAGTGGGATATGCGCAACAGCAGGACATTCATCTCAGCACCTCGACAGTGCGCGAGGCTTTGGAGTTTAGCGCCCTGCTGAGACAAAGCGCCGAGGTCCCCCGTGCTGAGAAGCTGGCCTATGTTGATGAGGTCATTGGACTCCTCGACATGGAGATGTATGCGGATGCCGTGATTGGCGAGCAGGGAGAGGGTCTGAACATCGAACAGCGCAAGCGACTCACAATCGGAGTTGAGCTGGCAGCACGCCCTCAGCTTCTGGTGTTCCTCGATGAGCCGACTTCGGGATTGGACTCCCAAACATCGTGGTCAGTGTGCGACTTGATTGAAAAGCTGGCAAAGAGCGGACAGGCTATTCTTTGCACCATCCATCAGCCCTCAGCCATGCTCTTCTCTCGTTTCGACCGTTTGTTGCTTCTACAACCTGGTGGTAAGACGGTATACTTTGGTGGTAAGTGCATAAGAGCCGAATCCTTCATTCTGCCAAGCGTCTAACATGTGTAGATATCGGCCCGGATTCACGAACGGTCATCAACTACTTCGAGGCAAACGGAGCATCGCCATGCCCGCCACGGGAAAACCCAGCAGAGTGGATTCTCAAGATCAGCCTCCCATCAGCCCCTGGTCCCAATTGGTCCGACATCTGGCGACAATCTAACGAGTATGCGGACGTCAAGTCAGAGCTTATGAGGCTTCGGCACCCGGTAGCAGCTGGGTTCCGCCGCTCCAAAATGTTCGGGCTTGCGTCTCAGCACAACGAGTTTGTTGCTCCCTTCTTCACGCAGCTGTCCCAGGTGTTTCTTCGCACGGCCATGCACTTCTGGAGATCCCCGACATATCTCTGGTCCAAGCTTTCTGTTACTGTTCTTTTCGTGAGTCAAGACGATCTTTTGCACACCTTTTTCCGGCTGCTAATCCCTTCGACAGGCACTTTTCCTCGGTTTCAGCTTCAGGAACTCGGACCAAAGTTTACAGGGAATACAGAACCAAATGTACGCTTTTTTCATGGGATTCCTCATTCTGCAGCCCTACAACAAGCAGATTATGCCATTCTTTACCCCGCAGAGGTCACTGTACGAAGCCAGGGAGGGGCCGTCAAAGATATACCACTGGTCCGTCTTTATCCTCGCCCAGGTCATGGTCGAGTTCATGTGGAACACTATCGGCGCCGGCCTCTACTTCTGCTCCTGGTATTTCCCCGTTCGCGTTGCGAGCCACGTCCCAGAGGACATTACCTTTCGTGGGTTTGCAACGTTTCTGTTCACCTGGCAGCTCATCCTCTGGGTCTCAACTTTGTCCCAGGCGATGATCGCTCCCATTGCATCAGCAGACTTGGCAACGGTGCCTGCAACATTTATCGGCATCTTGTCAATGTCATTCTGTGGTATCGGTGTCACGCGTGACCAGATGCCCGCAATCTGGGCTGATTTTATGTATTACATCTCTCCGATGACGTATCTTGCCTCTGGTGCACTGAGCAGCACCCTGCACGATGTAGACGTCACCTGTTCGCCTCAAGAGCTCGTGCTTGTGCCCTTGACTAAAGGCCTCACCTGCGAGAAGTTTTTGGGCCCTTTTATCAAGGGGGCGGGCGGCTTGCTCGTTGACACGGGAAAGGCCGACTCGTGCGCGTGGTGCTCGATACAAAAGGCGGATGAGTTTTTGGAGGTTTTCAATATTGAAAATAAAGACCTGTGGAGGAACTTTGGTCTTCTGTGGGCATACATCGTTTTCAACATCTTGGCCGCGCTGGGCTTGTACTACTGGGCGAGAGTCCCAAAAGCCGCGGGCCGAAAGCAAAAATAAGTATTAGTTAGGACGCATATCCGGAATATGCAACAATTCACGGGACACGACTCAAACGAACATTTTTCTTAATCTCAGACTAGTTGGGGCTTCTTTTGTTAGGGCAAGCGGGAATGGGAATGGGTACTAGGATAACGAGGACGTGGGACGAACTTCAACCATGTCTCTCAGTTTGTAAATAAAAGCACCATCAATCGCTATCTACATGGCTTTTGGGTTTACCTCAATTCTGCATATTTCTTTACTGTGATTGTTCACCCTTTATGGTGATTGATTCGTTTTCTGAGGGAGAATACTATTGCCGCAATACAAATCCTGAAATGATCTCATCAGATAGCCCGAATGAGTTTGATTTTGTTTCCTTGTTCTAGACTATTAGAAGCTACAGTATAAACCATGTCACCGGGGAGAAGTTCACAATTGAAACAAACAATTTTCTTTTCAGGATATATACATTGGTTCCTGATATATCGAATCCATCACTTCCAAATACTATATACAAGAGGGGGTCCCAATGTCAAAAGTGCTCAAGTCCCACCAGAAATATCCAAATCAACTGCTACAGTGCCGGAGCTGACCTTCAAATTGATTTAAGAGCTGTTGCAGACAATGGCAGTAGGGACGGTGACACCGACAGAGCCGCAGATCTCACCGGCAAAAGCGATGGCAGAAGCCTGGTCGGCAGCATTGCAACCATCCTGGAGGCAGCAAGCCATCTCGCTGAGGAAGGTCTGGTTGCTGCAGATGCAGGCGATATCGCCGCCAGCGCAGCCAGCAATGACGCTGCCGGAGGTGAATCCAGCGGTGCAGGTGTTCTGGGCAATAATTAGTAAGTTTGAAGTTTGACAAGATTCAGCTAAAAGCTTACAGCGCACTCGGGGAGAGTGCCGGACTGAGCAGCAACAAGGCCGACAGCGGCGAAGAGAGCAGCGAAAGAGGTCTTCATTTTGATGGTTTGTGGGGTGGTTGAAGTTAGGACTGAAAGAGTCGTGAGATTGAAGAGTTGATTAAAGTGAGGCGATGTGAGAGTGTTGTAGTGTTGTAGTGTTGAGAGTGATGATGAGAATTCAATTGCAGCGATGTTTCGCGATTTAAATAATCATCTTGATCTTAGACTTACTCAGAAAATCGCCATCACGATGAGCCTGAGCCCATTATTTTCCTAAACCAGGTCGCGGAGAAGGAAACAAGCAAACACGAATGGAATCACGATGCATATTGCCGGAGCCGCTGGGTCCGAAACGAATAACCCTTTGATAAATGATAGCTTGACGCGTTTCAAGTCGAGTTGTTCATGTCCTGGCCAATCAGAGTTGACGGTGTCTCTGGAATACGAAAATGGAACGAGCATCCATCTCGGAGCCACACGCTCCGGGGACCGGGGCCAAGGCCAGGGGCAACCACGCTTCTCACCTCACATTGACTATGCGTGTAATTCTAGACCAGAGCTAGCGCCTTGGTCTGTGGAGCATGATACGATTTACCCTGCCCCCAAACGAGATGCACAACTGCCGTGTGGTGAGCTGTCTTGGAATTCCACGAAACTTAATTTTTCAATAGTTTGGAACATTAACTTGCCGAGACAACAACTTACCAATCCGCTTGCGAGACTTGCGCGTACGGATAGAACCTAGCAGCATCGTACATGTCTCACGTGCCGTAAATAACTCAGGAGGTGCAGCGCTCCAGCAATGTGGTTGGTCACACCCACGCTCCTCTCTACTATTTCCTATCTTGAATTAGTCTTTGGTATTGCATTAATACGCTGCAGCCGTTATGTTTCCACGACTTCCGGATCTTCCACGACTTCCGGATCTTCCACGACTTCCGGGCAACTCCTTCCTGTTCCTGTTCTTTGCCAAGGCATGGCAGTGATAAACACGATGACATCTCGGGCCATGGTCATCCCGATGCCAATGATTGACTTCGGGTTTGCAGGTGGACTGGAGGCTGGAACTTTTCCTGTCCAATCGCTGTTCCTATATGCTTGGCTTATTAGTGAATTATGACCAACCTAGACCAAAATGTAACAGCACTGCCTCCATTAGCTATTCAGTATACCACTTATGTTGAGTTGAATGCGGCTGCCGCGCATAATTTTACATCAATGGCCCGAACTTGCATATATCCTGAGGTCCAGTCCCGTGTTCGGCATTCTCCAATCAAAGGCTGTGGAAAGTGAAGCATGCTGAAGATGATCCTGCCGTCACACACCACTTTACCATTATGGAGCAAACAACTATGTCTTTAAAATCATAATGTGTTCACCCACTTAATGGACACAACTCCTTTTTAATATGGGAATATGTGTGCAATTCAGTGCCAATCTCAAGTTCAGCTCCAAACATGAACGTCGAGAAATGGATACATTCTGATCATACCTCTAATTTAGGGTAGGACATGTCACTTCGGTCGCGCAACCATTCTGGCGTAGATAATGTGCCGAATACCCTGTCAATGCTTATGAATTCACATGATCCAATATTGGAATAAGTAATTAGATAATATAAGGGGCTAATTGCAGCCTGGGAGCTGTGCAAAGGAGTGGCCTGGTGATTTTGATGAAACTGGTATTCTGGTCAAGTTCCACTCAAGCCCAAGAAAACCCAGACCATACATAGCAACATAATCGTACCATATTCATTCGTACATTTCAAAGACATACTTCTTTGTCAATCATTCCTATATCATTAATTCAAGACAGTAATTTACATCTTCCCCTCCGCGTGAATTTGACATGTTGGTCATCAACCTGCTTAAAAGTAGTCGCCTACTTTACCACGAGCGTCACACACTATTACAAGCCAACTGCAAATTGGTAGTCATCTACAGAGGTCCTTTACAATGCGGAGATGGGGTTTTCACATGGTAGTTTCAGTTTGCTATGCAACCAAGTCACTCTAGGTCACAACTGTTCCTGGTCAACCCAACTGAGCAAGGTGGTTTAAACTCTGCCCCCGCCACGCACATGCCTTTTCCAAGAAAGCCCAAACGCGCTAATCCCACACAAGCGACACTTTCGGACTGTGAATTCCTACATACGGCCGATAAGGTTCAGAATGCGGAGGCTCTACGCCCGCCAGTCCACCCGCTTTATCCACTTGAAAGTGTTCCGAATGCCGAATAGACCGGAAGAAACATTGCAGAAGAAACTTAATTAGAGTAGTATTTAATTTTTTTTCCCTCTTTTAGATTGCTCTTGTTATATCTAGCAATGCGTGTAGTTTTCTTTATCCGTTTACGGTGATTAAGTCAGGGTTGCCTTTGAGGCTGGCGTCTCTATACGGTCTCACCAAGGCAGGACGAACAATCTTTTATCCCATGCCCCTTTTTATCTTTTAATTATCCTCCTCCCCGAAACCGTCGGCTTCTCTCTGCTTTGCATCTTCTATGCAATCCTGCCAATTCAGACACTTCAGGTACCAGCACTCAATGATGGCAATGAGAATCATGCCGGAGCCAAGACCGATCCACAGACCCTCAATCTTCAACCCGGGGCTGCCGAGCTCCAGCCAGATGGCCAAGGGAACAGCACCGAGGTAGTTGACCGGCAGCACAACCCAGGCGGCCACGGATTGGCGGCCCAAGCCACGCAGCACAGCATTGCAGCCGGCGATAAGAGCGTCAATGATCTGGAACACGGCAACAACCATCATGGATCGGACGGCGATTTTGATGACCTCGGAGTCGGTCGAGAAGACACCCGTCAAGTAGTGGCGGAAGATGTAAATGAACAAGCCGTCAAAGATGCCCACGGCCAGGAAAATGAGGGCGTACAGAATGGTCTGTCGCTGGGCGACCTTGAGGAGACCTGCACCGATAAAAGTTCCCACGCGAGTGCTGATGGCCACGCTGACGGAGAAGGGAATATGCCAGGTGATGATGGAGATGGTGTTGAGGATCGTCTGCGCAGCCAGGTGCTCCGTGTCAATGTACGAGGTGGAGATCATGAGAATCTCAAAGGCGAGCCACTCGGCGACGTTGACGGCGGTGCCGGCGCTCGACAAGCTGAGCAGCGGGCGCCAGCCCTGGAAGGCCTCGCGGGACCAGCCGCCCCAGCACTTGAGGGAGCCACGGGTGAAGAGGACAATGTAGAGGTAGAGCAGCAGCGGCCTCAGGTTGTTGGCGAGCGACTGGGCGAGGGCGGCGCCGCCCAGGCCCATGCCGAGCTTGATGGTCAGGAGCCAGCTGAGGGCGGCGTTGACGGGGGTGCAGACGATGAGCACGGCGGTGCCGGCCTTGAAGTCGCCCTGGGCCTGGAGGAAGCGCTTGCCGGCCTCGAAGAAGGCGTAGCCGGGGAGCCCCACGAGGCTGTACTGCAGGAAGACGCCGGCCTTGGCCGCCAGCTCGGGCTGCTTGACGACGAGCGGCAGGATCCACGGCGAGCACATCCAGAAGGCGCCGATGGGCACCATGCTGAGCGTCATGAGCACCACCATGCGCTGGACGTAGAGCCCGACGTGCGTCAGGCGTCCCGACCCGTAGGCCTGGGCGCACAGCGTGTCGAGCGCCGTCGCCATGCCCTCCATGACGGTGAAGCCGATGATGTTCATCGTCGTCAGCCCGATGCTGGCCGCCCCCAGGTCGTCGGCGCTCAGGTGGCCCGCCACGATGGTCGTGATGACCGTCGACGAGTACTGCAGCAGGTACGTGATGATGAGCGGGATCGAGTACTGCGACACGAGCCGCAGCTCCGACCAGACGGTGCCTTCGGCCGGCACGCCGCCGCAGCTGTCGTCGGCCGCGCCGGCTGACCCGTGGGCCTGCTGCTGCAGCGTGCCGCCGCCGAGCAGGGGCGACGTTTCGTCCGGGCCGCCGCCGTGACCCGCACGATCCTCTCTAGCTTCTGGACCCATTGTGCATGAATTGGCCCTCGAAAGAAAAGACCCCGTTTGAATTGTCCAAATGGGTGCGTGGTCAAGTTGTCACTGAGAGGGCGGCCCCCCCTTGAAAAGCTTGCCCAAGAGCCCCATCCAAACATGGCCGTAAGCGGTTAGTGCGCGATTCGGGAATGTTTGAGAACCAGCATGGTGTCAAAACACACTCCCTGTGCACTGCATAATTCTTTGTCACCATGATGCAAATGTAAACCTTGCGCAGAAACAAATGACATAATAATTTTATTCGTATTCATCATCAATCTGGGAGCTACCGAGTGCCGAAAAACGCCAAAAACCTAATCCGTCGGGAATCATGATTCATAGACCTGCTTACACCTCCGTCTCCACATCCGGCTTCCGCCCGTCCAACGCCCCGAGATTCTTCACCTTGCGAACCGCGAATATTGCTTCGTTCTTGGCGAATTGGACATTGCGCATCGGACGCCACTGCATCAAGCCCCGGTGTTTGCGATGCAGATCCCGACTGCGCTCCCGGTAGTCCTTGAACTTTTTAATTGGGTTTTTGCTTCCGCTACTCCCGCTGCTGCTAGCGTGCGACGCACCATCGCTTGTCATTGCCGACGTCTGGCTTTCCAGCGACGGGCGTCCTTCAGAAGGAGATGTGGGATCCGTGTCTGCGTCTTGGATGCCGAGATCCGGATCCTCGTCGTCTTCGTCAAACTCGTCATACTCTTCACTCTCGTGCTCAGCGCCATCTTCCTTGGCCATCAAAGCGGACGGGTCTTGTCCAAATGCCCCGCTCCAGTCCGTGCCATCTTTGGCAAGCCACTTCTCCTTCTCTTTTTCGTCTGCCTGCGCGAGCACGTCACGACCTTGCGTGAGCGACTCTTCGTGTAGCTTTTGAATCGTTTCGGGAACCTCTGCGCGAACCTCCTGCTGACGCACTCCCTCAGCGTAGCATGCTTCCCATGTCTCAATTGTCTCTCGAGTGTCATTGGAGCTCACGAACTTGATGTGATCAGAGTCTGTTCCGGCTGAAAAGCGGCCCCGGAATCGGACCCGACCAATCTGGACAATGTCAATATCTGGGATAGCCTGGAAATTTTCCTCGGTGATGTAATTCTGAGATAGCCGCAGGCTATTGTTGCACTTCCAGAGCGGGAGATCAAACTCGTTTTCTTCCCCATCCACTAGTTCCAGCAGCCACAGCGAAGCGAATGCATCCGGATGACGCTTCCCCGCTGGGTAAAACTCGATAAAGATAGGAGACGAGTAGCGGTGGCGGACTGGAAGACGTAGACTTTTGCCTCCCTCGTGACTGCTAATGTCGAACCTCATCCCGTCGCCTTCATGAGATGAGGCAGCCTTTCCAACGTTGGCCGAGGAGCCTCCGGTGCGCAATCGGATTCTAGCCTTTTCTGAAGGAGCGTAATTGCTCGCTGTGATTGAGTCGGAAAGAAATTCGAAAGTTCCAATATCCCAGCCAAGTTGAGGTGGTGGGAGTCGAAGCTCGACCGATCGGAACAAAATAGAGACGCGGATGCGCCCAAAGCCAATGCCTCCATCCAGAGGATACCACTTGGTGCACTCGCTGCTGGTTTGTAGAATATCGGTGAGTCTCAGTGGAACCAGACCAATGATGGGGTCATGCTGCCGGTTTCGCGAGTCGCGAACCGCGACCGTGACAATGCACGAACGCCAATCTCGGACAAACTTTTCCGTTCCGGCATTGAAGATGGGCTGAGAAGACACAACCTTGGTTCGAGTCTTGTATACCAAGTCATCATTCACCAAAATGGTGCAGTAAGAGCTGGGCAGGGTTTTTGATTGCTCCTCTTTGACTGGGCCGGCCTCAGGACGAGCAGGCTCGTACTCTCGGCCTTTTCTCCTGCCATTAGATCCTTTGATGTTGGCCAATTCCAAGCCCACAATCTGGTGAACAACAATGCTGAGAATGCCAGAGGGCCAAAGAGGGTCCGGAGGTGTGTGGATGACGGCATCTTCTTCTTTGGAGTCAATGGCTCCCTTCTCATCTTGGAGTTCGGGCTTGTCGCTCAGTTCCTTTGGAAGCGCCAGATCTCTTCCATCAGTTCGAAGCGCCTTTCGGAACTGGGTCTTTCCAAAGAAGCCAACTTCCCAGTGTAATTCTCCCGGCATTTCACTGTCAGCCTTGACGCCCCTAAGCCTCGAGGTTTGAGGGAACATCTTTCCAGGGTGTTGGATAAGTTTCTGGATGCTAAGTTCAATCTTACCAACAACGTCGTCGGCAGAGGAACGATCGCTGTCCCAAAGCTCAACCGACAGCTGCTCGTCAGCTTTGAGAAGCTCTCCCGTAACCAAAAGCCCACAGCTCTCCTCAAAAACAGGATTGAGATCATCTTGGATAACTCTAGTGCAGAATTGCGGCTTAGAGAACTTGCTCCAGCTAATAGTGATGTATGGGTCTGAGCCACCACCCTTGCTGCCGCGCTGGTCTTGTTTGCTCAGGCCAACGGCTTTGTGAATTCGGATGAACAATACGCCCAGAGCCAGGGTTTCCTTCTTGATATCATCGCCCTGGAGCATCTTGCTGAGGTCAAGTGTCATGCTCTTGGGGGCGACGTACATGGATGCAGCGGCTCCAATGGCCCAATTCACAAAGTTTGAGATGAGCGGCAGGTTTAGGATATTGACACCCTTCTCAATCATCGGCGTGCATCCTGCTTGTACCTTGGGGAGCCCCATGAGTGTGAAGGTCATGGTCTTGAGGAAGGGTGGGTCAGGCGTGAGCTGGAGACGAATGCGGGCGGTTGCGACCAAGCCGACCAATTCGACCCAAATTGGTAGCGGGACGCCGAAAAGGCCCTTGATACCAAGATAGAATACGAGCTGCATGCCCATGTTCTTCGACTTGGAGGCTATGTCAGTGCCCGAGGGTTTCGCATGATATGCGACAGACACCTCCATGTTGTAGAACGAACCAGCTTGTTCGTTGGCAGCCAGCTCGTCGGGGTCGGTCGTCTTCTCATTCTGTCGGTGCAATTCGTCCTTGATGTCTTGAACATGAGAATCAGGCAGCGCTCGCATGCTAAGAATTCTAATAGGATTGGTTCCTTGGGATATGTCTGCAACGCGCACATTTTCGATGACGCCTGGAACAGATGCAGCCATGACATCTTCAAGTCTGTTGGGCCATTAGCGACCGTTGTAACCAGTGCTGCAGTCTGACTTACGTATCGGCGACAGCTGAAAACATTTCGGGATTGATCAATCCCCACATGACGCCAAGCATGGTATTCATCCACTCCACTGACTCGGGTATGAGGTTGGCGGTCGCTGTTTCGCCGCGTTCCTGTTCGCTCACCCATTCCAAATCCCTGCCCTGTCGAATCAGGTCCTTGGCCCAGAGGAAAACGCCAGATGCCACGCAGAATGCCAAGGGAACGAGACCAAGCGTGTGGCCGCCAAAGGCCCTGCCCAAAAACACAATAGCTGCAAAAATGCCGATGCACAAAACAGTCGCGCGCTGTTCGACCATGGTAAACATGGGTTCATAGCTGACGGAAGGCGTCTTGAAGAATAGAATCGATGTCTTCTCGCTGCGAATGGGAACGTCGGAGGTGGCTCCCTCTTGAACCGGATCTGGGGGTGCTGTCACATCTTGGGCATATCGGTACTCCTCGCCTGATTGCTTTGACGAAGTTGCGATGGTGGTTGGTTTCCCGAGATTCTCGTTGGGAACTGAAAGCTTCATTTCACAAGGTTAGCTACAAGCCGATCGCATTCCTAAAAATCTCATACCTGGGGATTGTCGACAGCTTCTCTAAAGTCGATATCTGCATCTCTTATGTATACGTCCTTTCCTGTGACTGGATCTCGAGCTTCGCGGTAGTCTTGCTTCTTGATAGGCTCATTAGTGTGGTCCTTGGCCTCGCCACGCTGCTTGTTGGGCTTCAGGTTGGCATCAATGGCAGCATCGCGAGCTTTCTTGTCGCGATCTAGCTGCTGAACAAATTCTTGGATATTAGGGACGCGATTCTGTCCGCTGTAGTGTTGCTTGCCCGAAGGCACAACCGTCTCCTGGAAGTTCATGGTGGCGGCCATGTTTGGGAGCTGGTAGCTGGCCTAGCCCAATCTGTAAATTGAAGATTGCAATCGATGGCCAAGTAAGTAATGGAAAAGGATCATGGGAATGAAATCACAAAAGCTGGCCAGAAAGAAAAATTATAAGAATTTTCCCAATAAAGCTGGAGCTTTTAGCCCGATCATTGCCAACAATAGAACTTACAAGCATCATAACCAAGTTACAATGTCAATGACGTCGATTACTTTTGGCTTGTATCAGGCAAACAGTGGAAGCTACCACAGCGAAGATGCGCTAAACCCGGAGCAGTATGATCGGCGGGTCTAGTGCTGGGCTACCGCGCAAAGGAGGTGGACTGTGCGCAGAGGGATCTGGGGCAGCGTTTTAGCGATGCGTTCACTGAACGTCCTCTAATCCCAGTGCAGGGTTGCCAGCTTCCTCCCTGCAACGAGTTTCGACAAACAGGAGCTTGTGTGAGAAGGTGATGTCATGGTGAGAATGTGAGCGAAAAACAGACACGTTGACTTGATACACGACATATTACGAGGCCTCGGTTTGCCAAGAACTGGACCCAGGCGTGGAATGCTTCAGGTACGCGTGTCGTGTTGTGAATCCGTGTCACTGATGATGTAGAAACCGCACATCCCACCAACGGATTGCCACATTCGGAGATCAGCGCCTCATCATCGCCCGGTAATGCGTAAATGGCTGTCTTGCATCCTGTTCTGAACTGAAGATCCCCACAGCTCTACTAGTAAGCCCGCGTACATTCATCCATTCGCACAACGCCGCACTGTCCACATTGGTACCCCATCACCCAAGCGTCCACTCCAAGAACACCAATATCATCCTCTCTACACCACCAACTCCAGAATTTGCTCCCCATTTCCTGATTCAGCCATTGTCGTCGGCCTAGGTGCTGGGTGAGATTTCCTCTCCGGTCTTTGCATCTACTTGTTTTCCTGACAGGTTGACTGCCGGCTCCATCATGTGCACTCCATCGAACTTCTTGTACGTGAGCGAATCCAAATCAATGTCATTGAATTGGCGGACCTGGGTTCATGTTTAGCAACATCTCATTCCGAACTCGTCTTCCAAGACATACGCTGATTCCATATCGCTTCGGGTCTCTCTCCCTAAAGTCAATGCCAATGCTCGCGCCGCATTTAGGGCAGAACATGTGGTCGCGGGTTTTGGTGTTGAACGCGTAGCGCCCTACACGAGTGTCCGAGCCATGATGCCAGGTAACCTGATCGTAAGGGGGGTCTAAAAGTTTTTTTGATCGTTATTTACCAGTACCCGCCAAACATGATTCGGTAGCTCTTACAAACAAGAAGATAGCCTGCGCGATGGCAGATGGAGCAGTTGCAGTGGGTGATGGTATGCTCAGGGAGTGGAGGCGAGATGGTGGCTGACAGGCTGATGTAACCGCAGTGGCAGCCAACCTCGTAGGTCTGCGAAGGCTTATCTTCCTTGTCTGTCATGGCGGCGATCAAAAAGGATATCGAACTAAATGAACACAAAACTAATAAAGCAGGTTTTGTTTGAATACAGGTCTCATCAAGACATCGGGTCCTCATTGCAGCCTTAATATACCCCGTTGCAAAATCGCCAATTCCGAAACGGGACAGACTCCGAAACTCCGATCGGGTCATGAAAATGAGAGCCCTTCGCCTAGCCTACCACAGCTAAGGCACTTTTGTAAGCCCCAGGCTAAACCTCCTGACAATATGGGAAGGCGGCCTCAAATACCCTGCATAAGAAGTGCCGCATCTATTCATAGCTCTTTATCCTTGTGCATCAGACATCGTGAAATTCTCCGAGTGTGTTGTAACATCGTGCAGTCCAGGCCGCAAGTTTAGAGATGTGCCCTGCGCAAGTGCCTTTTAGAAGCGATACCGCGCCCCCGTGCTGGTATTGGTCTGATTGAGAGAACCCTACTGCATTCATGCTTTTTTTTTGGATAAAAAAAACTAGACGCCCTGGATTAGCCCAATTATAAGAAGAATTCACTGCTCTAAAATCATGCGAGCGAGTCCTCCCGAATACTCACGCAGTGCACATTTCTAACCCCTGGGGCCTTCACTATCTGCCCCGCAAAATGAACGGCGGGGTCAACACGCCTTGTGATAAGTCGATATAGCGTTGGCACCGTGAACCGCTTACTAATTCCGAAGCGATGGTCATTGGACATTGAAATCGCAATCACGCTGCCCTTGAGGCAGTCAATCTTCAGCCGAGAGTAAGACAGCCCATCTCGTTCTACGGATTCGGGCGAACCATAGCTCCGGCGTCCCTAGGGTAGCATCCCGCTTCCAGCTGTTCACCAGCCAGACATGGGTCAAATCGTGCGTGACTTGGAAGAAAGAAATCTTGGATAATGAGAGGCGAATGAGAAAATCATGAAAAGAGGAAAGCATGATTACCAACTCTTAATTTTGGCATAAAGCCGGATTTTTCGGGTTTTGCTCAGTGTCGATCTCTTCAGCAAGAATGCTAGGACAGCGTCACAAGTTCCACAGCCGTGTTGTGCATCTTTTCATTGAGACGAAGGGATACATCATTATTCTTCACGCTATTACCAAGGATTCCTCGTATAACAACCAGCTGAATCGTCTCGTATGGCTGAGAACATCCGTGAAGCAGATTGATTGGCCGTGAGCGCGTCTGTTCTGCTGTGCCGCACAGAGTAACAGGTTGTGCGCCAGTGCAGCTGAGCACACTAGTGATCCTTCTGAGCCCACTTCTGCCTAATAAGCCTGGCAAGTCTTGATAACATCAAATTTCTCCTCCTCATAAATTGGAACGTTTACCAATAATTCATCATCATATACTCAATTTCTGACCTCACTAAGCATCGGAATATCGACTGCACCAGCGAGCTAACATGGCTTTTCGCCGTCTTAGCGCTCTGTGGGCTGCGACCTCTCTCTGTCTTGTTGGCGCCACAGCATTCCCGGCGGATCAGAAGCCTATTGGCGTGTCGGACGAGACCCCCGGCATCATTCCTGACGAGATCGATATTAAACATGATCCCACGGATAAAACGGCCAAGATCGTGCTGTATCCCGGCTCCCGAACATATCCGGATGATTTGAGGGACATGGGCAAGGCGATGAAGGCCTGCTCAGAGGAAGATGAAACTTCGGTGATTGATCTTGCTACAGATGTGTGTCTTTCGGGCGAATACTACATTCGGGACAATATCAAAGTCTTGGAATCACCAAGTTGCGCAGATGGCTCGGTTCCAACCTTGATGTTTTACGAAAACCGACGCTGCACCGGTTCACCGCGCAAGGTGGTTGACGACCCGAAATCGATAACAGAACGCTGCATTTGGTCGGAACAAGAAATTTCAGTCTCACCATACTACTGGTCGATGATATACCGATGCGAAACAAAAGTCGAACAGGTTGTTGAGCAACAGGAAGCCAATCCGGCTGTGCTACACCAGAACGTTCTTGGGATGCATGGAAGTTTTCGCGAGCACCACGGAACAATGTTCCCCTGCCATAGCCAATTTGCCAACCGAAGTTTTATTAGCACTCAAAAGACCGACGATTGCAGATGGTCCTTTCGGAGAATGGATCGCATGATGGAAACTCTCGAGATTATTACTCCCGCCGTCTGCAGCAACGGCACACGAGCGCAACTTGCACTTTACGAAGATATCGGCAACGACAGGTTGAACTACATGTGCAACCAAGGCAGAATGACGCTGGAAAACGGGTTGATGGACGTGCATGATTGGATGTTGAACACCTGCATCAATGTGTCCAATTTGAAGCTCTTGAGGGGCGGATTCGGTCGAGCTCTTGGAATAATGTTCCATTGCGACGGGATTCAACTAGATGGCCAGAAAAAAGCAAAGCAGCCTTCTGAAGAGAGCTACGTACCTCGAGGGCCAAGGACGTCGCACAGCGAGTGCGCAACTTCAGCAGGCCGCTGGCAGTGGAAAGATCCCGTCCGACCCAAAACTTACATGTACCCTGAACCCATGGCCTGCATGACGCTCCCCAAAGCCCACCAGCTTCGCGTGTACGACAAGCCGACCTGCCCTGACGGGAGCCACGCGAGACTCGCCACATGGCAGGAGGCTGGCTGCCCTAGCTGGCCTAAACGGATCCGGACCACGGACACGCTGAACTGCGAGTCTTGGAATCTGCAATCGGAGACGAGCTACATGTTCTGGTGCGGGGCCGAGGGCCTGACCGCCGAAGAGCGCAAAAAAGCCCCCGAGGACCGTCGGGCCGTGATTTCGCGAAACCAGTGCGACCCGCTTGACCTGAAGCCGGGCTGGAGGGTCATTGGCAAGGAGGACGGGCCTCTTGTCCAGCGCGTGAATGCTGACACTGAATGTCTCTCCTTGAGGAAGGTCGAGCAGCTAACATTGTACGGCAACGCGAAGTGTCAAAATGGGAAAGATGCCAAACTTGCCGTCTACAAGGGCAGCGCTTGTTGGGGCAAGCCTGATCGAACGGTTGACGCTAAGAAGTTTTCTGACTCCTGTAAGCCGGTTTGTGACCAAGGCGAGCGGGACCGTGGCTGCAGCTTGAAGTTCATGTGCAATGATCAGTAGTGAGGTTGTATCTGAGAAGAGGGGGTTCGGATATAATTTTGGGTCAATTACTCTATGGGCCTTGATTGAAACGTCGTCGTGTCAATTACTTAGTCTTTTGCATGTACATTTTATGTATTTGTCGGATCATCTATGCTTTAGGTTGGAATCATCTCCCGATTTGCATTACCACTGTTAGGGCGATACGTAGGACGTTATGTTACGGCTAGATTTGGCAACAGGAACCTGACATTGGAGACTAGCACATGGAACTGTTGCTCTACTAGTATGGTCGCAATGAGTGCAATGAGAACTAGGCGTACATTGCAAGCTATGGAAGATAGCTAGTCTACTAGTTTTGTTTTTAACCCGTAACCCTGAAACAAGTCAAACCCGATGTCTGAGGCCCGACTGAAGCCGTTTTCTTAGATGCTGCGGATTTCCCAGCCATTCTTAGTCTTGGTGAAAGAGAGTCGGTCAGCACGAGCGAGCTCGGCATCCGAGATGGTCTTGAAAGAGGGAGGAGCAGGTTCGGAAGGAGAGTCGGAAGGAGGAGGGGTGGGTGAAGGCAGCTGGATCTTTCCAGCAATGGTCTCGATCCACTGCTGTGCAACATCCACAGCAGTGTTGCTGATAAGCTTGGCATTGCTAATGGCAAGCTCAACGGCCTCGGGGAGCTTGCGGGGTTCGGGCTTGGTGATAGCCTCAATGACCTTCTTGAGAGCGTCAGTCTGCTCCCGGAAAGCGATGACGTTGGCAGTGAGCATGGCCGAGAACTGGCGTCCGGCAAAGGGGCGCGCTAGCTCGGGCAAGGTCTTGATAATCTCCTTGCCTTCGTTGCTGGTGTTGCCGATGGAGTTGCGGAAGTTGACCTTGAGCTCCTGCAAGATCTTGTTGACGGTCTTCAGCAGCTCCTCCTTGTTGTTCTTGTCGACCTTGGACAACTCCTCAATCTTCTGGTCGAATTTGGTCTTGAGCTCCTGGAGGGATCCGACGGTGACTCCCTTCAGCTTCTCCAGCGACTGGGCAGGGTCCTCATCTTGAATGTGGGACTCAATGTTGGCAATGTAGTCGATGTTGTCGGCGGCATACTGGACTAGCAGCAGGTCCAGGAGGCTGCGGTTGTCGAGCTCCAAGCAAAACTGCAGGAATTGAACCTGGCGGTTGAGGCCAGCCTCCCAGTCCAGGAGGATGGGGGAGTTGTCGAAGATAGTCTGGACCATTTTTGCTGAAGTGGGGTGGGTGAGGCTTAGATGGTTGTTGGTAGGATAGTAGATTTGATGGTGAGGGAGGAGTGAGGTGGTGAGATATTGATATAGATTCTAGCGGAACAGCTTGTAGCTTTATCTGATTCGAACAATTTGTCCAGCACTCCAAAAACTTCGGACCCTGGAACCACGGAGATCATCGGCCCGAATAAAAGCATTGAAAACAGTGGTTTCGGAGCTACTCGCACGAGGTATTTGCGTGGCTTGCCAGGGAGCCCATCACAAGCTGCGTTGGAGCCGCAAAGCTATGTCCCCACAGTTGAGCTGGCGGTAAACCTAGCAGGCGCCATAAAGATTCCTGGCAAGATTGTTATGTCTAGCTTCACTAAACCCATTGGGCAGGTAATGGGGAAACCTGCTTGTTGGAATGCCGAATTTTCGCTGCAGAGGGGGCGAGTCAAGAATGAGGAGATGGTAGTTCTGGGAGCGGCTAGCGCTGTGCTTCTTTCGAGGCCACGCCTATTTCCGGAAGGTCAATTCCAGATTGGCTTTGAGTAATCTGGAGACCCAGAAATTTAGAGCCCCTCCCGCGGCTGGGTAGCTGACAACATCTGAAACCAGTTTCACCGGATCGCCGAGGAATGCATCCAAGCCAAGTCTTGGTGCGATGAAAGCTTTCACATGCAGCCCTTTGTGTAATATTCCTTGCCAGTCCAGGCTTGGTCTTGAGTTTCGGGCAAAAACATACCAGGGCTTTATGGCACAACATGTGGCAGAATGGTGGAATCTTTCCTCATTTCCAACCTTGATAACGATCACTAATTTGAATACCCACGTTCCCGCCCGAGAGTTTCCATTCGTTCAATCAACGGCCAGTCTAATTTCAGCCACTTGAAAAGACTTTGTGGCTTCGCCAACTATGCCGCGGTTGCGGTGGCATCAACTCAATTGTCTTATCATCTCGCTGAGACATCGGTTTACACCCCGCATTCGATTCCCCGGGTTTATTATGTGTTGGCCACTTGCTGTTTGCAATATTTTACAAATGACCAAAATACTGGCAAGGAATTGGTCCCAGGGGTCGAGGCGCTGCCACAGTGGAGATAACCGTGCCTAATGGCTCGTTGACCAGACTCTGAGCACACTAAGAGGGGACAAGGTACTCAGTTTATCACTCATGGCGAAGGTATCGCCCTTTGAGGGTTCTACATAAGATCCACCGTAGCTTTTGGCTGGAGTCTAAAGAACCTTTGGTACGATAGCTGTGAGCTCAATAGGGTCATTTTCACATGGGTGGACGAACCCGTCAACTGGTCTGAAACCTTGTCGGCTGGTCCCGCTGATCCCGTGGATCCATAGGTGGCTGCTATGCTGCAAGGAGCTTTTTTGGGGATTTCTATGGAATGCATCAGATTGCAAAAGATTGTGCTCACCGTGCACTTTGCTGCGAGCGTGCGCAACTAGTAGGGCCAGCATACTGATTAAACCACATACCAAACCAGCATGACTGAGTTTACTGGGGAAACCAAGATTGAGGTTTGAACTAAGACACGCGTGAAGATTACTGGATGCAGCAGTAATCTACGAGTCGGTATGTGTTTGGGCCATTCTGAACATACTATTGCGAGAAAGAATCTGCCTATATTAAGGCAGCTTCATCCTCCCCCAAACAACTTTCATCATCACACTCACAACATTCAACACTCTCACACCAACACCTTCACACTACAACAAAAACATCAAGGACTTCCTTGAAAACCCCAAATTGTGAGCTTCTCTGCAATAACCACATCCACACAACGCAACTGACAATCGCAGAGACAAAATGGCCTCCACATCCGCTATGACCCCTACCAACGACATCACCGTCTACCGTGACTGGGAGGGTGTGTTCGACCAGCACTTCGAGATCCTCAAGGATGCTGTCAAGCGCGGCGACTACACTCTCGTCACTGCCCTTGAGGTCCAGGCTCGCCTGAGCAACATCGACCACGACGCCACCCTCGACGCCGCGATCCGCGATCTTCCCCCATCCATTCTTGATGATGGTGAGGTCAAGGAAGTTGTTGAGAACCTGGAGGAGACACTCGAGGAGGCCAACAAGGCTTCCAAGAAGAACTGTGACGAGGTCAAGCAGAGCATGGAGAAGCGCGCCAAGCAGTCAGCTGACGACGCCGACGCCTGGGAGCGCGAGTTCGACAAGGACATGGACGTCCTCAAGGAGAAGACCATCAAGGAGCTCGACGGTGTCCGTGATCTCGGCAAGGCTGAGATCAAGAAGCTCCCCAGGACATGCCAGAACTCGGTCGCTGCTGCCTACAAGAGGGGAGCCAATGCCGTTTCCGGCTTCATCTCCAAGGCTATCAGCTGGATCGGAGATGCCCTTGCGGCCATTGGCGAATTCATCAGGAACATCGCTCTCGGCATCACCCGATTTGCTCAGCGCACTCTCGCTTGGTTCCAGGGCGCTCTTACTGAGATTGAGAAGGCCTTCACCAAGCCCGTTGTTGCCAAGCTGGCCCTCACCAAGAAGGCCATCCGCGGTGACGCTACCGGCTCCTTTGCCGCCTTCGAGGATCTCGCCAAGCAGCTCCAGAACCTCGGCCTCGAGAACTTCACTCTTGCTCGCAAGGGCAACAGCTGGGTCATCGAGACCATGTAAGGAATTGCATGCCATCATGCTCATGTGACCGAAAAGGCTCAGGACCCAAAAAAATATCTTTAAGAGTCAGTCACCTCAAAAATCTAGATAGTTTAAAAAATATAAACGACATCGTTTATCTATACTTCTCTTTCCCACAAATCGTAGCCAAACGTGACAGTTCAAAAGTGAATACCTGCTACTCTTGGCCATCCGACCCAGCCAAAGGGTCACAGCCATTCCAACTTGAAGCAATCGAACCAACATCACTTTTACCATGTCATTGAGACTGGATCCATTCAATTCTCATGATGTTTCAGATACCAAATCTTCAATTGACAATGTGTGCACAACACTAAAATTCTGAACTCGCAACAGTTGAGAGCTTAATCGGCCGCCTGTTAGTCCGTTCTTTGTCTAATCACACAACGGAATCCCTTTGGCTTTACAAACCAATGGTTAACAGCATCCAGCTCACCCTCGTTTTCAAGTTCCAATTCAAAACTTCGAACAATCTCTGGGATCAACTTGTACACCTCAAGCAAGCTGATATTCTTCCCAATGCAGGTGCGTGAACCTTGTCCAAACTGTCCTAGTGTTAGATTCAGAGTTCGATGGGGTGCTAAAAGAATGGGCTGTTACTCACAGCGAGGAAGTATTCCTCCATGGGATTGGATCCAGTGCTATTCGCCTCCTGACTTTCCAACCATCTCTCAGGCCTGAAGGTGTCTGCATCGTCCCCGAATATCTCTTTGTTCCGATGAGCGACCCAGGCGTTTATACCGACGGTTGTCTGGGTGAATTGTTAGAATATTTGCGAGATAGAATAATCGAGCAGGTAGGAAATGCAACTCACGCCTTCCGGAAAGAAATGTCCTGCCAAGTGCTTCCCGCCTTTTGGTACTATGCGCGGCATGGTGAATCCAGTGGCAGGATGCATTCGAAGACCTTCTTTTACCACGGCTTGGAGATATGGCAAGCTCTGTGCTTCTTTAAACGTGATTGGGCTCGAAATAGCCCCAGACGCCAAGTTTTCGTCAAGCTCCTTTCGAAGCTTATCCAAAGTACTTCGATGCTTGTAGAGGTAGAACAAAATCGCGCTGAGAGTAATCGACGTCGTATCGGTTCCGGCTGCAACGTTTCCGCCGCTCAATATTCTAATCACCATGTCTGTTATTTGGTCGGGCTTTTCCTTCTGTATCTTTAGGAATTTCGAGACAAAATCCTCAGGCCCGTCATTGTTCGGGTGCTCTAATTCGGCTCGCTTGGCAACAACCCGCTTAGCAGCAAGCTTGTCAATGAATATCGGACCAGTCTCCTTGCCGCTGCCCAAACGCTTCAAGGCGCTCATTATGACGTGGAACGACCAGGGGTAAACACCAATCATCGAAGACATCTTCGCCACCATTTCGAGGGACTGGATAACGCCTTGTGGATCTTCGCCGGCATCGAGGAATCCAAATCGGGTGGAAAACTAACTCAGCATTAGTCCATCTAATCAACGCCTTCTGAGGCGGGAACTTGCCGTAATCATTCCTATCACATCAAAGGCGTAGCACTGCAGCCAATGCCCCATATTGATAGGGACCTTGGAAGCTGAAAATTCGGTCAATCGTTTGCGGAACATATCTATGCATTCCTCGACGTATGGCTCGTAGGACACTAGACTGGACATTGAGTAGGCGTTGGCAACCTTGCGACGCATAGCCGCGTGTTCTTTGGGGTCCAATACGTTGAACAAATTCTCATATTCAGGATGGCCCCAAGGAGCATACCAGTCACTCTAAGAACGATAAGAAATTGCCATCAATGGGGGGGGGGGGGGGGGGGGTGGGTTCGCATTACCTTGAGAAAGTGGCTTCCGTGTCCATAAATAACTTTTGCCGCTTGGATATTGTCGATACTGTATTGCGAGGGTGCGATGCGTACCACGGGGCCTGATGTTTGTATTTGTCATTCAGAGTGTCCAAGTATCACAAGTGGGACCATTCGAGCGGGTCAATAAGTACCGTGCTTTTGGTGAAGGTGGATGTTTGTGAACTGATAGTCTCCTTTCGAATATTGTCGAAAAAGCCATAATCGAGTAAACCGACCAATGAATGGACCCGGAATGTGTCTGAGCGGATCAGAGATGGCCTTGACAATTCGGCTTAGAGCCCACAATATCAACACTGCGAGCAGCGCCTGAACGCCAATACCGATTGAAACATCTTGTATGCTGGCGAAAATCATGTTGCAAAGGGTTTCTACTAGTCTCGGTAAAGCAGTGGAACGCTGTGCTAGTCAAGAATCGAAAGTTGAATTCGACGCATCGAGCAAAGGACTGTTATTAAGTAGTTTTGCGGGGCCGAGCCGCATATTTATTTAGTTGAAAAATGAGAATCAGACAATGAGAAGTCCTTCTTATTGACGATACATATTGCCTCTTGTAGGGACCCTTCCTAGATGATCTGCACCTCAGTCAAGGCGGGGCCGCTCCGGTGGCGGGGCCGACTACACGTACAGCGCCAAGCTCTTTGTTTTACAACTACATCATGATGGAGAGGCAGTGTCACATCGATGTAAAAGCCGACTGATAATACACACTCATACATTAGTGGCAGGCCAACCTGCTTCCAGGAAACGGCTATTCGGGCACGTTGATTTAGATGATGAATTCCGGTGTTGGCTTTCAAATGATTCGCTTTTTATGCACGTTCTTCACCCCTGCAGCTCTTGGTTTGTGCGTACTTTTTCTAGACGAAGGACATAAACTCACGCACACAGGAAAAATGTATTCCCTAGTACAAATCTCATTCAGCGCAAGCGCAGTTTGTCCCACCACCGTAGATTGCTACAGGCTATCGTAAATTACGGCCATAGCTTTTCTCAGTCCCTTTTTGAATAAAGATAAAATATTCCCTTTCATTGGAATCGAGCAAAGTAATTTTAATCAGGCTCGGTCGACACATATTTACACAATTAATTAAGGTAGTTGTTTGACATGATTTCTTTGATCTTGCCGTTTTTTCTTTAATCCTCAGCAACAGATCTTCTTTCGCCTTACAACGACCCTTTCGGTTGATCCGCGCCGTCCTTTTGAACTACAGTCTTCAGGTCTAAAGATCTCCACGTAGCACTAGCCATGCCAGCCAACATGTCAACGTCTCGTTGGTCAATGCTTACATGTCTGCGGCAAATATCACAGCTCGTAACCAATATGTGCCTGGAATGGCAAGCCTTTCATTTTGAAGTGCGTACGTGGTGATGCAACCGCACAACTTCAAGGGAATACATCGCGTCTTCAAGCCCGCGGCCATGCAGAGCTGTGCGTCAACCGAAATGAATTGGCGCCGAGATAAATATGGGGCGGCTCTTGAATACCATGTTCGAGGTCTGGGGAACTTGGGGCATGTAAGCAAAAAAGTTGCGGGTGCAGGCGGCGAATCAGGCGTGAGCAACTTTGGTTTGGGCTGTGTGAACAGCGAAAGCGCTGGAGAAGAGGCACAAGAACAATGGCAGCCGAAGGAATGGCGACCACGACACCGATAATTCAGATAAGCGCCTCAACCGTGATTTCCATTTTGAAACTTGGTGCTCCATTTTGGTGTGTTGAGGGGGCGCATTTTTTAAATGGCAAATGTTTGGGAATTTTGGTCAAGTTTCCAGGAGTAAGTAGTGTGGCTGATGTGCCATTGGCAAATAATGGCCAGGGAATTATGACAAGACAAGATGCTTGCTGTCTAGCCCTCCGCGGCTGTGAGACGACTTCGCACCTCCCCTGTCGCTTCAGATGGCCCCTTGTGCCTCTCAACCGGACACAGCCTAATTTCGACGTCCACCACTAATGAACTGCGACCAGCCCCACCTGGGATAGGAAATTTTGGTCAACCAAACGTAGCAATCAAATCTGACGGGGACCAGGTTGGATGCAGCCAGGTTGGATGCAACCACATTTTGCCATGGCCTGACTGCATCGCGGCGTTCAATTTTTATTGGCCCCAGATTCTCAATATCCAGGATTTGCCTCAGGCATTAGGGAATTTTGGTAAATGAGGCCGACGGCGTGTACATGTTTCGAAATACATAAACTAGCAAGCTTCCCTTACTGCGGGCTCTACATTTACCCCCAACCATCGCGGCACTGCCCTATCCATCATTGTGTTTGTTTTTCAGCAAAACCAATACCCTTCCTTTTATTTACTCAACATGCCGCCCACACCCAGAAAAGCCCCAGAAGTATGGGAAGCTCATAAAGACGAAATACGCAAATTCTACATTGATGAGAACTTTACCTTGAAGCAGACAATGGCTCGGATGAAAGAAGCCCATCACTTTGATGCGTCGTGAGCAGGCCATCTTCTTTTGCACCATACCGTCCTACTAACTAATGTTTGATAAAGGCCCAAAGAATATGTTTCACGACTGAATTCGTGGAAAATGTTCAAAAATATGACCAAGAGCGATTGGAAGCGAGTGCATGACAAAAGCTCAACCACAAAATTGGTCAATGTCTTTCTTGGTGACAAGAAAGTGAACCCAAAAAAGGTCAAGAGAACTCTTTCTCGGAACAAGGCCGAGTTTGACAATGAGCACGATCTTGGTAAGTTTCCAACCAATATTGATGTGTCAAGCTGACTTTGGGTTCAAAAGCCGTATCTGAGAAGCCATCTAACCGCATGCTGGCTTTACGCACACCTCTCAACACTAGAATTCCCAGGAACTGCATTACCATCCCTTGGTATCATTTCCAGAATCACTTTTGTCATGGCCGTAAGACCACCATCCCTTAATTTTAGCTGCGGGGTCGCTGAACATAGTAGTATTATCTTTCGTGGAGATGGTGATTCCCAAATTAAACTGGAACTCTCGAGGGTTGGATTGTTTCGAACCGTCGCCTGCGGAACTTATGATTCTAAATACAAGATCACTCCTTTCAAGCTTTCTGGGTCACGATGAACACAACATGGATGTGGACCTAGGCTGCCTGATTTTGCAGGGCCTTGAAAGAATACTTCCCCACGACGCTCGCATAAATGCACACCGAGCTTCAAAGGAGCCATTTTTCTTACTGGTCCAGTCTTGCATTTATCTGTCATCCAATGGAATCCTATCATTGAAACACATCGAGAGGTTTTTGAATTGGATATCGGACAGCGGAAGTGTGCTGCCATTTCATCGAATAATAGAATTGCTGGGCAAAATGCACTCTCACACAACAAAGATATTTCTATCACATTTGCTGGTGAGCGCTGTGAGCATTGAGAATGAAGAGATAGTATCCGCTCTCCTTCAACTAGGAGTGGATCCAAACGAGAATAACCGCGAGCCCGGAAAAAGCCGCGGGGCCAATATGATTGAGATCGAAACCCACGGGATTACTCCCCTTCAACTTGCCATTATCAGAGGTAATTTTCAGATAACAAAAGCTTTGGTTACGTATAAGGCAAATCTGAATGCTTCCTCTTTCAAGGTTCAACCACGTCCTCTTGAATTGGCTGTTTCAGTCAATCATGGATATGTTTCCATTACTGAACTGCTTTTGGAATCTGGCGCAGATGTATCAGAACCTTGTGCGGAAATTGACGTTTTGGGCGAAAAACCGGGTTGCCATATCTTAGTGACCAAGAGGACAAAGATGAACTTGTTGATGAAGGCTACGGAACGGCAAAACGTCGAATTGGTTAAGATACTTTTGCAGTGCGGAGAATCAATAAACGCCATCTCAGATATCTCTGGAACGGCACTCCAGATTGCAGTTATGAAACAAAACACTGCCTTGGTAGATATGCTAATTGAGGCTGGTGCAGAAGTCAATATGCTGTATGCCAGGCGGAGTTTTGCAGCGAGATGTTTCACTGCGCACCTTTATGAGGCCGAGAATATCTTTCATCGACATAGAGATCAACTCGACATCTGCGGTGGTAATGACAGGCTTGTCAAAAAAGCGTACTGGAAGTTCGCCCGGGGCAAGATGTGGAGGGTGATTTGCTCCCCGCTTCAAGCAGCGGCACGAACGGGCAACATATATCTGGTTCAACGCTTACTTCAATCTAGTGCGGCAGTCGATTACCAACTGGATTGGGACGAGGTGTGGACGGGAATTAAACCCATTGAATTCGGAACAGCCCATCGCAAACTGTACAACTACGCAAAAATATTATCTCAGTGTCGTTTTCAGACGCCATTGCACGAGGCAGCAAGGAATGGCAAGGTTGAGGTGGCACAACTTCTGCTCCATTGGGGGGCTGCAGTGAATCGCGCCAATGCTTGGGGGGCAACGCCACTGCAACTAGCATGTGGGTTGAACTGGGAAAAAATACTTTGATTATGAGAATCTTGATCAAGAAGACAGAGAAGACGAACAGGAACACAAACAGCGTGAAAACAAGCCCGATGAATCTCACAGGGAGTCTGAGAGGGAGGCTAGGGTACGCCTAGCAAGCCTTTTGCTCAACTTGGGAGCACATGTAAACGCGAAGGTCGCCCAAATCCAAGGAAGAAGCGCGCTCCAGGCCGCAGCAGAGGCTGGCAATGAGGTATTAGTTCGGGTGCTTCTTACTATGGGGGCACAGGTCAATGCACCCCCGAGTGGCCAAGGCGGAATAAATGCATTGCAGGCTGCAGCTCAAGCAGGGTCGCCTCAAATTATGGAGCTGCTCATTCACAATAGGACACAACCAACTACGGCTATAGTCAACTATGCGTTATATGGGATGGCGTGCAAAGGAAATGCGAGTGGCGTCATGAAACTGCTGAGCCAGTACGAAGATGTGGATATTGATGCTGTGCATTTACGACAAAACGGGAAGAAAGCTCGCGAGACAAGTTTGGGGGCTGCGATAAGAAATGGAAACATCGAGGTGGTTGACCTGCTGCTGAATTCCGGCGCGGATGCTAACTTGATAGTGAATGGAGAGACTGCTCTCTACCTTGCTGCCAGAGAGAAGAACTGTAAAGTTCTGGATTTGCTCCTGTCGCACGGGGCTCATCCAAATCCACTGGGGGTTATGGTGATGCCACTTGCTATTGCTGCTGCTACAGGCATGATGGGCATTATGGACAGACTCCTAAAAGTTGGTGCGAATGTTGACCAACTTTCGCATGAACCCATACCACCAAACTTCAATTCCTCCTATAAGATTGCACCGAATCCATTTGCCATGACTGCGCTCTACTGGGTATTGTCTTCTGACAGAGTACTAATTCAAAGGACATGGGACAACGGAAAAATAGAGAAAGTACGGAGAAATGCCGAAAATGCGGTCTCACTATTACTTTCGAATGGGGCGAATCCGAATTTGGGACTGGAAGAGAGGACCACAACTGCAGCTGATTCACAGAGGCCAGAGTGGGAGTGGTTGGGAAAGTTTCCCATCAACGTTGCGGCAAAATTGGGCAGCAAGCGAATCGTCGAATTGCTGGTTAACGCTGGAGCTGATGTCAACCTTGGGTGGGAATCCGAGTGTGTGTTGAGATCAATTTACACCTCCTCTGAAAATGACCCAGATACGACAAAGGAGATGTTGAAGATTTTCGTCACGGCAGGTGCGCGCGTTGATCAAGGCAAGCTGCTGACATATGTTATTTCGCTCAACTGCATCGACTGGGCACTCCAACTCATCAAAGAAGGCGCCAATGTAAATGTCCTGGTACCATCCGTTGGGGGAACGCCAATTACAGAAGCGGTACGTCACGGCCAACTGGATCTTGTCAAGTTGCTTCTCAGCCATGGTGTGGACATCAACGCCCAGTGTGAGAGTGGGCTTTCAGCGCTGCATTATGGGCATGTTGGGGGACGCGTCAATATTGTAACATTCCTTCTTGATCATGGTGCCGACATCGACCTCTGGTCAGATGAGTACCAAACGCCCTTGTACCTAGCCGTGTGCAATCGCGAGTTTAATATCACCAAATTGCTTCTAGAGAGAGGCGCTCGAGTCAACCACCCAAACTCACACGGGCCGGCTCTTCTTTCGGAAGCTGCGAGGCTAGGACTCATTGATATAGCTTTTCTACTACTGAAGTATGATGACGAGGAGAACTCAATACGATCAAGGTGCACTGAGGCTGCAGATCATGCATACTCCAATGGATATTACATGTTATCAAGGATCCTGAAAGATTACTCGCCGTGATCAGGGCGAGTCTTTGTTGGGTCTGGAAAGGCTTTTCGCCTACAAAGTAAAGTCGAGCCTAGGTTATGTAGGATATGAAAGGACATTATAATCCAATTGAAATACCTTGCTCCGTTGACCTAAGTATTTATTGATATATATTGAGATGTATTTCTACCACGGCAATAGTGAACGTCGACGCAGAGCATCAATTGGAACCGTAGATAAGGCCCCTCTCGTGCCTCAAGAGACAACTAGTGGTACTTAAGTCTTCATTTGAAGACTGTTAGACATGTAGCTTGATATAAGAGTAAGTTTAAGTATCTTCGGAAATCTATTCTCCAGATAACCAGTGCTTCACAACAAGCCGATATCCCAACAATGCAGCCAAAAACGACGAAATAACTTAGAAGCTCGCTAGGTCACCTATAAAGATCACTATAGGAGATAGGTCTTGGGGTATCAGCAGTCAATCATACATCATCACATCTCCTAACTTTGCCGATATCATTACTCTAGCGCTAGGCTTCAACTTCCTTCGTCCTTTACCAACAGACTCGCTATAAATCGTCCGCGCCACCAAGTTCAAGTCAACGAATTGCCCCAAATCCCTTTGCTCTAAGCACGGCCAGTCTACCCCACCATACTATGGCCATGTTATATCAGGTTTTCTTCCAGGTAGCATCATCCTGAAAGGCCAACCTTGTGACTCATGAATTGCCGTGACAATTTCATGCAGCCACGTTGTGGCAAACACGGGAACTACATACTCGCACCTCTCGGTCCTCAATATATCCACAGCCGTGGCCCAGTATTGCCTCCCACCGCCATCTCCCCCAAGCTTTAATTCGGCGTGGGCCAGCGATAGATAAATTATAGCCTCTTCGCACCGGTGTCTTGGCCTGAATATTGTGAGCTGCTCCATCGTCTGCAGTGCAAACCTCCACCGCTGAAGAGCCAAAGCATAGTCCTGCCTGTGATGTGCTGTTCGAGCGCTCAAGATCAGCCTGCGCATGTGCAGAAACTGATCGTTGATGTCATCCAGAGCTATGGGCTCAGCTTCGACCAGTTTCTGTAGAATCAACTCTGCATCGTCCAGTTTGGCTTTGCCCAAATTTGCCTCGACCGATGCCAGCAGCAGCCGCCGAAAAGGACGGCCTTTCATTTCGGTTTCTGGCATCGTGGATATGTCCGGCACTAGAATATCGATTGCCTTGTCGTATTCGTGCAATTCGCAGTACACATCTGCGAGCTTTCCCACAATCAGGAGATGGGTGTTGCGGCGAATAGGCTTGGCCGTGTTCAGCCACAGATGCTGCTCTAAAGAAGCCCGAGCTGCGTTGAAATCTCCAATGGACTGAAAGAACTTTGCTGCTAGGCCCTGAAGCCTGCGCGTCACCTCGATTTCAAGCGTTGATAAAGGATGGGTTCCTTCCCATGCATACATGCATGAGGCAACATCCTCGTCATAGTTTTGCACCTTGTTTTCTAGAAGCGATATGTGAAGTCTTCCTCTTATAGCGTTGTCGAGCCGGGTGACAGGGTTCTGAGTTTGGTCAAGAAAGTCTCGAATCTTCGTTTCTGACTTGGCAAGCAGTCCATCCAGGCGGTAGAGGATGCTCTCAAACAGTACTACAGAAGCATGAAAATAATAGGGCATAGATTTTGCCAGGAGCGCCCTCGCCCTTTGCACAGCCGGACGACGAACTGTGACTGAGTCTCTCTCGCAGAGGTATAGAAGGGCTTCGATGACACGAAGCTTATCGGGCTGTTGGAGTTTCTTCTGCGTCGTTGTTTTGTCAAGTAAGTCCCAAACCGCCTTTTTGATATGTTGAGACCTAGCATTGGGTCAGTTAAGAATCATCATTAGCATATTGACAAATCATACCAAGCAGTCTTGCCCTCATAGGGAGGAGGCACAGAAAAGCAGACAAGTCTCAGGGCTATCGACACCAAGTTTTCCTCAGCTTGCGGGGCCAGCGTGTTAGAAAACGAATCCGCAAACTGTGGGCTGATGGACCAAGTCAATGTTCCATCTTCAAGAACGTGCTTTGTAATTTCTGGGCGCGCAAGAGCCTCCGCTAGGCCGTTTTCATCAGACAAAAGTTGGATCAGCTCCTGGGGCAGATCAGACTCCGCAGCCGAGACATTCTTCATTTCCCCGTCTTCACCCCAACACAGCTGTGGAGACCTCACACTTTTTAAGACCAAATCAGGGATTTTAGAGCCGCCAAGGATGTGGAGCAGTAGGAATAGGCGGTCCGCGTTTGGAAGAACATCTCCATATTCAGCAAACAAATTATAATATGCCATTCCTAAGGAATTATCTATTAAAACGATTAGCTGATGAGAGTAACTGAAGCGAAAGAGACACTAGCCATTAAGTTGACTTGAAACAATACGTTGGACGAAGCTGTTGTAGATTTGCGCTCCTGCGCACAACGATTTCAAATGGTTGAACGTAGCTTCGTCATCCATACTGAGGTATCGCTCGTATCTAGATCAGATAAGCATTGGGCGGGCGCCATGCTGGTTCCAGCGCTTACGTTGAGGACGCAACATCCAACGGGAGCCAAAATATTTGACCAATGCCGCCAAGCTTACGAGCCATTTTGATATATTTCTTTCCCGCATAGCGAAGCTCGGGAATCTTTTGGCCCCGGACAAAGTTTGCAATACTTGGGGGTATTATAGCTTGAGCGTCTAGCGTCCATCTGAGAAATACGATAATGCACGAAAACCGCCTACGCAACTCTGTCAAGGTTGGATCCGGGGGACATTCCCAGAAACCCCGAACGTCGTTCCTGAAGCGCTCGTACACCTGCTTCAGGGACCTGGAATCGACGGATTTCACAGACAAAATCTTCTCCGTCCGCTGGTTATTCGGTATGACCTGATATCGGACATCACGAGCGAGGGGCTTGGCCTTTGACAGGACAACGCGAATCGTCTCCAGGTGCTTGTTCAGATCAGACGTGATGCTTCGGGCGGTGGGTTCGTCAAAGCGAACCGCGAGGTCGCGGAGAGTGCCGCACAAGCACGCGCTACCCATAGTGGATGGAGGCTCGCAGCGACAATTGGCACATGAATTTGGACGCGAAATCACTTTTGCGCGGCCGTGCATCGGCGAGCTAACCCCTTCGTCATCACGTGAAAATATCGGCCTGAAGTATTGCCTCATGGGGACGTGGAAGACACCATGTGGAGCTAATATTCGTATCCATGGCAGCCCTCGAGAACTAGAGAGTGATGCATTTCCATGCCTAAAACTTTGGTGAGGGTGCTGCTGATGGAGGACGGGAAGAAGGAGAAGCCCCTCGCGGGTGAGGCCGGACGAGATGCTTCTTTTTTATCTGATCTTGGGGTCGGGAACTAAAAAGCCACGCGACATTGATGGCTTCCTCGCGGCCGAAAATGGACAAACCCCCACGGCCCAAGACTCTCACGGTGAGAAAATCTGGTGGGTGAAATCCCTGTCGACCGGGGTTGGCGGAAGCTGGGCTTCTCACAGTGAGAGGAGCGCCCAGCCTGAGGCAATTTGGTTAGCGCCGCCCTGGTCCCCTTGGCATCCGGCCAGAACCGATCCATTGGGATTCCAGGTAGCCGGCGCATACAACTCCATGGAATCACTTTTACCTAACTCTGCACGTCGTACACGGCCAATTCATACCACAGTCCCTTTGGACCCTTTTTTTCCGTTGGAATTTCTACAATGGCTTTTTACAATGAAGCGGTGTCTCAGCACTGCCACTTTCTCCCTACAGTGCACTCAAGAGTAACGCCGAGACCAACTCTAAACTATTAATCCCCCAACTATTTTTAGGGCTGTCACACTACGATGATTCAAATCCACGCGCGCAAGAACATGCTTGCCAAAGCCGCGCAAACCAGACCAGGCTCTGAGCAGATCATGACATCTCTAGCCCGCTTGCTCCCTCTTGCATCGTCCAATGGGCGCGTCCATCCACATCAGATTAAAAAATTGACCCATGTCGCCGACGTCGGGCTCATGCTCCCTTGTGGGACACCTTGCGTGACGGGCCTGATCCAAGTGGGGCTCGTTTATTGACAACGGTCGTGAAGTTCGAGGCATGGCTGTGTCGAAGCGAGCACGGCCCACATTTCCTTCATCTGATAAATGTCAGTGCCAACCTCCAAACTCATCATGCTTTCCAGAGCAGCGCATTCTCCTCGCTCCGTGAGCCGTTACCAATCGTCTTCTGCTTCTCCTCAATCATGGACAACACCAAAGAAAAATCCCCCGAGGACGGACTGGCCACCGTCACGGTCGTGCCCAGCCCCAGCGATGACGCGTCAGACGCCGGCAAGAAGCCCGTTCCTTTGAACATGAAGATCCTCTCAGTTGTCATTGTCAGCATGATTGGCTTCGGAGGTCACTGGAGCAGCGGCGTAACCGGTGCTTTGAAAAGCACCCTCAAAAAGGTATGTTGCTCGACCGTCCGGACAGGCCGGGGTATCTAACCAGGGTCGTCATGATTAGCAACTTCACATTACAAACACTCAGTACGCCGTGCTGGAATCGAGTGAAAACTTTATCAAAACCACTTTGATTCTTCTGAGCGGTGTTCTCACCGATCGATATGGTGGTGCCAGTACGTTTATTCAATGTCTGAGTGCATCATTACAGGGCTAATCAACATCATACAGACACTATGCTTTGGGGAAACGCCATCTTTAGTATCGGCGCCATTCTTATCGCAGCCGCAACCACAGTAAGGAATTACAAGTTTATGATCTTCGGCGTCGTCGTTCAAGCGCTGGGCGATGTTGCCACGCAGGTGGCCCAGTACAAAATCTTTTCCTCCTGGTTCCCCCCTTCTTCCGGGTTTGCCTCCACCCTGGCCTTTGAGCTCGGCATTGGCAAGATCGGTTCCTTCGTCGGCAAGTCCACGGCAAACGTCATCTCAGAAAACCTAGGAGATTTCAGCTGGGCCTACTGGATGTCCGTCTTCATGAATCTCTTTACTAACGTGGCGACTCTGTTTTTCTGGTGGTTCACCCGCTGGTGTGAGAAACGATATGAGGGAACACGAGATCCGGCCACGGGCGAGAAGCTCACCGAGAGCAACAAGAAATTCGAGCTCAAAAAGATGCTGCGTCTTCCCTGGTCTTTCTGGCTTGTTTGCTTATTCTCGTTGTTCCAAACTTCCACCGCCAGCATTTTCTCCTCCAATGGTACCGAGCTAGCTCAGCAGCGCTTCAAGGTATCCGCCGTAAAGGCAGGCTGGTACTCTTCCATGTCTCAATATTTGGGCTTCTTCTTTGTCCCATTTGTGGGCATATTTGTGGACATTGTTGGGCAGCGACTCACCGTCATGCTTATCTGTGGTCTCGGCATGCTGCTGGCAATGAGTCTCGCTGCTTGGGGTCCCACAGTTTCTGGAACAGCAGCAAGTTTCGGCATCTACGCCTTTGCTTCTTCGCTGGGCCCCACTGTCATTATCGATAGCATCCGCACGAGCATGTGGTACCAGGAAGTCTTTGGGTCTGGCTATGCCATCAAGATTGCCATCAACAACAGCATGACCATCATCGTTGGTATCCTTGCCGGGTATATTCAAGATCGTGACAACAACAGTTACAACAATGTAGTCATCCTCTACGTGGCTCTTGCAGCCGGCTCTGTTGTCGTTGCGTTTTCCATGATCGCTCTGGGGTACGCTAGCGATGTTATTGGTTCCTTGCAGTGGAACCGAACCAAGCGAGTCGAGAATGGACATCGTATCAATGCCGCAAAGGATGCGTTTGAGAATGGCAAGGATTCCGAATGGAACCGAAAACTCAGCCTCATCAACTTTGTCGCAGTAATTGTTTTGATTTTTGGTGCATGGGCCGCCTACTTTTGGGGCGTGGGGAGTGGACACAACTATTAAAGCACGATGACGCAGTATGGCTTGTCTGTTTTGGCTTGTAGCGTATTGATGTAAATAGCTATGAATTGTTGAAAAGTAGATTATTGTTTTTATCCAATCTTTATTCAAATCCGTTGCTGTATAAGTAGCTATAAAGACTGGCAGCTCTCAAACCCAGCTCTCAGCTTTGATAGCGTTTTTGACGATGGAATGAACTTCGATCTCTTTGCAATGACCTCTAAATAAATCCACCTAATACTACACACTCCCACATACGACCACAGCCCTCAGAAAACACTGGATCCCGTCCGCTCTCCGTGAGTCAAGCTGAGGAGCGCTTGAGTAGTAGTTGGGTCGGTGACGACCAGCGAATGCCGAGTGTTGTATGTTTTCTTTTGCCATTTTTGTCGTTCAGAGTTTTATTTTGTTGTTTTGGTGGTTGCAAAGATGCTGGAGCGTGAGGTGCCGGAGTAAACAAGGGCAATTCTCATAGGTTCGCTATCCGGTCCTCATTCTTAACCTCGCCATTTCACCACAACCCCTACACCACAACGCAAATTTATGTACACCTGCATTTAATTGAAGCAAATTGAAGATAAAACTTGTTCTTTTCTAGAATACCAGAACATATTTCCAATATGCCGCTATAGTAGAGACTGATGTGAACCGGTACCGGGTTGGAGCGTGTTGGAGCCGCTTTCGTGAAGGTACTAAAACTTCATTGAAGGCGGCCCTGTGATTGAATTACAAGTTGAACTATATCTCTCAAACAATAAAGAATATTCCGCGACATGATAATGCCTTGTAGATGCCTCACAGTATATTTTTCAACAGGCCTTCCATCACACTTTTTGACCCGCCTTCAAGTCATGCTTTATTGAAGGGTTGGGGTTAGGGTTAGGGTTATGATCGTAAATTTCATTTCTGCCATCCCTGTTTATATCTCAATATATATCCTTCAAATGAGTTTTTATTACATATTATGTCTCTATTTAATGTTTTCTTCGCTTAAAACTCATGGCTTCTGGGCATATCACTTTAAACCTTGCAGTTTTCACCCTGTTGCGAAAGTGACTCGAAGACACGACCATATAGTTCAACAGTGGCCTTCAATACATTGATACATTATAAATGTTTGCTTTCTAATTGAAACACTTCGAGGCATGTTTCCACGCGCAATAACACTGCATCGCCAGATATATCCGTATATCCGCCATGCAGCTTCAAACCCACCTGCATCAAACGTGGCGCACCTTTGCGGTGGGATTGCTGACAAATATGCAAAGTAGTTTCAAGCCAGCAATACAAATAGTTGAGAGGCAATCCCTTCATCTCAATGATGACACCAATCTCTCGGAACGAAGAAGTTGGACCAAATCATGACATCAGTTCAGCAACCTCACATGATTGCCGTTCTGGGCGCGACTGGTAATCAAGGAAGAGGCGTCGTTCAAGCGCTTCTCGAGAAATCTTCGCCCGCATTTCATGTGCGAGCAATCACGCGAGATGTGGAGAGCCCAGCCGCTAAACAGCTTGAAAAAGATTTCGGACCAAGCGGGAGACTGACCCTCGCAAGTGGCGACATCTATGATGTCCAAAGTCTACAGCGAGCGTTTGAGGACGCTCACGGCGTCTTTGCTGTAACACATAACCGACTACCTGGTCGGACTATCGACAGTGAAGATCAGATGAAGCATGAGTTAGATGCAGGTCGCAACATAGTCGAGGCTGCGGAATACTGCAAAGTCGCTCACTTTGTTTTGAGCAGCCTCCCAAATCTCAGCACAGCTAGCAATGGAACATTTACCAAGGTGTTTCATTTTGATTACAAACACCAGATTGAACAGCTTGCGAGGAAACGCTTACCAGCTGTCACTGCGCTGCTTCCGGGTAAGTAGTGTTCTCCAGGTGGCACTATCAGCTCTGATCTTCATTTCAGGCCTATTCTATACCAACATGATGTGGTCGCAATACTGTCGAAGACAAGGCTTGTTTACCAGTACAATCACATATACATAGATGCTGACTGGGTTCTTCAGAAGATGGCTCTGTCCGATTTTGTGCACCTGTTCCCGGAAATACAATGGCAGATTGGGTCGACCCTGGCTACGACATTGGCGTTTATGCGAGTGGCAAGTCACATTTGCGTCTCCGTGCAATAATTATTTTTATTAACATTATATACTCAGAAGTATTTGCTCGTGGGCCCGAAAAGACCGGTTCCAAGACATATCCCGTGGTTGGTCCCAAAATCCGGTTTTCTCAATTCGCAGGAATTTTCTCCAAGGTGTCTACTCAGTCTGCCAGCTTTGAAGCAGCCACGATTGACGATTGGGGCTCTGTAATTTCAGCAACTGTTGGAAAGGGCTACGAGGAAGATATCAGGCAGATGATGCAGTGGATCGCAGTGGCGCCAGAAGACAAAATTTGCTATGGAACAATGAAGCCTGAGGATGATACATCTTGGCAGGATCTTGGTGTGCGTGCAAGTACTTTTCAGGACTGGTTACAAAGATCGGGCTGGCAAGGACCAAAATAAAAGTATAAGCTAAGAGCGTGGGATCCACTTGTAATACAACATTTTGATCAATACCATAAATCTAATCCGGTTTCTAATTCCAGGATAGTTAAACTTCTCATTACAAGATAACGTTTAATGCCTAATTTCTTATTTACACATTGTAAACCAGTTAAGGCATGAATTTGCGGTCCCAGGTCCACTCTAGGCATCCATCTCGAATTGTGTGGTTGCGTCAACCGCCTTGGGTTTAACACTCAAGATAAAATAAAGTTGCCACACCTCAACTCCAGCTTACAGCCATGTGTTGGGCCTCTACCTTGCGGTTTCTCACGGCTTCACAGGTCAAGCGGCTCCATGCGCGCCACATCGCAAAAGCACAGCCCACGCAACTAGCCCTCTTGGATTCGGCTGGACCCCGCAAACGCTCACGTGGGAGCTGCGACGAAGGATATCGAAGCCGAGGAGTTGGGTACATCCCTCTAGGTGCAGTAAGATTGCACTTGATGCTCGTGACCCAGGTGCAGTCTTACCGCACCTAAAGAGATACTACGCTACTCTCACAGCACACGCGCAAGCCGCCAATAGGGAGGAATGGGACGCAAAACGCAAGTCCTTCATCAGCAGAAAATGCACAACATCAAACAATGAGCCAACGGTACGCCTGTGGATTAGCGGTATTTGAGTAGCTCAGCCATCTCCTTTAGCCTTTCATGTCTTCCCCGGCACTGCTCTTCAAAAATTTCTAAATCGGTGTCAACTCAATTCGTTGCTCAAACCTTGGGATGCCCCACTATCAGCTGTACCATCAAGGGCAATGGAGTGAGTCGCTCCCCAGAGCCAAAGGGTTGCAGGAGATGTATCCGTGTGGTTCGGTTTTGAAAGATGCTGCTGAATCCTGATGTATGGGTATAGCATGGACTCTAATGCTACATCAGCATGACATCAGGGAAAGGGCTGCTAGTCAAGGATACCAAAGGTCCGCATTTTGTGATTGAATATCAGCAGAATCTTTTTCAGCCCGCGGACTGAGGGTTGGCACTTTTGAATCTCTGAGCGGAATAGGAAGTCAGCATCTTTGTCGGTGATGAGGTATGCTTCGTGAACATGTGCGATAAAAATATCAAGCATCCGTGTCTGGGTCGAGCCATCCGAGCCACGAAATACAAAATGTGCTTTGGCGTCGTGAAATGATCTGAGCGCCTGCCGCTCCTCAGCTGTTGCTATTTTTGAAACGGCTGGCAATGGCCGCCGTGCAAACGCGGATAGTAGCATGGCAATCTATCGCGGCATGCGGCAGGGAAAATCGATGTAGGGCTGAAATTGAGGCGGCGGCGCCATCACTTGACCCCCGCATCTGACAGCTCCCGGAAGCGCTCGTATTTGAGAACAGCCAAAAAGAGATGAGCACAGAGCTGATTTGATGCGCGCTTTTCAGCGGCATCATGCGCCTTGAGAAGTTTTTTGTTTTTTATTTTTTACACCGACACACGGCTTCTTTCCATTGGGTTGGCGCTCGCGGCTGTGTGTGTGCGTGGCTAAAGTCACGAATAATTGCCCCGAATGGAAATATGCTGGTGGCACCACCACGACCATGTCAGCGTGCATGGCATGGCAGACGATAGCTAATTTCCTAATTTGGAAAATAGTCTCAGTCAGTGACGTCGCGCTCGGCCAAACTATGGCGCCTTACATTCTCTCTTTATTTATACTTCCAAGACACGCCCCCCTCCTTTAGTTTCTATGTAGTGCAGTAGCAGAGGAGAGAGAAGAAAAAAAATTCTACCTTTCAATTCCCCAAAAAAAGACACCCCAAGATGCCGCAGAGGATCGTCGTCATCGGCGCTGGCTTCGCCGGCACATGGAGCGCTCTCGCCGCCCGGCAGCTCATCTCGTCTCACATCAAAAACATTCCAGCCGCTACCGACATTGAGGTGATTGTCATTGCCCCGGACGACCAGCTGGTGATACGGCCAAGGCTCTACGAGGCCAATCCCGCGAGCCTGGCCTCCCCCCTCGGCGAGCTCTTCAAGACCACGGGCGTCCGCTTCGTGAGGGGCACCGTGGATGCCATTCACACGATAAAGAGGGAAGTCGAGGTCGTGGATCCCGAGGGCGACCGGTCGACCGTGTCGTACGACCGACTGATTCTAGCAGCTGGCAGCCGCCTCGTGCGTCCCGATATCCCAGGCCTGCACGAGCACGCCTTCAGCGTGGACCAGATGGAGGATGCCACCAAGCTGGAGACGCATCTGCACAGCCTCGCATCTCTTTCTTTCAGCGAAGCCCGCAATACCATTGTCGTTTGCGGCGCAGGATTCACCGGCATCGAATTGGCCGCAGAGCTACCATCGCGAGTGCGCTCGATACTGGGCAAGGATACCAAGGCTCGCATCATCCTGGTAGGGCGAGACAGGGAGGTTGGCTCGACTCTCGGACCGGGCCCCCGTCCAATCATCGAAAAGGCCCTCGCCCACCTCGGGGTCGAAATGAAGCTTGGGACCACAATCGCAGCCATTGACGCCAAAGGTGTTACGACAGCAGAGGGCGAGCGCATCGAAACTTTCACCACAGTCTGGACCGCCGGCGTGGCAGCAACTTCATTGACAGAGCAACTACCCGGAGACAGGGACCAGTTTGGTCGATTATACGTGGATCCCAATCTACGCTTACCTTCGACGAGGGAGATTTTTGTCACAGGTGATGCAGCTTGCGCTCTGGCAGACAAATCCGGCCACGAGGCGCTGATGTCATGTCAACACGCCATGGTGCTGGGGCGGATATCAGGCAACAACGCCGCAGCCGATCTTCTCAGCATTCCCAGGAAGCCGTACTCGCAACCAGTCTACGTCACCTGCCTTGACCTGGGCGAGTACGGTGCCGTCCTCACCAATGGCTGGGATCGCAAGGTTGTCCTTTCCGGCTCCTTGGCTAAGAGTGTCAAGCGCTTCCTCAACCAAACCATGATCTACCCACCCGACGCGAATCCGAAAAAGGCCCTGGCAGCTGCTGACCCGGCCGTTGTCTCCGGGTTCATGGCCACCGTTTCACAGGGCCTCATGAGCATTGTGTTTTCCGTGATTGCTCTGCTGCGCCGTATACTGGCGAAAATAACGATGAGTGATAGGCGAAAAAAGTGATATATTTTAGCGACGATATTATGTCAATGAAGAACACGCAGTATCAAGATATGACTTGGAAGAATTTTCTTTAGACCAGTTTAATAGTAATGCCAAACCACTTTCCGCTTTTCAGGTTAATTCTCAACATGATCTGTTCGGTCATTATCCCCAGCGCCTATGATGTGATTGCATGACTAGACCACACTCACTTCAATGAGGATTGGTCAATGCCTTCCTTCTCTGCACAAAATTCCAAAAAAAGAAAAGAAAAATGACATATTTGAGCCTCTTATACGTGTATAGAGCGCCTTTAAGCGTATCCACTTGGTCCGATCTTCCCTGCAAGGCAAGTTCAAACAGTGACACTTCGATCCTAAAATAGAAGCCAGTCAAGCTTACAACACCAAGACAAGTTTCAAGTATGGCAAGATTTGAGTCAATTTTACAATTTTTGATATATTTTTCGTTTTCAGATTACATTAGATGATGTATAGCAGTGATTGGGTTGTTGCAAAACCCGTCAGGTATCGACATTTCCTCCAAACCAACCAGCAAGATTCTGTAACTCCGTGATATCACTTCTATATCCGCATCATTTGCAAAAGGGGACCGCCCAGTCGTTGTCGTTGACATTAGACCAAAAACACACAAAACGCCAATGCTTTCCCCTCAGTTGGGTGATTGAACAGTTCAAATCACCCTTTTAAGCCAAACAAAACCAAAATTCATAATTTTATACCAAATTGAGTCGTTTATGCGGACTCCTTGCCACCCTCTCGTGCACCACCGTCCCTGCGGCTCACGACAGCCGACAGAGCAGTGTTGTTGGCATCGTCCTCGTCCTCTCCAGTGGCGGTAGGGGCGCGGGCGAGGCCAGCGGGCGGGGCAGTGGGTGCGTAGGCACTTCGCTGTCGGATCTTGGCGCCGTACTTGTAAAAGACGAAAGGGATGGGAGCGAGAGCGAGGGCAATGCAACCGAGAAGTGTCGAGGCCCACTGGATGCCCATTCCCTCAAACATCTGGCGGGCGAACATGGGGAAACCGGCACCGGCGAGCGATCGGAGGAATGTGTTACCGGCGATGGCGGAAGCGGCGAACATGAGGTAAGCATCGACGAGGTAGTTGAGGGCCTGGAGGAAGATGGACATGAGACCGAAGCCGGTGCAGATACCGCTGAGAGCGGGGACGATCCAGTGGATGTCCTTGTTGTAGCCAGTCCTGGACGCGTGTTAGTCGGTGTGCGGGGAAACGGAAATAGAAATCGCGGAAACTTACCATCCGAACCAGAAGATACCAATGGCAAAGGAAACGCCACCAGCCATAACGTTGGGCAATCGCCACTCGGGGACGGGAATGCCATTGTTGGCAGCCAACTTGCGAACGTACCAAGGCTGAGAGAGCATGACGGTGCCGCCAGCAATGAGTTGGCCGAGAATCATGCCGAAGAACGTAAGGCCAGACTGTCCGAGGGAGAAGCCGTGGACGCCGACGAAAACAAGAGGGTAGGCAGTCAGGAAGAGGTACAGAAGGCCGTAGATGAAGCTCATGTAGATGGAGAGCAGCAGGATGATGGGCTCGGTAAACAAGAGGCGCAGAGGTCGGGAAAAGTTCTTCTGGACGAGCTCCCGGAAGTCAACCTCAATCTCCTCCTGCTTGGCGTGGATGCCCCAGTTCTTGGTGCGGCGGCGCAGCTCGGCGGCCTTCTGGATGAGGATGACGGGCGGGTACGTCTCCTCGAGGAAGAGCAGGTCGAGGCCGAAGGCGGCGAAGCCCATGATGGCGGCGAGGTACTCGGTCCAGCGCCAGCCGAGGTGCGAGGTGGTGATGAAGCCGCCGATGAAGGGGGCCATGAGGGGGCCGGTGAAGACGGCCAGGGAGAAGAGGGTGATTGCGGTTCCGCGGGTGCGGTTGTCAAACATGTCGGAGAAGACGGCGGCGACGACGGCCAGCGGGCACGCGCCGAAGAAGCCGCTGAAGAAGCGGCACAGGAGCACCGTCTGGATGTCCTTGCCGGTGGCGCAGCCGATGGAGAAGACGGAGAAGCCAAACATGGCCAGCACAATGGGCAGGCGGCGGCCCTTGAGCTCGGAGAGGGGAGCCCACAGCGAGGGGCCGAAGGCGAAGCCCAAAACGTACAGCGCGGTGCCCAGCAGGCCAACCTCGCTGCCGACATCGTACTCGGCGGCGACGACCGAGGTGGCGGAGGAGAAGATGGAGGAGGTGAAGGCGGCCGTCATGGTGGTGTAGCCCAGCATGGCGGCGGTGATGAGCTTCTTGCGCAGCGGCCAGTTCTGCGAGTGCAGCGGGTCGTCGGGCCCATCAAACTCGACGACGTACTCCTCCTGGTCGGGCAGGGGAGGGGGAAACGGCTTGCCGGCGCCGAAGGACGGGAGGGGCCGGCGCGAGGCCCGGCTGGTGGTGCGCGAGCGCAGGACATTGGCGCCGACGGTGCCCGTGTGCTGGCTGCGGTGCGTGGCGATGCGGCTGATCTCGGTCGGGTGCCGCTCCAGGTCGGCCTGGGTGGAGATGCGGCTCAGGTTGTTGAGGTTGTTTGTGCGGGACTGGGGGCGGGCCGACGACGCCGCCGACGAGTCGGTCGAGGCCGAGAGCACGCGCTCGATCTCATGGCTCTCGCGCTGGTGGTAGTTGTTGGTGTGGTTCTGGGGCTCAGCATCGCGCTCGGCCTCGATGAGCTCCTGGTCGACAATGTCGATTGCCATTGTGGCGTGTGTGTGTGTGTGTTTCTGTTTACTGTTACAGTTTACTTGTGAAGGTGTGTGCGTATGAGACTTGTATGTAGGTATAGGCGGGTGTGTCTGTATTGCGTGAGACAATGGTGGTGTAAGTCGCCAATGAAGCTATATCCAAGACCCAGCTCGATGAACCAATGGGGGGTCAAGTCCAGATAAGAATGAGATCTGGGGAATAGCAAGTGAGGGAAGCAAAAACGCAAAAGGAGGGGGAGGGGTGAAGCTTTTGTAAGCTATCGCCTTTTCTCTCTTCCTCAACTAGAGCACGCCGGAGCTCTCCTTGTTTTGCCTTGGCGCGGCGCTCCGCGGTCGTCGTGGGACGCAAGCTCAGACGGGTGACGGGCTCCGCTCTTTCTCTGCAGCTATGACGCTATCGAGCGCCGGGTGCGCGCGCTGAGTTCGGCACCTTATCCCCGGCCTGGGCCACTAAAATCTTTTTTCCTTTACCCACCTGCGCGCTCCCAAGAGCCGAGGCGCGAGCTCGTAGGGCCGGCGCAAAGAGTGGGGTTCGTCCGTTTTTGGGTCCCTTCGGGGGAACAGCGAAGAAGCAAGAAAAAAAGCTTGCAGTAGGGCGAACGCAAAACGAAAAGTGTGATGATCAATTGTTTTGAAATCATGAGAAGAAAAAACGGCCGCTGACTTTTTTTTCTTGTGAAGCAAAACATCTGCCTCGGCACTCCTGGTTTCACAACATCCAAGGGTTAATTTGCAACGGAGCAACGCCTGTACTAGGAAACAAACAACATGCCGTAGGGCATCGGAATTTGCAAGGGGCTGTGGACCGGGTGCTGTAGCTCAATGACTTGAACCTGAAGCTGAACCAGAGTGGCACCCTTTTTTTTTTCACTTCATCTGCACTGCTACCCTCGGCGAGCGAAACCAGCGGCCCAGAGAAGATGCGACGGTGCGCCGCCCTTGGTTCAATGACTAACAACGAAAAGCCCGTTTCGCCGTCGTCAGCTGGGGGACCTGGCAATACGAAAACGGGGCCCCCGTTGGTTGGTAATCGGTGGGTTTGTCGTCCCCCGGAAGATGCTCCAGCGCATTTCCAATCGTGGACGCAACAGAAGCAAAAAAACCTTCTGGCGCTGCAGCGCTCGAGCCCTGCTGTCGCGGTCGCCGGCGCCAAGAGGGCCCACATTCCGCTCCCTTGGCACGACATGTCGGCACCGGTGCGGCGCCGCCCAGGAAGTTCCGTCAACGACATGCGTCCATCCAAAAAGGAAATGGAAGAAAAAGGAATTGAGTCACTACAACGACTTCAAAGCGCAATGGTTGCCATTGAATGCAACGCAACCCAACTCTTGTCAGATAAAAGCAGCCATTGAGACAAGCGATGCACACCTTCCTGTGCCGAATGCCCGGAAGGATTCAAGCCACAATCGACAATCGACATTAGATCGTGAGCATTGGCTGTTTTCCCCAAGCTCCTTCTTCGGCCGCGATGCACGCTCCCCCCCTTCCGGAGCCGAGCCCTTAACCGCGTTTGCATGGGAACCCACCTAAACTCCGGTGATAATCTTGCCTAGCGAGGCGAATGGCAACAAGCGTAATCATGCCAAATTTGCCCTGTAAATTACAGCTCCCTGTCATTGGGCCTCAACAACAGCCAACAATGAGTCAACCCGCGAATAACCCACCGTCCCCGTTCAAATAATCCCCGGCCAAAGGGGGGAAAATACCCGTCTTGAACCCGCTCAACCCCTGTGTCGCTCCGCTAATCCCATCGTGTACACAGGGACATGTGCAAACACTTTTCTCTTCTGTTCTTTTTCTTCAATGCGCCTCCCCACATGGCCCCCTTTTGCTTTATCATCAAGTCAAAGAAGACGGGTTGAGAGGGCTATTTCCGATGCTATCCCCATTGACAATAGTCAGCCGACCGCGGTGCCGAAACTGGCCCCCGTTTTTTTCTTCTTTTTTTTTTAGTTCCCCCACTATTACTTGGCGCAAAAACTGGCGAGGGTAACGTATCCCCCGTCGTCGCATGGCGCATGGCGCGTTGCTCGTCGTCGCAAAACGCACAATGATGTAATTCCCCCTTCGGCCTCGGCGAACATGGCGAGCGAGGGGCCGAACCCGACGTTTGGCTACCCACCCCTTGGGACCATGTTTGCGTTTTTCCTAGATCGTCTCGTCTCAACTTGCCTTGTCGACCAATTACCGCCACAAGTACCGCGGTACTCTATTTTTTTTTTTTCCCTTCCTGACCCTTGAGGGGTGGTTTCCCGCCGTCTCGGGACTGGCCCTCCGTCGACGCATCCCGCAGGATCCAGAACCCCCAAAGATTGCCGGGAGCCAAGACAAAAGCCTTTTTGGACCTCCACAGCTATATCCGGACATCATATGATCTCTCGTCGTAGGAATAGGTAAGCGGCATACGCGAGCATGTAGGTAGGTTACCATCAATGGGTATTGTCTATTTGAGGACATTTAATTCTACACAGCCAACCAAATAACGTCTATGAGTACATGTTTGTCGATCCACGCACATCGACAACATTCCCTCCCATCCTTTACCGAACTCCCCAACCATGCTCTAGCAGCGCCGTCGCTTCCTCCAGAGTCAAGCCAGCCGTCTCCGGGTAAATACGCCAGACGAGGAAATATCCAACAACACACACGCCGGCATACAGAACAAAAGTCCACGACGGTGTCAGCGCATCCATCATCGGCAGGAAGGTCAGTCCAATCACAAAATTGGAGCCCCAGTTGGTTGCAGTCGATACGCCGCTGCCCAGCGAGCGCACTGCCAGCGGGAACAGCTCGCTCTGCATCCACGGGACGTTGCCCATGCCAATCGCATATGACGCCACGTACACCATGATACTCACGAGCACTGTGACGCCGGCAAGCTCGTGTCCAGAGTTGGCATCTTGCTTGTCTCTGCCCTCGAATGCTGATTTATCCAGCTTCAAGAATGAGAATCCGTACGCCGACAGAAGCAAGCCCGCAATCATGAACGGGATCGAGTACAGCAAAATCTTTCTCCTGCCGACCCGATCAATGAGGATCAAGGCCGCACCCGTAAACGCAAAGTTGGTCACGGCAACCACCATAGATGTCAGAGTGGGATTGCTAAATCCAACAATTGTAAAGATGGTGGCAGAAAAGTACATCAGAGAGTTCTGTCAAAATCACCGTAATCAGTAACCAACGTCATGACATGACCGTAGATGGGTTCCAACTTACAAAACCGCAAAGCTGCTGGAAACCCTGGAGTAGACAGGCAATAGCCAAAGCACGGCGGTGCTTTCCTACACTGAGCAAGCTGTTCCATTGGCCGAGCATCTTCCAGTGGCTCGATGTCTGATGCTCTTGTAGTCGTTGCGCTTCGTATTCCTCTCGAACCTCGAGCTCAATCTCCTTGACCAGAACATCGGCGCTGTGTGCTGATGCAGTGCCGTTGATCTTCTGGATCACGACCTTGGCCGCGCCAACCTTGCCGACCTTGACGAGCCAGCGCGGCGTCTCTGGCATAAAGGTGATCATGAGACCCTGCATCATGGCCGGCAGCGCACCCAGGCCAACCATCCAGCGCCAGCCTGTCTCCTTGGACCCAAAAGTGGCAAAGGCCCAGCCTACAACGTAGGCCACGACCTGCCCGCCGGTGATGAACATGGAGTTGGCCGTCACCAGCCGGCCACGGTACGCCGCGGGGGCCACCTCGGAAATGTAGAGCGGGACGACAAAGCTGGCGGCGCCCACGCCAGCGCCGATGATGCAGCGGCCGACGACCATCCAGGTGACGGTGGAACTCCATGCCTGCAGCAGGGCGCCCACGGTGAAAAGTATGTCGGCGATGAGGATGACGCGCTTGCGCCCGAAGCGGTCGGCCAGGATGGAGGAGCACGGCGAGAGGAACAGGGCGAAGAGGGACGTCGCCGAGGTGATGATGGACTTGTCAAACGACGTCAGGTTGCGGTTGGAAAGCGACGTCCCGATCGAGACCAGCATGGCCGACACGACGCCCGTGTCATCTGGGTAAGAGAATCCGTCATTAGCACATGAAGGGTTTGGGATGGCAGCAGCGGCGGGGAGGAAGACGACGACGGCAGCAATTGGCAGCGGCAGCGGCTGCGCCGGCTTCCCCCGCAGCAGCAAAAGAAAGGGAGCAGAGTCCTACATCCAAACAACAGGCCGCTGATGCCAGCCGCAAAGGTCAAGACGAGCACAAAGGCGCTGGGCTTGGAGTCGGCAGCCTTGCCGCCGCCCGCGGTGGTGGACTCGGCATCGACGTCATAGTCGAGCTCGTCCTCGTCGCGTTGCGCATTCGAAATCAGCGGCGCCTGGGAGCTGTCCATGGTGGCATGTCACGAAGGCCCTTCTTTCTAGCAGGTCGGGGATTCTACAGTCCTTTTTCTCTCTTCTGTCCCGTGTCGCAAGTTCCCGCCCAACGGGGAGTTTATACGTTCTGAGACGGAAAAGGAAATAGGGGACGGAGGCTGCGTTGTTCGAATCCCGGGGGCAGACGTGGATCATCCGACACCCTGGTCACGCGGGATAGTCGTCTCGGGGTGTTGTCCGAGGGAGGCAGTGTTAGGTGTCAACTGGTCATTGCGTGATAAGAAGTATGCAAATTAAAGTATAGCGCTATCAGCAACAAGGTTCCCAGTGCCCAGCTCTCCCAGCAGACGTGCATCAATCCTCCCATTGTCGTCAGAGTATCATGAATTCGTGGCCCCAAACAGAAATTCCTTCTTCTTCCGTGTCCAATCACCGCCCAAAAAGGTTCTTCCAGAAAAAGTAGCCGTAGACACCCGCCACGCCTATCCCACCAAGGCCCCACGGCAGCCTGTGCCTGGCGTGGCGGCTCATGGACCTTGCCATGACGGATCTGGGCGCTCCCGGAGTGAAGAGCCAGTCCTGCATCAGCTGGTACGTCAGGTCCTGGACTTTTCCGGCGCGCTTCTGCATGGATTTTTCAAACTCGGCCAGCTCCTTGTCAAAGGCGTCGTCATCCTCCCGGGTCGCAGCCCCCTTGATCGTCTTGGCCAGCAGCATGGCGTCCTCGAGGGCCAGGTTGACGCCCTCGCCCGCAAAGGGAGTCATGAGGTGGGCTGCGTCGCCAATGATGGTGAATCCCGGCTTGTGCGTCCACTTGGTCCCAACCGGGAGCATGGTTAGTAGTCGTGGCTCGCAGAGCCCGTTGACCTTCTCCAGCGCCTGCCGGAGCCGGGGAGACCAATCGGAAAATTGATTATTGAGCAGTGCCGGGATGGTCTCCTCCCGGCTGTGAGTGTTGTAACCGCACTTCTCGGGCGTCATCCAGTCCTCGTCCTTATTTACATATGCGGCGTGGATGCTGATGCTGCCGTCGCCCATCTGCTGGACAGAAATGCGCTTGCCTTCATCGCCTGCAAAGATGCTGCCGCGGTTGACTGCCTTGTAAACCTCCGGGGCCGTGTTTTCGGCATCGACAATGTCAAAATCGTGGTAGGCGAGGCCCACATATTCAGGCACAAGGCTTGGATCAATCTCATGCCGCACCTTGCTCCACGCTCCATCGGCACCCACAATAAGATCGAACCCGTCAACGGTTACTTCGTTCTCAAACACGAGCTTGCGGCCGTCAATGCTCTTGAGGCGGTGGCCCCATTTGATCATGCCCTCGGGAAGCGAATCTGCCAGCAGCTCGCGAAGTTTAGATCGGTCGATTTCTGGACGCTCCTCGATATGGTTGGCAACTTTCTCATCTGCTTCACGTACAAGAAGGTAGTCCATATCCTTGTCAACAATGGCCATGTACTGGCCGTCATATCGGCCATGCTTGAGGAACTCGTCCCAAAGCCCTGCCTCTTTAATGGCAGCAAGACCGGTGGCAGTATGCAGGTCAAGCGACCCACCCTGGCTACGAAAGTTTGCTGAAACTTCTCCCTCAAAAACTGTGACGTCAATACCCCCAAGGTGTAGTAGTCTAGCAAGCATGCAGCCTATACTTAGATGTCAGTGAGGATGATGGCAAGCAACCACATTGTCAGACTCACCCGCAGGGCCAGCGCCAATGATAGTAATTTTGCAGTTGCCCATTGTGGGATTTGCTGACTGTGGATGTGCAAGATCTGAGTGAGAAATGCCGAACAATTTCGGTATTTGGAATGTTTGTGGCGTACTCTGTCTTATGTAGGCCGACGGTTTCGAGTTTTAAATATCTCTGGGAGCGGAACATTGTTTCTCAACCGTAGAGACGGCTGGAATTAATACTCGTCTCCCCAAGGCAGCCAGAGTCAAGGCAAAGACGGCATCCAGTCAGCCGGTTACGACGGCATGTGGGCTAAGGCTTGTTTGCGTCAACAGCAGGAATGCAGTTCTCGCATTCGCTTATTCCCGCTCCCTGCAAGTGATCAACCCAGCATCTCGTAGGGCAGAGATCGAATGCATTACTGGGAATGGAAGTCGATTCGAAATCAGCCCTGGCCATGTCAGGCCTCCACAAGCCGTTTGTGCCGGATGGGTGGTGGTTTGCTTACGCTCACCAGGTCGAGTGTAGCGCCATGTGGCGTAACGTTTTCGAGGCCAGCGTTGCGCGCAAACGGAGAAGGCTGTCAGGTGTCACAGGAAGCCGGCACCAGCTAGGAGAAAAAAAAAGACTGCCCGCTAAAATGTCTACGATCGTGTCTAGTGTGCACTGCTTAATCGTGGTCAAGTCAAACTACGGACCGTGTCTAGTGTGCACTGCTTAATCGTGGTCAAGTCAAACTACGGACCGTGTCTAGGGTAGGACGTGTGGACGGGTTGATCAGCCGCAACACCAAGCAAGTACACCAAGACCATAGCGTTTGTCGATCGACGAGGCACGGACGTGACCCTTGGGACACGGATGCACGACGACCAAGACACAGACACAGACAGGCAGATAAGGGTCGATCTCGATAGTGAAACCCAGCGTGTCATGTTTTTATCTAGAGTCAAGAGAGATGCGATGATGCTGGGACGCAATAAAGCATTAAAGGCTTATTTGTCTTGGGTAAGAGGAAACTCGTTTGTCTGTAACCGCCCCTCAGCATTGGTTGTCATGCCAAAGGTGTTTGAACTGAAGATAAAACCATCGTTTCCTCGCCGACACATGTATAGCCCAGATCCTTGTCGACACTGACCTTTTTTACCCTGTTTTGTGGGGGTTTGTGTGGACGGGAGCGAGGCAGGTACGGGAGCTGGGGCACACGGACCTTGGGGGGAGGGGAGCGAAACACAAAAAAGGTGTCCCGGCTCTGAGAATTAAAGATGGAAAAAGGAAAGAAAGAAAAAAAAAAAACGTGCCCGTAATGATGACCTAGACGAGATGCGGGAGCAGCATGCACAGAACCATACACACATGTGGCTAGCACGGCAAGATAAGCCCATGGCGTTAGACCCGGCAGAAGAACGTCTTCTGCTTCTTTGCCGCGAACGCCATGGAAACACACCATCCACGCCGAGCTGGCACGTGCGGACGCAGGGGCTCACGGGACGGACCATGGCAAAATACAGTAAAGAGGCGCGAACGTGAGTGACGCCGTAGGGTAAGGACACACACCCACACCCACACACACACACACACACGCTCAGAAGGTTGAGCAGGGTACAGGAGAGCAGAGGCGGGCTCACACAAGAACCACAGGAACAGTCAGCTCACACCAGCACCAGAGCCAAACCCAGCACCCACCACCACCACTATACACAGCGACGCAGGACCAGCTCACAGGCTAATAATAAACTAGCCCGTCGCCCATCGCGCAGCCGGCCAACCAGCGCTAGCTAAGCACAGCACAGTACAGCGCTGCACAGCACCGTGCCGCTCCACTACTGTCCCCAACCCGCTGCCCACACCCGCACCCACGCTACTTGCTCACACAGGCCACGGGCCACAGGCCACAGGCCACCACCACATGCGCAGCCCTGTAACGAGAAACCAAGTTTCCCATATCAACATCACCTCCACCGTCGCCATCGCCGCGCCCATCGCTCATCGCCCATCGCCCGTCACCTCGGCCGGCGTCTCAATCCTCCCTCCGCCAGCCGCCTCGCCCTGCTCGCGCCGTCGATCGCATCCATCGCCGCCTTCGACTTTTCTCCCTGCCGCATTTGTCGCTCGTTAGACGATGCTCGTCACCCCGCCACGGCCTCGCCCGAACCCCAATCATTGAACGCAGCCCTGCTCCGAGACATCGTGCTTGCTCCCACGTCCCTCACTTTTTTTTTTCTCGCCGCCCTGTCGTCACCCACGAAACTCTGCAAAAGCGCATCACACACAGCCCGGAGGACGACTGAGGCTGCCGCACTCCCACAACCATGCAATCTTCCTCATCACAGCGCTCTTACGTCCACCGTCGTTCGCCTGGCGCCGAGCCTGGCCCGCCGCCCAACGTCCCCGTTAGGTCCATTTCTCCCGCCGTCGGCATGCAGCCTCAGCGATCAACGGCCTCCAGCAGGTCGGGATCACAGTCTGCAGGCTCCAGGAGGGTGAACCGCGAAGTGAGTAGTTTCTCCGGTCGCCTCTCGGCCTCTCGGCAATCCTGCGCCGCCTCCTCAATTCGTGCCCAGCCAGACCACACATGCTGACCATATTTGCTCAACCTCGCAGGGTTCCGGCAGCGGCGCCAGCATGCCGCTCTCCCAGATCGAAAAGAGCGTCACACATCTCCTCGTTGCGACAAAACAGCTGCTCGAGACCCTGACCCAGTGGTCCAGAGGCCAGGCTACTGACGCACAAGTCTCCGACGTCTACGTGCGGCTGGGTTACGAGTTTAACATGGCCTGCCGGGCCTTTACTGCTATCAACGTTGACACCTCAGACCTGGGCAACGTCCCCGACCTCTTGCGACATATTCTCGAAGCCACCCTGAGCCAGGAGGCCAGCGCAGAGAGCCTCGAGCGCTACCTGCCCCGGATACGAGACATCATCATCAACCTGCTGCACGGCCTAAAGCGCAAACAGCAGAGGCTCCGCCAGAGGCAATCCCGAGAGCAGCGCGATGGCTCCGCCCCGGACAGGACCACCAGCGTCAGCACCGTCGGGAGTGGCAACAGCGGCTTGACCAACATGCTGGAGGAGGGCCTGGAGAACGGATTCCAGCCAAACGGTCCATCTGCCGACTCAACGCCCGTCTCTGCCCCGGGCATCAACCAATCCCCGAGCCGCCGATTCAACAAGCGGGAAGCCTCTCGCGGTTCTGCGGGTTCCGAGCAGTCGTCGCTGTCTAGTAACACTATGCAGAGCATGCCCGTCGTCCCGCCGTACCCCGAAGCCGAGAACGGAATGCCCTCTGGCCCCGGTGCGGAACTCAACATCGATTCGTTTCCTCCGCCGCCTCCGCCCCCGCCGGACAATACCTCCAGCGCCCTGGCTGCGCTGCAGAAGGGCGGCGACCTGGAGCGTCGAGCCTCTCGAAGATACTCGCAGTATCAGATATCCAAACACCTCGGAGGCGCCAACGGCGTGCCTATGCTGCCGCCACAAAATTCGCCCGTGCCTAATAGAGGGAGGAAGGAAGCAAGGGAATCATTGCGGGCCGTGCAAGTCCGTGAAACCCTTCGCCACAACCGCAACACATCAAACCAATCGCTGCGAACTGCCCCCGTCGAGGCTTCTCCGGTCAGGATACCGAGCCGAGTCACAGAGGAGCCTGGCCCGACAGAGCTGCCTGCTCCTGCAGAGCGCCCGGGCGACCAGAGTCCCGATGAAAAGTACGCTGCTAGCGCCACTCTCAACGGCCCTCCCGTCGACCCCATTTTCTTGGACGACGACCCGAAAGAGGAGCCAACGCCCGTCAAGACCAAGCCCGATGAGGATATTCCACCCCCGCCACCCCCCAAGTCTGACGAAGCTTCCTACTTCCAGGAGTCTCCTCCTCCTACACCGACCAAGGATCTGACCTTGTTCCTGCAGTACAAGTCCAAGGTGAAAAAGATTGTGCTGCCAGAGGGACGGGACGAGCTTTCCATCGGACGACTGCAGCTTGCCTTTATCGAGAAGTTTTCCTGGAACACACAACAAAACGGCGCTGATCTGCCCGAAATCTACATCCAGGACCCCGTTTCCGGCGTGCGGCACGAGTTGGAGGATCTCGCCGATATCAAAGATCGAACCGTTTTGGTGTTGAACGTGGAGGCCCTTGACGAGGTGAAGCGACACTTTGACGATGGAATGACATCCCTGACCAAGATGGTTCGCGAGGTCAAGCAGACGGTTGAAGACCAAGGAGCTGCGATCCAGCGAGTCTCGGACCGCCAGCAGGAAGCGGCCAGCGAAATGTCCCGAATGGCTCTTGCACCCGCAGCCACCTCTTCCATCGACCCGTCCAAGCCCCTACCCAGCCCCGGCCGAAAGCTGGATGCAGGCCACATTGGGGAGCTCCAAAACCTTCGCCGCGACTTGGCTGTTATGCGCCAGACTTACTCCAAGTTCCAGGCCGAGATCCAAAACTCCATGTCCACAATTCGCTCCAAGGCTGCCAACGTTAAGACCGTGACCGCAAAGGTAGCCATTCCCACGATCGAAGGAGATGCTGGCTATGCATACGTCACTCAGGGACGTAAGAAGCTCAACACAGACTCGGACAGGCTTGTTGGAAAGGTGGACGACCTGCAGGATCTCATCGAGGATCTGCGAAAGGATGTCGTGCACCGTGGTGTTCGCCCGCTGCCCCGCCAGCTGGAGTCTGTGGCCAAGGATATCACTACGCTGAGCAAGGAGTTGAAGAAGATGGAGGATTACATGACCGACGAGAAGCCTCTCTGGACCAAAATCTGGGAAAAGGAGCTCGAGGATGTGTGCCAAGGCCGCGACGAAGTCCGCCTCATGGAGGATCTGCTGGTAGATCTGCGAGACGATCTGGAAAAGGCCTCGGAAACTTTCAACCTTGTCGAGCAGGCTACAAAGGAGCAGATGAAGGACAATGGCACCGGTACCAGTGCTGGAAATGCTCGCCAGTTTTCTAAGGGCCTAAGCAACCTCGGCAACAGCCTCGACCAGAGCGCAGCCAAGGAGGGTGTTCTCGGCGAGGTCCGCGCCCTTCAGCCCAACCACGAGGATCGTCTCGAGGCCATTGAACGCGCCGAGAAGCTGCGGCAGAAAGAACTCCAGGGCCGTCAAGGAAACCCCATGCACCGCGAAATTGAGAAGGTTGTTGCCGAGGGCAAGCTCAAGAAGTCGGGCGGTTTCGAGGAAGTTGAACGTGCCCGCAAAGCAAAGGACGATCGGATTCGTCGCGAGGTTTGGGAACGCCAGAATGGTATTGTCCCAGAGAATCCCATCGGCGAAGACGGTGAAGCTGTACTTGATGATCTCGGTGAGCCTGGCTCACCTCCGCCAGTAGATGGAGAACTTGCAGAACCACCCGTCGCATAATCGAACCTCGTTCCATCCGCCTCCCCCCCTTTTCTTTTTACTATCTGTCCCACGCTGTCTCCTGGGGAGGCCTAACGCACATACGAAATTGTTGGTATCATGGGTAAATGGAATGTCTTGTCACGACTTTCAGACTGGGAATATAGGGCTTATGTTGGAGCGCCCAAAACCCGACTTAGGTAGCTTATTACTGCAGCCTTTTTCACGCCTTTTTCTTTTCTCGCTGGGTGTTCTTTTTTTTGCTTTGGTTCTTTTATGCTCTTCATAGCGGAGGCGAATGTGGGGTTTTTGTGAGCTTCTCTCTCACGAGTGCGTATATGTATGTTCTTGGGGCTCGTTGCGCGGGCCTTTAACGGTGAATACTGAATGGGACATGTGCTTGCTTTCAATACGTGTTAATGGATCAAACGTCAATTCTTCCGATTCATCACTCTCGTTTCTTTTATTTCGTGCGTAAAACGTCGTGACCTATGCTGTAAACCCACCTTTTCCTCCCTCCATGAACGTCAACCCCCTTTTTTCCAAGTCTATTTTTTGGTAGATGGCCTAAATGCCCATCCCTGTCTATATGTATCCATCCCTTCCTCACACCTCCCTTTTATGACCCCAACAAGGTCAACTTCTTCAGATTTGTTATCACAGGAGGCTCCTGCTTCTTGCCCTGGGACAGGACAAAGTCCTGCAAAACGGCATCTCCTCCGGTGGCCTGCCACGCGGGCACACCGTCCTGCTGCTGCTGCGGCTGCTGGTCAGCCTTGTTCTCCTCCGGAGGCGCAAAGACGTCAGCAACAGCTCGAGCGCAGGCCTCGGAAACGTCTGCCATGAGAGCCTCAGCGGCGCGGGCGCGCTCGGGCATGTTGCGGCGGACGAGGGCGAAGACGAGGCGCTCGACGTCCGGGGCGGTGGCGTTGACGCGCTCGACGAGGCGGCGCACGCTGTTGACGAGGTACTCCTCCTCGTAGACGGTGCCCTTGCGGCCGCGGGCGCGCTTCTTCTCCTCGCGGCGGCGGTTCTTGCTGGTGGCGCGGCTGACGCCCGTGCCGGCGGTGCCCACGCTGCCCTCCTTGCCCGTGTAGCGGGTGAAGAGGGAGGCGCTGGTGCTGACGCGGGACGAGGCGGCGACGGAGACGTCGTCGGGGATGTCGAGGCCGCCGCCGCGCTCGCCCTCGTAGAAGGCCAGGGGGTCCTCGATGGCCTTGCGGCGCAGCTCGGCGATGCGCGGGATCTGGGCGTTGAGCTGGCCCTTGCAGTCGGCGAGGAACTCGGTCGTGGTGCCGAGGGACTCAGCGAGGCCGACGTCCACGGCGGACTCGAGGAGCTCGGGGCGCGAGCGCTGCACGATGCGCCGGATGGCCTCGGCAAAGTGGTAGCCCTTGCAGAGGCACTTGACGGCCGTTTCCACGTCGCCGAGGTAGTCGAGGTGGATGGTGGCGGCCGAGGCGTAGTCCTTGGCTTCGTAGAGGGCATCAGCAAGAGCTGTGGCGAGCTCTGACATGGAATCTCCAGAAACGGGGGGATCTTGCTGCTGGGCGGCGTAGAGGCACTCCTGCCAGCATGGGGCGCCGGCGGTGCGGTAGCAGCTCGTTGCCTTGACGTAGTTTTGCAGAGACTCGTACGCGAGGCCGGCCTCGCGGTACGAAGAAGTGGATTCGAGGTACTCGGCGTATGCGTTGGTCAGAGTTCGCAGGCGTGGCTGATCGTATCTGTAGAGGCGCAGAGCGTCGTGGTAGAGGGCGTGTCGGGTGGTGTAAGCAACGAGCTCGTCAAAGGCATCGAGGGCCTGGAGGTGGTTGAGGGCCTTGATGCGACGAGTGAGATGGTCATCGATTTCGAACTTGCGGCGCAATTCGGAAAGCTGGTGTAAGTTTTGGATGAAGGGCACGTATTCACGGGGATCACGCTGAGACTGCTGCGCAACAAGGAGAGTGAGCTCCAAGTCGTAGAGTCCAAGGGCGTTCTCGTAGAGGCGGTTGACATCGACCAAGAAACAGATGTGTTCGACAGCCTTTTCGGCAAGCTTGCTGTCCTCCTTCATCAAGTTTGCGACGAGGGTGAGACCATCATCCAACGCAGGGGGTGACTTGCACACGTGCGCAGTAATGATGTTTTGGAGACTGGCGGTCTTGCGGGGCTGCAGGGTCTTGATGAAAGCATCGCAGATGGCGTTGACCTTTGCGGGAGAGGCTCTAGGAGCAGGTGCTGACTCGGGGGTTGTGCTGGGAATCTGGGTCTTCGCACGCTTGGTATCCTGATACATGGTCTGAGTGACATCCTCGGGTCTGCTTATGGTTAGCTTATACGGCTGATGTTACAATGTTAACAGGAGATCCCTACCGGAGAGACGAAAGGAATAAATCGATATAGCTCAAATCCTGGATCTGGTCCAAAAATAGACCGACGCTGGCGAGGAACTGATCTGGCTGGTGATCATAGAGAATATTCATGTCTACACGCTGGGTTCTGCAGTATGAGAATGCTCGTGCGTAGTTCTTTTCGTCAACAAGGTCTCTGATACCGGCCACGACCATGGCACGCGGGAAGATGGTCTCCAAGTTGCCTCGGGGCATTTGGAAAACCAAGCTCATGTTGGTAGGGATGGCAGTGACGAGACGGGAGCCACGCTCAACGCTGCGGCATCTCTCATCCACTTCAGGGTCATCACCTGGGACTTCGAGTTCTAAGACGTGTGAGTGAGGTCAGGGGAAAAGGGGTGGCGGGCGAAACCCTACCGTCGACATAGGTTGACAAGTGAACAAACTTGACAAAATGATTGTTTGTGGTGAAGATGAGATGGCTGGGCGTAAGGACGAAGGAGGTACAATTTTTGGCCAGGAGACGCGAGTTGGCGTAAATATGACCGTTCCTTGAAAGACCAAACGCCGTGATCTCATCGTTCACTTTGCTAATCTCAAACCAGGGGAGTTGCGATTGAAACTGGACAGGCAAAAGCTCATTTCCAGACTCTCCGATTTGATACAACTTTCCAGTGTTGTCCTGACCATAACCTTCAAGTGACGAGTCGTTCTCGTAGCTGGTATTGGCCACCAAAACCTGTTGTGAATCAACCATGCTGAAATGGGCATTTTCGGAGTCTTCTGCTTGGACAGAGAGTTGAATGTGGTCCTGATCTTGGTAATTAAAACAGTGGAATTTGGTGCCTGAGATGTAGGTTATCCTTAGTGGAACACGGTAAGTAGGGATATCAGTGGCTTCGAAAGCTATCTTTCTAGAGAGCTTTGGCTTAATAGACCTCCCATTCTTCATCGGCCACTCGTACACATCGACACCGCTGTGATGCAAAACCGCAAAGGTAGTGTTTTGGAATCCAAAAGCCACATCAACTACAGCGGAGGCAACTGTAACGTCAAACAAAGACATTGGCGGTGGTACATTTGCCGTTCGGAAAGGCGTTAGTTTAACAGTATCTCCATCGATCACAGCGACAGCGCCATTGTCATAGGGTTGCTGGCATGATCCTCGTGCTGTATAAAAGATGTTTTCGACCACAAGAACACCATCTGACGATACAGAGGCAAATCGGAGGGCCTTTTCGGGGTGCCAGGAGAGGCTGGATGATGCTGGGTCGACAGGAATCTCTTGCTTAAGATACCAGTGGTAGTTGCCCATGGTCCAGAGCTGAATCATGTCCTTATAAATAACGGCCAAAACGGTAGAGTCCGAGTTCCACTCCAAACGTATCCTCTCGTGTCCAGTTATCGGTCCTGTGGGAGAGCGTAGAGTAAATTCACCATGTCGCAGACCGTTTCTCTCAAAGAAGACGACATCGACCTTGTCAGAAAATCGTTGGATACCGGCCATAAGGTTGCCTGATGGCCTCCAACTTAGACTGCTCTCAAGTCCATCCACCGGTTCGCTGGCGCTGTCCAGCTCACCTTCACGAGAGTACACACGAATAATACGGCGTGCATCCTTTTCAACGGCATTGATGGCGACATAGGCACCGTCACCTCTCCAGCTAATAGTAGTAGCACCGTCCTCGTGAGGGCTTGGGAGGCCCTGGTCAACCTTTTCAGGGATGGTAGGGTCTCGGAGAGCCTTTGCGCCACGACCCTGGAACTGCGTCTCGCGCTTACCCCAGCCAACAGACACATGCTTGGAAGCCTTCAAGTCTTCAACAGTCATGGAAACCTCGGCGACAGGGTCAAACGAGGAGCCCATGAAGATGACCTGGTTGGTCTTGGTGACGACAATGAGCAGCTCCTCATCGGGCGACCACCTCGCGGCGGCGATGCCGTCGTCGATGGAGCCGACAATCTCAATGCGAGCAGACTCACCCGAGAACTCATCTTCCTGGACGGTGATGATGTCGCCACCCTCGAGAACCAGGCAAGTCGTCGCAGACCCGCTGAGATGCTGGATGCTCAGGACCCTGTCGACGGGGAGATCCGGGTTTGGGCTGGGCGCATCCCAGGTGGCTACGGTGCGCAGGGAACTGACGGCGGGGGTTAGAATGTCGATCGATGAATCAGGTGCTTTTGAATAAGTCGCCTGGCCGCCCAAGGAAATTTTTTTGTGGCCGTGGAACGAGCGATGCACTTACATGTCTTGATTGCCAGAGAGCCGCAGCAGCTCGATGCTGGGGCTCTGCAATGTAGGCCCTGCGGTGCACACGACCTCGTCCTTCTCGGGATCCCAGCAGGCGACGGTGACATCCGGACGGCGGCAGCGCCCGAATTGGATGTTGCGAAGGTTGCGCATCTTGGGCGTGTCTGTGATAAGAGTCTAGGGTTTGACGGTTGGCGTCTCGCTCACCCGGGCCGCCGTGGTGGGGTGAAGAAGTGAGTCAAGGACGGGCCCAAGTTGCAGCAGTCGACCTTGGTGCCGGCGATGGCGAGACCTGCTGGCGTCGGATGTTGCAGCAAATGCAACCGTCGTTCGATTCCGCGGGCGCGAGTTGAGGCCTCTACCCTTTCACCTCTTTTTTTTCTTCTTGGAGGGTGGGATGGTTTCGGCTGCGGCCTGCGAATTTGGAGCCAAGGTCCGTTTTGAGATTTTTGCAGATGGGGATGGAGCCAGTACATGAGTGCGGCTGGTGGGGGAGGTACATGAGGGGTCATGATGAGAGCTGGGTGGCGTAATGGCGGGGAGGGGAACTACTTGATGTGGCGGTGCACACAGGTACCAGACACACTTATTAGAGTCGCTAATGATGCGGCCATGACTGGTGATTTTGACCAAGTGTGTGCGCTGGTGTAACCATCCGGGACTCTTCCAACAGAACCGGCACTCTGTCTCTGGCGAGCCGGTGCATCTCGCCACAAGCGACAATCCCTACTGTGCCTGGCTTGGCCTGCGCGGTTAGCTGCTTCTGATGCTGCTGCTACTGCTGCTGTGTTCGCACAGGTGCCTCATGAATTCTAACTCTATCCGCGACCTGGCTGGACATGCCCGAGCCTAGGCTGGCATGACTGATCAACCCTCCCGGCGGCCCTCGGGCTGGTGCCCGCCAGCTAGTCTTCTCTGGCTTCAGCCACCTTTTCGCTAGTCAATGTTACACCGGAATCTTGGATGCTTTGACCGGTTCGGCATCTCTCCACATCGACATAAATTTCTATACATTCCCCCAGTTCGACCCATGAAGCCTCCTCGCCCTGATTTCCACCTTCACTCCACTTTGCTTCGTCTCCGGCCTTATCACTGTTATCGCTCCTGTCACATGTCATCATTGCAGCTTGCTGCCGGCTGATTTGCATTTGCATTGCGTGTGCGCGTCTGCAGGTGATTTTGTTGATCGATTCAATTCGTCTGCGCATCGGGCACATCTCCCCATTCTAGATCTCGTCGGCTATTCTGACCCTCCATCATCCGAGGTGCCTGAGGATACAAACCCCGGCTACCGGCGCCGACTCCTCGTTTGCATACACCAACGCATCTGTTTCTTCCAAGACCATAGAACAATTGCATTCAACACGCGCAATGGACGTCGCCTTCAACCAGCACTCCGACCGCGCACGCCGCAAGAACCGGTCGGCCACTAACCTCAACCACCTCTCCCTCGCTCCGCTCACCGCCAAGCTCCCTCTTCACGACGACGACCTGCTCCCCGGGTCACCCACACACGCTTCCTACCTCCAGGGAAAATCCGCCCCGACAACTCCGCGACTCTTCTCTCGCTCACCGACAACGCCTCGATCCCGCTCCCACAACCGAACGCCCTCGGCCACAATTGCCAAAAGCAAGTCGGCATCCCATCTTGCCTCGGTACCCTCCGCGCCAGGTGCTCGGAAGCCATTTTCGGGCCGCGCCACCCCTAGCCGCCGAAACCACAAGGACGACTCATTGAGTTTCGGCCAGCGCCATCGAAATGACAGCGATTGGCTGCTCCGCACGGGAGCATTGATGAGCTCCGAGGCCCGCGAGTCCAAAGGCCAGGCCTGGCTGGTCTCGCGCCAGAGCTCGACGAGTCTGTCAGGCATGCGTGATCAGGAGGACCGAGAATTTGAGAGCGAGCTTGCTCGTGAGCGGGAAGCCACCGCCGCAAGCCGGCACCACAGCCGTACTGGCAGCGCTGTTCTCAGCGAGGGCGACAATTCACCCTACGCGAGCCGTTTCCCCAGCCGTGCTCACAGCCGATCTCACAGTTTGTCTCGCCCTAGAAGCCAATTCATGACTCCTCTCGAGCGTCCTACCCACGGCAGCGAGTTTGACCCAGATACCGACTCTTATTTCCCAGTCCAAGAACTTCCCGGCCCAGATTTTGTCAATCTGGACGAGAAGCTTGAGGAGCTCGAGTTGGATAATGATGCAGTTCAAGATGAAGTGACAATCCAGCGCCTTGTTCGACGTGGCCAAGCTGGTACAGGCACCTGGTTTGGAAACGTCTGGTCCCTCTTCGCGGTAAACGAAGACGAAGAGGAGACTGATAGCGAGGACGAATCCTCCCCTACCGATGGCTCAAACCTGAGCCGCTCCCGAAGCTGGTCTTCCCGCAATTTGGCTGGCATTGCCAGTGCGCCCCAAGAACGCATCCCCCCTCCCAGCGCCGAGGATGGCGGATGGAAAGACGCAGCCTGGTTGCTCAGCGTCGCGTCCAAAGTGATGTTTTAATGATCAAGCGATCCACCAAAGATTTAACAAGGCGCATGTGATTATGGGCGGGGAAAGGCTAAGGATAGGAATTGACTTCGATGCATGTTTTGTCTTTTAATAGGTAACAGCGGAAAATGGTGATTGGCGGAGACGGCATGGTTGAATTGTGTCTTTTGCATCGTACTCGAATGGACTTGCGAGCTTATCATTCTAAACATTGATTTTACCCAATAATTTTGATGAGATGAAAGGCCTGACGTGTGATTGGTATGTTGAGTGCGTCATCGAGGTGCCGGCCGAAGACGGGGCGATTTATCAACAGCTATTCCCGTGCGAGTGGCACCCGTGATTTAGGAAAACGCCTCAGTGTGATGAGAAGCTGCTCATACTGGGTAGCAAAGATGGAGAACTGTCTGTAGTTTCACCCCACCTTGGCTTGTCTTGGACCCTTGGGCAATCACAATACATCCTGTTAGTCAAGACGCCCTTGGCGCCGAGACATTTCACACCCTCACACCAATGTGCTGGGATTGCTTTTTTGTTTTTAGTTGAAAGTCGTCTTCAACCTGGCCGTGTCAAGGTATCGTCTATATGTCGGGAGGTTCGGTGAGAAATCTCGTGATCGAGATGAGAGTAGATTGTGTTAATTTCATCAAATTGAACACTGATATGCAAGTTCCTACACCGCTTGTTTCCCTTCACGAATATGAATCAATGCAGCCTGAACCTTGGCTATTGATGCGCTACGGACCCGAGGCCTTGGGAATCCCGCCAACCTTATTTATAATATCCCGAATTGAAGCTCTCGGTCTAAAGAAAATACTTGGAAGGAATAGGCTGGCTGCTTCCTTCACCGAAATGTGCCACATGCCCGCTTTCTCACCCACATTATATCGCGGGTGGTGACCAGAATCGGACTCGGCACGATGTTTTGTTCACTCCGGTCCATAGCCACGGTATTTCTTGTTACTCGATTAGAGTAGAATTATGTGGTTGAGCAGATAGTTTTTCCGCAAAGAGGATCTCATAATGGGTTTGGTTTCCTGGATCAACGAAAGCATTGTTGAATTGAACACGCTGTCACAATTCAAACTGCACCTACTGCTCCTATACATGACCAATTCGTAGGTGAGCGCATAATTTAAATTAGAGTTTTGTTGCAAGCTTGAGTAGTTTTCTAGGTGGGAACCGAGTCGTACAATACTATGTCAGTTTCCTGGTGGGAACTTGCTTGTTTTGTCGCCAACTCAAAACTGGCTCATCTCGCAAAGCACCGACCAAAAGCTATAGCAGCATCAACTAATGGTCATTGATACATCTAAGAGTAATAGGGCATTAAATTAAAGTTCTTTTTTTATCTGCTCATTTTCCTACTCTACCGATACAGCATTGTGTGCGTGGCTGTGCAAGACAAGCCGGCGGCAAACAGCAGTGGCACCCGAGATGAATGAATCTATTTCGGACTAGCTGTGTGCACAGTAGCTTTCGCTCAATAAAAATGTGCCGACGGAGATTCAAAAGACAAGGATTAGCGAACTATTTTACGTCCTCCATAGTAGTACAACTCCTCGCTTATCCTTGAGGCGGAACTACACCCTTGAAGAAGAGCGAACCGATAGGTATTCATTACTTAATGGGGACAAAAGAAGGGTCCCGGGGAGTCATTGGAGAAGGAATAGGGAAATTAACACTAGATTGTCGAACGCGTAATGTGATATATCCCCCAACCTTATCTAAGAATAGGTTTGCCGTCGTATAAATGGGAATTTGGGGGACAATACGACTGTGATAAAAAAAATCCATGTCGTGCACGGTGGTTATGCCCCCTCTCCCAAAGTGTGTGGACTGTTCTTAGTCATGAAGGGCCTTTCCTACCCTCCATGCAAAGAATGCGATCCTACCTACGTATTGAAGGACGATATTGTCACATCAAAATTGGGCATCTGGATGACATGCAAATCGCAATATCCATTACGATAGCAGTTGGTGGGTGGCGGTTGATGCGTCGGCCAATAGGCGGAGCCGGAATCCATTGTTGCAACAATGACGTACGGACTGCATCCCACGGACAGCATCCCTACGGATAGTGGCATGGGGGTTGAGAGCACAACGGCTGGTGGGTATTCGCTCCCTCCCTGTGTTATCAGTTTCCCTTGAGCCCTCCCAGGTCATGACGACGTTGTGGTCTTGTGACGGCTCGCGTAGCCACCCCTGGGGCGCACAGTTCCACAGCGAGTGCGAGCCTTTGAGGTTGGAAATGGGTCGTCCGGTTGAGCCGCCAAAGTCAAAGACCCCCCTGGCTCCAACAACGTCAGACCTGGCAGCGGGATCAGGTCAGACTGCATCCCCGCCGCTCGGCCGCGGGGCACAGCAGAGACACAGGAGATGGGGCCTGCTTGCCGCCCGCTTGGCCTATAATGATGATGGAACCTTGCCGCGTGCGAGCCAGCGACCATGGTCAAGCCCGCGACGGTAGCAAAAGGCAAATGGCGATAGGCCGAGTGGCCCGGACAGGGGAAAATGCCGCACGAAGATGGTTTTCCCAAAACGTATTTGAAAAACTGCCCCGTGACGCTCATCCGGCGGTGCTCATTTGCTAACTGGAGCAAGAGACCACAGTTCTTGGTCTGTGAGGCCGGCTGGAGTGGTGATTTGTGGGGTAGTTTGGCGGTTCCAATTTTCTCGAATTATCCGATCGGCGAGACGTGGGTCTGGGCAATGTTGTGTCTAGACGCAATACAGGACCGAGGCCCGGTGTCGAGTCATGGCGACAGGTCATGGCGATTCCTCGAATCGCCTCGCCTCGCCGGGTCGGCCGAGTGCCAGTAACCGAGGATCTCGATCCCGGTCGCTATCATGTTGAGATTGGGGGATGACAACTTGAGGGTTGTCAACCGGTGAGATTTTCCCTTCCAACTTGGCGGGAGGAGGGGTTAGACCGGTGAAGGAATAACGATGATTCGCGAACCGGCATGCGGCCGGGGGTTCTGTTGTCCGAGTGGTCATCCAGATAGCCATACCTTGTTCCGGATGCTTGCCAGCGGAGAGGAGCATGCTCAACTGGGATGCCATCTGCGGAGGTGGAGAAAACACCTAGGATTCGAGGGCTCGGGTGTCTCACCGAGCTATGTTGTTGGTAGACGAGAAGCGAGCTGGAACAGACATGCCTGTCTGTTACACGGTGGTATAAGACGTCGCTTAAGTCGTCATGCCGAGCGGTAACAGCAGGAGTCAGCGGACGAGCAGGGCTTGATGCTGGCTGTAACCCATGGTCGGAAACACCTATTTCCTCGGACGGAACGGTTGCAAGGGAGTGTGCCGGGGAAGAGAGTTTGGCGAAACAAATATAAACTGATTCGCAATAGTTGCGTGTTTCCGGCAACTCGGTTGCGTCAAGCAGCGGAATTTCGTATAGTAGGAATCCCCAACATCCAACCTAGCGGCGTGATTGAGTTGAGAATGAAACAAAGGCAATCTTACATACTTTGGCCGAATGGCCTTAGGTACCCGGCCGCAGGAACTGGCAGGACAGGGGCTTGATTGGCAGGCCAGGGCACGATCCCGAGCCTGATCAACGCGGAAGTCACTCCCGTGGGGGCAGCCTGGGAGACCCTGGAGAGGAAACGTCGAGGCAGATGGGACGAAAAGTCCCTGGATAACCGCTCTCAGATGTTACATGGTGGATTTTCGGGCCCCAGTTAGCAAGCGCATCCTACGCACATAGTAGGCAAGACAGTAGCCGGGGTCAGGCTGGAAGAGCCATAGTTGGGTTCAGATGATTGCACTTTGCCAGTGCGCGCCAAAAGCCAATCAAACAAGGGACACAGACCAGCCGGCACTTTAGACCAGGTTCCGAATCACTTCTCCCAGTGACTTGCAGGTCAGCGGAACCCCTGAGCCGTCGTCGCACGTCAATCCGGGCCCTTGCTTGCCGTGGTGTCTAGGCTCTAGCCGGAGGGCTAGCAACTAGAGAGATGGCTGCGCTAGCTCGGTCGATAGTTTGGCGCGCAAGAGCGCGATGGAAGCCGGCAGCTTGCGAAGAGGCTACCGGCGAGGAGATGAAGACCGAGAGCCATCGGGGAGGCGGCGGGCAGGAGACGACCCCGGCACGCCGTCCGACTGACGTGGCCAGGTTCCGGCGGGTAGCAAAGGCAAAGGTAACCGGCGGCGTGGGAGAGACGTTGCAGGCCGATCACCCATACGCGGGTCTGCCAGGGCATTAGCCACTCTGCTGTGCCCATGGGCGTCTGGCTGTCGCGTGGCACTGGCATGGCACTGACAGCAGCTGGCGCTACGGATGCCGGGGGTGCAGCCCTCGCTGCTGGCTCCGTCTCCGCCATCCCTCCCGTTTTGATTACTTGCTGGCCTCGGACATTTGGAAAGCCCAGCCAAGGTGGGGGGGATGTGTGTTTTTTTCCTTTCTTTTAGGGAGGGCCAAGCATTCCCAGCCGCCGACAAGGCAAGCCAACAACACTAGGCCTGTTCTGCCAGCAAATAATAGAAAAATAAAGCAAAAGCTTGTTATTAATCTGCTAATTTGCCCCCCCTGGGGAGACAAAAGCTTTGGACAAGCACGACAGAGGGGTTAGCAATAGGCGTCTACATTGCCAATTCCGGGTCTAGTTCCTGACGTTCGCCAGCCGGTATCATGGACTGGGGGCCTTGTTCTAGCGCGCAACGTCCCCATGAACAAGGTCCAATGTCTAATGATGCAACTGGCTCCAGTTGTGTCATTGCTTTTTTTGGTGCGGGCCCCCTCTGGCAAAAAGAAATTCGCATTCTCGGCCTCTGGAAGAACGGTCCAAGGCTCGGTGATCCATGCTCCGGGTCTGGTCGTAACCATTGCACCAACCCCTCTCCCCTCTGCCGGGTGCCCTTTGACTCCCCGCGGTGGCCCTTGGTGGCAGGCATGCCAGGCCCTGCCGGGCTCGACGTCTGTCCTTTTTTTCCTTTTGCCTTTGCTGTACCTTCGACGTAATGCGTCCAGGCCAGCACGCCTAGCCTCGACGGACTAACTTAGTATGTCAGATAATGGTGCTATGTGTACCGTTCTTACCAAGACGAGATGACGGCAATCCACAACCCCGACCCCCCTAGGCGGGATGGATCGCGTCGGAACAATCAGAGAAGGGGATCTTCTCCATTTCTCATTGTCCCTTGCTCTTGCTTTCCCATTAAGCCCCCCTCCTCGTCTGCCTCACTTTTCTCTCCCTCTTCTCTCCTCGCCTCCCCTTCTTTGTTCGACCATCACCCCGAGTAGACTGCCCCGCGCTCCCCCCTCCTGCAGCCTCACAGAGCAACTATTGCCGTTTTCTGCGCATTCCACTGGGGCCTGTGCCTCTTACGCTAGATTTCAGCCACTGTCGTCAGTAAGCACAAGCAAAAACCCGCCCTCGGGTTCACCCGCCAAGCACACACCACCACCTTGCACACAATTCACTCGAGCCCACACCCACACACCACGTCCTCCCTCTGGCGCTACTTTGCACGCCACACGCACCGCACCCATCGAGAGAAGAGACAAGAAAGAACACCAAGACCCAATTACCAAGCTCGCAGGCCCAAGCTAACGACTGCAACCTCTCGTGCTCTGGTCTAATTTTTTTTTACCCTCTCCCTCCCCCTTCCTGTCCCTTCCCTTCACCCATCCTCGCCCAGAAGGCTCCTCTCTGCAGCACCTGCTCTTTACCCCACCGTTGCATCGACGAAGCCGCCCGCTACGACGTAGAGCTACAGCTACAGCTTCAGCTACAGCATCTGCGAGTCGTCTTGTACATACATACACATACATACATGTAGGTGACCGAGACCCATTCTGTTTCCAACCCATGCCTGGCGCTTTCCGGTGAAGCATGGTATCCCCGATTCCTCCACGTCGTTGGCCGCCCGAGTTCTACCTCTGTTCCATTTCCATTTCCATCTCCACCTCCGCCTCGGACACTGTCACCAGCCCACTCTGCTCCCACGCTCTGCTCCCACGCACACTCCCACCGGTCCACTGAGATCCACCGCGTTTGGTCGCCCAAGCCATGGGCCATGGCTCATGGCACTGCTGCTGCTGTGGCTCTGGGCCCTCTAGTCTCTGGCCTCTGGTCCTTTTGGGTAACCCTCACACAGACACAGACACAGGCGCAGATGCAGATGCAGATGCAGACGCAACCTTGCATCAGCTCAAGCAGGTAGCTACCAGCTACATAGCACCATACCAAGCTCGACGGGCCAACCCCACCTGTACCGGGCTGGCTGGCGTCGACTTTGGAGCTTGGCTGGGGACAGCACAGCGCAGCGCGCAACCAGCCAGAGGCAGAGCAGCGAGGACCTATCCAGTCCTGCCTGTCCTGTCCTGTCCTGGTGGTCTGTGACCCGGCCATGGCTTGTTGTGCGCCTGTTGGCCATTACATGCTCGACTCTGTATGCGCGGGATCCATCCACGGCTGCCCCTCACTCATGACTTGATTGCCCACATACGGCCGACGGTGGTTTTCACCACACACCTGCTACTGCTGCCCTCTACATCCCTACCTCTCTACTGCCGGCATCGCCTCAACACCACCAACCACCAAAGCCCATATCACACCCACTCGCCCGCCCCAGACGGAAAGCAAGGAAACAGAAGAAAGCAGGAATATCACTACGGCGTCTCAGACCCTTTACTTCGAGTGAGTACAGCGCCGCTGGCTGGGTAAAACGTCGGCCGCCGCCTGCTTCTCAACAAGTCACTCACTCGCCCGTGTCTTGACTGTCTGTGTCCTGTCGTCATTCCCCCTCCATTCGCTCCCCTCGTTTCATCATCCATCCCACCAGCCCAAACCCCAGTCGCTCCCCTCCAAAAGGTACCATCCACATCTCGGATTTTTTTTGGCTTCTGGTGCAGCCGCCGCCGAACAGTCCTGAGCCGCCCCCCTCCGCGCTCCGTTCCCTTGTCTCTCTTCCCTGTTGCTCCGTCTGCAGCCCTGGCAGCCGACGTCCGACCTGTCAAGCCCAAGTGCCTCGCTGTGTCTCTCGTGAGGAACCCCGCCAGCCATTCAACGCTCTTGTCTCTCCACCAAGCCCAAGCCTCCTCCTCGACTGTCCCCACGACAGCGTCTGCTCCGCCGGTTTTCTCTCATCACTTCCCTTCTCTCCTCTTCCCCCCTCGGCTCGCCACAACCACAATCTTTTTATGCATCCTCTACCTTTCTCATCCTGACCGAATCGCAGGCCGCGCGCACACGTGCTACCCACCCGCGGACTATCCCCTCTCCTCTCGGCCTAGTCCCTGGTCTCACTATCACGACAAACGCCTTTCTTCCTCTCCTCCACCTACGTCTCGAGACCACCCTGCCCATCCAACGGCGGGATCAACCCTGCTATAGCCACATTTCGACACCGCCGCCATGTCGAAACTACCCCAGGATCTAGTGCGTCGAGTTGCCCGTCAACGTTTGGTTCATGAACGCCGCTGACGACTCTCCTCTCTCTTTTGCTTCGTGCAGGTTACAGAAAACAGCACCGAGCTGCTTGGGAAGGTTGAGGGCATTGACATGAGTACCTTCAGCCAGATCCTCGAAATGGATGAGCCCGATGATCCATTTAGCTCTGTCCTGGTCTTCGACTTCTTCGATCAAGTGGAGAACACGTTTAAGGATATGGATGAAGCCCTGTGAGTGGGAACCCTCTGTTCGCTGTTGGGCCTCGCATTTGCGTCGAGCTTGGTGGTTCTCATATTGGCACCTGAGCTGACTCTTAGTTTTTTTTTTTTGGCTGTGACAGCGAAGAGAAGGACCTGGGCAAACTTTCCGACCTTGGTCACTTCTTGAAGGGATCATCGGCAACGCTGGGTTTAATTAATCTTAGGGATGCTTGCGAAAAAATTCAACGATTCGGGAAAAAGGAACATGAAGATGGAACCGCTGGACTCGAGGAGGACGAATGCTTAACGCTCATTAAGGAAACGCTTGAGGACGTTAAAGAAGATTTCGAGGTGGTTAAAGTTGCTCTCACAAATTTCTACGGAGACAACAAGCCCTAGTTTCGTGTGCGATTTACACGGCTCTCGACGATTCACAGCACACATATGAGCCTCGATACAGCATTGGGATCCAACGCTACGGCCCGCTAGCAGCAAGGGGCAGCTACAGGAGATGCTTTTTTTTTTCTCTTCTTCTCCATCCTTTTCATCGCATTTCGGCTCGAACGGATACTGGCTTTTTTTTCAAACTCTACATACCTTTTTGTTTTCGATTTCGCGCGTGTCCAGAGAGACAAAGGAGAAAGAAAATTTCCCTCGAAACGATGGAGCATGATACCCCCTTGATTTCCACCCAAGAGGAGGAGGCTCGAGGATGGTTTGGATGAATCAACAACAGGCAGATGCTGCAAAAGGTGGGGAGAAGGGAGCTGAGGAAGGCCCAGGGTGCTCCCGGCATTGGTTGAATGGGCAAGAATTTTGTGTTTTTGTTTTCTTGTTGTCGGCTAGCCTGAGCCGAGGACTTCTTGTATACCTATCAACAAAATCCAAACAATGTTGGGACGTTCACAATTGCTACGTTTGGACTGCATTTTTCAACTAGTTGGGTTAGGCAATGGATCGGTGATTTCTTTGTAGACTGATTGCGCATAGACGGATACGGCGCAGCCGGTTGGGATAGCTGAGGGGATTCGCTGAGTTTTGGTGAGTGCTGAAGTCCACGTTGGGCTGGGATTTGCAGGTTCTAGAATGGCAACCATGCATGATATGAAACATGGTGATAAGACTCCCGGTGCTGGCACGCGTTTCGTTGGACATGGGCATGAGGCATGATAGCAGAGAGCGGCGGGGTTTTGTGCTTGACGTCTACATTGATGCCCCCTCTTCAGTCAACCTGGCTCAAGACGGTTTAGGTTGACGTTTGTATTTTTTTATTTTCCTTCCCTTTTCGGCCGTGGCACGGGGTCGCCAATGAGCTGCCTCCGTGTCAGCCAAACGGGGCCTAGGCAGGCAGCATTTCCGCCAGCGGCTTTGACATCATATGGTGCAACTACCAAGTTACAACACAACCACGACATCAAATAAGCGGCAGCGATTTTTTGACCGTTCTCTTACTGGTATGTTGAGGATTTTCTTTTCTTCTTCATTCGTTTCGCTTTTCGTAATAAACAGCATTGTCTTTCTGTCGAGCATGATTAGAAGGATTGTCCATCGCAAACCCCCCGCACTGGAGCTGGAGGGCGTGGGCGAGCTGGTCCCTCAACTGTCATATCAGGTCGGCGACAGAGCCTCTTGGCACACCTTCTGCTCCGATCTACCACCTCGTATGGCATGCGCCTGCAACCCGCTAACTCAGACTGCAGGCCAATTGTGACAGATCCCCGATCTCAGATTTCGCCGAGCTTTGCGCCCAGGGCCGAAGTGGTGTGAGGCCCAGAGTGTCGGGACCGGTGGCGAAAAGGTTTCCTGCAGCCGACCAGCAGAAGCAGCATCCCTTTTTAAACCCGGGCGCCCGTCGTTTCCCCTTAGCCTCTCCCTCGCCGTCTCGCTCCCTCCCCCATCCCGCATTTCGGTGGTGTGATGCCTCCCAAGCCGTCGCCTCCGACGCACTTTGTGTGCCTGCCCCTCGGCGGCGCCCAGCTGGCCCGGAGCTTGGCGTCGTTCAAGGCCGATGTCACGAGCCCCATGAGCTTCGCCATGCCGCAGGACGCCGTCCGGCCGTTTGGCACGCTGCACCTGACACTTGGCGTCATGTCCCTGAAGGAGGACGGCGTCAAGAGGGCCACGGAGCTGCTCCAGGGCCTCCGGCTCGGCGAACTACTGGCCGGTGCCAGGGCGGCCGCTGCTGCTGCGGCCCAGCAGCCGCCTGCATCCGAAGACGGACGTCTATCCATCACCCTGCAGGGGCTGCACGCTATGCAATCGGCAGCAAAGACATCGGTCCTGTACGCACCGCCCGTCGACGAGGCCGGGATCCTGTACCGCTTCTGCGAGCAGATCAAGCGGGCCTTCCTAGACGCCGGGCTCATGGCCGAGGAGAACCGCCCGCTGTTGCTGCACGCCACCATAATCAACACCACCTACGTCAAGGGCCCGGGAGGTCGGCGCCGAAAGGACAGGCTAACGCTGGACGCCCGCGACGTGGTCAGCCGGTACGACGACTTTGTCTGGGCCAACGACATGCCTGTGGAGCGGGTGACGCTGTGTCGAATGGGTGCCAAGAAGATTGAGGGTGTAGACGATGAGGCATATGAGGTGGAGGCCGAGGTCAAGTTTTGAAAGAAAAAGGGAAGCCTAATTTTTTTTTTACACTCAGTGTTGCGTGTGTATATGTGGCTGAGGGAGCAAAGGATGCTTGTTTTGCTGGCGCCTACAAATGGTGAATGATTACGAATCTACGAAAGCTAGGATGAGGTATATTTTTACTTTGTTTTCCTAGGGTTGCTTTCATTGTCAGGCATTTTACGCTACTGAACGGGGCGAGATGGTGGCGTGGAGGTCTAGGCATCAGGTTAAGGAAGATGGAGAGACATTCAGGCCGGGCGCCAACGTGGGTGGCGAGACAGATGGGCCGATTGATCAGGACAAGGTGTGCTGCGAGGAATCGCTGCTTTGAGTAAAAAAAAACCCCCAATTGGAATAGCTGGGTGGAATTGAGTTGTTCAAGGACGGAGTAGGCGGATGGTTTACACGGAGAGGTTGGCGATATCAACGAGGCCAAAGTGTGTGTTTGGGAACGGGTTTGGTTGCTCGCCTAGGGCCACCAGCACCCCGCATTTTACCAATGGTGACGATTTACGGTTTTTATATCAAGAATTTTGAACTACTCGAGCAATTGGAGTTGGAATTGACTCTTGACCTGTCCGTGATGGCGGGACACACCAGCTGTCAGAGCTGATATGCTGTTGCCTGAGGGCCTAGCCAAGAGTGGGCTTTTTACGAGGAAGCACGGAAGCATTCCCCCGCATACAGGTTCACCTGAAGGGGTTCAACACCGGTCATGTCGTTGCCTGTGTCCGGTGCAATCCCAAACCACTAACTCGATAGCGCCCACGGGCGTTCCATGGCCAAACGCAGACCCGGACCCCACCGCGGCCCCTAGCAGCAACCCCGCTGCGTCGAGCCTGGAGCCATGGGCCCTTGAGCCTGGAAGCGCTTACGGGGGCGCGGGGCCCGCCCGGACCTCGCTACGTCAATCCCCCGTTGCCGTCCGCCCAGGCACCGAAATACCATCAGCTCTCTCTGCCTCTGCTTTGTCACCACACACACCACCACCGCAGGGGCACTGCCTCAGCACCACGAAACGAAACGAAGCCTGCCCTCCCCCTCTCTCCTTCTCCCTCGCGACCAAACCAAATGCCCTCCGCGTGTTGATCTCTGCCTCGAACCCTGCGCGCGAGTAACCATGCCGCAGCTCCAGCTCCGTCCAGCCTCGTTCGACCCCGCCATCGCTACCGCTTGACCACGTCGAATATCGTGCATACTTACTGCATCCTTCGCGCTGCCCACCCCCCCTCCTGTTCGAACGCCACGAGGGCAATCGACGACGCAAAAAAACTCCCACCCCCCTTTTTCCTTTCCATTTGTGAGCCCAGAATACATATAAACTAGAGCCCCAACCCGGCGCCCCCCCATACCCATTCCCGCCCAGCATGAACACCACCGACAAGCGTCGCCCTCCGTCGGGCAGCTCCTCCTCCACCTCGGCCTCCGCTCCCACCTCCGTGTCCGTGTCCGTGTCCGCCTCCAATCCGGCGCCGACCCCGACTCCGACGCCGAACCGCAATAGCATGCCGGCGCCGCCTCCGCGGGCCGCCATGATCATCAACGCCGCCGTGGCCTCGGGCGAGGAGCCGCTCGAGGGCGGCGTGCCCCTCACCGACAAGGACCACCCTCACCACCACCACACGATCGAGTCCCGCACGGGGAGCATCAAGGACAAGGACCGCGACAAGGACCGCAGCAGCCGGCAGCAGCAGCAGCGGCGGGACAAGAAGGACCGCGATGCGGCAGCGGCGGCAGCGTCAGCAGCCCTCCGCGAGCGCGACGAGCGCATCGCCGAGCTCGAGCGCGAGATGGAAATCATGGAGCGCGAGTTCTCGCTGCAGCTCGACAAGCTCAGCCAGAACGAGAGCGAGACGGCCACCTTCTGGCAGTCCAAGCACAGCGCCCTGCACCAGCAGTACCTGCGCGTCGACACGGAGCTGCGCCTGCTGCGCACCGAGGTCGAGGTGCGCGAGGGCGAGCGCGAGGAGCTCCGCGAGGGCTGGGAGGTGCTCCGCCGCGAGCTCAAGAAGCGCGACGACGAGGTGCGCGGCCTCAGGGGCCAGGTGCGCGGCCTCAAGGACTTTGTGAGCAACAACACCCGCACCGAGGGCCAGAAGTGCGACGAGACGTTTGGCGACGCCATGGCCAAGCTGGGCAACGGCCTGCAGAACTGGGTCATTGTCAATTTTCGCAAGGCCAAGCTGAGTGAGTATATGCCTATATGCCTTTGCTTGGAGGAATTGGTTGTTTTGAACTTAAAAAAAAATGAGGAAAACGACTAACACGGAATCATGACAGACGTGGACAACTTGGATGAGGAAACACAGACCGAGCTCAGCGAACTGGTCCCCATGTACGAAGACTTGGTATCAACCGCCAAAGTCCACCTCCTCCAAAGCATAGTATCGAGAATCCTCGTCGACATGGTCTTCAACGCCTACTTTGTCGGGCTATCCGAGGAGCAAGAGAAACAATTCCGCGACATGGAAAAGCTCCTCACATCATATTGTTCGTTTCTCTCTCCAACACACACACACACACATCTCAAAACACCTTTCTTTCTTTCGTTCTCGCAACTAACACCCAACTTTGTCCAGCAGCCTCAGACGAGCCCGTCAACCAGTGGCGCAGCTCGACCCTGACCATTCTCCGGCGCGACTCGGAGGTGCAGCTCGCCGAGGCGTCGGCCGCCGTGACGGAAAAGGTCATTGCCCGCACCGCGCGCATCCTCGACGCCCTGGCCGGCACTTCCCCCTCCGAGGCGCGCGACTCGGGCCTCCGCGTCCTCGTCAACAACTCCGTCGAGCTCGCCCGCCTGCTCGTCGTCCAGCGCGCCGTCCTCCGCGTCCACATGCCCGTCGTCCTCCCCCACCAGCGCCTCCTCTTCGAGGCCGACACCATGGAGGACCTCGGCTGCGAGGACGAGGACGCCCTCGCCACCCGCGAGATCAGCTGCGTCGCCTTCCCCGGCATCATCAAGCACGGCGACGAGTACGGCGGCCACCTGCAGTACCGCAACGTCCTCGTCAAGGCCAGGGTCGTCTGCAGCCCCGAGTGAAGAGGACAAGAAGAAGAAGAAGAAGAAGAAGAAAAAGTGAGCGAGTGAGCCCCGCCTCGATAAATCGCTGCGCAGCGCAAGCCTCATGTCACTTCACATCTCCAGCGGCATTGGGCTCCAATGGCTCCCAAGTCACACAACGAAACCCCCCTTGCGGGCGACACGGGATCTCTCTCAAAATTACTACAGGCGTCATTTCCCTGGCGCCACCTAATGAGATACGAAACAGCATACCTCACGTACAGTACAGAACGATACCAGAATCAGAAGCACACGCTTCCCCCAAATTAGCCACGCATTACCCAGCAGCTTGGACGGACCCCCCAGCAGTTAAACAGTTACTTGCTGCACGCCAGCTAAGCAGCATTGACATCTTACATGCACATGAATGTGCACATCATTTACATAGCAACCATGCAACGAATGCGGCATCATGGTTGGTGGACATGTGTCATTGTAAAAGCCAATAATATTTATATAGATTCCGCTCAACGGTTTGAAAAAAAAAATTGCATACATTTATCATCTCACTAAACTGAATCACGACATCTGGGCAGGTTTACCGGTGGGTACATAGACAAAGAAGCAAAGATATCTGAAAGCAAAGGTTCCTCTGTGACAAAATATCACATCGCATGAGTCAAACACAACCTCACATGCTGCCGTGTATCCACCCATTACGCAACACACTCGAACTTACCTTGCAGTAGCCTCTGACCTCCCCTTGCAATTGGGAAAACCAAACGCATCTCATCCCAGTTCAGCCCTACCATCCCGCTGAACCTGTGGTCCCAATTTGACATAATTTAGTCCGTGCCTTTGATCCGGCCGTTCGCTATTCGTCCTTTTATCATGGATGGACCTCGTAAACAGGCCACTGGTAGGGCTGGGGGCGACCATCTAGCGCGGGGCTTCAGCCGAACATGGGTTCGCTCCGTCGTGGTTGGCCAAGGTCGGCAAAGGATCCCACGTTCGAGATGACTGTTTCCATCGTCATCGGCAACAGAAACCGCGCCCATCAGATGCAACATCCACCTTCTTCGGCGGCCGGTATGCGATACCAGACTGTCCACGTAGCCCACGAACCCCTCCTCAGAATTCAGCTTTGCTGCACTCGCGCTGCGTTCCCGTGTCTCGCGGGGGGCTTCTGCCTGGAGAGAAGTGGGAGCGAGAGGGCATCAACGCATCAACACCAATAAATAGCCTGGCCGTAGATGCAGAATGATGGAGAATCCGGAGCGTGAATAAACACACTCCAGGCTTCCCAAAGCCGCGTGAGTCAACGGGTGGTGACGCACGCTGCAAGTAGTCCATGGGCATCTCATGCGGCCTTGGGCTGCCGGCCAGGGCCAAGGTGAGGGAGATGAAGCCAACGGAGGGTAGCTGACGGGGTGGGTCATGCTTCGTTCTGAGCCTCACTTTACAGGGTCTTCCAAACCCCCCCGTGTTCTCTCAATGCGTCTGAAGCCTCCATTGTGCTCCAACCTCGAATAACCCCACCCGCGCCGTTCCGTACGGAGACTAGCCCGTTAGCACCGTCAGCCAAATCGACCACCGCACGACAGCCCTGGGGCTGTAGAATTGCACTTTTTGGGGGAATGAATCCCTTTTCGTACTTGTTGTAATCCCATACAATCCGAAAGGTCGGAATCCTGCCAGGCATGGATAAATTGGGCATTCGAGACACCAAAGTTTGATGTCTCGTCCCCACGTGGCACCCAGTCATCCCAGGTTTTCCTCGTCTTCTCATACCCAAATTGCATTGCACTTCGTTTGCTGTCAGCCAAAATCACTAGCGGTGTATGGCCTTGTAGTTTCCGACTGTCTTGGCTGCCACAAACAAGACCTGCACTGCAATTTTTGGTGCATAACACGACCCGCTCTGGCTGGCATTGTCCCGGATGAACCAAGCCAATGTGTCACTCGGTATCCTTCCCCAGTGATCCTTGTCAACGTCCAAGCCGTGGTCAAAAGCAAATCGAAAGTTTGCAGCACGAGTCAGATATTCGGCATTTTGGAGCAAGCCTCCTCGAAACTATTTTTGATCTGTCACATTAGTCTTGTCAACTCCTCGAGCCATGGTACACCACTTCAAACCATAACCCTTCAACATCGGATCTGAGCCCATGTCGCTCAGAATTTAGCAGTCTGCCCGGTGCACCAACAATCGCCCAACGCCTGCATCTGCACTGGCAAGGTTCAGGCATACAGACAAGTAACGTTGGACGGCCCAAGCAGCGGCCGATGGGGGCCGAAAACGGTACGTATGTCCAGTCGGTTAGAACGTCAAGCCAGCGACCAGTGGGCTTTTTGGGTGCGGAAAAGAGGCGGTTGCTCGTTGATCGAGTGACTGGCAGCGTGCCCTGTAGATGGGAATGATTTAAATGCTGGCTTGTCGCATCCACCATCTTCACCCTTTCCCCTTCCCACCAAGCTTTGTTGTTTCTGACCCAGACCTCAAAGCGATCAACGTCCCTTATCCCGTCCATTCGTGAATTGAGGCAAGGTCGTCCTTGGTTCTCGTCCCTCAGACATCAAGGCCCAGACACCCAAGTCGCTTATTCTTTTATCCTCTCCCTCGTTCAGCATCTTCAACAGGTGCTGGCCAAAAGCACATGCCGCGCACCTCTAGCTTCTGAGTCTTCCACCATCCCCGTCAGCGGTGTCATCGGACGTCGTGATCCCACCACGCACCTTGCGTGCTCCGTTTCGGAGAGTTGTGTTCGTTCGTGTCATCCATCACAATAAAGCACTTCCCCCAAGCACTCATTCGTTGTTGCATCTCAACCCAGCCGAGTCAGAGGGCAACCTGGGTTTTAGCCATCTTTCTCCTATCAATATCACCAACGTCCACCTTCATCACTTTTTTGCCGAGTTTAGGCGCGGCCAGCCGCTGCTTATCATCATGGTGTCTGCCGAGGAGATAAACCGTTTCATTACCGACTTGCCATCTCAACGCCGATCCGGTGGTTTTCAATCATATTATGCCCCTAGTCTCATGCTTGAGGACCAGAATGAACCGAATCCATCTTATGCACCTTCCGATGGCACCAACGAAACTGCTTACTCGTCCATCTTTAGCAATGATGGTTTTGGGTACGCCTATTCAGACTCAACTGCTCCCCATCGCAACGGCCCTCGCCGCCAAAATCCTCACCTACCGATTCCTGCGCCAGTTGAATTCATGGCGCTCCCATGCGAGTTAAGCGAATATGAACATTGTGATATCGCATTTGATATCAACGATGAAATAGGCTGGATCGCCCACATTGCCAATGACCACTTGCGTAATCACTTCCCAAGGCAATGTATTTGCTGGTTCTGCCCAACCGAGTATACTGCGTCTTCGAATTCGTACGAAGATCGCAGGCAATGTTATTCGGATAGAATGCATCATGTGGCGGAGCACTTTCGGAATGATCGGACAAGAGGTCAAATCCGACCTGACCGCCACTTCGCCTCTCACATATACAAAATCGGAATTCTCAGAATTGATGAGTACCAACTCGCGATGTCGTACCATGAGCCTCCACAGTCCGAGCATTCCTATCAACCAGGATGGCGACTTGAGCAGCCTGAAAGGTTTGATGTGGTGATCGAGTCCCGATCAAGACGACGCGATCATAGGCCAAGGACGCATGTCCAGCGGTATGTTGGGTGAGGATTTCGGTCCCAGCCCGTTGCCATCCAAATATTTTCTTTTTTTCCCTTTGCTGTGTATCATATGCGGGGGAAAGACTTTTCTATGCGAGAGAACCAACATCTTGCAACATTATCGTCCGATCGAGTCGAAGAACATGGACCATGCTTAGTCCCAGTCGTGGGTGGGCCTTTTATCATTGACGTTCCCGAGCGGCTCGGGGCGGATCCCCATGGTCGATCCCCCACACGGGGCTTGGAGAGAAACCCGGACGATTCAGCCAAGTCATCTGAGTCAGCGACTCAAAGGTTTCCCTAGTCGAATATTATTATACGTTTTATCAGAGTCTGGGTTTGAAACAACTGCCCAGTCGGAGTGGGGTTGAGGTTCGTATTTGAAGGACGGTCTGCCGGCCGCCAGTTTAAGGCAACGAGGCACAGCAAGGCAAACAACCCGCTCGTTTCCAGAATGATCCAAGAAGTCGATATAACTGGCTGGTGAAAATCGGGCGAGCGGGGAGTAGCTTTCGTTCTTATTTGTGATTTCGGTATCCGACAGCCCGGGATTTCTTCGTCTCCTTCCAGTCGTGAAGTGCCATCAAGATGCGTCCAGGTCGAGGCCGAGTGAGGGATGAAAGAAATAAGTTTGTTGCCGCAGGGTGCCGTGGGTTTGTTTACTTGTTTCATGTTTCCTGAGGAAGACTCGTGACTGGCTCCTTCCCTTTGGAAAGCGTGAGAGAAGCCATGGGTCGTATCGCACCTACTTGGACATGAGTCATGATGGCCTTACTCAGCGTGTTTTTTCTTTTGGTGTATTTTCTTTGCCCCCCCTGTTTCCCCCCAATGAATGAGCGTGTGCTATGTTGTACTGATTTTTTTCCCCCGTGCTTTTGTTGTGGCTCCTTTCATTGGTAGGACTCGTGAACGCGAACCGGTGGGTGGCCTCGAGACGTCGGGATGGGAAGCAATAGGACTCGAGATGTGATAGGTAGCAAAGGCACAGCAACAACTAAGATATCTCTGCTCTATAGGCAATCAAATTGAAATTTTTGACGTTTTTCACATCTTGGTTTGTTTACAATGCAAAGGGCAAAGGAGGACAAGGTGCCAGGTGGGTTGCTTTTTTTACACTCGGCTCTGGCACGCCCCAGCATAGCCCTTGCCTCCTACCAGGCTGCCAACTCGCCCCCATCCTCTTTCACCGCTGCATAGTCCTATCACATCCCTAATGCGCACTCGCGTTGCATTTTATACTCCCACTAGCTAGTTGCACGGCCTGCGCTCCTTGTCTCGCCTCTTCTGCTCACTGCCTATCTGGGTCTTTTGCCGAACAAATGATCACGCGTCAGACAAGGCAGACTCGGTGCCGCCGCGCAATAAGCCCGAATAACGCGGGGAAAGGCAGACAGCCCTGAACCCATCAGTCGGGATTACATCAGGCCCCTCATTTGTCTTCTTTTCAACCCCCCTTTTTTACCTCCGCCGTCTCAGGCCCCTGCGTTGAGGGCCATTGTGATAGGGTGGGTGCGAACGATGAGTGGCTGTGCTCTAACAGTTGGGATAACGTCACCAATCGAAGGCTTGTGGTGGCGAAAAAAAGAAAAAAAACAAGCACAAAGGTGCGAGAGAAACATTGGAGTAAAGCCATTGGGAAAATGGCTTGATTCCTCAACATCCAAAGGATGCGAGCAAAATCCTGTACTTCCATGCAAAAGGGAAGGTCGGGTTGGCAAAACGCGGGATGCCTTGTTCTCGGCCAACCATGGCCCAATCACCACACTGCCGCATACATGCGAAAGTGAGGCTATCATTTGTTGGACCGCCCCAATTCAGGGGCAGGCGCTGGTTGGATGGTGAGATTCTGGATCTCTCTTTCCGTGGGGTGTCTTTACCTGCTTTACGAAAAACGTGGGTGGCAGGCCATTCTGCATAACAAGGGGACCTAGACAGCCCTGCTGCATTGTCGATCGTTTCAACTGGCCAAGAATTCTGGCTGTGTCGGGCTGGTGACATTCACCTTCACCGAGATTCAAGTCATGCTTTTCAGCTCTACAACGCCGCAAGTGACATCTCATGCTGACAGCATATGGGCTCGTTAGTGCCCGAGTTCATGATTCCTCCCATCTCGCTGCAAGGCACCTCGTCCTCCAACCCAAGAGTCGTCCATTGCATTTCAACCCAATATCCCCCGCCATTGCGCCCAAGCGTGATAAAATATTACTACTGTACATAATCTACAACGTAGCGAGGGCATCTCGAATCATCGTCAGCGCCCATCGTTGCACTCAGGTGGTGCTACGTGATAATACAACCTTGACCTCGTCAAGCTATTTGCGCATACAATACTTGTACATCCTCCTGCGCCTATGCTTCCGCATCGCCCCATGCAGTGGCCGATACCGCACCACATGTGCCTTCTCGCCCCGCGGCTCGTGGCCGAGTAGGGTTGTATCGACCTTCTTGTAGCGCGCCTCGTAACGCACCCAACGCTCCAGACCCTGGATATGGATGCCCAACGTCGGCAGAGCCAGCATCGTCACCGTCTGCGTGACGTGCTGGGAATAGTGATCCCGCTCACGCTCCACACCGTACAGCGCAGGCAACGTGTATCGGATCTTCCCCGGCGCGTAGTGCTTGAGCAGCCGCTCCAGTCGGGTTCGGCGCATCGGCGACAGTGCCTTGCGAAAGCCCTTGGCCTCCTCCGGCCGGAAGGGTTGTATGCGAAACTGTGTTCGGTTACTGAAGCCAATCCGGATCCAAAAGCGACCATCAAACATGACCGCCTTCTTCCACCCCAGGGGGCTAGACTGGTGCGGTGATTCCCCTCGCTCGACCAATTCAATCTTGGTAGGGCGTAAGCGGTGATCGAGCGAGCCGGGGAGCTTGACAATTGGCAAAGGTTGGTTGGACGGGTAGGGGGTTCGAGATAGAAGCCACCTCACCGACTTTCCCATGACCTTGGGGTCGAATAACACCCCGGCAATGGCAAACGCCTTGGGAGGTGACGGTTTTGTCTCCGGTACCAGGTGAGGATATAGGCGATGCACTACATTCTCGAGATTGGGCAATGGGGGCAGATGGACCTCGGGTGTGATGAAGTCAATCAGCTTCCGAACCGCAATTGACATGATGAGCTTGCGGTGCTCCAAGCGAAGCTTATTGCGCTGGCACAGCGAGCGTCTCTGGCGGCGCCTCCCAGTGGCGGCCCGCGGGGTAGGTATCTCAATCAGAAGCGTGCCCGCATTGGGGTCGAAATCCTTAATGATGGCTTCGCGAACCAGGTACCGATGCGCCTCACCCTCCTCAAACTTTATCCTTCGCTTAGATCGCTTGGCTAGCGCGAGAATAGATGGCTTCTGCAAGGCCGTTGGAAGCTCGTGATTTCTCACCAGATATCGGATAGCATTGCGAGTGGTGAGTGTCGGGTCAGTATTTGTCTGGTCCTCGAACCACAGGACCTTGTTCGCCTCGCACGTAGCAATGAGGCGATCCTTGTCGAATTCAAGGAGGGGTCGATAGATCATGACTCCCCCATCCTCCGTGTCCAATGGCTTCAAATAGGGCATGTCGGAGTGCCTTTCGATAGTACCATACTCGTGGTAACCTTCTACCAAACTTGACCCTGGTAATCGATGCTTAACATACTCCCCGGGGTCAACTAATTTCTCGTCCCGAAAAATGCTGCGGAGACGCTTCATCTCGCGAAGTCCGGGCCGAAAGCTCAACGATGGGGTAGCCTTTAGCTGATCATCCAAAAGACCACTCTTGTAGACACCGTGCATATCGTAACACTCTGGAATCGAATTGGCTTCCCTCATGCCCTGCAGCCCCCGGTATCCATGACCCCCCAGCAGCCGCATCAGAACCGTCTCATACTGGTCGTCTCGGTGGTGCGCAAAGAATAGGCTGGTGGCCCCCATGAAGTTGCAAATATTTCCAATCGCACGATATCGATATGTTCGGGCGAGTCCCTCGAGGTTTGGAAGGGTCTTGGGGTCCAGGCCTTGGGCCCGCTCATCTTTCCAGCCGAGTGACGTAACACCGGCCTTGATATCTAGCTTGCGCAGCTCCTTGGCCACCGCAGCAGCTTCCAGATCACTCCCCTCACGCAGCCTGTGATCAATTACGGCACCCATGGCGCCGTATGCGGGGTTGTCGGCAATTTTGTCGCCGCGAAAGGTCCTCAGCAGCCTAGAGAACAGAAAGGCCATGGCCATGGAATCCACGCCACCGCTGATGGCCAGCACTAAGGCACGACATGGTCAGGACCAGGCATGCAGGCAAATAGAAGATGCAGAGAAGCTCGGCAGGTGACATACCTATGCGCTGGGGCCTGGCGGAACGAGCCAAGGGGAACCGCGGCCGACATACTGCCTCTACCGCATCCTTGAACTCGGAGAGTGTGATGGGGCGCGAGGCGTGGTTGTACACGTGGGCGGCCGTGCCCATTCCATTATCTTGCGAAAAAGCCGAGGTGACAAAGTGCCATGCGAGTTTTCGGAATTCCGGTCGAGACGAGTACGGAGGCGGAAGGTGGTGGAGAAGCTATCGAGTGATGCGTTGTCGTCGACGAAGACGGACAGTTACGGAAGGGACAGGAAAAAAAAAAATGTTTCGGCCGTGATGTCGGCTGGCATGGACGGCCCGGACGGTTTGATGCTGGTACCGTTTCGGGCGTGGACAGTGTGCTGTTGTAGGCAGGTAAGCACGCTACGCTCCAGTGCGGTGCAGCGGTGGGTTCCAGCAGCCACGGGCGCTGAGGGCTACATTGTACGGCCCCAGAGCTGCTATGCTTCGGGGGGAGCAAAAAGAAAGCAGAGCGAGGCTGGTGGGGCCGTGTGCAGCGGTGGAAGCCCTCCCGAAGGTACTTCGCTTCTGTGCTTGGTAGGTACCTTGGGAGGTAGAGCGCCAAAGGGGCGGCGGCTGCGGCTGCGGCAGATTGTTGGGGAGGACTGGCCAATAGGCGTTACAGGAGCGTGTGCAGCGGCCCCGCTCGCCAGGCGACAGGAGCATCGATGCATGTAAGTCTGCGACACTCTATGCACATACGGAGGAAGACAGCGTGCCCGACATAGACGCGCGCTGGCAGAACAGGACGAGAAATGAGGGGAAATTAGGTTGTGCATATGACACTTCAGCGTGTGGAACATGTTCTTGCCGGGTTGTTCCCTACAGGAGAAGAGTCATTTTGAGGGCGTCGGGGGCAGCCGATTGAGTTGAGATGCGAGCAGGACAAACGAGGAAGCGGAACATGAGGCGGCGAGGAGCGCGGGTGCGGAAGAGCCGGGCAGGCATGGGCAAGGCCTGGAAATGGCATGACACAACACACCTAAAGAGAGTGAGAGAGAAAAAAGACAACGCAGCAGCCGACGGGGACAGACAGGAGAGAATTGTATGCAACGCAACCGTAGCCAGCCGGCCCATGGGAACCCACAGAGTTTGGATGAATTCACATAGTACAGCGAGCCTAGGCAAGGGTCTGGCGTAGCAGTCTGGGCGAGGCAAGGGGCCGCAAGCAAAAAGGGTCTTGATCGACGGCACAGGCCCGACCTGAGAGGCTGAGAGAGCGGCTCTTTTTTAAAGAGCAAAAAGTGTGTGTGCGAGCTTGCAAGCCAAGCAGAGGGAGCCCATGGGATCCCTCTTGGGCCATCTTGGGCCGGAACCATTGGCCACCGGGGCGAGTTAAACAGGGGGGCGATCCAGCCGGGGCAGGCTCATTGACCACTGCTGTCCACTGCTGGCAGCGGTTGACCACTGAACTAAAGCAGGGGCCCCATCCCATGCCCTCCATCCACCAACCAAACACCCAGCACAACACCAGCCAGACACACACTCTTTCGACATACATGAAGCAAGGGTACATAAAGTGCTCTATTCTCAAACGCACGTCTTGTACAACACGACAGCGACGGCCAGACAAGGCCACCGACAACACCACTTCTGCAGCCGCAGCTAACAACCGGTGAGTGCACCAATCGCCGCGCGTCCAACCACACCCAAACTGGGCCCTCCTCGGGAGACACGGTCTGGTCTGGCAGTAGTCCAAGGCGGAATCGCGCTTCTCATTCTCTTGTATCTGCGTGCCCGCTGTCTGCCCCTCCCGCGGCCCCGTCTCTGGTCTCTGGTCTTGTCTTTGACCTGTCTCGTCTTGCCTCTTGTCTTTGTTTCTTTTGCATGCACGCCCCCTCTTTTCAGATTTTCCTTGTCAAAGGGAAGGGGGGGAAGGGCGTGTCCGTTCTTGCCGTCGTTTGCGGTCGCTTGCTTGCGGATGCTGCAGCCATGAGAGGGAATTATAGAAGAGGGAGAGAAAAAAACAGGGTCCAGAAGAGAACTCATATACCGCCCGCGCTGTAGCTGGGCGAAAGGCGAGCGACATTAAAAAGAAAATTCAATTAAACCTCCATCAATGACTGACATCTGGCATCGCATCTCACCCCGGTCCCGGCCCGACCTTGATTCATCCGCCCCGGCTCGCCGACTCCCGGGCATTTGAGCATTTCTACACGGACCCAGCTCGTCTTGTACCCGGGTATCTGGGAATAGAAACACCGTACCGCATCGCACCGCGCCGTTGTGTGCACTAAAAAACCATCGGGTACCTCCCTGGGACGCTAGGCCAGAGCGATCCACTGGGCGTCCTCGTGGCAGTTCAAAGACGACCCCGGTGCCACCATTCGCAATTCACTTTTCTCGCGCAACCGTAACCCTCCCTCTTCTCGCTCTTCTCCCGTTTCTTTCTAGTCACCCGTGCTAAGGACAGGAAGAGAAAAAAAAACACAGCCCAGTTTCTTGTTTATCATTTCGCCTCTTTATTTTTTTGTTATTGTCATTTCATCCCCTGGTATTTCCTCGGTCCCCCCCAATGTTGGCAAATTCAAACCTTGTTGCCGGCATTGTCTCTGTCCCACGTTTGGCTAGGGTCTCCAGGTTCATTTCGCGCACTTGTCGCTGGCGCAACGCAGCCCACCTTTGTCAACAATACGCGCCCGCTTTGGTCCCTCATGTGAATGATCACCACCACCACCACCACCATTACCACCCTCACACCAACTCCGACTAGGCCCTCCCCTACCACCGCGTCCTCGTCTTCTCCGCACTTCCCAGCCGCTGGGAAGCGATATTTGCGCGACATCTGCCGTCTGCATCGCCAGTATCCTTTGGCAGCAGGCGTCAATCAATCCGCCGCAACCAGCCAACACTATCCGACCGTCAGTGATTCACACACAACAGCAGCACCGATGGTTTCCACGCTCGAGCCCGCCCCGGCCGCCTCATCCTCCCTCTCTCGCCGCGGCCCTTCCTCCGTCGTCTCCCGCCCGTCTTCCGTCTCGCGGAACAAACGCTACAATCGTTCGCACACGGGAAGCTCGTCGTACGTGCCGCAAAACGACTTCCCTATCTTCGCAAACAGTGGCGATGTCGAAATTATCGTCTCCGCCCGCGAGTGCCCGCCCGGCCAGACCCCCGTCCAGAACCGATACCTGCTCCATCGCCATACCCTCACTCGCAGCTCTGGCTTCTTTGAGGTTAGCACCTCGGGAGACTGGGTTCGCGGTCGTGCCCTCCCCTCTAGCAACGAGCTGTCCCGCATCGGCGAGTCGGGGTCCTCAGTAAACGGCAGCGACGACGGCTCGTCTGTGAGAGGATCATCCAACGGCCCGCCACGAAGGAGATGGAAATACGAGCTGGACCCCCGAGCCGGCGAGAACGACGTCCCTATGCTGGTTCAGAGGGACGAGTTGGCGTCGAAGCCCTCGCAATCCCTCCACGGCTCTACCCCCATGGTCGCCAACTCGGGTAGTACCCGCTCCTCGCACAGGTCCAAGCACTCGCATTCACACTCGCACTCGCTCACATCGGCCTCATCAAGCAATTTTTTCCGATCAGTCGCACACCTTGGCCTCTCCTCGCACCACCAGTCGCAGCCGCCACCTCTGTCTCAGGCCGATCAAGATCTCCTCCGCGACTATGACAATCTTTTCCGCATCTTTTACAACTACCCACCTGTGCTCGATGGCGTGAATGTGGCGGATGCTTATGTGCAATGCAAGAGCCTTTTGACCCTCGCAGATCGCTATGACGCCCTCGCCGTTGTCGGCCCCCGGGTCGACCACCACATGCTGCAGTTCCAGTCCCGCCTCTGGAAGCAGATTGCCAAATACCCTATCTCGTACCTCCGTCTCGGATACCTTGCCCGTTCCAAGGTCATTTTCCAGGAGGCCCTAATCCACGTTGTAGGCCAGTGGCCCGTCGGCGAGCGCAGCCTCCGAGCCGCCCTCCCGCCCGTGGTGCTCAACATTATCGAAGACAAGGTTGACGAGCTCGAGGAGATGGTCAACCGCGTGGAAGGACGTCTCTACCGCGTAGGTCTTACCAACAGCCGCGGCGAGCGCGTGTCCCCCAGCACAAACTACCTCGACTGGCTTGTTGTCAGCCTGTTCCGTCAGTGGCTAGCTGACCACACCTCTCCTCCTCCGCCTCCGCCTGCCCCGGACCAACGACGTCACCCTGGCTCCCGCGATGGCGGCCGCCAGACTCTTCCTCCCACCGTCCCGCCGCTGGCAGCAGTGGGACGTGCATACCGCACCCTTGGCACCGCCAGTGCCGGCACATTCCTTGCCCACGACGAATGCAAGCGTTTTCTCAAGCTGACGCCCGAGTTTTACAGCCGTGACAACCTACGTCGCTTCGAGAAACGCATGGAGGAGCTCAAGGCCATGGCCCGCGAGATGGTGCGGCCACTGATGAACAGCAGTCTCGAGCTCGACATGAACGGCAGCAGCCGCGCCGGCGACGCAATCCAGTACCTGACTTGCCTCGTCGTCACGAACCGCGACCTGCCGTGGGATATTGAAGAGTAAAAGGATCCAAAAAGGGTGCGTTTTTTCATGCCATCTCGACCCTTGCCTCCTTTTTTTTCCTCCCTCTATCAATATTTCTTCCTCCTCACGACACGCCTCGACCACCATCATGAACTGGCATTGCACAGCCGGCACGTACACACATGAACAACACCCCCTGGCGGCGGACAACGGATGCGCTTATTTTTTTCACCTTATTCTACGGAAAGCCCACGCTTTTCACGCCATCCTGAGAAATCATGTTGCTCCCCCTCCTTTCTTTCACGACCGCCAACTTTATGACCTGATGCACTGTTGTAATGGATACCCTCTCTCTCCTCGTCTACCGTGAGAGATTGCTGTTTTTTTGTTTTTTTTTTACCTTTTTGATATTCCTTTTTAGTACTGACCAAATGCTTTTCTTGTTTTCCTCCTTCTTGCTGTCTTGGCTGGTTTTTGGTCCGGTGGGGTTGGGTGGGTTATTTATTGTCTCGCGGACATTGGAACAACCGCATGATTTGGAAACCACAGCACAAAGTATATAGAAGAGTACAGCAGACTGGGCGGGCAAAGTGGACGCGGAGCAGAGCTCTAAGTTTATTGTTTTGATTTACCTGCGAAAAATAACAGAATTGTGATGATTTTGCATTAGTTGAATACTCTTCTTGTCTGTGATGAAATATAGTGAAATAAGTAATAGTAAGTAGTTAAAGGATGTCAGCGAGTGAATGCCAACTCTTCCCAGCCAATGTTTCGCCATTTGCATATCAATCATCGTCTTCATCGTCGTCGTCGTCTTCACCATTGTCATTGTCTTAGTCCCTCTCATTCCACACCAAATAATCCAAAATCATGCTTCACGCCCATCCTCCTCCCTCTCTTCCAACATCCGATTTCTTACTCCATCATCTTCTTGCCAACTTCTTCACCAATCAGGATATCCTGGTCTCCCGACACACTGTCGACCTCCAGCTGCGAGTGCCCTGTGCCCTTGCGCCCTCGCACGCTTCTGTGCCAGGGTAGGTCGACGTCTCGGTCAACCTCCACGCCCTCGCCCCGGACCTTTTGCGAGGCCGAGATTGTGGTGGCTCGGAGACGGCCCTCCCACGAGGACGGGTACCGGAGCTGGATGAGGCCGCTGATGGAAGCGTGCTTGGACGTTAAGACGGACAGGGCCGGAGTGTCCAAGACAATGATAGGGTCTAACACTCTGTCTCTTGGGTGGTGGACGATGTAGGGCTCGTGGTCGTCTTGAGAGTCAACGGGTGTTAGCGGGGCCATCACCTCTCCGATGGTGGCCAAGCTTGTCCACAGAGGCTCCAGCATATCGATCTCGGTCCGGCCACTCTTGGTGTCCGTCTTGATCTCGGGTTTCTCCTCGCCTCCGTCTCTCTTCAGAAGTCCCGAGTCCAGTATCGGCCACAGCTTTAGAGACAGGTCTCCCGATTGCGACGAGACCTGGGCTTGTGACGAGAAGGCTACTTCGGCCGAGATATCGCCCGATGCGGTGGAGAGATCGACCCGGTAGTCTCGAGGAGGAAACTTCTTGTCAGGGCGGGCGGCCTTGGCACTGAGCTCGATGGGCTCCTTGATGGAGAGCACGCCGGATAGGGATCTTGCATGGAGGGCAGCCGGTTGAACGCCATCTGGACTTGCTGGCTTGGGCTCCACCTCGACAACTACATCACCCGAGTCGGACTTGAGATCAAGGAGGTCGTAGAGAGGATACCAGCCGCGGATGTCACCGCTGACGGTGGAGATGTAAATCTCCCTGGTGGCGAGCGTGTATGGAACGACCGTGCCCTTGTTGTCGGTCGGCTTCACCAGCGGCGTGTTGACATCACCAACAACAGTGCCGAAATTGGAAGGGTTCAGCACCCCCATAACAAACCCTTCCAAGACAGAAATGCCCAGGTGAACGGTGCTGATGTCGAAGGCATTGAGGATAGAGTCACGGGGAGCCCAGATAGTGACGCGGATCTGAATGCATGGGCTCTCGTTAGGGTAATCCCACTTCACCCTCCTGGGGGTTGTTAGCTTGAAAACCTGTGTTTTTCTATCAACGTAAATCTCAACATCGAGTTCCGGGTCGTTGGAAATTATCTCAATGTCGATGGTTCCGGGAGAGGCGGCATCAATGGGTCGCAGGACGACCTCTCCAGAGACTCGTGGTGACCTGCCCGAAATTCCATTGTCATCTTTTGCCACTTCCTGCAAGACTGACAGGTTACGATTGTAGCGCATTTCTATAGAAATGGACGATCTGTATCGCTTCAGGCCGGTATTACGGCAGCCCTGGATGGGCGCCCATGAAAGATCGCTATGATCCATATTGGGTGACTTGACAGGTGTATCATCCCCAATTGATGGGTTCTGTTGGTATTTTTATAAGTAGGATGCTCGTCTTTCAATCAATGCGACTCACCTTGTGGTTCATTCGAATAGTAAAGCTAGTTACCAGCATGAAGATGACTGAAAGAATGACAAGAACCCCCAAGACAGTCTTTATATATCTCTTTGGAGTGAAGTCGGCTGCAAAATCCTTGAAGCGCTGCCATCGAGATGGCTGGAAAGTTCGTGGATCTCTCATAGACTCGGGACCGCGGGGAATCAGTCGCTGTTGCTCCGGAGGTAGACCCATCGTGGAATTCGATGGACCGAATGTGTGGTAGCCTGAAATGGGAGACGTGGGTGATGGCGTGTAGGCGGGAGGTGCGTCGTGATGGTGGGACGACAGCAGAGATCGCTGCTGAATGCCTGCGGATCTGCGAGTGTTGTGTGAGGAGACGACCTGGTCAATTGATGGAGAGCTGGAGGGGCGCTCCTCTTCGATGTTCCTTCTGTGACTGTGGCTTGGAGAATGTGAGACACTGGGCGACTGGTATCCAGATTCAGCGCCAGCGCTGTTCTTATTTCTCTCCTCTTCGGCCTCGCGGGCCTTGGCTGCCAAGCCGGCTAGAGTAGGATCCTCGACAAGCACATTGGAGCGGGCAGGAATTGAATGGTGGAAAGGATGTGATGACGACTCGGTACGTGGCGATGACGCGTGGAAGTAGCCATCGGTGGGAGAAAGCGCTTCCGCTTCATCATCTGAAGCGTCGGCAGCGGAGTATAAGTTGTCCGAGTATGGCGTAGGCATCGCAGAAGACTGGGCCGTGGTTGGGCAATGGCAGACGCAGAGGCTGCGAAGCGCTCGTATAGGGCTGAGGCAGCGGGATAAAGACCCTCCACCTGGCAGTTTAGTGGTGTCAGATGTCGCGGTCTTGTTGTTGGTCTGGATATCACGGATGACGGAAGGGGAAAAAAGTATTTGATGAGGTTCGCTTAGATGGATTGCGTATGCGGCCGATGAAATAGGCAATGTCGTCGATGGACAGATGCAGAGACGATGACAGAACGAGGCAATGAGGCTACGTGGGCGAGAAGAAAAAGGAAGACGAGGTGATGAGGAGGAGGGGGTGTTAGATGAGGCAGCAAGGCTGGCAACTTGAGCAGCGGCTGCGCGGGAGGAGGAGGGCAGGAAATGGCTGCGATTGATTACGACGGTTTGCCGAAGCCGGTTCTCGCACAACGAACTGGGGGGGCCAACTACTCAATCACGCAAGGCGTGGACTACGAATACGCTGCAGATAGTGCAATGCATGATTTGGCGTTGCACACGCATTCGTGTGTGAAGGTTGCGTTGAGCGAGGGCACTTACATGGAGACGACATGGACAGGGCCATTTGCCGATGCGACAAGCGTCAACTCAAGTCCGATAGCGAGGTGATACTGATACTGGCTGCCTATTTGGTGGAGACTTTTTTTTCTTCTTTTTTCTCTTTCCGCAACCGTTTTATCCGTGAAACCATGTTAGTGGTTCAAGATACGCGAACTCTGTGACTGATGTCATAGGGACGTTTGTCGCGAATCCTGTACGACACAGATGAGACTCTAGACAACTTAAGCTTCTTATCCAGGCAAGATGAAGAAAAAAAAGATTGCTCTTTTCAAAGTTCTCTGACAATGTCAACTCTGGGAACTGACAGACAGCCCACCCAGAAATGGCCCTTCCCAGCGCTGCTTCGCTCTGCATGATGCCATCACCGCTACAAAAGTGCCTCCAGCATCAGCAACGGCTCACCAATTCCAGCACCCAGCACCCAGCAACACCACCGTCGCACCCCTGCCAGTAGCCACACCGCGATCCAATGAGCTCATGATGCGACATGCTCCCTCGCCCCGCGCGCGCATGCATCCCTTTGGTAGCTGCCTGTCTGGTGCAAGCCCCAACACCACGTTCCGATTTGCCGGCCAACCTTTCCTTCGTCTACTGGCGTAAGCCTGCGTCTTTCGTGCAGGGCCGCGACTGCGGCTGACGCAAAGACATTTGGCTCTTTTTCCGCTGCAACCCAAAAGATACAAAAGAAAACAGAGTTGCAAACGTGCGCGGCCTTAGTATTGCGGCGTCGGATCCTTCCGGGTTCGTTGGGCTGGTAGGGCTGGGCTCGATCTGCATCCTTCTTCTCTCTTGGGAATAACTTCATTGCGTGTTCTTTCTCTACCCTTCGCTGACGTATGTGCTTGCGAAAGATGTGCATGGATGGCCAAGTAAGGTGCCTAATCTAAGCTAGGTTTGAATAAACAAAGCGTCACTGAATTATGACTGTCGTTATCTAAGTAGTGTTGTTCTTTATCTTACTTGCTATTGTGTGCATTTGCAACAATTCTCACCTTTTATTTTACACACATAAATCCATTCAACATCATCAACAGCAACCGCAAAGCAAAATCCGTTCCCCCACTCAGGCTTATCCTATGAACGAAGTTCTTTAGATCAACCCCGTTTGTCAACTCCTCTTTGAAAGGTATCAACATTCTATACACAGACCAATAAGCGGAAGTCTTCGGATTGCACAAATCATATCTACTTGTCCTAAGCCATGTTTGTATTTCGCTCGTCTCCGTAGTATTAAGTCATAGTTCGCAGAGAATGTTCCTCGGAGTTGTTACTGATTGAGGTACAATCAATTGGTATCAAAATAAAATGGGCATCACTATCACAGATTGATCTTCTTCTGGGAGAGACAAACTTAGCATGTCTCAGCAGGTCAAATATACCACAGATTTGGGACTTCAAGGTATTACTGAAATAAGTTTAAAAATCCCTTATTTTAAAAATAATTCAATATATTGCAATACACAGTGGCAGAAATATAGTGACGTTGCAACGAGAAACCAAAGCAATAGCACACGAAGAACACCCGGTAGCCCTACATTCTGCAAAACGTGGACTCCGACTTCAGCTTAGATCACTTTCATGCTTCTTTGCCATGACTTTACATCTCAGGCTCTAGCGACTATATTAACACAAGGCTCACCACGTCTCATGGAAGAAATCTAACAAAACAAAGACCATCCCCCACAGTTACTTTCAATAACAGCGAGTACAACCCCAGGCTCCAAGGGGTATATCTCATTTACCCTGCATCAGATGCTATGCGTGAGGGGAAAAGCCTTTTTCGAAACGGCAAGTTTAGCAAGCCAGTAACCGAGTTTCAATCGCCTCTTGAATTGAAGGCAGCTTCTCCCTCAAGGTACCCACTATTGACTGCCGACATTGTATATAGTCTACAAGCCGTTTCTTTCTACCTAGAGACCAGATTTCTGGAAGTAAACCCCCATGCCGAAAAGAAAGCCACAGGAGCAACTACTAGGCCATCATGGTAACGGAAGTGGCCAGTAATGTATCCTTCCGGCTCGCATCAGGAAGCTTTCTCGACCAAAAAGAACATATCTAACAACTGCAAGACGATGTCATAGTCCCGCTCCGGTTCAATCGATCATTGGAGTCAGCCGCCGTAAGTCCGAAACCGGTATGCAGTGTCTCCACGGAACCATGCGGAATCACTCTTGAAAATACAGCAACTCCAACCGTGTCCGTGGCCACCGGAATCCGCCAAGGCAAAGGGGCGAAACATAAATGAAAGATGCCAGGTTGGCTTGAAAACTCGGTCAATCGATAAAGACGCACTCATCACATGCACGCCCAGCCATGAGAAGTTCATTGTCATATTGCGGGGTCTTTCCCTCGCCCTCTATCTCAACTGTGGAAACCCTGACAGCCAATATCTAACCCTCGACTCCGTCCTCTCGAAAAATGAAATCATGTAACAATGTGCCTTGTTTATTCGCCCCTGTTTTCATAGACGAAGTTTGTGTGTTTTCTCTCCTCTGAGTGATGTCTCTCCCCTAACGCCCAAGATTCATCCGATAACGAGATGCCATCCAACTGCTGAATTCCCCGCTTTCCTAAAAGCCCATATGAGATTGTTTAGTGCGTACGCGTCCGAGTAAGTAGTGTTGGTTTGCGTCTTTGTTTTGATTGCGTGGTGCGACTAGTCCGCACCTATACAATCGTCCAGTTTAGTGTCAATGGTCCATCAAGTCAACCCAAGTGCCTTCTTTGAGTTCTCGTACACTATCCAGGTGATGCTGAGGGCTGGAGCAACCTTGAGAAGGTTCGGCGTCAGGCCCTTGTACAAACCTCGATACCCTTCTCTCTGGATTGTTTTGGTAGTTACATCCCAGATACCAGTATATGTGGCCCTATGCATGGCCGTTCCCTGCGTCTGAAGTCGGGTGCGAACAACGTTGAGCGGATAGACCACACTCGCGCCAAATGCCCCGGATGTGGCACCGATGATACCAGTCGCAATATTGCCGACCTCGATATCATCCTCATGCTTGTTGTAGCGTTTCGCATAGTAGCCCTTGTAGCTATTTTTAAGTAGTTCAAATGCGCCCATATCGATAGCGCTATACGGGAACATGCCAACCAAGCCCATGGTCAAGCCTCGGTAGCATGCGGCAATGCCCCCATCCGCGAACATCTTCATAGCTGTCTGTCGAACGAGAGCTGCGCCCTTGAGACCACCCTCGACGGTCTCACATTGCAATCGAAATTTCAGTGTATCGAGAGGGTAAACGAAGGATCTACACTTGTTAGCCTGGCTTAAGATGAACGGCGGAGAAAAACCCACTGTGCAATCATGCCAGCAATACCACCCGCGGTAAACTTGGAATAAGAGTTAATTTTCTTAGGGTCACCGTGACCTTCCAAGTTGGCGAGTGCTCGCTTGGCTGCTTCATAAGACCCGAATTTGATGGCCGTTTCCGGCATGATCTTGACGACATTCAATCCATTGCCTAGTTGTTTTGTCAATCGTCCAGCTCCTCATCCCCCTTGTGGAAATTTCAAGACCGGCTCACCTGCAAAGAAGCTGCGAATTCCTCCAGATCGGAAGAGATCCCGCATGGCATCGCTAAATGGTTTGACCGCATTCTTCAGCGCGGCGAAGGGACGACCTTGCTTCAGAGCGGATCCCGCAGTCTCGGCGGTGCTGGTAGTGTTCACAAGTAGATAGACCTTCAATCGATCGAGAGGGGCAGTCGCCGTGCGCGATACCCCGCCGGCGATGGCACCCGCAACGAAGTAACCTGGATCGGGGACAAATTGCGTCAGTCTAAACTTCTTGTGCTCTCTGGAAACTCCGGCTGAGGTTTGTTCATGGGTGCCAGCGCCGACGTGTTCTGAAAGGGATTCAGCTAGCCCATCGATGGGCGATTCATCGGAGTTGGGATATATCACCGCGGCAGCAGCGTCCATGGTCGCGGCTTCGTTGGCCGATCCATCCAGCGGCCGGCCAGCAGTGTTCGGTACCGAGTCAGGGGTCCTCGGAGGTTCGAATGGGAACGCGACTCTGAGAAGAGAGCCAAACAGAGTGATGAAAAGGGAGCGGAATCCATCCGTACCTAGACCCTCTAATGTTTCCTCGCTCACAATCGAGTCTCCCTCGGGGGTCACGCTAACCACTGAGCAATAAAATGAAAGAACAGCATGAAGCTGGGAATCGTGGTCATGGGGGGGCATAAAGAGTAAAAAGTTTCTAGATGATCCATAGTCAGCCGGCCTGTCCAGTCAATGGTCGAGCTGCGTCCAGAAGCTTTTTGGCGCAATCTGCTATCCTGTTCGGGGAAGCTTGGCACATGACGTTGCTTCCCCGCCAAATGGCTGACCATCAGCCATCAGTTCGCATCATCTGATGGAATTGGGCAAATGCGCGCGATGAGAGCAAGATCGCGGTGGCAAACAGAGCAGTCAGCAGAAAAGAGATGAACTAACCGCCATTCATCAAAACTGATGTAACCGTCGTTGTTACTGTCGATGTCGTCAAAGAACTCGGCAAGGCGACGTTTGGAGACGACAAGGCCCGCATTTTTGAAGGCCGTTTGGAGCTCGGTCTTGTCCAGCTTCCCATTGCCGTCCTTGTCGATTGACCTGAAAAGAGCGAAAAGCTGTCGCTCCGCCTTTTCAACGAATTTTCGGAACTCTAAAGCCGGTATCGGTGAGCATTGGGGATTGAAGCCGGGTTTTGTTTCGTTCGCATGTCGGCGAAATGAATGGCAAGCCGACGCCTATCGGTAGTTCCGGGAAAGAAGAGGCGTACCTTCGTACTGAATCTTGCCATCACGGTTTTTGTCCACCTCGTTCATGATCCGCTTGAGCATATCGTCGGCATTTTTCATGGCTGCAATTGCGCATCAGCACCTCAATGTCCGGGGTAGTGATGACGTTATGGCTCACGGTGATCGATCCGACGGAGCCCCTTCCGCAGGCCCTTCAGGTCGAGCTCGCCGTTGTGGTCGGGGTCCATGCTGACCCATAGCTCTTCGACGCGAGCATCGCGCTGGTTCTGCGACTCGTCGAAACCATGTTCGACATCGCGGACCAGTTGGGATATGGTCATGGCTGGGCTGGCATTCCTCGCGCCCCGCGGGCGGACTGTCGGCTCGGTCGTCGCAGATTGGGGAAGACGAAGGTGGGAGTGCGCGCCGTCGTCGAGGATGACCTGGACAGGTTACGGCAGGGTCATGATTAGAGGCGGGAGATGTGGTGGAGGGGTAGCTGTCGACAGCAAGGATGGTGCCAATTGGGTTGTCTTCGTGAAGACAAAACTTCCAAGCCAAATGCCGTGCCGTCGGAGTGGAACAAGTCCGGGGGAAACAGGGAAGCTGTGTGAGCAATCAGAGCTTTTCCATTATGACTAGCGGCCCGGAAGGACCCGCCAACTTTTTTCCAGTGTTTGAGCCTTCGCCTTGCCTCGGCTCAAGACGTATCAGGGCCTAGTAAATGGATCAAACTTGAAAATTATGACAGACTAGGCAGAAAAAATTATTCAATAGTTTTATGGAGCCTGTGAGGATAATTTTTTTTCTCAGTTGAAGCCCTCGTGGTTGGAGTCTCAAGTAGCTGGTTGGTCACTTGTTAGCGTTGCCGCCCAATATACGATCAACTTTCGGATCGGTGAACCGTGCTTCTGCACATTGTGGCTTGACCCTCGTGGCGTCCATTCGTTGTCTGGCAACGCCACCATCTTATCAGCCCCGCACAGCCTTGTCTCCGAATCGGATCAACCCGAGATCTCAGCCTTGTCGTGCGAGTATTGTGTTCTCTGCATCTGTCTCTCCTTTTCCTTGACATCATCCGCCTTCTCCCGCCGGCGCCTCCTGCCATCACCCGCACCTAAACGACATACCCGCATGACAGGCTTCTGCACGATCCCGTCCCGGTGAGCAATGTCGGCCAACTACTGGGAGTCGACCCAGCGACGCTTCTGGCAATTCACCAAGGAGCAGCTGGCGACGATGCGCCAGAAGCTTGAGGAGGAGAACGCCGAGCTCGTCCGCATGTTCCCCTTGCCTCAGCAGAGGCATCTAAATATCTACTTCAACCAGCGTAAGCGCTTGTCCGCTTCTCCCGCGTGGAACCGCCGTCCCCATCCGTCCCGCTCCCCAGCAGCCGACTAACGCATGTCTTGATTGCATTCTGCAGAATTGATTAGATTAGCGAAGCGTCTCACGATCCGTCAGCAATCCATGGCCACGGCACAGGTGTACATGAAGCGATTCTATTCCAAGGTCGAGATCCGCCGAACGAACCCATACCTCGTCATCGCTACGGCGATCTACCTAGCATGCAAGATGGAAGAATCGCCCCAGCATATCCGCCTCATCGTAACAGAGGCCCGACAAATGTGGCAAGACCTTTTGTCAATTGATACTTCCAAGCTAGGCGAATGCGAATTCTTCATGATCAGCGAAATGAGCTCTCAACTCATCGTTCACCAACCGTACCGATCCATCACCGCCCTCCGATCCGAACTTTCGCTGCTCGAAGAAGATGTGCAACTGGCCAAATCTGTAGTCAACGATCACTTCATGACCGATCTTCCCATGCTATATGCACCGCATACCATTGCTCTCGTGGCGATTCTGTTGGCCCTGGTGCTGCGACCCAATACTTCAGTGCCTGGCCAGAATGCTTCTGGCGCCACCGCCGCTGCCGGTCTCGCAGCTGCCCAGGCAGCACTGAGCCAAGCGCAAGCGCGTGTAGGGCAGGTCGGCATGCTGGATTCCAGCGGGAGCGAAGTGAAGGAGAAGCAGCAGGAGGCCAGAGTGACCCGAGTGCAACGGTTCGCGGCATGGCTAGCTGAGAGCAACGTCGACGTTGCATCCATGGTGGATACCACCCAGGAAATTATATCATTCTACGAATGTTACGAGCAGTATAATGATAAACTTACCAGGGAGCAAATTAATCGATTCATCAAGGCTCGTAATTTGGATAAGTGAAGGACCCCGAGGGTTAATTCTGCGTTTGGAATTCTACATCCAGCATGAGGCATGAGACATGGAGTATCTTGGAAGATTCGCACATGAGCATCAGCGCGCATCTATATAGTATATTGTCAATTGGAGTTTGGCGGTTTGATTGAAATCGGACTATGGGGGTTTCGTATATGATTACACGAAAGCGGAATACAACTTGTTTGGAGTTTGTGTATATACGGTCAGCAAGATGCAGACTGGATTCAGCGAGGAATTGAGATGAATGATAGAATATGTCAAAAAAGGACTTTACATTAAATAAGATTGTTTATACCATGATTACAGTCCCTTTACTTGGAACCTGTGTTTTTTTTTTACTTCATTTATTATTCATTTCCTAAGGGCTGCTCTGGTTAAGTGAAGGCACGGATGATTGATTCCGGAGCATGGCATGGTACCTGGCTAGACTAGATTCCACAAAAGCTCAATGGGCTTTATAGATCCCCTAGTTTCGAGTTTACTGCCAATTCCAAATGAGAATCATGTTCATCGCGACGGCCGACATTGTTGTTGCGACTGCGGTCGTTGGAAGGCAGCTCGGCCGGCACCGAGACATCCAGAATCTCGGAATTCTGAGTCACAAAACCCGAGAGGCCACCAGCAAACAGACGACTGGAGAGGACACGCTGCGGGAACGTGCGAAGGTCCCAACAAATTCAAGAAGGTTCCCGAGGGATCGTGATTAGCGGCGGGAGCAGCCAAGCGACTCGAATCTACGGATACACGTATCGGTTTCCTATTCATTGCACAATGGCCAAGGACATTAAACTCCACATCCCACCTGACTGAACTGACGATGGCGCCCCACTGCCCAGGAGGCCTGAAGGCACGGCCCACGTTGACCCCATGATGCCAACTGCGTCATCGCGCGAGCAGGCAAAAGAAATGAAATTTGCGAAGGAAAATAGCCCCCCGCCACAAGGCTGAGGTGCTAACGCGGTGACATGTCGGCTCCCCCGCAGCTGAACACAACGTCCAGATCGATGCTGTGCAACGGCCAAGACAGATGAAAAAGGAAAAAAATACAGGCCCAGAATCTAGAGTCGCATATCGCCAGCGCCGCACCCGCCCCTTGCATCGGCACAGTGCAGCGCGCGATGGGGCCCGGCTGGAGAACAGGACGAAGGCAAACTGAACTGACGTATTGCGTGGGCGCATTATGTGGCACATAGAGGGGAGAGCACGAGGAGCGAGGGGACGGCCCAGCGCATCACGTAAGGCAAGCCGCCGCCTGGGGCCGGGCGGTCCGTGGACTTTGACCCCAGCCTCGCACCCGCACCCCGGGATTCAGCAAATCAAAAGCGGGCGAAGCACCATGCACGGCAAGGAACACTTCGTACGCTCATTTCGATTTTAGTTAGATGCCCTGACCCTGGGCTCGCGACATAGAAACGCCCGGCTGCGAATCCAGAACAGAGGCCGCGAGACACGAAAGAATCACGTCGGCCTCTTTGGCCCAAACTTCTCCGCCTGGTGAGACACTGAACGATGACGGCCGCCGCAGCCGACAAACGACGGACAGCACGCCAGAAGAAATGGCGGTGTGCGCTACTCTGCCCAAGGCCTAAGCCAATACCATCGGCAGTGTGGTCTGTGTGCCCTTTGCGTGGGGATGGATCAATGAGAATCAACCTGGAGATGCACTCGGGGGTGGGATCGAGGGGGAAGGATGAGGATGTGAAAGCCATGGCCAGTTTCACTTGACAGCAACCAGACACACAGACGCGGGCTCACAGACACACAAGGACAAGCAAGGGGGTTGGAAACAGCCATCCACGCTCCCAGTCAGATCTTGCCCTCTCCCTCGCAATTGCTCGCTCGCGTACCCCTGCGTCCAAGTCTAAACTCGACTATTCTACTTCCATCCAGGAGACAAGTCAATTTCCCCAGTGCCGATGCTGGTCACATCATCCAAGCCATGCTGGGTCAGAACTGGAAACAAGAAGGAAGACTCGCGTGGGAGGGCGCATGGGGACGTGATTGACTGTCGAAAGCCGTTAAGGGCCCTGGCCTGCAAATCACCCAATTCGGAAGCCAATTTCTTGGTACGATGGGCATCCAGGGTGGTCGATCTCCGCCAACACTGCCCTGTGCCTGTGCCTGGCAAAGCCTGGGCCCGGCTCCGGCTGTTTGCACCTAAAAACCTAGGCTAGGTAGTGCTGCAACAAGGAGACATTCCAGGGACCGGCTCTCGTTTTGGTCCAAGAATTCCGTCTGCAAAAAGTTACCGATGGTCAGTCGCAGGAACCATTCAGGTACCCTCCTCGACGGTGGGATCAGCGCGGGCGATGCCCTCCCAAAACTCAATGCTTGCATCCCAGCCAGCCCCCCTTTGGCCCGAAGGATTCCAGGGAAACTTGGAACGAGTCCTCAAATGGACATGGAAATGCAGCTGCCACCCTCCCAAACTAAAATAGACGGTTACTTTGAGGAAAGCTTCCCAACTTTTGATTGTGAGTGGCCTCGCTAATGACCGGCTCGTGGCGTGGTGTGGACGGCAAGGAAGCGCTTGGATGGGGCACGATTGAATTCGCTTTTTGGCTTTCCGCTAGACAGGACGGCCACGGCCTTGATCGAAGACCAATTTGATCTAGCCGAGATCGCAATGGACGGGTGGCAGCCAACCCGAAGGGTCAAAGGGCAAAGCCATCCGACAATAGCACGCAGCTGATGGTGTGTGGTATGTGCGCGCAGCATGGGACGGGTGGTGGGGATGGTCGCAGAGTCCATGGTGAGACGGCATGAATGATGAGCGCGCAGGGCAGGCAGGGCAAACCTGCAGGTTGCAGGTCGCAGAACTGGGAAGGCATCGCCTTGATTGACGAGATCGCTACGGGCGTCAGTCGTCTTCTGCCGCCTACTTCGTCACTCTCTCATGGACGGACCATCCCACCACTCCACCTCCTCCCACATTCTCCCGCACTGGGTGTAACGACGGGAGGGGTCCCCCGACCTCCGACCCCAGTCAAAGTCTCGGTTGACGCCCGCATTCTCGCCGGCGCCGAGAAAGAGTTCCTGCGTAAAGGGTGCGTGGAGCCCATGATCAGCCCCTCCAGCAGCAGCAATAGCGGCAACGGGCCCTGGAAGTGGCAATCCAGGGTCCCGGACAGGTAGAGCAAGAGTGCCTTCCCTTCTGCCTTAACGCTGAAGGGAAACGCAGGTGCAGCATCGCGCATGGCATGGTGGGAGAGGCGAGGCGAGGCAAGCAAGGTGGTGCGGTGCGGCGAAGCGCGCCATGCGATGCAGACTCTGCCCACAAGCTAAAGAGAGAGAGGTTGCAGCGTGGGTTGGGTATCATGATGGATGGTATGATGTTTTCGTAACACATCACATCTTGACTTGTTTGTTTGATTGCTTGCTGACCTTTGCGCCTTGTGTCGCAGCAAACAAGAGACAGAGGCCATTGGGGAAGGATGATTTGGGAGCCTGGAGGGGCTGGCGAGAGGCTAAACCAAGCTGCCACAGTTTGCCGGCCACCTGGTTGTTGCGCACACTACTGTACAGGGCCAGCGCTCGTCACTACCAGGCTCAACCCACAGACACAGACACTCATTTAGCGCGTTTGTGTCAGATAGAGAGACTTTGGGGGCTGACAGCTATCGAGACTCGAGACATCAGAACAAAGAAGTGGGTGTGCTGGTCTATCAAGGCCAACAATGCTACTGACACAAACAGCGATCCTGTCCGTGATTATCGGCAGGAATCGAGGGATGGATAGGACGACACGATCTGCGCTGCTCACCCCCACAGTGCGGAAAAAGAAAACGAGGCCCTCTTCGCCGCCACGTTTACTTCCCATCCATGTCCCAGGCGCCCGTTGACACATTCGCCGCCAGCCCTGAGAAGTCAAGCATCCACCTGCCCACTCCACACAGTCCACAGAGCAAACCGCCCAGTCACAGTGGTTCGCCACCCTCCACAACCAGCACTCGTCACTAGAGTCGTCAGTGGCCCGGGGGTGTGCTACCAGGTGCTAACGCCCACTGCCTCACTTGGTCGCAACCACGGCGCAGCGCACCCACCACCACCCACCACCGCTACCCAGCCCGCCTCGCGACAAGCCGGCATGCAGAACAGAGAACGTTTGAGAGGGTTGGAGGCAGGATCCAGCAAGGTTCACCGTCCGGGCCTAGGTCTAGACTGACCACCACGGCCGGGATCAAGGTGGGCTGGCCCAGGTTTGGGTTTCGGCATTGCACTTTGTTCAATGCACTGTCCGTGGACGTTGATACCCTGGCACGGAACACAGGTTCTCGAAAGATGCTCAGTTTAGGGTATCCTGCAACCATCTCACGCCTTGGTTCCTACCCTGTGCCATCCGATCCATCATCTCGGCTCCTCATCCAATGCCCCAGAAATCAAACAGAGACAACCGCCGAAGAGAGACAGCCCAGGTCAGCCATGCCGTTGATGATGATGAGCGGGGCCCAGGGGCAGTGTCCAAACGGAGATTTGCAGTCGCAAATCCAGAAACACACGCCGTTCCTCGCGCTCACGCGGCGGTGGATAACAACAATCTCCAGAATGTCAACAAACAATGTCCCCTATAACCCAATCACAGCCCCTACCAGAAGGTCCGCTCCAGAAGGGAAATGGCGCCTACGCAGGCCAGATTGGGGGCCTGGCACAGTGTAAGGGGTGTGAAGGTGGGCTTGCGGCTGGCGCTGACACAAGCTACTGGGGGCGCGGGAAATGGGGAATAATGCACGCGGCCGTGATGGTGCCTGAGGCTGCCTTACCAAAATATCGACTTGCACTGTGACTGTAGAGGTTCTCACCTGAAGGGCACCTGACGGCGTGAATGCCTCCCCCCCTTCCCCTTCCCTAGACTAGAGTGCCCATCCCCTGAAAACATACTGCTAAAGTAAATGTCGAATGTTGTGATGGTCCATTTTAGGGATGGGACATCAACAAAGGCACACGCGCTTGTACACACTCACACTCACACGCGCACACTGTCTTTCTTGGTGCCGTTGGATACAACTCTGTGGGCGGTCAATGAGGCTGGCTTGGAGGAGGGTGTGTGTCTGGCTATTTTTGCACTTAGCCCATGGACGGGGAGGCCACAAAAAAAAAAACGTCCGGACAGGTCATTGTGCGAGTCACACCTCCAGTTCGCTTTGCAAGCACTCAAACTCACACCGCGTTATTGTGAGGTTGGTCCCACTGACAGTTTTACGGACGACGCACGCTGAAAACGCACAATGGGAAGCCCTGTTGAATGCTGGAGAACCCACTGGAGGGCTCCTCGCTGCACCACTGGACCACCCACCGCCAGCCCACTGGGGCAAAGCTCGGGTGCGGTCAAGTGACAGCCACTGGAATGAGAGCCTCTGGGGGGTGCCCCCGAGGCCGCCGAAGCCAGCACTGGGCGCCTGGGAGAGAGGAGGGTGCCCTGTGGCACGGGACCAGATAGCTGCGGGGTAGCGGGTACTGACAGGTTCGCACACCAGCCACGGGTTTTTGAGGTACCGCCGACACTACACTCTACCAAAACCCAGAGATGCTTGGGCCCCGGACACTCCTGCGACACCGTCCGCGACCAGCGGGTCGCCACTGTACCGCTCACGGCGGACAATCCCAGCGGGGCCACCAGCATGCCACCACAGATTACACAGTGGCGCCCGCTAGTCTAGCCAGGGATTAGCGTAATGCGAGCCAGCCCAATCACCAGGCGGTGGCGAGGCCGAAATGTCTGCCGTTTGCGTCTGCTGATTCGCTGGCCATAGACCCACCCTCATCTCTGGACAGGGATCCCTACGTATCCTGGCACACCCTGGCGCGCCAAGTGGGAACCCTGTGGAGCACAGGTGGAGCACCCTAGCCTTCCAGGTCTCCCAAGTCTCCCCAAGCGTCCCCAACCAACAAAACCCGCCGCCCGCCGTCTCCGATGCCTTCCTCCCACTTATCATCCGCTTGTCACCTCGCCCCTCGTACCTGCCTTGCCTCGCTTCGCTTCCCACAATTCAGACACATCCACTCCGTCAACTTAACGCACAACTTTCGCCATCATTTTTTTTACCTGCTCCTCAACCTCACCTCTCACCACCAACGAAATACCAAAATTCACCTGTGACGCTGGCGCTCCATTTGCCCACCACGACATCACCCATCACACACAATCGCATTGCTTTTGATAGTGTTTCCGATAACTCGCATTAATCCCGCAATATCCCGGATTTTCCGCTCTCGGCTTTCCCACTTTGGCGCATTCCAAACTCCAAGTCCTTCGCGACAACACCACACACACAGCAATCATAATGTCTGCATACTACAACTACAACGCACACCCTGCGCACCCCGCGCCTGTGTCGCACAACCACCACGGAGGCCGAAATCGTCGCCAGCCCCGCCTCTCCGTCTCTCAGAATGCTCAGCGCCAGTTTCGCGGTGTTCGCAGCATGAAGGAACTCAACGACTCTGCCGCCCTCAATGCTTTCCGCACGAGGTTCGAGACCAGCCGCTCCTTCGACCTTGAGGACGACATGGAGTTCTGCCCCAACCTGTTGACCGAGACCGACGTGAGTTTTACAGCCAGCGCGCAAAGCACCCCTTACTCCTTGGATGACTCTGACCCGTTCCATCAGCTGGTCTCCATCTCCAGTGCCTCGGAGCGCTCTTCACTAGCCAGCAACTCTCCCAACTCCTCCCCTACCCAACAACCCCAGACTGTTGCTCCTGGCTTCTCTCTCAACTCTACCTCTCCTGCCTTCATTCCTCCTAGCTTCCAGCCCCAGTCTAGCATGAAGCTTCACCAGCCTTCGGCCACTCGTGGCCGCAATGCCATCCCCATCATCAACCCAGCCACCGGCATTACCATGTCAAGCCCACCTCAATCGGTGTCACCTGGCAGAATGCAGCAGTCCATGACTCGCCGATGGTAGACGACGCGCCGGGCCACCTCCTGCGTCCCTGTGGGATGCTGGATCGGTTCGGAGCGTCGTCTCCTCGGCGATGCGTCTTGATCTGTAGAATTATTGTCCATTCGTTATTGGCAACTGTTCATTTTGGCGGGCACACCGATTGATCAAAGGCTTGAAGTGGCATCATCTTCTCCTGCGGGCTGGGTTCCTCGAGGCTTTTTGTGGGTGCCGGCTGCTTGATGCAACCGGTCCCAGACTGTTGGCGACACACACAAACTCTCCGACATATACCAAACCACATTTTTTCTCTCCCCCATACCCTGTATAAAAAAAATCCTTAATCACCACATACTCCCTTGTTTTCACCAACAAGTTTCTATGAGGATATAACTGGCGCGGCATGAGAAAGATCGATACCAATTTCTTCTGTTTTGGTTTTTTCTTGTTTATTGCAACAAATCAAATACCATACCTAGGGGTCAGTGTCCGCTTCTCAAGATGAGAGGAATGTCAGACACGAAAAGGGCGTTTTCCGCGGTTTTGCATTTCAAGACGTCATTGCACTGGTGTTTGGACGTGGACGGGTTTCTGATTTCAGCATCTTTATTTTGTTTTACGGGACGCAAAGGTGGCCTCCCCATATTAACCAAAATGTCTTCTTTCTCATCGCGGTCATGGGTTCATGAAGTCATAAGAAGAAAAAGAAACACATAGAAGGAGTGCTTTTCACGAGCGGGGATTCGGGTGTTTATTTGTCTGGTCGCATTTTGGGAATGTTTGGGCGGTGGTCGGATCGAGACGACGGTGTCATGTTTTTTTACAAGACCTTTGAGAAGGTTCAAGGTCTATTGGGAACCATGGGGAGTTGGGTCGAATTTTCGGTTTGATCCGTTGCTGCAAACGAACGGGAAAAGGGTCTTGTCCGATTCTTCTTTCTTTGTACCACTTCGGGGCGACCTATATATTTGTCCTCGTTTTTTTGTCTTTTTTCTTTTCTTTATTTTTTTTGTTTGGTCGGATTTCCAAGCGTGGACGGTCACATTGGTGGTTTTGATGATGCAGCGTTGCTGAGTTGTCTTCGTTCTGGGAAGCAGATCTTGCTCTCCTCGCAAACATTTGGAGTGTTGGGGCGGTTGGCTATGACATGATCTAAGTTGCGGTTGGTTTTTGGGATCAAAGGGCCCTCGTGCCTGGTTTTGCAATGGGTTAACTGCGGATGTGGCTATTGTTAACTGGGAATTGGCGCGTATTGGTTGCGATAACAGCGGCCAGAGAGCTGCAAATGAGAATACATGATGTTCGAATAATTACTGCTTGCTTCCTGATAATCTGTGATGTCTGTATTTTCATTGTCAATATCCATTGTAATGCTGTCCTTGCGTGAGTGTGTAGGCATGTGCCTTGTATGTTGTGAGTCTTGTATAGAATCAATAGCCTCCGCTCGCCTGCGAGAGTCGACACCATCGTTAGTCTCATTCTGGTATGGTAAGCTTCGACCCAATTCTAGCCCTTGGAGCATGTGTCAATCGAGTTCATTGTTTGGTCAACTACGTTGCAGTGCTTGGAAATCAGTTTCCCGGCCATCCAAGAGGAGTAATGATGCGTGGATAAACTGGAGATTGGCGTGTTGTGTATGATGGTGATGATGATGGTAGTGACGTCACTAGAGCGCAAGTGATGAAGCAATGACTTGCCAGAGGAGAGGTGGCGAGACGTAATGATTGTAAAGGTTTGTCATTTAGTTTGCCATTGTCCCTATATCAATCTCAATTGTCTCGTATGCACGGCATTGGGGTCCCTTCTTGTCTTTAGATGTTTGCATCTTCATCTCAAAGTCCTTCCCCTCAACGTCATCGAATTCTCGCATCAAGCTTGACAACAAACAACAGCAACAACAAGATGATGTCAGCCGTACTATCTCCAATGGCCATGCGCTCCATGCGCCCCTGCATCATGGTTGCTGGACGACGACCTTTTTCACTCACAACTCCGAGACTCAGCCTAAAGGAGTCATCCAGTCGTATGTTGCAGCCAACTTTTTTTTTCTTTTTTTACTATACTATATTTTCTAACCAGTCTCTTTTTTTTTTATCAATTATAGAATCCAACATCGACTACGATCGACACAAACAAGATTCGCTCAGCAAGCAGAAGAGCGGTAGGGGCCACTGGAAGCCTGAGCTCGCGTCTGACAGCGAGGAAGCTCTCAAGGCGGACCGTGCCGGCCAGGGAGGCGCTGAGGAGATCAACCGCCTGCAGGAGCGAACCAAGAGGGCCGCCGAGGAGACGTCCAGGGGTGGGACAAGCACGAGGGATGGCGTTTAATCTGGTTTCCGGTGATTATAGAATCCACCAGGGAAGGCGAAATAAATTGCGTCTGCTTCGCTAGAGTCAGGGAAGGGGGGCTAGTGAAAGGATGTCTCCAGATAAAACAGATTGGGCGGGTTCACGTCGCATGCAGCTTAGCCGTTAGGCATATTTTTAACTTGGGGTTGGTTTTTTTTTTTTAAATTTTATTTTTAGACGCCGCCAAGTTGCATCGCCTTGAGTAGAAGGGAGGGGCGTAATTCATCATGGTTTCTATTGTTGGTTCAACACGTACGCGTCCCCAATATAAAGGAAAGCAGCACACGGACCTCGTTCGTGGGCATGGACTGGGGTGTTCCTGGGATGCGCGTTTTGACCAGCTGCGTGCTGTAAAACCCCGGCACATCAGGTATTTCCCCACGGCTACACGAGATTATGTGTGTTTTGGGGGATTCTGCACGATCCCTGCTTGTTTCTTTGCTTCTTTGCCGTGTAATTTCGATGCGAGATATATTGCGCAGTTGCATTGGATGCGTGTTTTGTTTCGACATGTTGTACAGCATGGTGGAGTTGTCATGTGTAGTTTTGGTGATACTTTGAAACTGTGAGAGCTCACCTTTTTGTTTTTGCATCGATGAATTTCGGATTAAATATATAATTAAAAAGTAACAACAATTCATTCAAAATACCAACACAAAACAACAACAACAACAACAACAAAATAGTCCCAGTACCTTGTGGCGGACAATTTGCCCATCAATACGATTAATCCAGCAGCTCTCGGGTAGCTTCGCACCTCGGCACGCGACACCGAGCTCTATCGCAAGCTTATCGATAAAGCACCGGCGGAGCTCTCTTGCATGCTCACCATGTAATTTTCCCGCCGATCCCGGTCGGTCTCCGATATCAACGACTCTTTCTCGCGGCCCTCCCCCTCCTTGCCATTGACAATTCCCTCTCCCTCGGGGCCTACTTCGGCCTCTCCTCCGCGACAATCGCATTCTTCCATGGGGGGAATTCACTCATAACCGCCCCTTTACCCCGCCGTCGAGAAACGCAGACACATACCAACGATTCGAAGAAGCCCCCCAAAAAAGAACCTCGAAAAGCAATGTCGTCTCAGAACCCCTCGTTCCAGTCGGCCCTCCTCGCGGGCGCCCTTGCCGGCACCACCGTCGACCTCTCGCTCTTCCCGCTCGACACGCTCAAGACGCGCCTGCAGTCCAAGGCCGGCTTCTTCCCCTCAGGCGGCTTCTCGGGCATCTACCGCGGCATCGGGTCCGCCATTGTCGGGTCCGCCCCGGGCGCAGCCTTCTTCTTCTGTACCTACGAGTCCGTCAAGGCCCTGCTCGCCGCCCGCGGCTCCGAGGGCCCCGTGTCGCACATGATGGCCGCCAGCGCCGGCGAGGTGGCTGCCTGCGCCATCCGCGTCCCCACCGAGGTCGTCAAGCAGCGCGCCCAGGCCGGCCTCCACGGCGGCTCGTCGGCCGCGGCGCTGCGGGCCATCCTGGGCCGCTACGGCACACACGGCCTGGGGTCCATGTGGCGCGAGCTGTACCGCGGCTGGGGCATCACCGTCTTCCGCGAGGTGCCCTTCACCGTCATCCAGTTCCCGCTGTGGGAGGGCATGAAGGCCTGGGGCCGCCGTCGCCGCGGCGGCCGCGAGGTGTCGGCTGGCGAGAGCGCCCTGTACGGCAGCATGGCCGGCGGAGTGGCCGCTGCCATGACGACGCCGCTGGACGTGCTCAAGACTCGGGTGATGCTGTCCAAGGAGCGCGTTTCCGTCATGGACATGTTTGGGCGCATGGTTCGCGAGGAGGGAGTCAAGCCCTTCTTCGCCGGTGTTGCCCCGCGAGTTACATGGATCTCGATTGGCGGTGCAATCTTCCTGGGTAGTTACCAATGGGCCATCAACACCATGCACAGTTCTGCGAGGGAGCAAAAATAGAAGTGAAACGAGAGAAGAAAACAAAAAACAAGACAAAAACCAAGTAACGCGCAACCATGTGTACGATATCATTGTTTGGGGACTAAAAAAAATGGATGCGGCAAAAAACGGGGGTTCTGGAGGCTACTTTTGGCCATAATGTTATGTACAATTACGTCGAGGCTATGTACAAGTATATAGATAAAAGGATAGAGTAACACGCTTTGGGGGTAAAGATGATATGGATGGTGCTTTTGTCTCGACATGCATGAGAAAAAGGAGAAGCACACTAGCACTGCAAGGTGTGTAAAATATATGGGCGAAGCTGGACAGACCCAGCATCGAACACCCAGTAGACTTGGCTACGTTACGAGGCTGGTGCATTGGCAGTTGCTTCGGCATTGGCGGCAGCAGTCTCCTGGGGCTCCTCTTCCTCCACGGGGTTTGCAGCTGTCGGCGGTGGGAAGGGTCGGAGCTCCCTCCGGCCGTTGGTTTTGTAGTGAAGGACGATGTCATTGCCGCCTTTCCAGACGTGTGTGCGGAGTGCCGCCAAACTTGTCGTAGGGCTCAACAACTGCAAAGACGGTTAGCTACAGACGAACATGGAAACTGGGGGGTTTCTCCATCCGATATCAATTTACATACCTGTTCATTGCAGTAGAGTTCTAGATACTCTTCGGGCTTGAGCGCATCTGGCTCGGGTTCTTCCTCCAGCGGCGGCTCAATTCTCTCGGCAATGTAGGCGAGGATCTTCTTCACACGCAGCATGCGGTTGGCATTGAGTCTGTTGTTACCGTCGGCAGAAGAAATGGCGGGAAGGCTGCTGTCCACAGGATACAGCACAAACGAGACCTTGACTGGCTCCTTGAATGGCATCAAGTTTTGCAGGAGGACATCGCCGAGCCACATAGGTGCTTTTTGCTCGATGAAGTCGGCATCTTTACCCACATGCTCCACAGTTCCCTGGTAAATGTTGGCGCTGCCACCCGACGTCTCTTCCTGGATGACGACCTTAGTGCCAGGCGGGAGCTTCAGGACGGGGGTGTCGTTGGGTAGGCTGGGTGCCAAACCAGTTTCGACCAATTTGTCAGGGTTCTCGACCAAATGCTTGTCATAATCTTGGCGAATCTTTTGAATCACGCCAAAGAAGCTGTCGTCAACTTCCTTATCATGTACGGATGATGACTCTGACTCTTCGGCCTTCTCTTCCACAATGACGGGCTTCTCCTGGGTCGCCTGCGATGCCGAACGACCCAACTTTTTCGTACCAAATGACATGCGGAACTTTTTGCCAAAGGGGGTGCTTGGCGACTTTCCATTGTCTTTATCCTTGTCTTTGTCCGTGTCTCTACCGTCTACCGATGTCTTAGGGTCGGCTGTCTCTGTAGTGGCAGGCGTTTGCGGTGTTACGCTGGGCTTGGTGGTGACTGTCTCCACTGGGTTGATGGGTGTAAAGTAGTCCTCCCTGTCCACCGACAATCGGCTGGCATGTGACTGCTTCTTTTCGAGGGGGCTCATGGGCGCGGACAGCTGGTCTTCTGGGACACCTGGGAGACTCGAAATGGGTGCGGGTGTCGCGAGCCCGATGGCTAGGCCTGGAGTCGGAGGAGGAAACTGTCCACTGGCCTTTGGTGTTGTGACCTGATCTGAATCCTCAAAGTTTGTTGATGGCGGGACCGAGATTGCCAACGGGTCGTTCGCATTGGCAGCTATTTTCACCTCAACCGCTTCGTTGATCTTGTGCCGGTACGCCTCATCTCGTCGGATTTCCTCATCAATCAGATCAGCAAACAGATACCGTAGGATCCATTTCCCGAGCGTAACTGAGTCATTCATGTTAGCTTCGTCGAGTACCAGTGAGATGATTGGTCACATACTTCGTTGGTCGTCTCTAAATTCAACAGGGTCTTCCAGGTCAAGCTCGTCGGCATAAACCTCAGCATCGAAGCAGTTGAACGGCTCCAAGACAACAGTAAGGTTTCCAGAGCTTATATCGATCGAACACCAGGGAGCTACGGCTTCCACTGTATTCACGACTTGTTCCACATCTTCCAAGTGCTGCTTACCAAAACTCTGAATGGGTTTGCACTACATAGAGTCAGCGAACCTGCACGTCCAATAACAATAAATAAAAAAGGCACAAAACGTACCTTGATGAGATCCCAGAGCAACACGTCGCCTGCCGTGTCCAAAGTCAAGACCCGTCTCCTATCGTTGAGTAGTCTGTGCTTGAGAAGACCAAATTGGCCTTCAATGGTCTCTTCAGGTTGATCATGGATGGGCTTGACCTCGGTTTCCGGCTGATCCACTACTTCTGATCCCTTTCTTGTCGCAGCTTCGCTGTTTGACTTGGTTTCAGGGTCTGGCGCAGTTCGAGATGGGAATACAGCAGCTGCAGAAACCCGCAGGATGGACTCTGCAGGAATTTCTTTCTTGGAGGTTCCGTTGACAGCCGGAGGAGACGTTTCGCGTGGTCTGTTGGAGGAGTTGGACGTAGCCCTCTGGTGTCTGAACGATTCGGGAAGCTGAATATTTACGTCGGTATCAATATCCGCCCATCTGTTGATTGAAGATCGGTTCGTAGCTGTCCAAAGATGGCCGCCAGCAGCAATAATTTTACCAACACCAATGTGCTCCTGAGCAACAGCAATGCTGAGACCATCATCCATGTCTTCCAAACTGCCTCGGACATCCGTCTTTGCGACCAGACCCGAGCGGTCTGAGCTGTAGAAAATACCCAGACGAGGATCATCGGAGAAGAGGGACCAGATACTCTCGTCGTGCATGGTAAATGTGTACATGCAGCGTCCACCCTTGACACTCCACATCTTGATTGTTTTGTCGGCACTTGCGCTGAGAATGGTGTCGCCGGCATCGTCAATAAGAATGGATCGGATGTTGTCAACGTGACCCACCAGCTTGGATACCTTGGAGCCGGTCCGAGGATCGTATAGCCGCACCGTCTTCTCGGGGCCGCCGCTGGCCATAATGTTGCGACCGACACGTAGAGCGTAGACGGAGCCCTTTTCTGCCATGTCATCACCTTTGACGTCAATCTCGAGTGTCTTCCCTCCGCCGTTGATATCCCAGAGGCATATTTTGCGATCGAGACCGCCAGTGGCTACCCAATTCGCGCCCATATCTGCGGGAGGGGTGGCGACACATTTGACGTAGTCAGCATGTTCGCCAATTGTCTCGGCGCGGGTATTGTCCTCCTCGGAATGGGGGCGCCATATCTTGACAGTCAGATCAGAGGAAGCGGACACGAGAGCTGTATTGTTGTGGGTGAGACCAATGTCGTTGACCCAGTGCATGTGAGCGTGAGTTTGGGCGCGGAATTTCGTCGTGGGCTTCGGTTTCGCTTTGGTTTTGTCGTCGTCTGACGGGGCTGGTGTTGTGTCGACAACGTCGCTGCGATGCTTGAGGTCGAGGTTTAGATCCCAGGCGCATACGATTCCGTCTCGACCGCCAGAGTAGCTGGATAAAGAAAAATGAGTCAGTCTGAGGTTGGCGACGGTTGCTGGGACGGTTGCGAGCAAGCTTACAGAATGGCGTTGTCATTGTCGACTGCGAGGCCGTTTACGCCGAGGCGATGACCGCCAACGGAGGATTTGGCGTTCTCGAGAACTGTGATGTGCGGTTAGCCGACCGGAGAACTTAAATGAGAATAATGCCCGAAGAGCGCATAGCGAGCCCGCAATAGCTCGTAGTGCATTGAGCGAGGCGGGAGCTTTGGTTACCATAGCTGATTCTCTGGCGCGCCTTCTTGGCCATAGCTGAGGGGGATCAGAGCCGAGAGGGCTGCGCATGCGCAAGATGAGCCGACGAGAGGATATCGAGTGGACGGCGCAGCGGAAGGCGTCTAGGCGAGATCACAGAGGCGGGCGAGGAAGAGGAGAGAGTCGCAGCCAGGCGAAGGTGAGAGGCCGGGGAACAGTCGGGGTTGGTGATGCGGGATGATGTGCGGGATGGCGGGATGTGGAAGCGGAAGTGGAGGTTGTGGGCTACCTTCTAGAGCGCTGTAAGTATTGTCTGTTACCGCAAGGTTACAGCAGCGGTGCATTAGTGCAGGTGTGCTTTCAGGCTGGGCTGAGGTCGGGTATAGTGGGCAGTATGGGGGACTCCACTAATTATTTCCACCTTGGATAAGGTACGACACAACGGTTGTCAGCCGGGCACTTTGAGAACGATCACACGTCTTAGCATTTTTAGTCAAATTAAACAAATATGTATTAAGATACAAGTGAGAAAATTTACCTGAAGATAGTATCTGGCCTTCTTTTAGGTTTATTTTCTCTTTGTGTATGATGGTGTTTGGCTAGAATCAACATTGTGTAGCGGCTGCCGCAACGTACCTTGGTGACAGCCATTCAAGGGTCGGGTACCTGCCCAGCTTGGTTCCAGCGCGGTGCATGAGCTAGAACGCTATCGGACACACCTACGTAGTGGGCTAGAATAGAGAGCTGTTTGGGCGAAAACGGTGCTTGGTAGCTCGGGCCTCGTCCCTAATTGACCGAGACGGCCATTGCCCTTCTCAACAAAAACCCATCGTCTTGCAACACGTGAGGCCTCTGGTCACTGAAAAGAGGAGGCACGGCCTCCCCCGCAACTGCTAGCCTCGCCTATTCAGGAAACCATGCCAGTAGCGATGTTGGTCAACCCCTGCAGAGGTTCCTGGGGGCGGTAAAACCGCCTGAGCGGGGTTGGTTGATGACAGGACGGTAGCCTTGCCCGTCGTCACCAACGGCGGGGCCCCTACCGTGCCGCCTAAATCCTTCGCCGGGATGCGTGGCCGACAGGGTCGAACATCGCCTGCCCACACGGGCAAGTATCCTTATCACGTCGACTCCATCGGTTCACGTCACACACACACCCCATTCCAGCTTCTAGAATGAGGTCCGCTTTTCCTCAATGGCCAACGGTCGAGGGGAAAAGCGGATGGAATTGGTACCGAGAAGAGGGGAGTGCTATATCTGAGACAGGCTGGTTTGACGGGAATGCGGGCTGCCGATTCCCGGAGACGCAGCTTTGACAGGCACCTTGCACCGACGACACAATTACCGAAACGAGGAACCAGAGCGAGCAACAGTGTAAACCAAAAGATGGAGCTTGTATAACCTCACTCCAAAAAAGAAGTGTCATTCAAACCAGATATTTTCCCAGCTAAACACCTGAAACATGGACATCGCTAACATAAGTAAAGATATTCGTACATCGTATTCCCTCCTCTCCGCTTGCTCATCGCTTCGTCACACCCCTTGTAGTGCTCCGCCTCATCCGAGGACTCGGCGCCCTCGGCGTCCGGTGCATCCTGCGCCAGATTCGTGGCCGTTGCTGTGCCCTCACTGGCATACGCAGCACCCGACTGAGCACCATCTCGTCGACTTCCATTTGGCGTCTTTGCCCTCGCACTGCGGGCAGTCTTCGGCTATCACTTTGCGATCTTCGCGCCGGTCCTGGCAGTCCTCTTTGTAGCATCGCGTGTTGCCGCGTAAGATTACGTGGCCGCACTTGCTGTACTCGGTAACCATCTTTTGACACATTGGTGATGTGGGTTGGGTGTAATGATGGGGAAAAAAGGTGTGTGGGAGTAGGTCAGGTGTAGTATAAGCCGGAGATAAGTAGATTGATAGATAGATAGGTTGCAGGTATGTGGGTATATAGATTCAGGTAGAGTGATGATGGATAGACAGTTGTTCGGTTTAGTGATGATGTGAGCAGTTGCTGGATGCGATGCCGGCCCAAATAATCATGGTTGATTTTCAGCTCTCTTGTCGTGGCCAAAGCAAAAAAAATCCAGGCGAATCTGAGACAACAAAAAGCCACTCGTCTCGTCTGGCCTTGCAGTAAAAAGACGGTGATGGGGCACGGTATGTGTGATCAGCGCCTCAGGGCAGCTCGTTGCCGTCAAGTTGTCTGGGTCAGGTCTTTTGAGGGTGGAACGGATTAGCAGCCTCCCATTATAAAACACCTGGGGAAGAGCCGAAGGCCGGTAGTTATGTAATTGTGGCCATCGTACATGTGTGTGCGTGCGTGTCTGTGCCTGCGTACGTCTTGGTTGCCCGCCCCTCAAGCCACCTCACCCGCGGGGACTGGTCTCGGCCGGGTGGGCTCGTAAAGCTTCACGACTTGACCCAGAAGAGCAACTGAGGTGGTGTGCCCCATGCCGTTTCACCCGACAAGGGTTAGCAGAATCGGGCCATAGACACGGGACTGGGGGTAAGGACCAAAATAAACCGTGCCCGTTGCGTGAAAAAAAAACCGATAAAAAGGCAAAGGGGAGCCAAGACCAATGAGCCTGCGCCATCCTGGCGTCGCGTGGCTGGATGACGAGGCCGATGGCTCCGGGCTGAATACGAGGATCTGGAAAGATTTGCGTTGAGCCGCGCGTGGAGGAAGGCTGAGCCGTGATGCTAGCCGCTCATGCCATGATAACCTATTAGAGGTCCAAGGGCGAGAGTGCATAATTTATGAATAAATACAGTTACAACAATACAATACAGTACAGACTCGCAATGGCAACCGATTGCACAGTAAAAACCAAGGGAGCAGCTTCTTTTCCTCTGTCCCGTCAATCCGGCCGCCGGCGCTCATGATGGAGCCTCGGACTTCAGCAAAACGCCGGATGGATTATTGATCCTCATTTTTTCCCGTGCCAAACTCCCGATTCCCGGGAACAAACGCCAATAACCTTACATGAAATCCCCTCGCTAGCACAGGAACCCGACTTGGTGAACCTTAACAGCACGTGCCCATGCCACCTCTGCTCGACCTGATCGCCAGTGACCTGCAGCATCCGTTGTGCCGTGCGGAGCCAGCGCCGCTGCGCAGCCACCACGCTGCACATGGTTGCACATCGCCCGCACTCGAAGCGGTGATCCATCTCCATGTCGCTTGGCAGCATGAGGCACTTGAGGGGCCGCTTTTTGCGGCCGCATGGCGAGCGCGAGCTTTTGCGGTGGCCGCAGCTGTAGACGTCTGTTCGTTGATAGCACATTTGGCATACGAGAGAGAGAGGAGCCGGCCTGGGGATAACGCGGATAAATCATTCGAGCACATGGTGATATTTATTAATTCGGCCCTGCCGCACGGTGACGTGCCCGTGACAATGATCTAAATGGTTGCTTTTTGCATGGCGTGAAAGAAAGTGGCGTGTTGCACAGTCCAGCAACAAGGGCCCGCATGCCCACTTACACAAGAGACAAAGGATCTGCCGAAAGAGCTAGAAGGTCAATGACAGCACAAAAGCAAACCCTGGACAACGGATCTTCAGGAACTAGTGTTCTGAAACGAAACATCAAATTGTCCATATTATAAATAGGCCAGCTAGGCCTAATTTGGATACTATCGAAGGATATATGTTTCCGGGATACGAGCTGACTTCAAGGGGGGTCGCCGTTGGATTTGCCATGGCTTGTTTATATTGCCAAGATTTTGATTGATAGCTATTTATGTCTAAATTGACCCGTTATGTTGTGATTATCCTAGGGATGGCATTGTATTAAGCTTTTTATGCCAAGCTCCCGAGCTTTCAAGCACTGACGACATAGCCCACATGGTGTACGGAGTATATAAAATTCTGTGCCATTTTGCGGGTCGCAGGCCGGTGGTACGCCGACTTGGTGCTCTTCGTGGTATTGATCAAGGGCTTTGAAGGAGTATAAGCAATGGGCATCACGAAAAAAAAAAGATGGTGAAAATGAACGCCATCTCGTAAGGACTCTTTTTCTATCCGCGCATGGCATGATCTCATTTTTAGTACCCTAACGCCGTGCTATGAGCAACCCACTGTATACACAGATGGCCATCCTAACTGGCCAAGGACCCAACCCTGTTACCCGTGGGGTTGAATCGATTACCTGGTAAACTTGCCGCCCTTCTTTGGCTGCCGTGGCTGACTGCCGTATGCTCTCCGTCCCTGCTGCTTCTTGTCCCGGCTCATGCTTGCACCCAGCGTGATATCCACGCGTGGCGGTGTCGAGAATCCGAAACTCTTGGCGACCTTGGCAAGGTCGAGCTTGTTGACGTCAAAGACGCTGCGCAGTGAGTGCGACGCATAGGCGTGGAGATAACTTCGGTAACCGTCCTTGGCGCTCTTGTTGAGATAATAGTTCTGGCTGATAAGCTTCTCAAGCTGAGATTGCACATTGACAATCTTGTTGGAGGGGAAATCAAACTCGACAACCGGCACACGGGCGGCCTTGAGGTGCGAGAGGAAGCCGACCTCGTTAGGCTGGAGGAACATGAGCGATCGGCCCTTGCTGTTGCTGCCTCGGGCAGTTCGACCGACTCGGTGGATGTAGTCGCGAGGGTCATCCGGTGGGTCAAACTGGACGATCCAGTCAACTGCGGGAATCTGTCAAGATTGTCAGTAACAAAGTTTTTATGATGCGGGTAATTCAATGCGACTTACATCAAGGCCACGGGCAGCGACATCGGTACAGATCAGAGTGCCCTGTTTAGCGTTGCAGAACTCGAAAAAGGTGTTGGTGCGCTTCTGCTGCTTCTGCTTTCCGTGAAGGTCGAGAACGGGAAGATCGATGTAGTTGAGCAATTCGGCGTGGTACTTAACACATGCACAGCTGCTGAAGAAGACAATCACCTTCTTCTTGAGGTTGCGTTTCAGGAAAGAGAATAGGAGGAGGAATCGTTTGTCGGCCTCGCAGACGACATAACCCTGCTCAAGACCTTCGACTGTGCTGTACTGTTTCTCCTCATCAACGTTGATGTAGAGAGGGCCAGGTCGCAGTGAGATGCGCGCCAAGTCTTCGACCTTTGTCGTCTGAGTAGCAGAGAAGAGCAAGGTCTGTCGGTCCTCCTTGGGAAGGATCTTGATGATCTGTCGCATTTCATCTTCGAAACCAATCTCGAGAATTCGGTCCGCCTCATCGATGATAAGAGACTTGAGGTTCTTGAAGACAAAGGGGGTGTTCTGGAGGTGATCAAGGAGTCGCCCGGGGGTTGCAATCAGCAAGTTGACACCCTTGGACAGCTTTTCCGCTTCGGCACGTCGATTGGCACCGCCGATGACGATTCCGTATGTTTGCGAGTGGTGGGCCATGAGCTCGCGCGCAACACCAAAGATTTGGAGCGCAAGTTCACGGGTAGGCGAAACGACAATCACACCGGTACCGTTGCGAGGCTTGAAACGAAGAGCGCTCAGCATCTCAATAACGGGAATTAAGAATCCCAGCGTCTTGCCGCTTCCAGTCTTGGCGCTGGCCAACACATCCCGACCGGCAAGGGCAGGAGGGATGGCCCTCCTCTGGATTTCTGTCATCTTGATGAAGCCCATCTCCTCAATCGCCTTCATAGTCTTGTCTGAAAGAGAAAGCTCACTGAAGGCTTGCGCATCGGCACCAGCTACAGGAGGCAGCGTGAGCTTGCCACCGTCAGGTAGATCGGTGCCGGCTTTGTCGTCTTCATCCTCCTCATCTTCGGCGTTCTTGTCCTCGGCCTCGTCATCACTGCCGGCCTCATCATCATCTTCATCCTCTTCGTCGCTGTCAGCCTCGACATTGTCCTCGTCCTCTTCTTCGTCGGAGGACTCGACTTCGGGCTCATCGCGGGGCGCTACCTCCTCGGGTTCGGTGCGCTTGATCTTCTTCGATTTTTGGGAAATACTGGGAGCGACTCGCTTTTCGTTGGTCGCCTTGACGCCATTGGCGTCCTTGAACTTGCGCTTTTTGCTGCCTGCGAAATCCATTTTGGCCATGGTGAAATACAGCAGCAATCGATCGGTCGGTCACTGAGCCTTTCGCGATGCTGGGAAATTTTCTTATCGCAGAAAAAAAAGTCTGAGTGGGTTCTCTGATAACGGAGCAGTAGTTTTTCCAGTCCCGAGCTCAGGCCAGTGTGGGTGCCTGCCACTCGAGGTGAACGGGAATGCAGCACTCGATAAGGATTTTAGCGCCTTTGGCTTCGACTTGTAACTTGTAGGTGTTTTTATCCATGTCCTAACATAATTTCGTGGAATATTTGGGCAGTAAATTTTTTATTCTAAAGTTGCGGCCTCAATGTTACGTGTAAAGGGTCAAGGTTTCCTGCCTCGCGACTAGAGTATTTCATTTGCCTGGAAGCACGTGTTGGGCTGTCTTCTCACGCTTAAACTGTGTAATGATAATTCAGATGACTCAAGCGAAAATGTTTGTTGAATCGAGTGAGTTTGACGTAAAAATGGGGGCCGCTTGGAGTCATTGTTTAAGGGAGGGGGCAGCCTCGACAGTGAAGAAGCGTCGTCTCCTTGAAGGGCTGCAGGTGGCGATTCAAGACTATCAATTCTAGTGTTATAAGCTATTGTTGATATTGTAGCTATGTATAGCATAATATTAGTCAGTGTCGACTATGGCCAAAATACATAGGCTTTGGCGCACGAATTCATTACAATACTTGTTCTGGGCATATTTAAGACTGCCTTGTGGTAATACAACTAATTCTTACGATTTATCCCACCGACAAATAGGATCCGGTGGCGCTTCCTCAATGGCAGAATGCGGCCTTTATTTATTCTATATGCAATATTTTGATGGTAAATGACTTTGTGAAGGAACGGTGTTGTCGTTGCTATTGATTGGTCGCACATGAGCCCGCGAGACATTTGCACCCAATAGGTTCGATGACAATTACTCAGCTAAAACAAATAATACTCGTTATTGCATAAGTCTGTGGGCCCTAGGATACGTGGTCGTCAAGAAAAAACATCAAGTTTCTTCTCTAGTTATTATTGAGCTTGTCCAAACAACCTGTGTTCTTATAACCACGATAATCTACTATGGCGAGTTTGACTTCCAGGCCTTTCCTGTCACTTAATGACATTGTTATGACTCTTCAAACATGCATTGTTTTGGTACGTATATCATGAGCATTTGATTGGATTTCATATTAACAGATATTGACAATGTAAATAGGGTATCTTGTATCGGATATGGATTTGTCTATACAATATCTTCTTTCATCCACTAAATCGGTATCCTGGCCCGAAGACTTTCGTGGTTTCTCATCTACCAATGCTTTACCACTCGAGCAAAGGAGACACTCATACACTTATGATGAAGCTTCATGATAAATACGGCCCAATTGTCCGAGTTGGGCCAAACGAGCTCAGCTTCATCAGCAGCTCAGCGTGGAAGGACATCTATGGTTACCGAGGTGCTAATGGAGAAACGTTCCAGAAAGATCCCAAATTGCTTGGACCAGATCTAAAGGAATCTGATAAAGGAATATTTCGAGCAGATGATGCGAACCATGGGCGACAGCGTCGCATTTTTTCTCACGCATTTTCCAACAAGGCTTTGAAAGAACAGGAGCCTCTTGTACGTGGCCACGTCGACACTCTTATTCAGCGCCTCTCTGAACACGCAGCTTCGCAAAATGACAAGTCTCTCAACATGGTTCGCATGTATAACTTCATCGCATTTGACATCATGGCGGATCTCACTTTCGGAGAATCCCTCGGAATGCTCAAAAATGGCGAGTATGTGCCTTGGGTTGCCGACCTGTCAAATTATCCTCGGGCAATCGTCATTGGCTGGATGTTCCAGATATACCCCGTTCTAAGTTACTTTAAGAAATGGTTGATGCCAAAGTCACTGGCCGAAAAGCGGAGGAGCCATGCGGAATATGCTATTCAGAGAGTTGATCGCCGACTCGAGAAGGACTTGGACCGAGGAGACATTTGGAGCTTGGCCATGCGCCACGCATCGCTCGACAACTTGACTAAGTGGGAAATGTACTCGACTGGGAAATCATTCATGACAGCCGGAACCGAGACAGTATCGACCTTGCTAAGCGGAGTAACCTATCTCCTCCTCAAGAACCCAGAGAAACTGGACAAACTAACTGAAGAGATACGTGCTGTTCAACACCCGAAGGATCTAACCATAACCATGCTGCAAAGTTCAAAATATCTCAATGCTTGCCTGGAAGAAGCCTTGCGTTGTCACACGCCGTCTCCCAATGCATTCTATCGTATCACTCCTCGAGGCGGCGCTACCATCTGCGACAATTTCGTGCCTGAAGGCGTAAGTATTCACTATCAAATGTGTACGCATGCCTGTTCTTATTCAATGCAGACCAAAGTAGGAGTTCCGAACTATGCAACTTTGCATTCGGATCACCATTTTCGAGACCCATGGGAATACGTCCCCGAACGTTGGCTCCCTGAGGCGCCGGTCCGGTATAAGGATGATGATAAAGCCGCATTTCAACCGTTTTCTGTCGGTCCAAGGAATTGCATTGGCCAAAAGTAAGTAAATTTGCTCGCATTGCCCCACAGCGACTTTTTTTTGTCCATGGCTGACGAATCGCTAGTCTGGCAATGCATGAGGCCCGCCTTATTCTTTCTTGTGTTCTCTGGCACTTCGACCTGGAACTTTCAGATCCACATTTCGACTGGCTTAACCAAGAAAGCTACATTGTGTGGGCAAAACACCCTTTACCTGTTTCGCTGAAACTGGTTGAACGGAATGGCAACCAGTAGGCATCATGTATGCAGCAATGGGAGTTGAATTGGGCGGCGACTAGCGCAGGATCTGCTCCGATGGGGCCTCTACAATACTACGCAACTCTGACCATAACGGCAATTAGACCACGGCACATTAACGTGCATATGCCGATAAATGTAGTTCGGGTTTTGGAGTAAAAGCTTGCGATGCAGGCTGCTGGCACAGCCTTTATGTTTTCCCAACCTCCCCCACAATGGATCAACAGTGCCTGCCATCGACGATTGGGTTTAGCGCCAGGGCGTATCCTGCGTTCCTGAAGGTGGCCGGCAGGTCACATGACTAGCAAGGGACGGATAAGGCTGAAGTATTTCCGTCAGAAACGGTGCAGAATCTGTTCGTGCAGGATCGGTACATATGCACAGCGACTGGGCTGAACCCGAGGACGCTACCGTCTCCAAGCAGTATTTCGCACATCTGATGGCCCTCGTAACCCTTGCGTGCCACCGTTAACAGCCCATTTTTTTCTGCCGGGGCTGGCCGGTACGTGACACACCGTGAGAGAGAAAAAACTTGCATCGAGCCAATTTATGCACACGCAGGGCGTCCCAGTCAGGACTAGCGCTAAGTCACGCCCTCGAAAAAAAAATAGCGGCGCTGCTTCTCGTTGGTACCCTGAATGCTAAGGTCACCTCAACCATTTCTCGCATCTTGAGGTTCTTCTTTCATTCGCCACAGATCCTCTCACGACCTCGTTCTGACGCGAACATTTCCTTCGTTCGTGTCGCCGCGCCCGTCTGTACTGCCTGTAGTGATTGATTTGTCACATCTGCTACACGTGACTACTTGTGCGAGCCCTTTGTGAGCGTGGCGCAAACCTCCACGCTGCGTCTCGACAAAAGAAAATTGTGATCTCGCTCGCTGTCAGCTTTCACCACCCCGATCCAGCTCTCACCTCTCCAGTGCCTGTCGCCTCCCCATAGACACAAGAACTGTGAGCCCTTGAAGATCGTACTACTAAGTGGCCCTGGCTATTTTGCGCTGCTGTTCATCGTTTTCCCACACGTGCAGTCCTAGCTGTTGAACACAGACCTTGTTCCCCTCATCGCGCTTGCGCAGTTGGTGGTAGCAATGGCTGAACCACGTCCCGATATCCAGAGCATTCTGGCCGCGCTGGGTATGTATTTTATCATCGCCGTTGGCGTTACCTTTGCGAATAGGTCCTGACCATTTGATTTTAGCTTCGCAGCGACCCCCCGCGTCGACTCCATCGCAGACGCCCCCTGGCACTACTGGCCAGGCCTATCCTCCTCCAGCTACGACTCAACCTCCCTCCAGCTATCCGCCAGCCCCCGGCGCTTCTAGCTATGGTGCTCCGGGTTACAACGCCCTTCCTGCGCCCTCGGCCAGCGGGAGTGTTGACCTGAGCGCCATCCGCCCTGTCAACTCCGGCACTGTCAGCATTGCTGATGCCATCGCCCAGGCCAAGGCCTACGCCGCCGAGAAGGGAGTCGCCTCATACGACCGCCCCATCGTTTACGCCGCCGAATCCAGAGGTCCCGAACGACCTTATAAGCGTTCACGATCGCGATCGCCGGCCCGGGACGAGTTTCGCGATGGGCTCAACCCGTATCGGGATGAGCGTCGAGCCGACCGCGGGGCTCACGGTAGGAACTATGAGCGCGAGCGCTCTTACTCCCCTGGTCCTCGTGGCCGTGCCTTTTCTCCTCGCGGAGGAAATGGGCGCGAACGATCTCCTCTGAGGGGAGGCGACGACAACTCGGAAACAATTCAAATCGAGTCCAGCCTTGTTGGTCTCATCATTGGCCGACAGGGCGAGAATCTCCGCCGCATCGAGGCTGACACCAACTGTCGCGTCCAATTCTTGGCAGCAACTGATGGTGGTCCTCACCGCCAGTGCAAGATCACAGGACCCCGACATCGTCGAACTGAAGTAAAGGACGCGATCAACCGCATCATTGAGGATAGTGGAATGGGTGCCTTGAACCGCGCTTACGAAAAGCCGCGTGACCCCAATAAGGGCGGCGCGACAGCTTTGAGGGACGGCGAGGACCATATGCAAATCATGGTTCCTGATCGCACTGTTGGACTCATCATTGGAAGAGGTGGCGAAACTATTCGGGATCTCCAGGAACGATCAGGATGTCACATCAACATTGTCGGCGAATCTAAGAGCGTCAATGGACTCCGACCTGTCAACCTCATCGGTTCCCGAGAATCAGCTGCTCGGGCCAAGGACCTTATCATGGAAATTGTCGACAGCGATAGTCGAGGCGATGCGCCAGCTGCCAAGAAGCCAGCAGGACCGGCCCCTGCTCGTAACGACGCGCCTCCGCGTGATTCAGGTGCTCCCGCAGGCGCTGGCGCCGGTGGCCCGGACAAGATTAACGATGCTATTTATGTGCCTTCGGATGCTGTAGGTATGATTATTGGCAAGGGCGGCGAGACAATCCGTGAGATGCAGAATACTACAGGATGTAAGATCAATGTTGCCCAATCCTCTGGGCCCGGAGAGGTTCAGAGGGAGATTGCCCTGATTGGCTCGCGCGATAGTATTGCTCGCGCCAAACAGGCGATTGACGAAAAGGTTGATGCGGTGGTACGTATTTGATTCATAACTGCTTGAACGACAGTTGCTAATATCGTAACAGCGCCAGAAGAGTGGAGGTGGTGGTGGTGGCGGCGGCGGCGGCGGTCGCAGTGGCGGCCCTGGTGGCCGTGCCCATCAAGATTCTGACCGCAACAACTATTCCCAGCAGGGACCCAGTGGTGCTACTAACCAAACTTCCCAGCCTGCCTCAGCAGATGGCCAGGACCCCTATGCCCAGTGTAGGTGACAACGCGATGTGTATGCTTGACCGAGAAACTAACTGCAAGTAGACGGCGGCTACCAGAACTATGTTGCCCTCTGGTATCAGTCCCTAATGTACCAGCAGCAACAGGGCGGGCAAGGCCCCCCTCCAGCTGGAGCCCCGGCGCCCGGAGCATCGTGATGTCTCTCCCAACGGCGGTGAAACGCCTTCATGATTGGTTGACTTTGATTGAGCTCCAGTTCGCAAATGCCGCGGGCAGAGAACTTTCCAAGATAACCTGGTTTGATAGACGTCGCCTTGTGCTTCTGACATTTTTGCCCAGCAGCGTTCGTTCCATGACGCCCTTGTGGAGTCTACAACTGTACAGCATCCCCCAGTTTTCGTTTCTTTGAGGACCCTTTCGACTTTCTAGGTCCACTTGCTTTGATGAACGTATATCCTTTGACTCGACTGCCATTACGACAAACATTAATACTGAGGTGCCAAATGCGGGAGCGACATCCATGGTTGTTCTACTGCTTCTTGCCCGCCTGTCTGCTTTGCTTTCGTATGAGCCGAGGTCCTGAGCTAACGCTCGGATTCTTTTGTGGACAGGGAAGGGCGGTATTTCGTTTATTTGGCCAAGGCTAAACGCATAATGTTCCGGGGGTGCCAGCTGCAGCTCATGACTTGATGTCTTGATGATTTCCTTGCCGACTTCTGATGCCAGTTTGTCCATTGGACATGACGTACATCTTGAAAATCTTTTGCATCTCCCCGCTCCATGGTGTGCCTGGGGAAGTGAAGCCATGTCTAAATTGGCTTCATGCCTTGAATTTGAGCGTACGCCTGCCCGAACACACAGGAAAAGTCATGTTTCGAACAGGTCCTCTATTTTCTCCTCTTTATCCACCGGCATGACTTTGGACTTGAGACGTCGTTCTACTTGGCCCTTCTTGAACAAACCAAACCCCCTTATACATGCTGGATGAAAAACCCTCCGTGCTGTGGAGGCTGCTGGTTTCCTTTGCGTCTATATCCTGCACCACGTACTTTGCCCCTGCATTGGAATTCGCATCCACACCCTGTGCATGCGACTTCCGTTGGCGTTGAGTATTTGCTTGACCCTTAATGTTTTTGGCTTGCATTCAGACTTGCCCAAGACGTTTCTTCCTTGTTTACCGTTTTTTTTTATGAAGGGAAACGGATTCCAGCCTGTTTTGGCGGGCGGAATTAGGAGTTGGGGAAAAGAAATAAGGAAATTGAAGTGATTGAGGTTACTTAGTTATAGTATATAACTCTTCCACTCGTATAAATCGAATTAGTTTGTTTTTGACATATTGATGGGCATTTGCCTCTGCGAGAGTCATTATGCTCATTTTTGACTCGATGTGACTCATGTTTCTAAACCCGCGACATAACTGCGACGTTTCTCGCCAAGCGCAAACCTTGGTGATGCGCCCACAAGGAACGGTCAGCCCCATGGCTGGATCAGACCACACCATGACCATTCTGTTAGCGACTCTCTGTGTTGAATGCAGCTGGTATGTAAAGCCGGATCCTTCCCCGTCTCTCGCTCCATATGGGAGGCTACGAACCACCACGTTGAGACAGGGGATGAGATCCTTTGAAATGAGCACTGGTCATGGTGCGATAAGACTCTTCCAAGAACACGAGGGCCTGGATATGTTAATCTCGCCCTTTCTTAAGCAGCCGCTAGTCCTGGAATCCCCACACGCTGTATGCAGTTTGAGAGCATCGTGGTTATGCGATTGTATTTTACTTTGCCACTAGTGAAACAGAGCAATGGCCGAGATACTCAGAGCCGCCATCTGCTGATGCATTCGGCGAATTCCACACAAACACTCGCAACATTATTTAATTCACACCATATTCTTGTATCTGTTTGGTGAGCCAGTGACCTGAGCTTGCCTGCCATGTTTTCACGTTACTCAATCACTCATGAACCAAATGTAATCTTGAACTTGAAAGAAGTGCCATCATAATAATAAAAAAGTGACTTCATTTTCACTATTTTCTTTTAAAATCCTGTAAAAAACCTTTGATAGGATAATGTTCGCCTAAATGGCAAGCAGTCCTGAACCCCATCCAGGATGGTGGGGGCGGCAGTGGCAGAAACATTTGCACTTTGGATTACCATTTTGAAAAATCTGAGTGACTGCCCAGAGATTATCATTGGTTGTTGTATATTCGGAAAAATATGAAACCAGCCATCGGATATGGTAGTACGAAGAGTGCTGGAAGTGGGCAGAGAATACATCTAGCTAATGCTATTTGGTTCATGATGGCTGGATTAGCTGAGTTTTCAAATCAATTAATACATCATAATTGAGACAATTATACAGTGGATATCAAACCAATGGTTATTGTGGATGAACGATGCTTGCCATCGAACGAACACGTCAATGAGCATGCTTCAATCTTGAATGTCACGAGTGCAGGTATTCTCACCACCCACAACTATGATCCCTGTCCGAGAGTAATGCGAATTTGACAATGGAGTGATTATGTTTCAGCTTATTGACTACTATAGAATATGGAATGAAACTAGCCCCTGCCATTTCCCCAATGGGTTATTTGGGAGGCAATAATGGATGAATGAACACTATTTTCGATCCGCCCGAAGCACTTTTGAGACAGATGATGCAAGCAAGCATGAATACGCATGCTTTCTCAAGCCATCTCGCACTGATCCCCAACTAGCACTTAGACCTTGGGCTTATCCTTGATATTTTTGATATTGTCAGGATGGATTAAGTTAGGCTGCGCTCGATCACACTTCAACGGCTGATTTTTACTTTGGTCTATTCGGAAGGGGGTAGATCAACTCTCAGATCTTAGGGGACTTTTATGAGCTGAAATATTACTAATTACCTGATTTGCATCCGGTCATGATAATTGCCAAGGATGTCGCCAGGACGTTGGTTTGCTCCCACCCTTGCAAGTGGCTGCCACTAGGTTGAAGGTCGAAACAATGGCGATATTCTAGTTGGCAAAAGTAACCTCGGCAGTTTTTTTGACAAAAATTTAGCCGGTGGTAACTGAGTGGGGCTTTTTTGAGCCGAAGAGACTGAGGAGATGCAGAATGTATGACTGCGTGTGCCAATGTGATGAAGCTCACCTCATGTAAAATCATCCTGATTTTTAAACTCAACATTTCAAGAGAGTGAGTGATTAGTGTGGCATTTCACATCACGATTTGGCCGGTGAGATATGCTCCGGTCATCCTAGTTACACCTAAAGCAGCTAAGCGATATCAGGTGCACAAGACGGGAGTGCGGCTTTCGCATATTGTTTGGCAGGTTTCTCGTGCCAAGAAGCTATTTACCTGACCTTGAAGCATCTCTCGGTGGAATTAAAATGTAATGACGACGCCACGTCCTGGCCAAGATGACCTTGACGACATGAAGTGGGGTTGTGGAACGTTGTATGATATCCTTCCCGCCTCGGCTATGTTCTTTGGCGATGTGTTGGATTGCCAAATGGTAAACCTCAGGGATCTCTCTGTTCTAATATCTAGAGTCGGAGGATGGTGTCTTGAACACCGACTGCCGTCTAATCACATTAGCCAAGAACCATCCGAGCTCCTGTCAGTGCCTGACGTTGCCAATTCAAATGAGGCTCAGGACAATGAGAAAAAACAAGCCAGGGGTGAGGGCCTCTCGGCTGACCACCCCTGCAAGCAAGGGAGCGGCCATGAAGACCCAGTGGTTCAATATTTTGTTCTGAAGAAGCCATCATTTGTGACGCAGTAATATAATAGAGGGGGATTGAAAATTGAGCTCAAGAAAAGAAGCTATTGCGCAAGTCAAGGACTTGCGTCGTCAGATACGTTGCGATTCGAGACTCAAGGTGTAAATGCTCTAACCTGGGAGATGTGATCATTTTAATGCAATGATGGGTTGGTGGCGTGCGTCCGTGAGTATTGCATAATTCGACCTTGGACCAACCATGAGTCTTGTCTGCATCGTTTGCCAGGCGCCGCAATGCCAAAACTCCGAGACGACCCCACAACGAGGGACGCCAGCAAACGCTAGACAGCCACTATTGCTCTATCATGACGGCCGGAGGGAATCAAGACCTCCTAGCGACTGCAGACGCCCGCCCCAGCACGCTACTGATTGCCTCGGTCGGGACAAGAGCTGCACATTGACCTTACAGTCCTTGCTCGGAAAGCAAGGTGAAACCCGCCTCTACATGGGAGTGTAGGATACTACGAGTTTTGAAATATCGTGACACTTAGGAAGAAGAAAAAAGTAACCAAAAAAAAAAACCCAAAAAAAAAAACCGTTCTGCATATGTCGCTCTAATGCGTGAAAAAGGACCAGTGTAGTGTGTAGTGGTAGTGGCGTGGAGGAGTGGGCGTGAGGTAAGGTGGTGTCATTGACGATGGATATTGAGGTATGACTGCTGCATATGCAATGCGGACAGGGCAGATCGGATCTGCTCCAGGTGTGTACAGACCGTTGCTGATCATTTCTACTTTATGCTGGGCAGATGAAACCAGCCCTCCTCAGGCGACCATGCTCGCCTCGTGTGTTTGAACAGCGGCATGATCCCACTGCCAAAACATACGAGCACGAAATGAGTAAGAGCTTGCTGGAGGAAGAGCAAGTGAGGCGGACAAGCTGGAACAACGGCTCAACTGCACCATGGGCGGAAGACTTGGCTCCAATACAGATCGGCACAGCTGGCGGCTGTCGGGGCGCGGGCGTGGGCTGGGCCACGGGCCGAAGGCGGATTTGGTGGCCATCGTCAATCAAGTGGCAAAGCTTGACTTCGGGACCGGCGGGAAGCTTAGGGTCTCAACTGCAGGGATTGAAGAGCATCAAGTTGGCGTAGAGTGGGAACAAGCCTTGTTAGACGCTAATACTGGTATGAATTCTTGTGGTTTTTCTTTTTTTTTTCCCTCCTCGTGCCGCGGCGCTGGGGAAGCCGAAGGAAAGAAGGGCTGAGGAAGATGGCGGGAGGAACGCCTCGAAGGTGCGGAAAGTGGTGAGCAGGGTGGCCAAGTGGAGAGCAAGGCTAAGAGCAGCTAGCAATAGGTAAGTCAGCGGACGGCACACGGAGACTACGGTGCTCGGTGCGTCCTGGTGTTTCTTCCGCTGTGGACAGTGGAGATGCTGCGAGGGCCACACGGGGCGCTACTGAGCCTTTGCTTGGTGCCGTTACCATATCTGGACGATGCCATGCTGTGCGATAGGCGGGCGCGTGCTTGGGCCTGGGAGGGGTTCCGCGTCCGAGACCCTTCGGTGCCCTGAACGCCAAAGACTAGAGGCAGTGCGTCGCAAGCTGGTGGCTCGCCCATTGCAAGGATGGTTAGTTGAGTTCCTGGTGTGCGTGAGGTTTGAGTGGACGACGTTGATATGAGGCTTGCACACTTCGTGGGGGAGTCCGTTTCGCGGCGTCACCTCTTTCCTCTTTCCGTTTTGCTTCTTCTGTGACCCTTCCACCCTCGCACCTTCCCTGTGTCCTGAGGACCATTATTTCCTTTTTCCTCCTCAGCTCGCATCCTTCAACCCACCACCCTGCATTTCAATCCTCTCGATCTCAATTTTCCTCCTTACACAAAACATCCGCGCTCGTTTTCGCCTGGAGCAATCAATTCGGCGCCACACGTCCCTCTATCGGCCGCACATACTCCAGGTCACACTCCCGCACCTTCTGGGGCACTGCCGGTCCTGAAACCACTCATTCGCTCCCCACATCCTGTCTGGGACCGTCCAATTCATCGAGAGGCGGAAACAACACAGACAGTCCCACGACATTCGTTTGCCCCAAAACCAACAAAACGACTCAGCTCAGCAACAAGCCTTGCTCCCACTCCCGCTCCGCCGGCAGTCCTCTCCACTTCCGCCCGGGCCACCCAGTAAAATATGAGAGGTGATAGAACTGGTCGTGTTCGTTCGTGAGCCGACTGGTGGGTGACACGAAATTCTTAGGCCGGGGTCTGGATCTGGCTTTTACTGTTTGTTGTCGTCGATTGGGCCTTGCTTCCCTGCGCTTTGCCCTTCCAATCTCCCCACGCTCATCTTTTGATCGCAGCGCCAAAGCTTCCCCATTCCCTCTCCTCCTGCTTGGGATTCTCTCCCATTCCCCTTCAACTTTGAGTTGCCAATACGGGCATTTCCATCTGGGCGGGGATAGTAATCAACTCGATATCGGTCTTCGGCATCATTTTCAGCTGATACCAAATTCAAAAGCCCTGGCCCGCCTGCAACAGGCCCAGTCCCGGACTCGTATCGCCCGTCTTGGTTGGGTTCCGCGACAGGTTCGTCGTCCTTCTCCTGATGACTCTCATGATTGTCCAGGGCCCTTGTCATCTCTCCACCTACCAACACTCATCCCTACAGATTCTCTAAACCTCATACATTCTCCGCGCTACCTCCGTTTCACCACCAGCTATCTCCTAAACCTCGGCCACTTTAAACGACCTGTCAGACGATTGCGCTATTGCGGATCAGCACTCTCAAACAGTAATCCCACAATGTGTCGTCTAGTCGTTTTCGCCGGAGCCTGCACGCGGTGCGGCGATGAGCAAACATGGACTGAACTCTCACAACAACTTTCGTGCTTGGAAGCAAAGAACAACGGCGAGTTTGGAGAGTGCTCTCGCGGCGTCATGGTCGAGGAGCATGGATTTGACCAGGAGTGCCAAACATGCACTGAGGAAGATGAAGGGATTGGCGACCTCGATGAAGAAGTGGAAGCACTCACGGGTGACGACTCTCAATTTACACAAGGTGTCAAGAGAAATGCCATTGAGGAACAGGCTACGAGCAGTGAGCGAAAGAAACAAAAGACTTGACGAGGACTGGCTGTTACCGGCTGTATCCGGCTCGGTGGGCTGATTTACAAGCTACATGGAATTATACTCTTGGGTGGATCTTTGATGGCGTTATTTTGGGCAGGACTGTTAAAACATCTCGTCTCGGAGATGGCAACTAGAGCCAGCGGGTTTTTGGCTAGCCTGGTTGATGGGTTGGGTCTTGCACTGGCATATTTTGGGAATTGTGCTTTCGCTTTACGACAAACGTTACGCGCTCACGACAATGATGGAGATGGATGGGCAAAGATTATCTGCGAATATTGGATTCGTCCCGAGGCTAATAAGGAAGATGAATAGGGACGAGCGGCCTCGACCTCGGGAGAGTCGAGGCCGACACTAGGATCAAACGAAAATAATCAACAGCCATGATGTCAATCATACATTGACCCGTTCCGACACTTACACCCTCGCTTTACCATGCTTATGTGCTAGCCTGCTTAGTGTCAATTGCTAACCAAATGTCTCCGTCGCTGAAGAAACCGAACGACCGCACACTCGTCAATTGCCAACCCATGTTTGCTTCAACAGATTCCAGTATCGATCCCCATCAACCCTTACCTGCGAAACATGTGCTCCCCCTTCGAACTTTTCCATCCGAACGATTGCCCCTTTGCCCTGGGCCTTGGTAGCATGTGCTTCGATATCCTCCCGCGAAACCGTCTTATCAGCTGTCCCATACACATACGTCCGCCTTACCTCTTGCGACATAAAAATTGGAGAGTTGATGAAGGTGGCATTGTTTTCATGTTGCCCCTTGCGACCCGCGCAGAACCACAGCACCCAGGTGATGGCCACGAGCAGATGGACAAATGGCCGAGCCCAACTAGGCAAGGATGACTGGACAGCGTGGACGTCTCCTCTGTAGTTGAAGAACCCTGGACCCGAATCTATGAAGGAGACATGATGTGGAATGTGCCGTGCATTGTCCAGTTCGGAGGCCCAGAGATCCCAGAGGGTTGTGGCTGAGGCAACTCCACCATTAGAGAAGGTGTGTAGCAGAAATTGCGGCTGGTGGTTTTCAGGGTTGGCCATGGCGGCCAACTCTCGCAAGACGGGTATTGCAACTTTGAGCCTTTCCTTGCGGAGACTGGGTATTGTCCAGGCCCAGAAATTGAGGCGCACGAGAAGTATTCGCGAACCAGGAAATAAGGAGCGGTGTTTGGTAATGTACTTTGCAATGTGAGAGTCATGGGCATCCATCCACGCTAAAACTAGGATGAAATGCGGTGCTTGAGTGTTTGGTGTCGTCGTAGGACCTGGATCGAAGTAGGCGACAAAAGGGCTGAGCGAACTCATGAAGGCCAGGGGCTTTGCCGCCTCGGCTGATTGATTCATGATTGCAAAATTATCTGTTCCGGCCATATCTTGAGGTGTCCAAAAATTCCGCAACTTGATAAGGCGCATCGCACTGAGGGGGGGGGAAGTCTCTGTGTTTATTAGCGTTCGATGCCACCTCTCTCAAGCATCAACCATGTGAGTAGACACCCAGAACTGATGTTGCACTCGGTAAATTGGATGCGAATGATTCGTGGGTTTTGTGTTGTCTGATGTCATCTTATGCCCTAGTCAGGCCAACTTTCGCGGGAGGGTAGTATTCGTATGCGAAGTAGGTACCGATGTCATGATGATTCTAGATTTAGGATAGCGCAGGTATGATTTCAAGATGGATGATACTCTTGGGCTTTCTTTTCAGGCTATTTTGGTCTGGATGTAATTATTTCGGCCACACATATTGTATAGCAGTCTTGGTTAAATACGTTTGTCGCAATCATTCGAAGGTTGGATTGTACGTTTGAGAAGTACAGGTTTGAAAGCATTATCGAGTTATTATCGTTAGGCACATGCATTTATTCAGGTATTATTTTTTTTCTCCATCTTTGTGCCTGGGCTCTTGTTACAAAGTCACAGCAAAATATCAAACCAACAATCACTCAAGGATTGTCAGATTATACGCGATGCATGGTCAGGATGAGGCGTCGTCAATTGTCTATATTTACTGGATGCTGTCCACTTATTTCTGTGTCTATATGCACATCCTAAACTCGTCTCTATATACATGCGTTCCCCGCGAACTTTTCTTTTCTGCTTCAAATTTTCAGGTCCAGCGCTGACAGGATTTCCTTCTCGACCACGTCAAAGACCTTCAGGGCCTCGTTCTCCCGCCGCACCTCGTCGACCCGTGTCTTGAAGCTCCCGTCGCCCAGGATCTGATCCACGCCAGCCCGCACGGCGTCCGGGCTGGGCCGCCCCGTCCGCAGGTTGACGGCCACGCCGCTCCAGGCGCCGCGCATGGCGATCTCGGGCTTGTCCTCAGACTCGCCGGCGAGCACCATGGGCACGCCGTTTGTGACGCCGTGGAGGAAGCCGCCGTAGCCAGCGTTCATGACGAAGACGGAGGCGTGGGGCAGCACGGCGTCGTAGGGGATGTAGTCGATGACCCGCGTGTTGGAGGAGATGGCTACGTCCTCGGGCAGGGTAACGCCGCGGTGGCCGAGGATGGCAATGACCAGGAGGTCGTCCCGGTCCGCCAGCGCAGCGAGGGTCGGGATCAGGAGGTCGGAGTAGTCGTTAGCAACGGTTCCCTGTGTCACCGCCACGATCTTGCGGTTGCCGCGTGTCACATCCTCATCCCACCACTCGGGGTATTTGAAATCCGGGGCCACGGGCTTGGGTGTGGGGCATCCGGTAAAGACAACGTGGGATGGGATGTCGGAACGGGGGTACTCGAGGCTGGGAGGGCATAGCTGTAGCACCTTGTCGTGCATAACCATCCAGTGATGGAATGGCACCTCGGGCGTGAGCTCCTTAGTGCACCCTAGGTCCTTGAGCATCTTGTCCTGCTCGGCGATGATGTCAGCGAACGGCCCTATCACCATCATATGGTTGAGGAGCTGATTTCGGGCCCGGCCCGACTCGGTGGCATCGGGAGGCAGGCCGGGGCCTAGCGGGCCGGTGTCGATGCTCGATGCCATGTAAGGCACGGCCTGGATGTTGACAACCTTGGGTCTCACGTCGAAGCCCTTGGGCAGCGGAGCTCCAAGCACAAGGGGGTTGGCGCCCATGAACAGGGTCTCGTTGACGACAATGATCTCGCGGCCGGGCTTCTCGGCGCGCAGCCGCTGGAGCTGCGACTTGAGCACCTCCCACCGCTCAGGGGTGCGGTCGACAAAAATGTGCTTCATGTCGAACAGGAGACGCGGCATCCCGGCCGGCACTGCGTTGCGCCTCTCTATGATTTCCGGGTTGAGGCAGTTGGGGATGCCCACAAAGTCGGTGCCAATGCGCTTCAGCATATCTTCAAACTGCTCGCCGCCGATAAAGGTGATTTCGTAGCCGCGCTTGACGAGCTCGGCGGCGATTCTTGATGGAGGGTTGGTGTGGCCATCGACAGGGGCGGCGGCGAAGAGAAGGTAAGGTTTCTCGGTGGATGTGGAAGTGCTCACAACCGTCTTCTCAACGGCATCGGCCAAGCTGGCCACGGAATCTGATGTAGCCATGGTGTGTGGTTGTTATGTTCAAGTTTGATGATGGGGATGAACCGAGAGGAGATAGTATGTCCCGAGTATGACTTGCAAGTTCTGAAGGAGGGGATCCTGGGGACATATAAATATATGTATATATACACAGGTACCAAGCATATAACGTTAGTGACGGGTTCTCTATAACCCATATGGGTTTGTAATCAGCCTTGGACGTCAGTTTACACCACGTTGGTGTGTAAGCGGGCTTTCTTCAGTCTCGTTGCATCATAGCCCCCTTGACCAAGGCCAAATCCCCTGCATTTTGACCCGTGCTCGGCCTTCGCGCTGGGAATCTGACGCGAGATTTCAGCATTGGCTAAACCAGCTTGAGGCTGGTGAAGGGGCCTCTTTTCCCATTGTGAGAGCACATTGGATGGCGCAGCGGCATAGTGCAGACGCAGAACCAATCTGGCGGAGTGATCGTCTTATTGGGCCCCATGGATCGGCACAGATCCGGCCTCTGATTCTCGCCGCCGCCTCCAGGGACGCGGCACAATCAAGCCGACCATGTGTTGTCCGGCACTTTCTTGTGTTGCAATGGAGCCGCTAACTGGCCCTAGGGAAGTGACAAAAAAAGAAAAGGACCGATGCTCCCACATACGGTTTGAGATGGACTACCTCCCGCTTTGCTGTCGGGGTTTCCCAGACCCGAAGGATATTCACCTAAAACTTGATTTTGCAATGAAACTCGGCCGAATCATATCCCACGTTTGTAATAACGCCTCTCGTTCTGTCTTTTTTCACGACACCCGAATAAAAAAAAAGACTGGACCGATGCTTTTTTATGCCACCTGCTTACTTGCTCAGCCAGCGAGCTAGTGGAAACAGGGTCCTGGGGCCAGGTGCCGTAGCCAAAAAAGGAAAAAAAAGCATCAGCACTATTATGCCAGGACCCAGCATTGAATGACGCCCGTTTGAATTTGCACCAGACTACACCGGCAGGAATGGGCACATTGGTAACCGACACGCCGCTAAGTCGCTCTCGCTCTTGTGCCACAAAGCCCATCAGCACTTGGGGAACCCGAAAATCAGGGAGTTGGCCGCGGTACCCCTTCTCCATCAGTCAGATTGCGCAGGCTGACACAGCCTTGGAAGCGTCGAAATAAGCTCGCTTGCAGTATTCCGGCTCCAGTCCCGTCCGAATTGGTCCGCGATTTTCAGCCGCGCTCCCTCAGACCAATCCCTTGAGCTGACCAGCTGCCGACGAAGCCGATTACATTCACGCTATGCACTGGTTTCAACCGACCAGCAATCAAAGTGCTGTTCTAATTTGCCCCCAAGGGGCATGCAGCGTTGCATTATTCGTCCTTGTATAGCCTCGATCTAATCCTTCACGACGAGTGGCCAAACGCAATGCGCTTGATTATCTATTCCAAATAAATTCCGCCACATGGCTAGCTGGCAACTTCAACCTCAGACATGCTCTGCTGGGATCCGGCTTCGGGGGTCGCGGAGTATTGTTACAGAAAATAATGATTCGCAAACGTTGCACAATCCAACGAGATGGGAAATCAAATATCCAACACATCACGCTTCATACCTGTAGCTCAAAGGTATGAAGAAACTAAGCCAGACAGCTGTATTTGCGGTGGCAGCAACATGCCTGGGTGGCAAAATGAGATTGCGGATAGATCGCCAGGCATTGGTAGGGCTGAACGAACAAGGAGGGGTAAGCGAGGAAAATCATGACGTGCAAGGATAGGACAAAATCCTGGCGAAATTGCACAGCCTTCAAATGATTTCAACTCGGATATTCTCTTGATACATCCCTTCTAATATTACCACCTTTTTGGTGATTTTGGTAGGCTTTGCTACAGTAGTGAAAAATAATGACATTCAACTTGAACATCATCGAGACTAATTACTATATACAGCGTAGCAAAATCAAGATTTTATTCACGCCTACCTTTTTTAATCGTTGATGTGGCTGAAGTGGAGACACTGCGTGATACTTTAGGCTTTTTTTGCTGTCTTGGCTTTGAACTCTTTCGGTGTGTTGTTAATGGCCCAAGAGAACACGGGTCACATATTCACTGGATGTGACTTAACTAATGAATCGAAGGGAAATGAAGGAATTGGCGAGTCTCCTTCTTGCCTATGGCCTTTGGGAGATCGGTAATGTCCGTGTAACGGTAACATCTCGGAGGAAAGGTTATGTAGAGCACACCGTTCATACTGTAGCATGTAATATGAAGTTCGGCTTTACCTTCATGGAGTTCATTGTCAGCAGAATATGGGTGATAGTAATCATCAACGCAAAGCAGCAGCTGGAACAATACAGGTCCCGATCGTTTGTATCATAGGGTACAGGGGTTGAACAGTGGAGCGGGCGACACGAGTATTGTGTCCCCTTTGTCTGCATTCCAATTCAAGAGCGAGATTCTCTCATATCTGGCCCAATTGAATAGTTCTTAGAGTATCGCTTTGGTTCAAAGACAGTGGAATCGGGTTGCTAGTCAGTGTCACAATCATCTTATCAAGGTTCCTAGTCGAGTCCAAACCTATGGAACTAGCCTCTTCCGATTCATTTTTAGACAGCACCTAAGTCGTGGGACACAACCAAGGTTCTCCCTGAAATGGCAATCATGAGACACTCAGGTGATCGTATTTACCACGAGTTAAGATGCCACCAATTATGTCGAACCGCAAGGTGAGATAAACTTCAACATTGCATCTTCCTTTGACGGCTTCGACTCAGAGACTTTAGCTGATAGAAAACTTTCACTGCGGTCCAATCGGCTGGGTAAAACAGCGGGCAGTGTTGGTTTTAATTAACACGTCAGATTTGTTGAATCAATGACAAAGAGCTGGTGCAGAATCAATGAATCAAATTCTGAACCAGTCACCTCAACTTGGTACACCAAGCCACGACTAATGCCATTACCCGCTCGCACACATTGGGTCGCTCAAATAGTGGGCCAGGTTGGCGTTCTTGGCCATGTCCTTGCACAAGCGGCTCAGTAGGATTGAGTACCAGCGGCTCCGGGATGCATTTACACCCAAATAGGTCCGAGCTAGGCCATGGGTTTGAATACGGCTGTGGGGTGATGGCAAACGCAGCGGGGGTAAATGCGGGCAAGCTTATTCCATGACTGTGGTGCCATCAGTAATTCCCCTTTAGCCGAGAGGTGAAAGGTATCGTGAGGTCTCGGTGAGCCGCGATCGGACCGGTGAAATAATGTGGAGAGGCAGAGTGGTCACGAGGTCAGCTGCGGTTAATGAATTTGGCGTGATTTGATGCAAAAGCAGGTATGCCGTAATTGCGACGTGTCAGGAAAAAAACCTTTGTACCTCCTGACCTCGTCACGATGAGAAGGCAAAGCTTTCTGGGCTAGGAAGCATGCTGGCGGATGATGCACAGCAGGCTAATGCGACAAGGTGCATCGAGTTAGGTGCAAGCCGACAGAGCTATCTTATCCTACGATGGAGGTGGATGCAGATAGGCCAGAAATGATGTAAGACGACTTGAGACAGTGCTTATCGCGATAACGCTCCAGCAAAGCTTCTCAGCATGCGAGGCCTTTGCGAGCCTCGATTTGATATTCTTCCAACATAGCTGGCAAGAACGAATCAAGCTGTGTTGCTGATCAAATCACCACATCCGTCGTCGAATTGTAAACGTCCGCGTTGCGATCTACGAGCCGAAGCGAACAGAAGCGATAAGCCGCCATCCACCGGCATTTGTCAGGTTCAATATGAGAGGTGTTGCAGCAGGGCCGCCCTCGCCAACGGCGACAACACGGACGCGGGCCAATACTTGGAATTTCAGCAAGGTGCGGGTTTCTGCTTTCTTTTGTCGAAACACGAAGGTCCGATAATATCTGGCATGGCGGATTTCCCAAGCGGGCAAATTCGGCATCGCCATGGACCCATCTGCCACGACGGACGGCGAGCTGCCGAACAAAGGTCGTGGAGCCGCAAGGCGGTGTGAGGATGTTGAGGGCGGGCGGCGGGGACCCCACGTCCCTGATGCCGGGCGGGCAAGCTGTCTGCGCAGAGAACTACTGGTCCAGTCACCGACACAGGCACAAGCTGTGACCGAGAACGCAGGCCGGGGAGAATTGGCACGAGAACCGCGATCGACGGGGAGCAAAGTCCGTTGGCCTTGCAGGCTCCCAGACCCCTGGCAGCCGGTGCTAGAGGGGTTCGATGCAGGCATCGGTCGAGGCCAGTACGGGGGCGGCTCGTGGTGGTGAGATGGACGGCCGCGGGAAACCCAGGTCACGACACCCCCGGGCATCCTCCGAAGTGACAGACGCATCGTAGACGCGCCGTATCGGGGTGTCATGGGCGGAGGGAAGGAATTTGATGACGCGACGGGGGCGGGAGTGGTGCCAACTCGGACAGAGCCGGAGGGGGGAAGGGTCTCGTGGACGGGTGTGCTGTGGCGGTTCCTGCAGCAAACCCAAGGCCTACACCACGATGTGCTCGCCTCTGACCCAAGCCTACATACAACTATGCACTCGCTGCATTGGGCGGCCGGAAGGGGGAACAGGAGCTGAGAACCCGGGACCGGACCTGCTCAGTGCTTCTGCTCTGGGTGTGTGTGTGTCACGGTTGTGTTCGGGATCCCGGGATCAGCCATGACGTGCATACCGGACATGGACAGCTACCTGCCAGTTTGACCATATCTGCTGGTCCTGGCTGCGAGACGACCCAAGTGAGGGAGAGGCTTGCCATGAAGAGTCTTTATCCAGTTGTTCCAGACCGGGAGGTTCCGGAGGCACGCTGACAGCCGCCAAACGACAAGCCGGACAAGACGACTGGGAGAGTGGCTCAGGTTCCCCCCACTTGTCGGCAAAAGAAAAATAGAGTGGGAATCGCAATGCAGGACAGATTGAAATTTTGCACCGGGGATGGGCTTGGAGGCGCTCCCGGTGGGCGTAGGTGAGGGGCTCGGGGAGTGCTCCGGGGGCTGCCCTGTAGGGGGCCGAGGGGCAGCCGGAGGGGCACTGAGGGCGTCCAGTGCCCAGCGACGAACTTTTCAGGGCATCTCGAGATATCGAAATGGCTAGTGGGTCCCCCATCTCCCGCTCCATTGTCCTGTCCACCTGGACGGCCAAGGTTTTCAACAGGCAGCCCACCCCGGGACGCCTGGCCGCCAAGGCCCCTTCAGAGGCCCAACTCCAGCTACAGGGGGGGCCTCAGAGCGGGGTGTTTGGACCGCTACAGTGGATCGGGGGCGCCTGGGATTGGCTTCTGGCAGCGGTTCACATCTCATCGCTATGAATCAGATGGAGCCGCGCCTCCAGCAAGAGACGATGCAAGCCGCGCAGCAGGCTCTTCTGGCACCTGTCGACGAGTATGGGGTCGGGTGTGATGCTTCTGGGGTGTCGCTTTTCCCCCCGTCTTTCCGCTTTGATCTGGCTGCCCGCGGGGGTTTCGCTCGACGGGCTGGAGAGGTTCGGATGCTCTTATTAACTGGCAACGTTTCCCGCCTTGAATCCGCCCCCGGGACGCCCCAAATTGCTTCTGCTTCTTGTTCTTCGTACCCTTTCATCTCTGTGTCATACCGGACACACCCCTTAGCAATTTGATCCAATTCTTCAACCTGTCCCCGCCTGGGCCCCCACCACCAGGAGCCTGCCCCGTGTCGGTTTCCTTTCCCCCGGGGCTCGCAACAACTCACACCGTTGACTCCCGTCCCTCTCGTTCGGCCCCTCGCCGTGCCTCACCTTACCCTCACCTTTGTGCACTCCCCGCCGCCACATGCACACAGACACAGTCGCGGCGACGCAGACACAAGCACAAGCACAGGCACACTAGACGCAGTGACATCTTTCCCTCCTGGCTCGATTGACTGCTCAGCTCGATCCATTGCCACATCACATCGCTCCAACAGGAAAGAGGCGTCGTTGTTGCACAGCGCACCCGCCCACACACACTCACACACGCACACACACTCACACACGCACACACACACACACTTCACCCTCACCCTTCTCAGCCACCCCACACTCTGCGCTTGTCCCCGACTACCTTGGCTGTTTGGCTGCTGCAACCTAAGCTCACTACTTCTCCTCCCCGTGGCAAGCCGCCCTGTTCCCGTTGCTCACGCGATCTACGCCCCGTCCCCGTCAGAGCCTCCCCTGTTGGCCATTGACCAGTGATTGCCGCCGAGTCTTTCCGCTTTCCGATTCATGTCTCTGCAGTATTGGAGCCCCCTTCTTTTCTTGCACCTCTCCCAACTTTCCTTCGCTCCCAATCTTTACTTCGTGCCCGCCCAATAGCTTCTGCAGCCGTCAAAATGCCTTCCAGAACTAATGGCGTCGGCGTCCAGGTCGAGGACACCAAGATCTGTGTCGTCATGGTGGGACTCCCTGCCAGAGGCAAGAGTTACATAGCACAGCGAGGTAGGTGTTGCCGAATCTGCTCCTCCCCCCTCCTCCCCCTTTGCGCACCCCGAACATGGTAAACTGACTGGCATGCCCGACTACAGCCCAACGATACCTGCAATGGCTTTCCATTCCGGCTCAGACCTTCAATGTCGGAAACTACCGCCGCAACGATGCGCCCCAGCCTACGGCCGACTTTTTCGACACCAACAACCCAGAGGGCGAGCGAAAGCGTCGCGCCGCCGCTGAGGCTGCCGTTGCAGACATGCTTGCATGGTTCCGCGCTGGTGGCGTCGTTGGCATTCTCGACGCCACCAATTCCACCCAGGCACGAAGGAAATGGGTCCTTGAGACCTGCACTGCGGAAGGTATTGAGGTTCTCTTTGTCGAGAGCAAGTGCGACGACGAGGAGCTCATCATGGCCAACATCCGCGACGTCAAGACTACCAGCCCGGACTATCGTGGCCAGGACCCTGAGGCCGCCGCCCTTGACTTCCGCAACCGCATCCGCAACTACGAAAAGGTCTACTGCACTATTGACGCCAGCGGTGATGAGGCCCATTTGACCTACCTCAAGATCATGGACGTGGGCAGGCAGGTCATCATTAGCCGTATCCGAGACTACCTCCAGAGTCGCATTGTGTATTACTTGATGAACCTGCACATCCGTCCCCGATCTGTCTGGCTTTCAAGAGTATGTTGCAGGATTTTTGAAACTGTGTCAAACTTGTAGCATCAAAAACTAACTTGTGTCCCAGCACGGCGAATCACTGTATAACCTTGATGGAAGAATTGGCGGTGACACCCTCCTATCTCCCCGAGGAGAGCAGTATGCCAGAAAGCTCCCCGAGCTAGTTCGCAAATCAGTCGGAGTATGTTGGCCCTTTTTTTTTTTTTAATAATTCGTGAAGTGGCAAATAACTAACATGCGCCTCAGGATGATCGCCCACTGACAGTCTGGACTTCAACCCTAAGACGCACAATTGCGACTGCTCGGTTCCTCCCACCGCACTACAACCAACTCCAGTGGAAGGCGTTGGATGAGCTCGACTCTGGAGTTTGCGACGGCCTCACTTACCAAGAAATCAAGGATCGCTACCCTGACGACTTTGCCGCCCGCGATGAGGACAAGTACAACTACCGCTACCGTGGTGGAGAGTCGTATCGCGACGTTGTCATCCGACTTGAGCCCATTATCATGGAACTGGAACGCAGCGAGGATATCCTCATTGTCACGCACCAAGCAGTCTTGCGATGCATTTACGCTTATTTCATGAAGAAGGATCAGACTAAGAGTCCCTGGATGAATGTGCCCCTGCACACTCTCATTAAGCTTACTCCTGGTGCTTATGGCACAGATGAGGTGCGCTATCCGGCCAACATCCCTGCCGTTAGCACTTGGCGAGGCAAGGGCAGCACGGCCAAGCATGAAAACCCGGCTCCCGAGACGCTGTAAGGTCAACTCATGCAGAAGTCGATACAATGGGACAAATAAGCCGGATATCAAATTATGCAGTACACAAAGGTCCCTGGGATCAATTACGGTACGGAGAATCAGGATGTGCAGGAAAGCGGATGGGGGGATAGTGGAGGAAAATAACAAACTAACGAACGAAACGATCAATGCGCAAGGAGTATTGCAGGTGAAGCATCAAAATGAAATAAGGAAGCGAGCAGCCAATGGGCGGAGTGGAAGGGACCGGAAGCTCGCCCAGCGGTTTCATGCTTGATTCAAACACAGACTTCCGCGGATGAACAATCATGGCCATAATGAGGGGTAAACAAAGGAGGGTGGGATTGGGACGGCACTCTCTGCAAAGACATGGCTGTCTGGAGTTGTTGTTTTAGTAATGGAGCCTTTGGGGCTGGATATGGGACTAGGTATTGAAATAGTACGACAAAAATGACAATTCCAACCATCATGGTGCCACGTGTGAAAAGGTACACGGATACAGCGCGGGGGAGAGGGCTTGTGGAGAGAGGGGGCTTGGGAAGGATGACAGGCTCGTCGCCAATAGCATGAGGGCTGTGAGCGTCATAGGATGACACTCAATGCATGTGGAATTTCAATGTAACCAGAACTAAGGTTGGGCAGCTGCGGTAGGGAAACTTACCCGGCAATGGGTCGTTGTAAGGGTCGGTGCTTGGGAAATGGATGATGGGCGAGAAAAGATTCACATGACATTGAATACACACGTCAATGAGCATCACTCGACTCTGCAAACAGACAAGGGCGGGGCTAGTGATGGGCAAAAAGAGAGCAAAACATGCATTCCTGAATCAACAACCATGATGCAATGCTATAGACGCTATCCAACCAAGAAATCCTTCATAGCCGGCGGGATCAACCCTGGCACGACAATTAGGGTTGCGGCCTCGGTGGAGATGAACTGCGGGGGACTCTCTGCGGAAAAGGACTCCGGGGCGAGCCGACACGGTGCGTGTGGGGCCGCCTTCAGTGCCGGGGGGCGGCAGATCGTCTGGGGTGCATGGCATGAGGCATTAGGGGAGGCACAGCATTGACATACATACATGACGCCAATGTCAAGAGCCTCATAGAAGCTCGCATCACCCCAAATCCATCGATTCAAGCAGTGCCCCGCGGTGTTTCCTCCTCCTCTTTCGTTTTTAAGGCTCAGCCAGCTCAGCCGCCTCCGTTTCCAATCCGCTGGGGCCGAAGTCGTTGCACTTCAAGTAAGGCCGCATCACACGGCGCTGTCGCTTTGGTCTTCGTGTGGGTTTTCGTCGATAGGATCGTGGTCATCACAGTCGTCATTTTGTTCGTTGCTCTTGCTCGTGTTTGTAAGATTCCCGAACCAGAAGCCGGAGTCTTTTCTCATCGGTCGTGGGCCTGCCCAGGACGCCGAGCGCGCGCCAAGCGTCGGTCGAGGCGGCGGCATCTTCATGACGGGTGCCTTTTCTGAAGCTCGTCTCTGCGGCGGGGGCTGTCCTTCCGCGAGCGGACTAGCGAAGAACCGGATGGACCTGCGCCACGAGCTCCTAAGTCCACGAGCTCTACCAAGAGCAGCGGGAGCGCTGTGCCTCGTCAAGTCATCGTTCAGATCGCAGGTGAGGTTGTAGTTGTTTTCTGTCGTGTGTGTATGGCACGAGCAGTCGCAGGTTCGCCGTCCGCCTGTCGCCTTGACAATCTTGGCGATGAGGTTGGCCATAGAGAGTTCGATGTGCAACTTGACGAGATAGGCGAGGGGGTGAAAGATGACATATCTACACAGTTGGTTAGTCAGGGCATTCAAGTGAGCATCTACTGCATGTGCCAGGGTGGGCGCACAGAAAGGAATTGTCGAGAGACATGGTTGCGATTATCAGAACCTGTAGCCCGGCAGTCAGACCTAATGGCCCACAAACGAATAAACGTCAGTGACGGTTCAACTTACATCCATTGTGAGAGACACAACAATCATGCCAAGATTGAAGCGATATAATAGCATATACTTGTTCAGGCCGTATTGGATGAGTGACGATCGAACAAGGTAGATGAAATAGAGGTTGAGGCCAACATCGATGACGGCAAATATGCACTTTTCGATTCGATCGTAAATAGCGTTCACATGAATCCAACTTGGGTCGATTTGAAGCCGGGCAGGGATCCAAATGCATCCAACCGAAATGTTGATGATTAGTAAGATAGCGAAGACGCTCCAGCGAAGACGAAACACGACGGTAGGGTTAACGGCGATGAGGGCGACACGATTGATGATGATTTGCATAATACAGTGGGTCTGAAAGGCCCAGAGAATGACTAGGAGATGTTAGAGAGATAACATATCGTGGGAAATGAGGCATCCATGTGGCATACGTATAGAAAGGAACAGTCCCAAACTGCATAGCACCTGTTAGTCTACAACATGGCTTCGCAATACCATGACGAATTAACTCACCCAGCAGGAATAGTTCCGTAGACATGGCCCCATCCAACTCCCCCGAGGATGCTACTCGATATCACCTCGACCCATATGAAAACCATGTACGCCGTAACCTTTCGCTTGCGTCTCCATTGGTGAAACGTTTGGTCCCCAGCGCGAAAGGCACCAAAGAGGGCGAGCCCCAACGACAGACCCCAAATGCAACTAACAATGGCCAGATCGTTACACGAAGGCTTATCCTCGTGATACCACGGCGGTATTAGCGTGCCTGTCATGATATCATGGCGGAGGGAGCGTCGAAAGACGGGGAGGGAGGTGCTGGGTCGATGCGAGAAGGGCGAAGCAGGCGTGCTGGCAGTGAAGCGAGCTATGGATTGTGTATTCGAATGGCCCAGGGTGGTGTTGGAGCTTCTTGAGAAGGATGAGGAGGTTGAGAAAGAGGTGGAGAAGGAGGTTATGAAATAGAACTGAGCGTGGATGCAAATGTAAGTGTGAATGGGAGGAGATGAGAAGGAGCAGACAAGAGGATGGATAAGAGCTTTGTAAAAGGCAAGTACGGCTAGCTCAAGGTCAAGCTTGGTCGAGGCAAAGGTTAAGGTAAAAAAAAAGGTAAACCACGGCAGGCAGCCACAGCAATATCTCAATCGACACAATGCAGCCTCCAAGGACCAATCCAGAGTCGAAATTACACAAGTGCGTCCCTCAGCCAGGTGTCGGCGGGTGTGCAGGCGCGCACACAGCTACGTTTGCATCCAATAATTGGGTCACGATATACTTTCCCGCCTACGAAACCTACACCTCCCGCTCCAAGAGAATGCCTCAGCGGTTGTAACAATGGGCATGGACGGAGCTAAAGACGGGGCACGCAGCGCAGAGGCACTCGAGCAGGACCACATTACGCGCGCAGTGCGGATGGAGCAGAACCAACAGCAGCAGCAGTGGCCCAGATGCAGCGCCGTCGAGGCATCGTGTCCTGCGTGTAATTATTTTAGACAGGCCGGACTAACGGGAGGCTGAGCCAAGCCCGAAAGGAGCAAAAGAGACGCGAAGTGGACTCCCGCAGACACGGACTCCCGAGGACGGGCTTTCGCTTGCCAGTCCCCGACCGGGTCCGATGCCCCGAGAGCTGGCTGGATCTGATAGCAGCCCGGGGCCAGGCAAGGCGCGGTTGATGCGATTGGGCTGAGCGCGCAGAAGCGTGCAGTCTAAAAAGAGAGCGTGGACCGTCGTGGCGTGATGCTAGACAACCTCGAATGAGCCAATCTCTGTATCTAAGCGGTAAGCGCTTTTCTCTCGCGACAGACGCCGTGTTGGCACGTACCATGATTGACGCAGTCTTTTTTTCACTCGCATCTCTCTTCACTCTGTGTCTTGGCTTTTTTTTTTTTTTTCTTATTCAGAAACGCAGCAAGTCGCCGCTCTTTGGACATGGCATCGTCTACAGACACCAACACACACAAGAGCTACAAGCTACTAGGCAAAACTCAAGGGCATTCCAGCTGGGGAATAGGTTTGCGGGAGAGTTGCCGGCAGCTGAGACTGCAACATGACGCAAAAAAAGCAAAATGACGGGTTCGGCAATGAGTATGCCAAACTTGGCCAGCCTTAAGCTTCCATCAAGCGAATCTCGAGGTGTGGCAGCTGAGAAAACACGGCAACACGGATAACTAGCCAAAAGTCTAGATCCTAGACAATTGTGCCTCCTCCATGGCTTAGCTTGTGTAAAAATAACACTCGACAGAAATAGCAGCCACCCTGGCCAAGACAAGGAGGAGGAGACAAAGACTACCGTCCAATGATTTTAATGTCTCCATCGTCGCCCACTTTAAACACGGTAGCGAGAAAAAAAAATTAAATAAGCCAAATCCGATGGCACGGCCGAGAAAAAAAAAAAAAGCGTCGTCGGATCGGCGCTACAGGCCGCCGTCGTGATGGAGCCGCAGCCGTGGTTGGTGGCTGGTTGTCAGTGACAGAAAAAAAACCGGACAAGCAACCACAAATGCACGTCTATTCGTCTAGTCCGGAATATTACGTAGCATCCCGTTTCATGGTTGCTTACTGCCCAATGCCGTGCCCTATATCATATGCAGCCACTCTACTGCATCTAGTTCTGATTCCGGATGCCGCGCCAAACACAGATGCTGTCCCCTTGATGGCGTACAACACTCGTCATCATGATAAAAAATCTGCTCGTCAATGGCGACAAATGACGGCTACATCCGCAATGAATGGGTAATGAGCCATTCACCGCGAAGATCCGAAACAAAAGCAATCAACCATGTCGATCTTGTCATGCCTCATCATTGATACATTTCCTATCTTGTCAGCGCCAGCATTTCTGGTAGGCTCCCCTCCCCCCACATTAGGACGATCTTGGCATAAAACAAAAAAAGGGAAAATATCTTGTGCTACACCAAATTTAAGCTCACGACGGAGTCAGATGAATCCCACCCCTGAATATTTACACAATTCTCGACTTGAAAATATTTTTCTTGTCCTTTTGGTCTTCATATGTTGCTGATGTGGCTTTGCCGAAATCAGAATATGCAAAGATTGTATGGCGTATTCGGTGACGTTGTGAAATCCAAAGCAATACATTGTTGAAATAGAGCAAAAAGGTAAACAAAGAAACAACAGGTTCAACTAAAAAGCTAGATAATAGAGTAGATCCACCGAAAACTGACTGGATATGATCTAATCACTGACATTGGGCACTGGTCATTGATTCGCACTTCCTGCATCACGCCTACCCTGGACCTCGGTGACGAGCTTCTTGCGACGGCCACTGGCGGCTTATATAGAAACAAGTAAAGAATTTATGGATACGATTATCATTCTAGTTGTATTGGAAAAGGATAATGTCATGGCTTTTTACTTCCAGCCTCCCATCTTTGAGGTCCGACCTCAGATCTTTCCCACAATCATTACACCCGCCGTGTTGTCGACATTTGCAAGTCCTCAAGTCTTCACGGTACCTCCATTACCAATTTTCCAGTACTTCACATTTCCCGCCGTATCCCCACAGTATACACCCCCGAACACATCCAAGATCAAAATCAGCGTCGTATTTCATGGCATCCGACGCCTGGGCCACCGACGGGCGTTCTTCAACGTCTCAACAGACGTCAGCTACGACATGGCACCGTCCCTCGAAACGCTGCTCGCAGACGTTTCTTCTCGGGCACGCCAGAACGAACTCGAGGACCGTGTGAACGCATACCAGGTGACGTTGTATCTCACGAAACGTGCGGCATGTCCGTTGGTGGCGTCAGAGGACGGAACTGGACTGGCGCCGGCAGTCGAGGACGTGGTCAGGACGGTGGCGCTGGGGGAGAGGCCCCTGGGCAGAGAATTCGAGGGCCTGATGGAAGAGATTAGAGGAGGGCGGTACGGCGCCTTTTTGATGGTCGACGTTGATGTTGATGCCGGGACAACTCTGCGAAGTCAGCAGGACAACGAGAGCGTTGGCAGCGGGCAGCGGGGGGATACTGCAACGACGGCACCTACGCCTTCAGAGCTTGAAATTCAGCTGGAGCTAGAGCCTTCAGAAGTCACGGTAAGCGGTGACAACGGGGTCGCAGATAGTTAATGGTCTCTATAAAACCCATCCAACGGTTTGAACAGGGGTTAAGCTGGTAGCACCCCCATAGCCACACGCTGAAAGACCTCGACAAGTGGCTGCGTCGTAAAAGGGCAGAAAGGCTCGTTTTCATTCAACTCACCAAGTATCCAACTGGCCTACGGTCCCTGGATGTTTGGGCAATTGGCACCGTCTGGCCAACTAACAGTTGACGTTCTGACGATAGTCTAAAGGCAAACAGACGAAGCCTACGAGGTCACCCCGAGCAACTCACGAGTCCTCGCGCAAACAAAAGCCCAGTATAGAAAACCTTTAACTGCGCATGGCTGTCAGCTGGCAGTTTTGGAGGCTTCATAAACATCGCAGACGCGTTGCACGGTATCCTTCCTTCTTCTTCTCTCCAACTTACTCGCCTTCGCCACTACAAAGGAACAACAAGTTCTCTCACCCTAACAAAGAAGGAAAGAAAGTAAAAGCTAGAAATGGATCTTTGCATTACAGCAGAGGAGCCATTTCAGCTCCCGAACACCAAAAAGCCGTTTTCCCCTGTAGCTCCATCGCAGCCGGCACCTCCACCAACAACTTCTCCTCACCACTTGCACCCGCTGGCGTCCCCATCGCCCTCCGCATGCCGGGGCCGCGACCTTGCGACTCCCAAGCCGCAGGAGCAGCTGGAATTCGACCTCATAGTCTACGATGCCAACAATGACAGCTCCCTCACGCACCCGTGGGAACTACCACCGACCCCGCTGAGGGTGCCCCTGAACACTACCAAGGCCCAGCTCCTTGCGGTCCTGCGAACTCGGCTGCCCGTTGCTTCGCCCTGCCCGCCTGGCCAAGCAACCACCACCGATGTCGAAGCGAAACCATCTCGCTCTCACAGGGAAGCCCCCTTCGGTGGCGGGAGCAGCAGCAACAGCATTAGTAGTAGTGCTTCTCGCCACCCCAAGCTCACAACCGCCACTCTGTACTGGACATTTCGCGGCGAAATCCTTCCCATCAGCCTCGACGATAGCGAGTGGCACTACCGCAACCCCATCACCAAAACGGACCTCCTTACCCACTCCGAGCAAGACTGGTTCCTTGTTCGCGAGATGATGTCGGCATCCAGCGGCGCACTCAAGTGCTACATTGCCATCCGGGGTGAGAAGCCCGTGGCCAAGAAGACTGGTTGCGGGCGTTGGTTTGGCAGTGGCAGGTGAAGAAAACAACGGCGTTGTTGGCTCCGAAGTGCAGCAGGACCCCTGGGGTTGTAAGCCGTTGGCGTGTGCCTTGCCCAGAGGGGCAACCTTATCGAGTGGGAAGATCGGCAGGGCACCTACATAAGATCGACGCAGGACAGGGGGCGGACCAAATCGTCGGCGCCAACTGGCATGCAGGTTACAGGAGCTGCGGTGTTGCTGGAATACATTCATAACATAAATGAGAGTGGCTTGCGGCTTGCTGTTTCTGTTGCTTCATACCCAACGTTGGACAGCGTGATGCAGCATACCTTGCACACAGACCGGCATGGATTTTGGCTTGGACACAGCGCACTTCAGGTTGAGAGAGAATGGATGAATGCATGGACTGATAAATATGGTATCCCAGAAATAGCTTGTTAAACAAAAACTGCCCGATGCAAATCCCCTCCCAGCCATTGTCCTTCCTTGCGCGCAACAAAAACGTAACGCAGCACCGCACATAATGATGAACCTAGGTATAGTCTGAAAAATATCCTTGATATCCACACGCCCAAGACTGCACGCCGTCTCTTTACTGTCCCCCCCTTCTCCCTTCTTCTTGATACCTTCGCCTTTCGTCTTTTGATGATCCTCCTGACAAGATATCCCACCTAATACATCCCCTCTTCGTAGTGCTCGCGCTTCTTTCAAAACAACTGAGTCAAACAGACCAAAAAAAAAAATAAACAAAACATCAGGCTTCGACGCCAACCTGAGCCGTGAGCCATGGTAGTCGTACACGAGTAACAGTTTCATCGTTACCCAAATTAAGTTGACACCCTGCCTTCTCTCGTCCTTCCCTTGGCTATCGCCATGCGGCTTTGCAACTCTGGCGGTCGGGGCCTTGTATGCCAACCTTCTGTAGCATCCAAAGAAAAAAAAAAGACAATCCAGTCCATATGCACCCACGCTGCCCACAACTGATGGTGAAACCGAGTGTGAATCCCTCAACGCCTCGAAAGACCTGCAAATTCCACCGGCCGATGGTGTAACCCTTTCAGTTGCGCGCCGTGACCATGCTTCTTGATAATGCGAATCGACTGCCCCTCAGCGAGATGTTGCCTAGGCTGATAGACCAAAGTGACGCGCAGGCCTGCAAAAATCCTGTCCAAAATGCTCCCAATTCTTCCCACTCCAAGGCATTTTTCCAAATCCAACCCCTAAGAAAACCGAGCAAGAGACGCCGCCATGCAACATGATGAATAACATAAAAACGGGCATAAGTCGGGCTACTTGGTGGAACACGCGGCGGAGACATGCTCCTACTTTACGCCGGGTTACCCTTCAATCGCTTAGTCATTCGGGGCGTGGGCGGCTTCCCGCGCATGCCATTGACTTGGGGACCTGTGCCTCCAGGTGTCGGTGCGTCATCTTCCGTCTTGACCCCCGAGGGACGTCTTCGCTTGTTCGAGGCCGGTGAGGTGTTGGCGCTGGGGCCGCTAGACCCGGGTCCCTGTTGGCTCTGCTGCATCTGCATGCCAGGAGCCTGCATGTGACCAGGAGCAGGGCTACCGATGTGAGGGGATCCTGGGAGATTCATGTGGACCGCAGCAGGGCTCGCTCCCATGGGGAATTGCCCGAAGCTAGGGGTTCGGGGTCCCTGGGGCATCGGCTGTCCGTTTGGGGCCTGGATTGATGGTTGGATGTGAGTCGAAACGTACTGCTCCAGTGCTGAGTAGGCGCCGAGGCCGGGGTTGGAGTGTGTGAATCCGAACAAGGGGTTCATCTGTCCCATGACTTCAACGAGCTGTAACGTATGGGTTAGTACGGTCATGCTGGGAGAAGCTACATCATCATTCCTACCTCAAGAAACTGAAATACACCCTCAGTCACACCCTTGCTGTTTACAGCGGAATCCGGGAGATCGACCAGCACCTCTGGCGGAGCAATTTGCGGTGACTTCAGCTGCCGACCTTTGCCCTTCTTAGACATTTCGGGAGACTGCTTGCCATCCTGGGCATTCGCCCTGTGCCAATCCTTCATCCAGTTGTGAGCCGGCTTTGCCGCATCAATAACCTGCTTCCGAGAGATGTATTCTTCATGCCCGGTCGTGAGGAATTCGAAAAGCTCAATCTTCTGCTCCGCATCAAACTGGGCACGGAGTGTGCCAGTTGCAACCAGCTTTGAGAACTAGTTAGCATCATTCATCTCGTGATGCGCGCTGTGATGGTGGTACTTACGTGTGATCCGGTCTCAAACCAGTAGACAAGGCTAGCCTTGGAGTTCTCAATGCAGTGGCAGTCCCCAGGCAATGGACGGTCCGTGGTGCCCTTGTCCATTATTAACTGCATGTTCTTCACGCCACCGCCAAAGTGTGTGTGGAAGTATCGAGCAATAGCCGGGTAGGGAATTTCGTATTGCTTGTCGGTGGTCTCTTCAGCATCGGTGATGTGTAATAGGTGTCGGAAGACGCCGTTTTGCGAAAAGAACCTGCCAACAAAGTTGGTCCAGTACGAGAGATCATCGCGTCCTTTCACACCCATTGAGCTCTGTGGTTGATTAGTGATTGCCATCTCATCGCTATATCGTGAGGAACATACCTGAAACCCGCTGAGGTGCTCGGCAAACTGCATGAGCTTCAGTAGGCACTGTCCCTTCATGCCTTCTCTTCGCTGTTGCTGCTGTTGCTGCTGCACCAACGAGTTGGCCAGGGCCAGCTGCTGTGCGTGTTGCTGCGCAGCTGCCGCCATCTGGGGTTGATTCTGAGGTTGAGGTTGAGCTTGGGGCTGAGGCTGGGGTTGGGCCTGAGGCTGAGCAGGGGTTTGAGATCCCTGGGGCTGGTTTTGACCAGCCGGCATCTGGTTTGGCTGAGCAGGGGTCGAGGCAGGTGTTTGAGCAGGCGTCTGCGGCCCAGTAGGAGCGGGAGTACCGGCTTGAGACGGCTGAGGCGTATGCTGGGGCTGCTGACCAGGCTGCTGTGGCTGAGGCTGAGGTTGCGGCTGTCCTTGTGGTTGTTGGCCCTGCTGGTTTGCCATTTGATTTTGGAGAGAAGCCGCCATCTGGTTTTGCTGCATGCTGGCCATGCTTTGAGGGTTCATCACCATGGGCTGCTGGCCGGGGTTGGGCCCGCCCTGCATTTGCTGCGCATGCGCTGCTTGCTGTTGCTGTTGTTGCTGCTGCTGCTGGGCCTGTTGCTGTTGCTGCTGTTGTTGTTGCTGCTGCTGCTGTTGCTGAGCCTGCTGCTGCTGTTGTTGGGCCTGTTGTTGTTGCTGCTGCTGCTGTTGAGCCTGCTGCTGTTGTGCTTGCTGCTGCTGCATTGCGAGCTGCTGGGCCATGAGGGCTTGCTGCTGGGGGTGCTGTTGCTCAGTCATAGTCAGCAATTGAGATAAAGTCGCGCATCTATACAATAAAACTCACCGGACCGAGCCTGCCAGCCTGCTGCGCTTGCCTGAGCTGATGGATCTGCTGAGGGCTAAGCTGCATGCCCATTGCCCCTGGCATGCCATTAACACCCGCTTGCATGTTGGCCTGGAAGGCTTGTTGCGCCATCAATGCTTGTCTCGCGTGTTGCTGTTGCAGCAGCTGCTGCTGTTGCCGCATAGCGGCTAAGGCGTTTGGGTTGTTGACTATAGAATTGGTGTAGTTAGTATAGGTGAACAGGAGACGAGTGAGCTTTGGGGACGAGGATGCGATGCATACATTGGTTTTGCAATTGCTGCTGCTGGAACATCTGCTGCTGGGCAGCAGGATTCAGGTGCTGTAAGGCGTGAGCATTTGGGTTCGCACCGGGCGGCATGCCGCCCATCAAGGCTGGGTTTACTTGTCCTCCAGGGGCGGTGACAGCCATTGGACTACTGAACTGGTGAGGCATCCCAGCGGCGGGAGCGCCTTGCTGAGGGTTATGAGGCATGCCAGGAGCCATGGGGTGGCCGGCGACACCTGGGTGCATGCCGGCAGGATGCCCTTGGAAGTTGGGACCCATACTAGTTGCCATCATCTCTAGAGGGTTTGGTCGACTATCCACGAGGTGGATATCGACAAGCGCGTCAAGAGGCTATCGCGTACACATGCGTCGGGGGGTCGCGATGGGCGAGGGTGGGTGTAGACCCGAGCGAAGATGGCGGGTGTTGGTGGTTGGGCGTGGCTGTGGTGGTCTATCCTTTTCGCGTGTCGCGACGAGACGAGACAGGTCGGGGGAGCTGGCCAATGCGATAACCGTAGTATGAGGCGGCGAGGATTCGTGGAGAGACGATAGAATGGTGGAGGATCAGAGAAAAATCTTAATCACAACGGCCGGCGACTAGGCGGAGAAGTGGCGACGAGGCATCGGCGATGAGAGGTGAGGGTGGTAAGTGGTGTGTTTCGCGATGGAAGCAGAGGTGGCCGACGGGGGGGCGAGGTGCGGCGTCGGACGCCAGCGAATTCAGTGACGATGGGGTGAGGAGCACGTCACGAGGTCCAGTCCGCCAGGAGCGAAGCCAGCCAGCACGGCAGAGCGAGGGCTGCGAGGGGCGATCGAAGACGACAACCTCGAGCACAATGGAGATGGCGGATGGATTGAGGATGCGAATGAGTAGAAGACGGATTGCCGGGAAACCTCCAGAGATGGCGGAGGCGTGTGTGTGGGAGTGGGCGTAGGCCTGGACCGTAGGCGTGGGCCGGGGCTAGGCGTGCGATGTCACAGAAGGATGATCCGCTCGCAGGAGACGGGATGGGCGTGCTGGGCTGGGCTGGGGTCCGCTGTGGGAAATTTCCCGCGCGCTTGCCGGGTTTTTGTACCGGTGATGCGACAGCGAGCGACAACAACGAACAACAGCGTCAGGCAAATAATGAGTTGGCAGTCAAAGGCCCAACAGCGCAAGCAAAAAGAGAAGGAAGGGTAGGGCGCCCGTGGGGGGGAAGGGAAATGGGGGGCGGGCCCAGAGAGGTAGGTCGGGTTGGGTTCAGTCGAGAGAGAGGGTCGGGAGGGAAGGGAAAGGGGAGCGGAAAGCCGAGGAGAGAAGGTCGAGTCGAGGCGATAGATGGAAGCTGGGCTGAAGCTGAGGTTCAAGGTAGGATCCAACGGGACAGCGAGAAAGGAGGGAAGCGGGACTGTTCTCGAGCTGGCCAAGCAGAGTAAGGCGACGCAAAGCAAAGCAGAGCCTTTTGCTCGCGATCGGTCCCAACCAAGGCCGAAAGCGAGTGACCTAATCGACAGAGGCAGGGGCACGAGATACAGTAGACTGACGGATCAGAGAGAATCGATCCTGGGATCGGGTCGGGGGAGGCAGAGGGACTGCCTTTCGCTCTGACTTGCTTGCGTCCGGCTTCGTGGGTCGGGGGGGGGGCCTCAGGCGTGCGCGGGCGGAGCCTTGAGCCACGGGCGAACGAGAGCTTGAGAGTGGGAGCAATGCCGACCCGTTACTGGCCAAGACTGCCAGTCTGATACAAAGCGGGCCGTGGATCCGCTTAAGAGTGGACTCTATGCAGTTATGCGATTATGGCCCGATTTCTGGAAGAGCTGCTAGCTGAAATAAGCCAGACATATTTCGTGCGTAGGGCCCGCCATCGGCCGACCCATTCATTTTGTCATGCTTAATTCGGTGGCTGGGCCGTGTCCTTGGACCCTGCGGAACACGCTCCCGATATCGCTGAAACGGGGTGCTGTCATCCTTATCCAATCTCAGGTCCTGTCACCGGAACGCGATGATTGCCAACCCGAGGCAGCGGCGCAGTCGCGTTCTCATTATCTAAAGCCTGATCAATTTCCATCCCCAAGCCGCCCAATGGCTTGGTCCAGGCCAAAATACCCGGCGCGACACGCGCGTCTTTAATTACCTCTTTTGGCGCCCTAGGCAGGTCCGGACGGTTTGACGTGCACACTTGCGCACATCAGCGACGGCTGAGAAAAATAGAAAAAAAGAAAAATCAGTTAAACCCGTGGACGAGCGCCCAGCCTGCCAATTCGTCCATTCCCCATCCCCTGCGCCACACTTTTCCAAATGCCGCCTCTTTGCACACCAAATCCGGCATCCAGCAACACGGCTCCATGGGGTTGGGGTCGGGACGCCCAACACATCCCTGGCCGGTGGGTGAGACATTGCCATGCATTTATCGCGGTACGGCACTAGCTCGCTGGCGTCCGCCGCTAGTCCCATAACCGTGGGCCATTCTCACGTGACCGTTGCACAGTGCATCGCGTAGCGGAAAAATTTTGCTGACACTGTTTGTGAATATCTTCTTCCGCCGTGAGCCGCAAACCTTTCTTTTCATCTTCATCTCCTTCAACATCTTTCAACCGCCTTTGCATGTGTACGAGCGAGACGACGAACACCAGGACTGCAAGCACGACTTCGAAATTTGCTGGTTTGTGATTTTGAGATCGGTTGGAGTGTGCTGCATCTTGCGACGTTCGTCTGACAGCAAGCGCCGTGTTTTGGCGCGTACAGACGGATGCAATTTTTTCAGCCGCCACGCATCTTGGATGGTAAGACTCTATTTCCCACCCCTTTCTCCTGCAGCCTCACTTTTGCCCCCTTGCATGATGACACTTGTAAACAAGTCTTCTTTTCCCAACCGAATCGACCATGAAGAAGTTCAGTTCTGTTCGGGCCCTAGGCCTGTTACTTGCCAGTATCTTGTCTGACTAGCATGAAAATTCCACACTTCTTACACACCTTGCTGGCTTTTGCAGCTTTGCTAACTGTTGGCTGCCTACAGATTTTTGAAAATTTTGCTATAAAATTTTGGCCAAAATTAACAATCTCACATACAGGCTCGCCTTGAGCACGTGAACATCCCGCACTGTAAGTTTGACATTTTTTCTTTTTACACAGCCGCACCTGTGAGATGATGAAATTTTCCATCGCATTCGCAGTTTCCACTCGAGTCCCTACGAGCCTAAGTTGGGATAAATGAGGGTTAAGCACTTCCTTGGATGTCTTATCACATACTATCTGTTACGTTTTTTTGTTGTCTAAATCTATTGTTTTGAGCAATGACACTAACATGGGTAAAAAGGTTTTAGCACATGCATGCAGTACATTTTTAGTAGCTTATGTACCTGAATATAATGCTTCATTTCCACTCGTATTGTCTTGTGTAACGTTCCTCCCATTGTGACGCTATCCCTGTAACTTATGCACCTTTGCGCCTCAAATTTCTGGAGCTACTCAAATCACACCTTAGGGGGCGCTTGCCTAGCAAATGACATGTCAAAATTTCAATTGATACATTGTGCGTGTCTAAGTGAACAAAGCGACCTGCCAAACGCCATGGCCCATTCATGTTTCGTTTCAAGTAAAATCCGTGACTCTCCATGTACCAGTGTTACATGCAGCAATTTTGCCGTCGTTTCTAAGCAACTCGAAGCTCGTCCCTGAGATCTTCCCTTCTTACTCTTCCGCCAACGATGCCTCTTCTGTTTCGTCCCGTCCTGCCACGACCCAGCCAGTTGAGCTTGAGCATCTTGCACAGCTCCACCATCTTGTCGTTGCCCTCATCGTCACGGTCGCCCGCTATGATGCCGCCGAGACTGGAGAGCACGCTCATGCACTGTAGCATGCGGCCAACCATGTCGGTGACGTGCTTGGAGTCGTCGACGGGCTGCTCGCGCTCGCGCACGCTGCCTAGCGGCGGTGGCGGAAGCCCAGACGGCGTAAACGGCCGTAGCACGCCGTCGCTCCCGTGGCTGCCGAAGCTGACGTTGCTGATGGCGCGGCTTCGCCCGCCCGCCGAGCCTTCGCCTAGCAGCGTTGTGCTTGTCGAGTTGTACGACGCCACCGAAGGGTCAAGCGACATGGCGGTGCCGGGGCGACCGGAGGTGTAGGACTCGGAGGGCGAGGTTGAGAGTGCGGCTTCCTGCGGAGGCGAAGACAGCGCCGAGTTGCCCAACACAGAAGGGAGGAACTCGAGAGATAGGCGGGAGAATATAGTTTTGAGTGTCTCGTATCGCGGGAGAATGACAATGTCTCGGTACGCGATGAGAACCAATCTTCTCACGTCAAACACTGTCCCGGCTGGTGTCACCCGCGCAGTCTTGTCTGATACCGAAGATGTTAGGACGCCCCCCCAAAAGTCTCGGGACTGCTCCCTGTTCATGAGCGTGCCACATCCTGAGACCTCGAGGTTGAGGGGTAGAAATACGGCTTGCATGTATGGCAAGATAGATGTGAAGGTAAACATCCAGAGCTCGACGAGTGTTGGGATGAAGCGGTCCTCTGGTGTATTGCGGAGGGTTCGATCTAGAGATGAGAATCCCGTGTTGAGTAGATCTCGTAAATCATCTAGCATGGTGTTTGGTGACCGGCGATGCATACACCATTGTATATGCATTTGAACGACGCGGTTAAAATCTTCGACTGGCAGACGAAGATCTTCGCCTTCAAAGATGACAAGGAGCTTGGCTTTGAGATACGGCCAGGCATCATCTAAAGACATGTGATTGTGAAGGCCAAGCTTCCCTGGGTCCACGGGGTCGTACATGCTTGATTGCTGAGACAATGACGGAAGGCTACTCGGTCCCGGCCATTCGTTTTGGTAGCTGCCTTCGCTCTCGAGTCGAGCAGCTTCAGATCGTTCCGCAAGTTTTTTGTCCTTCTTCGCCTTGGCGAAGCTGGCCGAGTTTGGCGCTGGACTTGCAGGAACATTGAAGTTGTAGAGCGGGTTTGGTGCATTGGGGTCGGTTGGTCGTGAGTTGCTGGCGGCTGACGAGAGTGGGAGATGATATTCGTCCTTGAGCTTGTTTTTTTGCCGCGATAAAAAGTGATGCTTCTTTTCCTTTTCTTTCCCCTTTTCCTTCTCTTCCGAATATGATTCGATAGGCCGGATTGTAGCCGAAGAAGAATTGTTCATACTATACATGGATTGACCGGCAGAGGGGTCGACCAGGCTGCTGGTGCTAAAGTTGCCGCGTTGCAAGGCAGACAGGGCCGACCCAATCTTGCCAGGACTGGGCAACGGCTTATCCTTTGGGTCACCCTTGGTCCCAATCTTTGGCGGCCGAGAGAAGAGCTTGACTTTTGCCTTGCCGGCGCCGGGCTTTTCTGATGCTGGTGGAGGGGGAGGCGGTTGTTGAGAATATGGTTGCGGAGATATGGATTGCGGTCCTCGAGGAGAGTTATGCCCTGACCTTGGGAACACCATGTTGGCAGCAGCTGTCGCAGCCGAGGAGTGGGATGTCCCGAATCGCTCAGATTGTCCGCCGTGCCCCCCAAAGCCGCTATCTCGTGGTGCGCTCGCCTCCGTTAAGCTCAGCATAGGTGGGCTGATGGGGCCCTTGCTGCCACTGCCTCGACGAACCCCCTCATTGGGGTCTCCGGGGAACGGCACAGTCTGTGAGCGCTGTCTGCTGTGTTGGTTGTTTTGATGCGACATGACTGCCGCCTGTGCGGCAATCTGGCTCGCGGACATCCCTGACATGGAAGATGAGGCGGCGGCCTGAGCTGCGGCAGCTGCCGCTGCCGAGGGGCTTGTAGAAGGGCCGGCGTGGTGGCCCATGTGAGATGATAGGTTCGACATGCTGGTGGACGGCAGTGAAGAGTCGAACATGCCCTGGGTCGCAGACGTCTTGCGCGAATGCCCCTTCAGAAGCGGCGCCCCAGGTGACCCTTGGGTGACGGCGCGGGTGCCCGTAGGGCGCGGATAGGGATGGTGTTGCTGTAGGCTGGCGCTGCTCGAGTTGGCATGTGTGGTGAACTGTGCGTAGATTGGGGTCGCAGGCGACGAGGGCTGCCCTTGCTGGGTCGGTCGGGCTTTGGGGATGGTGATGGACGGCGCGGGCGTGTCGTCGTCCTCGCTGCCAGACGAGTCGACGCGGCGCAGGGCAGGGCGCGACGAGATGGACGACTGCGATGGTTGGGACAAGGTACTGGAGAGGGGGTTGAAGCTACCGGGGCCTCGTTGGGGTTGGGATCGTGACGGCTGCATTGTCGGTGATGCGCGAAGGTGTGCCGCTGTTACATCTCGATCATAACTAGTTGCAGGGCGCCATGTCGCTGCGGCGAGGGCGGTGGGCGGGGGTTCAGCAGGCTAATGCGCCTGACGGTACGAGCGACAGACGCACTGGACGTGATTGGATCTCGGCCGCGGTGGTGGTTTGGTAAATCTCGACAATCAGTGTTTGTGCGTTGGTTGGAGAGGCGATGTTGAAATTGTGTTTCCAGGAAATAACAGGTTACTGAGATGGCGATCTGTCATGGGACCGACCAAGCCCCAACCCATCATCTCCCCAGCCAGCGCATCCACTGGCGGCACTATACATATGCATAGCTACATACACCACCGTCCTGAGTGCTATTCTCTCACTCACGTGACGACCCTGTTAAACGCAAATGATAGACAGGAGGTATACTCTTGATCGACATGAGATCTGCAGTGTAGTTGGGCTTTTTCTTGCGGTGGTCCCTTGCGTCATCTAGCTTTTCTTTTTTTAAAGTCAGGCTGGATCGGAGGAAAATCCCCAACATTACTTGCTTATGCCGAGCAATGTGACGTGTTCGCCAACTTCAGCCGATTTTGCCACTACTAGGGAGAGCTGATGGTGGGGTAACAGGGGTTGGCTACTTGGTAAATAAGGTATTTGCGTAATGACAGGATGAATGCATTTTTAAAACCGTTTTGTCTGGTTCAGAAACTTTTCGTCCTGGCCCAAGAATTGACTTTGAGAAGGTTGCTCGTGTTTTGGAACTGCCAACTTTGAATGGACGGTGCATATTCTAACTGAGACTTAGCTTTGCGCCCGCCCCTCTAGTAATAATATTTCTTAAAATAGATGGACAATATCGCATAATGATATACTTACGATTATTGCGAGATTTGCTAATATAGAATTCCAATATTGCTCAAGGTTCTGGAAAGCGCATTCCAGAATGAGTGACAAGCCAGCTTCATTGAGAGGGCCACATGTGGCGCATCAACCCCGCCAAGGTCTCCCCTCCATTTGGGCAAACCCACCCCACCATCTCCGACTCGACTTAACTTTGACCACGCAACGAACAACGAATCGACAACACATCCGTTTCCACGCGCTCACCAGGTTCTCAAAATGTCTGTCAACACCCTCTCAGCCTCATACACCTCCCCGAACAATGCGCCATTCAGCGTAAATCTCCACCTGCCAGCTCCGACGTCTAGCCCCCTAACCGTTGAACAACGGGCCGCCTACCTCAACATCCTTCGCGTTCACGTCACAGACGCACAGGCTCGGATTAACAAGGAACTCACGGATCGAATGGAAGAGGACAAGGCACGCGAGGCAGGCTCAAAGAGTGACGCAGTCGACGATGCCAAAGACGAAGAGAATTATGGCGAAGAAGTTCAGGAGGATGAGGACTAAGCAGTCGTGTGCGGTACAAAGCAAGTGAGAAAAGAAGAAAAAAAATCGGATGCGGCTCCGATATCCTCGAATGATTTATTTCCCTATATATGGGTTGTATTTGGGACGGGGTATTGGTTTGCTAAATCATACTGCTGGCTGCCACCGGATCCAATCCATGCAAATGCTCCCCAAAAGAAAACCCCTTACGACTCGATATACGCAATAAACAACAAGACGGCGCGGTGGATGCCCCCATACAAAATAAAAAAAGGAAAGACAAGGAAAATAAAAGGAGGGATGGGAGGAGAATTGACGTTTAGAACCCCTTGCCCCAGGTAGGCGCTCGCTGCGAATCAACCTTGGTTCCTGTGGCACGATTCAGACAGCCATAGTGCACCACCGTGTTGTCCGCCAGGACGGCAACTACGCTGCCTCCGATTCGCATACCGCCCCCTAACTTTTTGTGACACACTACACAGTGTCGCTCATCTGTGATAGTGACGTGACGGTGGCGTCCACCTTGACCACCTGGCTGGTCGTCACCAAGGTGCAGTCTAGCAGCGATCGAAATACCCTCGGCTTTGCGCAGCCCGGCGGCGATGCGTGACTCGTTGACAAGGGTGTTGGCTGACCGGATGCGACCTCGGAAGTAGGACTCTAATGAGCTGACGGGGAGGTCGTCAGGGATCAGTCCCAAAGTCGAAGTAGCCGGTAGGCGGGAACCATGCTTGGAGAGGAGATCGAGCGCTGGCTCCAGGTTGGGCTTGTGTGGCGGAGACGGCTGCAGATAGAGTGAGAGCAAGGTGTGATAAATGGATGGTGCCACATTTTCCGGGTCCTCTGGTTCCTTCTCTTGAATGCTGTCTTGAGATTTGTGTACGCGATTACAATACCTGTGGTTGTTAGCCAGGGTGTGCCTCTGATTTCTGCTGCAAGGATTCACTTACTCTTCAGCTTTGGCATAATCGCCCATCTTGAAAACATAAATCTCCAGCGCCTGCTTGTGCTGGCCCATGTTGAAGAGCACTACGGCTTGGGCTTCGTAAAATGCCGGGTCTGCGTTTTTACATTGCCGTTAGCAGATGCTCTACTGTCAGATCAAGTGGTGGAAATAATCTTACCGTCTCTAGGAATGGACCCGAACGCTTTGGTTAGACTATACACTTGTCGTGATTCCCGCAAGAAAGTAACAAATCGCTCCATCAGCGCATCCCATTGTTCATTCTTTTCCATAGTAGAAAGGTTCTGCACATACAACTCGACAAGCCGGTTGTGCATTTCGGGATTCATATCCTCGAGCTCGTTGATAATGTGCTCCAGATACTTCGCCTCCAATTGCGAATCCACCTTGCTAAGGAATGGTACAACCTTTTCACGCGGCAATAATTCTGCATTCTCCGTATCACCAGTGAAAATCTCAAGCGCTTCTTCTGGGCTGGCCTTGAGAACCCATTCAGCATGTTCGAGAATGAGGTCGATTTCGGAGGGTGGAAGATTTTTGAGGTACTGGATGGTACGTTCTGGACCATGGAGAGTGGGTGCAGCCTCGTATGGTTCCTCCGCGGATCCGAATCTCTTTAGAAGCTGCAGGGCCTCTTTGTGAAGTTTCTTTCCGTTGAAGAAGTCCACCAACTCAGTGTATCTGTTATGTTCGAGGAGTTTCTCGTTGACCACTTCAGGATCACAAAAGTTGGGAATGCGGAATAGAGATCCAGCTAATGTCGGCCGCGAGTACATGTAGGCTCGGAACAAAGTTGTGTCGACCAGACGAAAGGTATTTCGCAACTCTTCTTCATGTTTCTTCTCGTCTTCGTTCAGACTCGTCCGCAAAATTCTTTCCGCAGCTTCTTCTTCGGAGTCGCTTTGATCCTGTTTAGGCTTGAGTTTTCCAGTAACTGGATCAATTTCGGCTTGAAGTCGAGTTCGAGTGCCGACTAAATAGCTGTTCAGCTCTAGAACTGCGTTCATCAAGTCTTTACCATCCAGTGGCCTATCTTCGCTTGGCTCCCTCACACTTGCCGTTTCGTCAGCGTCGGTTCCTTCTCTTCTCGAGGATGTAATCGATGCAACATCAGACTGAGCCCTTTTGCCGCCTCCCATTAACAGTTTGGCAAAACCACCCATGGCAGGGGGTGAAGCAACATCAGGCGCACTCTCTGGGGTTTCTGTGCCTTCCCTTGTTCCATTTTTGCTTGGCGTTTCAGGAGTCTCGGGTGCTTCTTCCTCGATTTCTTCCTCACGATTTGCCCATGCAGAAAGCTCTCCAGCAATTTCGGGGGGGAATAGCCTTAATACCCTCTCCGGTGGCGCATGTACATTCTTGTCGTTGAACAGGTCCATCGATTGCCGGTAACGCTTCTTCTTGAACAGCATTTCCGCCTTGAGCATTTTGACCTCCCGGAGAGTTTTAGGCTTGTCTTTCAACAGAGCATCTTCCAGCATGCCCAAAATACTGATGGCTTCGTCGAACTTGTCATAGTTCACAAGCTCCTGGATTTGTGAATCGTAGTCCGTAGCATCCATCTTCCATACACACCGCTCGCTGGAGATGTGGAATCCTTTGCCGGCATGCGCTAAGCTGACAGTAGGAGGAGGGAAGTATAACTGAGCTGCGCCTGGGAGCGAGAGGTTTTGTAGCAGCGACAAGGTACTGGGGTTCCGGACTTCGAGTGCGCCCTTGGACGGTGGCTGCAGAGCCAGAATGTAGGGATACGAGTAGCCTATCGAGTCGGGAGCCGACTGCCAGGGAATTTGACGTCTTTCGAGGGGTTTTCCAGTGTCATCAATGAACAAGGTGTTGATGTCCTTGGCGAGGAGCATTTCCCCGTCGGCAAGTTTCGAGGCCAAGGGCTTAGGTGTATATCCTCCCAAGCCCATATAACCCATCCCGGCACTGCTCATTGCACCGAAGCGGCTGTTTTGGCCTGCAGCAGGGCCGGATCCAGGATTTACAATCTCCTCAACCTCGTGGGTGAGAACGTTGACCATAACGTAGCCGCCATTCATACCGCACACAAGCCGGGTTGCGTTCGCCCAGGTAATAGACCGAATAGACTCTGCCAGAACCACCTCTCCCACATCATCTGACAACTCGCTTTCATGCCAGCTCCATAACAGCAGCTTTCGCTTGACCGCGACGGCCAAACGGCTGATGATTTCTGGAATCCCGGTGTCTGGATCCTTTACGATGTTAGATGTGACGGCGAAGCAGGACGCGTTCTTCGTGCGAGCTATCGTTTCGATGTGTTCGTATGTCTGAAGATCGTGCAACGAGATGTGGTAGTTGGACAGCGACACGATCGTGTTTGCCTCTTTGATAATGGCGAGCTGCTCTATAGCGCGGGTCGAGAAACGTTCCACCTCCCGCAGCAGGTCCGTCGGTCTCGCGGCGGGTGTGGTAGCGGCGCCATTTCCGTTGGTAGGAGTATCTGTACTGGCCGACTCGGAGTTGGTGTTTGGGCCATGACCGTTTGGTGGCTGAGGGGGAAGCTCGTTGACCCGGTAGACTCTTAAAACGCCACTGTTGAGGCCGACGAGGACACGATCACCTGCAGTCCCAAAAACCAGTCAATTTCACTGCCCAACAGGATAGGAAGGCACAATGATGGAACGAGGGCGGATGCGCATACCGTATGCGAGGATGGTCTCAATCTTGGACTTGTCCCGCTGCCGCAGCTCGATGATGGGGCGGGCCGTGAAGGCGGAGAGCATGGCGGCGGCCAGCTCGAAGCTGATGGGGTTATCGGGAGGAGAAGCGCATCAGAAAGGGCCTGGAGGACCAAGGACGGCAAGAGACCCGCGTAGAAACTGGGGACGATCACAAGGGGCGCGATGTTGCGAGGTCGTCGAACCGAGAGGGTGCGCCCGTGCAATTGCAAGTCGTCGGGAGTTGGCGGCGTTGGCGCAGGCAGAGAGTGCCGCCGTCGGTGGGAATATGGCATCGACGTCAGTCGTCAGGCGCCGGGTGGTCAAAGCTCCCTGCGCGGCGCACAGTGCGGCTAGGCCAAAAACCACGTCTCTACCGTGTTCATCACAAAAGCCGAGACCGATTGCACTTATCAAGCCGAATCAGATCAATAACGACAACACCACGTAGCATCCGGTTGGGCTACCTAATCAATCCGAAATAGGCAGATGCCAGTCTATCCCACGCTCCATCTATGAATAAATATCTCCGGTCGGAGTTATCCCGCAATCTAACAGCAAATAAAAGCACTCTGCAAGGCGAGCACTGCTGAGCCAAGAACAATCATGTAGATCCATTTGCAATCTTGGCCTTTGGCCATTCAACCCTCAATACTAAACCCCACGCCTTCATGCTTCATCACCTAATCAAGTCCCGCTATTTGCATGACTCCGTAGCCAAGAGTGACAACGACGACAAGGGTAAGAATACTACTCGGCACTCCCCGGCTGATAAAATGCTTGACCTGCAGGTATCGCTGGCCAAAGGGATCCTCTTTCATAATTGCAGCTATTTTCTGTTAGCTTGATACGACTAAAAGAAATCAAGAGAAACTCACTCATATTAGGGAATCCACTCGTGGGCAATCCCATAGCTGCACTGCACATGAGAACACCGCCCATGACCAATAAGTTGGGGTGAGGCTGATCCATGGCTGCACCAACATCAAATACCAAGGGAAGGAAGATCAGTGCAGCTACAGTATGGCTGATGAAAGTGGCAATGACCAAAATCAATGCTGAAAAGACCACTAGAACTCCGTAGACACTCATGTCCTCAACCTTCTTGGTGACCAACTCGGCGAGGGTGTGTAAAAGACCAGACGATCGGACAGCCTTGCCCAGCGACAAGCCACCGGCGGCAAGGATAATGATGGTCCAGGGAAAGTTGTTGAAATCCTCTTTTGTCAAGATGCCGATGCCGAAGAAGAGCACGATAGGAATGATGGCAATAACACCCATGTCTCCAAAAATGTCCTCCATCTGGTGGCTCGCGCACCACAAAGCAATGGTTGTGATGGTCACAATTGTGACAAACCATTGCACTCCTGTAAACTTCTCCTTGACGGGCCTGATGGGGGCGATGGTTGTGCCCTTGCCAGGTTGGAAAGTTACAAGGAGGAGAAACCAGATCAAGAAAATGGAGACGGTGCCAACAGGGATGACAATGAAGAACCACTGAAGCCAGGTAGGGGCGGGCTTCATAATGCCCATGGCCACGACATTTTGCGGCGACGCAATAGGGGAGAGCATACCGCCAATGTTTGAGGCAAGTGCAATTCCAATAATAACGGCCTTGGACATGTTGGAATCCGAGGGCAGAGTTCGCAGCATAGGCTGTTCATATATTAGTTTCAATTCTGCCGAACCGTCATTCATAATGCTAGCTTACCTCAATAATAGAATAGCACAACACTGGGGCTGCCACGTTGCTGATGAGCATGGAGGCAAATGCTGCCACAAACATGTTGGCAATCAGTACAGTCCTTGGGTTAGTGCCGGCTTTACTAAGTACCAGCGTCGCCAGTCGTTTGTCGATGGTGCACTTTGACAGAGCAGCAGCCAGAGTAAAACCACCAAGTAGCAGCATAATTACTGGGGTCCACATGGCGGCGAAGATGGCTGATGTAGCCTCCTTAGAGCCAAGGCGTTTGGGCGGTTTACCGGGAGTCTCGTCACAAACAACATTCAAAAGAACGGACAAAAAAGGAATCAGGAGTGATGTTACGAAAAGCGGGAGAGTCTGGAAGAGTCAGTTTTTGTCTGGTAATCATGATGAACAGAACTCACCTCCGTAGCCCACAGCAAACTAACAAAGACAAGCATGGCCAAGCAATTCTGCTGCTCGGGCTTGCTCATGATAGGCACAGATAGCAGCAAAGCGAAGATGACGATACACGTGCTCAGCGTCCACAAGGAGGAGCTAGCTAACCAGGGTGGCAGAGCAAGGCTTCCGAATGGGGTAGGAATGCGCGTTGGCGAGAGATCTTTGGCCTCATCACCCTGCAGTCTTCTAGATGCAGTGGATCGCTCCTGGCCCAGGAGCGCCTGTCCAAGACCAGCGGCCTCAGCCCTGCGCTCGATGCCAATGAGATCTCTCCAAACAGTATTGCGTTCCCACACGACATGTTCTCGCAGATGTGATCGCAGATCCTTGCGCGCCAGCGATTCATCGCCGCCTGTAACAATCTCGGCGTAGGCCTTTTCCATCTTGGAAATGTTCTCGTCGAGTGTGCGTGTAGTCTCCTCCTTGAAAGGGTACGCTGGCTCAACGTGCTTCTCGATATACCTCGACTTGAGCTCCTTGTCAAGAATCTTGTCAAACTTTTTTAGAACTTTGCTGAAACCGGTGCGGTTGAGCTGGCTATATGATTTGAGCTCGCACAGCGAGACATAGAGAGTAATGATGCGCTTCTTCAACATAATACCTGATGAAAAGAGTCCCGAGGAGAACATGATGGACTGGTCGCCGTATTCCTCCCCGGTGTTGCTCTGTCTCCTCGCACGATCGAACTCGGTGGATGCACTCAAATCGGAGCGCATGGGCTTGACGCCAGGGACATTCTTCCGGCCTCTGCTGCTCCTTCGCCTAGTAAGGCCAGTGGTTTCGTCCTCTTCGCTGCCGCTGTCATCTTGGTCGGTGCTGCGGCTCTGCGCGCTGCTTGATCGACGTTCATTCACCCGCCCTGTATCTGCGGACAAGCGACGGAGGAAGGGGCGGTCATCGATGGCACATTCGTCGCCAAAGTCCTCGAGGAGCTGCTCCAGCTCCTCATACAGCTCCTTTTCTTTAGAAATGTAAAAATTGCAGATCTTATCGAGCTCCAGATCTAGGGACCTTGTGAAGATGTCCTCTGGGCTGCTCCGGCCGATAAGTGGTCGGGATTCAGCATCGCCGGATCGAGTCTGATGGACAGTCTTTTCGAGCTGGTAGATTCTGAGCGTGGTGGTTAGCAAATGCGAAATGCGATTGGGCAGGGGCCGCAGCAATGGAGGGGTGGCATACTGCTTCTTGAGATTGCTGTAGGCGATATAGTAGCTGCTCCAGTCTGGAACAGCATTGAACTGGATGCTGTGGGAGAACTTCATCTCGTCTTGCTCTTCAAGCCAGCGGCGCTTTTCGTCCTTCTTCTCCTGTCTGCGGAGCTCGCGCTCGGTAGCCTGTTGGCGAGCCTCGATCGATGGGTAGTCGGCTAGCTCGTACTCGTCGCCGGCACCGTGAGGTTGGTCGTCCGGGACCGAGCGGCGGTTGTTGTCGGTTTTATGCGCTGGCACAGAGGCCCTCTCGTGGTCTCGCGCAGCTGTGGGAGTGACAATCCCTCCTCGCCCACCAGGGCCTGGTGGCAGTTGGATGTGGTGGAGAGTGCCGGAGCGGCTTGCAGTGGTGGCGGCGGCGGCTTCGGCGACGGCAGTATCAACGTCGGAGACGGGGGATGAGGAGGGGTTATCGAGGGGAGTTGAGGTCGGAATGGTGGCGACGCACGGAGCTAAAAGGGCGAGGTGTCGTGTGCCCGTTGTCTTATAGCATCGATAGCGGAGCAGGTATGCGGGAATCCAAGTGGGATTGAGAGCGGGAACGGATGCTGGGTGGAAGCATCGATACGCAGGATAGGCGGAGGGAAGGGGAATACAGAGTGACACGCTCCGCTCCGCCCCGTCTTGCTCCGTTGCGCCTTACTCTCGGTCGTGGGATGTGTGGGTGTCGGCGTGGGTGTTTGGAGCGAACGTGGGCCTTGCCTTGGATCGGAGAGAGTGTGCTGTGGTGCGTCGCGGCACCGGGCGCCAAAGCGAGCAGGGATTGGCCCCCGTGGGCGGATCAAGCCTTGGACCTGGTGTACCTTTCCGCCGGGACTTGAGTGGCTGCGACCGGCGCGGGATGCTAGGCCACAAACATGGGCTGCGAGTGTGTGTGTGTGATGGGCAAAGTTGGAGGTTAATGCGGGCGAGAATACAGAGACTTGTCCTGTTCTGTACGATTACGTCTTGTGTTACCGCGTTGAGGCAGTGAAGGGAGGGCACGGGGCTTCCAACGTCTTGGCTGCCGGGCTTTGACTGTGGCTAACCGGGGTTCTACAAGGACCACTAGGCGGTACAACGGTTTTTTGGGGCCCGGCCGTGACGCTGGGAGTGCATTCGCATGTACATTTCCAGCTTCCCGCATCCAAGGTGAAGCAAGGGCAAGGCCCTTCGCAGCACGCAGCACCGTCATGATGACTACAAGCAGTGAGTAAAACCAAGCAACCTGAACCCTCTGGGAGCATCTTACACCACAGCTTGCAGCTCAGCAGTCATGAGAGCTGGCACAGGGCCACATAGCGTTGCCGCGAACCGACCACTCACGGACCGCGATCAAGACATTCTACATTCTCGCGGCGTCTCATAGGCCAGTGCCTGTTTCTCCTCCACCCCAAACTCCCCCATCCCACAGCCTGCTTGGCTCACCGAGCCGCACGATACTAAGGCTGCAGACCCCATTTCCCTAATGCAGATGCCCGCAAAATGACACCCCCTCACAATCCGAGGCCTGCCTGCTGACCAGGTCCAGTACGACTTTGGATGCAAGGCAGGTCTTCGAAACCCTTCCACCGTTACAGTGGTCTCGTGACTGTACTCCAGAAATACCAACGCCTTGCAGATCCATTCACACGCAGACGAGAGACAAAACGAAACCGAGACAGTCGAAAAAAAAGAGGAGCGGCAAGTGAGGAGTGAGTAACACCGCACGTTGGGAGGGGCTCATGATGCTACCCACGCCTCCCTTGCTTCTGTCACTTCTGCCACCCAATATCTTACGGATACGGCATCGCCCTCCGATACGAAAAGGAGTGGTGTGCTGCGATAAGTTGGCTGGAATCTCCTTCCGTGGATCCCCGATCCCGATCGCCCAGAAGGCCCTGATGACTTGAACCAGCGGGCGCTTTCACTGATACTGACAGACCGCCCTACCCACCCAGGCACTACCGAGCTTCTGCGAGAACGGCTGTGCCTAGTGCCCCAAATGTCTAACTAACTGCACGAACAGTGCAGGCAGGTGTGCAGCCCGTCGACTAATAACATGTTGAAGCACAAGCCGCCTGTCTTGCAGTAGCGCAGGGCCTAAGCTTCAATTAGAACCACCATGGACCGGTTTCTTGTTATCTGCACAAACTTATCGAACTACGGCTAGGAATGTGCCTGGCTGCCGTACTATGCCGAGGCCTTGTCAGATAGATTCACGTCACACGGCGTAGCACCATCAGCCCAATTACATACAATGTCGCTCTCACGAGCACACCACATGTCAAATGCACACACAGCACACACGCAATACAGTACAGCATTTGCGCAAGTAGCACGGTCGCTTTGACTTGAGAAACACCCATGGCCGAAAATTTTTCTTTTTATTAGAGTTTGACCGCTTCGGATGCAAATAATACAACTTCGCAAGGATGCATCCATTTTTGAGTTCAGTCATGCTCCCTGCCAACCATAAGAATCTGAGACACCCTTGAATGGCTCACGCGACCAGCCACGGTTTGCCCATCCCAACCAGCCAACCAGACTTGAGTGTTTGCTAAACGCATGTGAGCGTCTTCTTCATGATGCTATATATGACCTGGGAGATGGGCATCTCGGCCATTGCCATTCGGGATTCCAGCCTCGCCCATCCATTCCCCGCATTCCCATCACCGTGATCCGAATCAACAATCCGCACAAACTCACTGAAGATGCCGTACAGACTACGCACCGAAGGGAATCTCTCAGCCGTTGCGGTCAGCAATCGGAGCGTCGTCTGGATAGGGCCTGACACCTCTTGGACCCACCCTCGCTGGCCTATCGCCTCTCCCTGCAGGTATTTTGATACATAGACAAGTCCGACTCCGGCACTCAGCGCATCCAACCCATCAAACGCAGTTAAAACACTACCCTGCACCTGACTCTTTTCATCCAGCATGGCCAAAAAAGCACAAAACTCCTGCTTGGCGTGTTCAGCAACCATGCGCATGGTGCGATCCGTCGGCGTTGCGTGCGGCAATTGTAAGATGAGAGCGATGATCAAACAGCACGAACGGTGAAAGTGATATCGTAGAATCCACGAACCCATTTCTGGTGTCACGTTGATCGGGGCCGTTTCTCGCCAGTACCGATAGTTGCTGAAATGAAACAAGACGCCTCTCGAAGCAGTATCGCGAATCTCATGGATGAGCTTGGCGTGTCTGATATTCCAAACCTGCAGCCTGCCAGGCTCATCCGGGGGATCGGTCGGCGTCGAGGGTATCTGACCCGTCAGTATCCTAATGGAGATTGCCGGGACATACAAACAGCTCTCCCCGAGGTCACCCACATTCGCTGTAATGTCTTCATCCTGCAAGTGAAACGGGCGATCCAACGTGGTGCCCAAGTAGCTGTAATGAAGTCAGAGGAAACCGTTTAAGCTCAAGCCATTGGGTTTTTAGGAACTTACGCATCGAGAATATAAAGATTCCAGAACGCCCAACTGCTCTCTCTTTTTTCGAGATCTTGCGAATCCGGATCTGAGACACGGATATTATGCATACCGCCTGATATGCATCGGGTCATGGCCAGGCCAAGCAGGTGCCATGTAGATCCCCCAAAAGCACTGGACATGGAGAAAATGGTAAGAAGCGTGAGACATTGAACGGCTTCCAAGTCGCATGAGATAGACAGGGCATTGGGTAGTAGTTGATACGCTGCCAATGCCAAAACAGTCGCATAGCTCTCGAGATGACGATTGTCTTTTGAAAGCAGTATTCCCGTTGCCACCGCCAAGTAAACCCGAACCAGCTTTGCAGGCGACTCTGCCTCAAGATGGTTCTCGTTGCCGTTATGTTGGCTCTGGGTTACCTCGTTGTACTCCTTCTCCAGCGTTTCGCCAGGCATGAATGGGAACATTGCCAATGTCACGGTGAGAAACCGGTGAAACGGCTCGCTCGTGTCGATTGTGGCGAGGTTTGTTCTCTGACGAAGAAGATTCCTATGGAAATCGCCAAGATGCCCCGTTATGGCAGCATTCATTGAATCGGATACAAAAGGGTTGCTGCCGGAGACCCCCGTGGCTGCTTGGACAAAGGTCTGGAAGGAGAGGGTCGGGTTGGAAAAGGACTGGTCCCCGGTAAACTCGGTCATGGCAGTCAAAGAGAGGTAGCCCATTTCTGCGTGAAGCGATTCGCTTTGGGGGTGATCTGCCGGTCGAGGAGCTTGCTGGGTTTCACTGCTGCCACTGGATCCCTCGCCAGTACCCAAGCTCTGGCCTGGAGAGTCGTCATTTTTGTTTTGGGCTTGCTGAGATGGAGGCCTTGGGGGCGATGAGGCTTCGAGCTGAGCCTCGAGTTTCTGCACTCGAAGTTTGAGAGATTCAATATAACTACCAGCTGAGTAAGTACCGAATAGGCCTTCGGCTGCCAAGAGTTTTGTCTCACCTGTGGTGTGCCTCGGGGTCCTCAGGGTCCAGGACAGTCCCCAGACGCCGTTCAATGCACGGCGATGAGGAAGACTTGCACTGAAAACATGTTGGTTTGACGCGGTCACACTAATCAGGAGCAAGATGTTGTCAACTTCTAGGTCTATTTGCACTCCCTCTCAACTTCTGAGGGATATGGTGGAGGTGGGCGGGTTCACTTTTTGCTTTCGTTTCCAGCAGCGCTCGCACGCCTGCGGCATCATGCCTGACATGTTGGCAAATTATCAAAAGCGAGATTCATCATGAGCGGGGTTGTGTAGAAGAAATCTCGACTTTAGTGTTGGGACGACATGTTGCGAAGCCCAGTATCAAGGTCGGGAGGTGATCCCTACACAGCGGCCAAGACATGGCGGGGTAGCCGCTAACATGAGACTAGAATTTGTTAATAGGAGCATATGACAGCTTTGGTGTAAGTGGAGTGGCTTGAAACGCCTTCCCAAAATACGTCACGTCTCTAAGGTGTTCCAGCCGAGGTTCAGCCTTCGGAGGTGGACCGGCGTTAGTGTGGCTGCACGCGCGGAACAGGTCCGATAGCCATCCTCCAGCGTGCAAGGACGACCTCCGATGCGTCCAACTCCAACAGCAATCAACCAATCTGACGCTTCAAAGCGGGCAAGACTGAGGGAATCGAAATCTCCGATCACGCACTGGGATAGATCAATGTCCCGAATCAGGAAATCATGACCCCGCCCCTCATCCGACGATGCCAGCGGCCGAGGAGCCAGCGTTGAGTCGGTTGCAAATGCACCTACAAGCGTCGACTGAATAGGCGCAGCCGTGATGCATCCGCTTAAGTATTCATCCACATAAATAGGACGCGCTTACTTCATTCGACAGCGATAATAAGACTTCGGTTCTCTCTGCCACAAAAACCACAGCCCAATCAATCATCTCTACATTGCCTATACACCCATATTCACTCTGTGCTGACAACACTCGACACCATGTCTGTCACTATCCAGAACACCATCAAGGAGAAGATGGCCAATGGCCAGATTGCTAGCACCTTGAGCGTCAGGCTGGTCAGGTCAGTCGAAATTGCCATGATGGCCAAGACTGCAGGCTTCGACGGCATCCTGATCGACATGGAGCACTCTTCCTTTGACCTCGACACCACTGGCCAGATTTGCATTGCGGCTCTGTACGCAGGCATAGCTCCCATTGTCCGAGCCCCCAGCAAGGACCCCTTCTTCGTGTCCAGAATCTTGGACGGTGGCGCCCTGGGCGTCATTGTCCCTCACATCCGCAGCGTCCAAGACGCCAAGGACGTGGTGGCTGCTGCCAAGTTCCAGCCCATCGGCCACCGTTCATCAACCAACGGCCTGCCGCACTTCCAGTTCCGCTCCCTTCCCGCCAAGGTTGCCAACCCGGTGTGCAATGCCAACACTCTGGTCATTCCCATGATTGAGACTCTCGAGGCCCTGGAGCTCGCGGATGAGATCGCCGCCATCGAGGGTGTTGACTCCTTACTCATTGGTACCAACGACTTGACCGCTGAGATGGGTATCCCCGGAGACTACGAGAACCCTCGCGTTACCGAGGCTTATCAGCGAGTCATCAATGCCTGCAACAAGGTTGGTAAGTATGTTGGTGTTGGTGGTCTCCACGCCCGCCTGGACCTGGTTGAGAAGTTCTGTGCTATGGGTGCTCGATGGGTCATGGCTGCTACAGATGGTCCCCTTCTTATGTCTGGGGCCTCTAAGCGAGGTGGCGAGATGACTGCTCTCAACGTAAGAGTTGCAGAAGGCCAAAACGGAAAGCAAAACGGAAACGGAACCCACTAATGAATATACACATACCCAGCCAGTGTGACACTTCAGATAGTTTTCAGCCTACCCGGGATGGTTTTATTAGAGTATACAGTTATAGAGTTCACATAGTTTTTAAGGCAACATGAATACGTATTTTTTTTTTTAAATTATATCCTTTGATGAGAAAAGTTGTAGTTTGTTTAAGCACTTCCAAAGTAGATTGTGGTGAATTCGGCAGCAATAAGATGACTTCGACGTGTCAAGCAGATCGATCCCTCGTCTCGCTTATTCACCATCAGCAGAATAATTTCTACAATGCAGATCTGGAATCATACCAGCCTCAATGTATGCATATAATCGTAATGCTGAATCAATCACGAGCATCTCCACGAAACGGCTTCTCAATCCGTTACCACGGCTAAGTGTTTGGCGGTCCTCGGCCGTCGGCCGCCCTCCGTGTATACCATCCCCGCCCCGGCGGCTCACCCCCGGGCCCACTCTACCCTCTCAACAGTGCGTCAGTAGGACCGCAAGGGCATGTAACAGCGGACTCACGGGTTATTCCCGTCTGCGACGGCAGCAGAAAGGAAATATAGAAGCACGAGCTTGGCTCTTTAGCAGACAGTTTAATTTTCTCGAAGCAGAATAACACAATTCCTCGAGAACTTCAACTTCATCATCCAACAAAGCCATGGCTCCCAGTGTTTTAAGCGATCCCAACGAGCCCAGCTCCACCGGCTCCGAGAAGCCCACCCTCTACCTTCTCGATAGCTTCCACCCAGCTGCCGTTGAGTACTGCCAAAAGCGCTTCAACGCCATTCTCCCCGGCACTCCAGGACACGAAAACTGGCGGGAGAAGGCTGAGTACCTGCTCATCCGCGGCTCATACCTGACCGCCGAGGATGTTGACAAGTGCCCGAAGCTGAAGGCCATCGGCAAGCAAGGGGTGGGCATCGACAAGATCGATGCCAAGGCCTGCGCCGCGCGCGGCATCAAGATCTTCAACACGCCCGGCGTCAACGCCCGCGCCGTGGCGGAGACGGTCTTGGCCCTGACCATGGCCGTGGCCCGGGAGATTCCTCGCATCGTGGTCCGCCAGTCGCAGGGCCACCTCGTGCCCAAGGAAACGTGCTCCGGCCTGGTCATGTACCAGAAGACGATTGGAATCGTCGGCATGGGCAACATCGGCCAGGCTGTGGCACGCATCTTCCGCGGGGCCTTTGAGGCGCAGGTGGTTGCGTACGACCCCTTTATGCCCGAGTCTGCCTGGGCTGATATCCCACACACCCGCGTCAAGACGGTCGACGAGCTTCTCGCCGCCTCGGACGTCGTCACCCTCCACGTGCCGCTCACGCCCGAGACCAAGTACTTGATCTCGTACCGGGAGCTCGGCATAATGAAGAACACAGCCATCCTGATCAACGCTGCCCGTGGCGCCATCGTCAACGAGGTGGATCTGGAGCGCGGCCTGCGCGAGGGCCTGATATGGGGCGCTGGCCTGGACTGCCACGAGCAGGAGCCCCCAAGCAAGGAAAAGTACGAGGCGCTGTGGGAGCAGAGGGTGGCGAGCACGCCTCATGTTGGAGCTGCCACGTCACAAACCCAGATGGAGACAGCCATTGCGGCGGCCCAGCGCCTATACGAGCATATCACGCTGCGCAGTGAAGTGGCAAATTGATTGAACGGTAGAGATTATAGGATAATTGGAATCTGGACATACTAAATTTATTGATAAGGGAATTAAATTATTTTCATAAAAAACAAGATGCGTTTCGCCGAGTTTTGGCATCTCAGGCATCCCACGAATACATGTCTTCAGTCATCATGCCCCAAGCAAACTCCCCAATGCCAGCTTCTAGATGCTGCATCATTTCTGTGGTGAGAGACGGCCATGCTAGCAGGTTTGGATCCTGATCGGACATGGACCAGGACATGTCAAACTCGGCTACTTCATCCTGCGCCACATCTCCAGAGGCAAGAGGATGCCCGGTGGTATTCTGCGGGAGGCCTCGAAGGCTTTCATCCCAGTCAACAGGGTCCAGAGTTTCCAGGTTTCCACCCAGATTCTCATTTCTTTGCACGTTATTTTCGCGAGGTGAGGTGACCTCGGATCCTGTCGGATGAACCAGGTGGTCTTCATTAACCTCACCTGCTTTAGACGCTGCAATGCCACCCGTGTCTCGCAGGAGGTTTTCCTTGAGCATCTCGAACACAATGGAGAACCTTCCTGCATCCGGCATCTCTCTCTTGAATACTTTGAGAATGTTGCCGCACATGGCCAATGTTTTGACCGGCTGATAATTTCTGGGTGAATATGCACCGTCTTCGTGTACGCCAATGGAGACGCAGTGGATAATGGACAGGCCCGCGGCAAAAATGGCTTGGAAATAGCTTCGGGTCCACGTTATCACGTTGTTCTGCAGCATGCCGTTGTAGTACTCGATGACTCGCGTGGCGCTTTTGAGGCACATGGCCAATAGGTCTTTGGGCGGGTGGCCGTTGCGCTTCGGCGCCCTGTGAATAGCGCCTCTGATGAGAAGCAACTTGTCCTTCTCCATCAAGAAGTCGCTCCATTCTTGCCTCTCATAGAGAGCCTTGGGATCCTGGAAGATCGGGGTGGCTGATCTCCAAGCATCGAGCTCGTCAAGGTAGTGATGCAACTTGACGTAGACGTGTCCCGAGGATGTCTCGTTCTGTGATGTGCCTTCGCCGCTTCTTATAACGCCACGCCCGTGGAAGAAGTCAGAATGAATGCCCGAGCTGATTCTTCGAAGCTTTATGGAGCTGATGAATGTAGAAAGCTCGGTGGGGCTTGTCTTGCTGCCGACGGGTATGCTTGATAACGAGGTCGCTTCAGGAGAGGCGAGGATAGTCTCATCAGAAGCGTCAAGTGGGAAATCTACACTAATGTCCCTTTCCGCAATGGCAAACGGCCTCCCGAGAACACCTGAGCTAAACCTATCGAGAACGTACGAGTCCCAAAAAATACGGCGACGATGTTGCTCTTCAAGCAGGCTAAGTGGATAGCGAGGAGGGGCGTGAAGGCCCAGTTCTATGCATTGCCGCATGATGAACCGAGATATTTCCCACAGGGATGTGCCTATTGAATATTATTAGTGATCAAGTATGTAGCTGGATATTCAACCTTCGCACCTATGTGATGATACATGCCAAACCGGGCAATTAATAAAAGGTTTTGAATCGCATCCAAGCTGCCTATGAGTCTGATGCCGCCAAGATAGGTCTGTGCAGCAAGAAAATACCCATAAGGATGCTCTTGGCTGAGACCTCTTCTGTGTCTCGTAACGGCGCCAACCGCAAATACCATGTATAACCGAAAGTAATCCTGGGCTGTGGGTGGCTGCGATGGTGTGGGGTGGTAGATGGTTCTGAAAAGGTCCCAAGCATGCTGGCGGAGTAAAAATGTGTGCTGAATGTGGGATCCCCGTAGGCTTTTCCATGTTAACCGCAATTCGCTTTTAATGACGAATCAGGAGCCGAGCTTACTAGTTTTCCACAAGACTCGAAGCCTCTTCTATTGGGGGTTGGGAGTTGGGCGACACGCTCAGTTCAGGGATTTGCGGCCGCTCGGTTAGTTGTTTGAGAATCTGGGACTTGTAGCACTCCCACTTTGAGTTGGAAAAGATGTGGCGCAAAAAGCTAGGTTGGAATCCATGTAAGTAAAAAAAAAAATTCTGCAGTTTCCTCAGGTTGCAGCACCAACTCACCTCAGCCCGCTTCCGTCCCCAACAAAGGCATTGGGCCTCGCCGTCGAGCTCGTCGACGCCAAGCTTTCGGGGGTTCCATTCTGCGGCGTCTCGTTGCTCGTAGGACCTGCTCCGCCCTCGGCCGAGGGCGGCGTCTCACTGCTCAGCTTGATCTGCAGCTCCTGCTCGCGCTCCTCCAGGCGGCGTATGTAGTCGCGTGGGTACTGCTCCGAGGTTACGGGATCGACGATTATACAGGCGGTGCTGAGCTTGGTGCAATTGGAGCACTTGGGAGTCCCGCGGTCGCACTTGATCTTGCGCACACGGCAGCGCCTGCACGCTGGGATGCGTTTGTGGCGCTCATCGTCGTGCCCGTCTGGCATGGCTCAGCGGCATCACCCACGACAGATGAGAGTCCCGAGATTCATTGGCCCAGCCTCTCTCTGCTTTCATACAAGATTTGCCGATACGCAATGATACAACAAGGCCAGGCTCGCGCCAAGGGAGAGAGAAAAGGACAATGCTAGGCGGTGGCCCGTTGGAGGTGAATAAGTCAAAATTCTGTTTCGGGGCGTGCCATCTACCCCGTCCCAACCTCCGCAAATCACTCCCACCGTTGAGATGCGGGGAACGATTACGGTGGGCCACCCCGGACTTTGCTCAGCACATTCGAGAGCCAAAATCTGGGCCCGAGCCATTGGGATTCGTAGTTTGGGCGCCATCCTGGAGGGTTCTTGGGGCCCTGCATGGCATGTTGCGCACGGCACGAGTCATGTGCGCGTACGGGTTTACACTCCTTGCTTCTTTTGCTCAAACTGGTATCAATGCGCCATGCTGCAATGGCGAAAGTGAATACAACCTGTATGCTTACAGCGCATACCCCAACTACCCCAACTTGCTCCAGGCTCTCACGGCCGCTCTAGTGCATTGTGTGTAATAGAATCAACTTTGGAAAACACCAGCTTTGAGCTTCACATCGGAGCCTGCCGACTTGCTTGGCACTGCACGACCCCCTCTCTATCGTTCTATGGGTGCGTTTTTCCTGCTAGGTCGCAGAGGATTCGCACGTGGCCCCATCATGACTCCATACGCCCTGCGCGGGCCACCTCCGGTCTGCCAAATACATCTAGCGGCTGACCTCCGAATGCGCTATCCCCTGTCGAAAATCCGCGAGTGGAGGAGCCTGGGGGAGTCGCGGGGTAGATGGCAGATGGCGGTTCAAGCGTTTTCTCCAGAGATTAACATTGTGGGGTAACACACACCGAGATTCAGTTGTTTTACTTAGCAGAGGTTGTTGGTATTTAATGCAGCCGTCAGCGCAGCAGTTGTTGTTTGTCTCCCAGGAACTCATCGTCTCTTCTCCTTCCTCCATTGACGCCCACGAGCCCTCAGCAAGCTACGAATTTCAGATTGCAAAAGGTTGAGGGAAAAAAAAAAAAACATGACGGAAACGGAGACGCGTCGCCAGTCGAAAGACTCTGACATTATCAAGGAAGATGTTGTCGCCTCGCATGTCGAAAGGAGCGGCCATGACGAAGAAGAGAAACTCAGAGCTATGCGGCAGCGATATCCGCTGCTCGCAGACGCTTCCCCGGAAAAGCTGGATGAACTAAACAAAGCTGTTCTCAAAAAGTTGGATTGGAAATTCCTTCCAGTTATTACTTTGATGCTGCTCATGAAGTAAGTCCTCGCCCCCTTTGCATGGCTTTGTTCGGCACAAGAAAAACACACTAACGCCTTCATCGCCAGCTACCTTGACCGCATCAACGTCTCCAACGCTCGGCTCGCAGGCATGCAAGAAGATTTGCACATGACTGATGTCCAATGGTCTGCTGGCATTTCCCTCTTCTACGTCGGATACATCATCTCTCAAATTCCCGCCACAATCGTTCTCGCCAAAACAAAACCACGCGTCCTGATGCCCTGCATCATGCTTGCCTGGTCCGCAGTGACCATCTCCATGCCAGCCATGAAGAGTGCCTGGTCTTTCATGTTCTGTCGGTTCCTGGTCGGCTTCACCGAGGGGCCGTTTGTTCCGTGCGTCGCGCTCATGACTTCCTCGTGGTACACTCGGGAGGAGTCGCCTTCTCGAATGGCCATCTGGCACGCCGGCAACATCATCTCCAATGTGTTCTCCGGTCTCCTCGCCGCTGCCGTTCTCACAAACATGGACGACGTTGCCAATCTGCACGCTTGGCAGTGGTTTTTTCTCTTGGAAGGTAAGACGAGAGCCACGCACCAGGGGCCTGCCTCCAATCTCAATGCGGTGCTAACAGTAGGAATTAGGCATTGTCAGCATTCTCGTCGGGTTTCTCGGATTTTGGGCTCTTCCAAACTTCCCCAACAACAGTCTGGGTTATTTCACCGAGGAAGAGTCTCAAATGGCACAGTACCGTCAACTTGTCACTGGTTTTGGCGTTTCCGAAGATGAAGAGGGTGGATACTGGGAAGGATTTGCCCTGGCCATCCGAGATCCCTTCACCTGGCTCTTTGCAGGCTTGCACTTTTCTCTCATCATCGCCCAATCCTTCAAGGACTTTTTCCCATCTGTAAGTCATAACCCTGAGGAGTGCCCGTTAGCCGAAACTAACACGGAGAAAGATTGTCGGCACCTTGGGCTTTTCAAAGGTCATCACCTACTTGATTCAGGCTCCTCCCTATGTAATTGCCTATATCGTGACATTGGTCGTTTCCTGGTCATCTGGAAAGGTCGGAGATCACTGCTGGCACATTGTGGGCCCAATGGTGACCTGCTTGGTCGGCGCTGTCATTATGATCAGCACGCTCAACGTCGGTGCTCGATACTTTAGCTTGATTCTTCTTTGCACGGGTCCATTTGTCGGCTTGAACGTAAGTCTGAATAAACCATGGGGCTGGAAAACCTGAATCTGTGCTAACTGAGAATGCAGATTCATATTCCTTGGGAGACTGCTGTCGTTCCGCGACCCCGTACGAAGCGTGCCGCTCTTATCGCCATCGCCAACTGTGTCTCGTCTACTTCTCATTGGTTCTCCCCATATTTCTTCCTAACTTCCCAAGAACCTCGCTATCAAACTGGAGGCGGAATCATCATCGCTGGTTGTGGATTGTCTATTGGATTCTGTATCGCTACAAGGTGGTTGGCCATGCACAAGAACAAGAAGCTTGTTCAACGCGAGAATGAGACCGGGGAACTTATTGCTTTCCGATATGCTACCTAAAAAAGTCTCAAGTCACGGGGTCTATCCTTTATGAATGAGTATGGATGAATGAATGTCAGAAATAGCTTCGTAACTAGTTATCAAATTGAATCGTTCTGCGTTTCTCATTGTACTTTCCGGTACCTTAAGACACAAAATAAACCAAAATCATCATCGGCCGGCCCTGCCCGCATTTAACCCGCAAATATCGAGTGGCGCTCTCTCAGCCCATGTCCGGGAACCAATGAGTCCCAGCATTTGAGGTTGCACATCCCTCCGTATTCAGATGACTCTCATTGGCTACCACTACCAGCTGAGATCCTACCATGCAGGACGACCCCACGTAGGACAAACGAAGGCAACAGCAGGATTCCAATTAATAAGCCTCGGCTGATGATCTAGAATAGAATTAAGCTTATTGTGTGTCTGTACCTGCGGCAAACAGTGATGCATGGGTGGGCGTGGCGCTATCCGGCATTCAACGAGGGGGTTCTATCTAGACCCGATCAAGTCGCACAAGCACTATTCGCCATAAATCTACACGCAAAGTACCAATGTCGAAGGACTGCATAGAGCGCAGATTGCGGCGTATGACATAACACCCCTACTTGTTTGTATTCAAGACTGATCAACCACACAACCGCATCAATTCAACAAGGATCAGGACCTACATGTCTTCGGAAGCACATTCAAACAAGCCAGTCTGGACTTTGAAATATAATCACGGAGTATCAGTCTTTCAATTTCGGGTGATTTCTTTCTCCATTTATGTATTCAAGACTCCCAGCTGAAATGTTATCGCTCATTCCCCCTCCATTACATGATGATATCTTAAAGCAAACCTCTATGTGATACGTTTTTGTTACGGTTATTTTCCAGCTCTCCACATTTTCTCACTCTCCTCTACCCTCGAGGGGCCTAGTTTCCGAGCATCTGTTGAAGTGCGTTGACTCGGTAAAGCTCACTCCTCTCAACGAGATCCTCGTGGCGACCCTTCTCCACAACTTTACCGCCTTCGACAACGAAAATGACATCGGCCTTGCGAACGGTGTGGAGACGATGAGTGATGGCAATGACAGTGATGCCCTTAGCAACACGCTCCAATCCCTCCTGCAGAGCCCGCTCACTCTCCGCATCCAGAGCACTGGTGCTCTCGTCCAGAAGAAGGAGCTTGGGCCTACGAACAAGAGCTCGTGCGATAGCAAGTCTCTGTCGCTGACCACCAGATAGGCGAGATCCGTTAGGTCCGCATTCAGTATCATATCCGTTAGGAAGCTCCATGATCATGTCGTGAATGTTGGCCAGTTTGCAAGCCTCGTGGATCTCCTCGTCAGTTGGCTCATGGCCAGGAATCGAACCCAGAGATACGTTGAAGCGAATAGTACCGTCAAAGAGCGCACAGTCTTGAGGCACGACTGCAATGTTGTTTCTGAACTCAGTACCCTCACGAGCGCAAATGTCCACTCCATCGATCTCGACACTTCCGCCTGTGGGTCGGTACATTCGCTGAACCAGGGACATGATGGTAGACTTTCCAGCACCAGAGGGGCCAACAAGACCAACAAACTGTCCAGCATTGATAGTGAATGACATACCAGTCAGAATCTTGATATGTGGGCGAGCAGGGTAAGCGAACTCAACATCCTTGAAGACGATGGTTGTGCCCTTGGCACCATTGCCCTTTGGCAGCGCCTCTGCAGAAGATTCAATGTCCAGTTGGGGAGAGCTGACTCCGCTCTTCCTCAAGTCGTCCTTGGAGGAAGTGAGGTTAATCAAGCTTAGGATTCTTGACGCGGCCGCCTTGGCTCGAGAAATCTCAGGGGCCAAACTGAACATCTGACCCCAGAGCTGAGCGCTGATAAGCATACAAACAAGAATAATGAAGAACTGAGTCTGAGTAGCCCTGCCCTCGGTAATCTGTTTAGAGCCCCACCAATAGGCAAATGCATAAATCATATTGCCAGTGCTGTGCGCAATAGAAAGCCAAAGGTTGGCGTAGGCGTAATACAGGAAAACTTCCTTTCGAGGTTTGCTGAGAGCTCGGCGATAAGTTCCGATGACTTCTTCCTCGATAGACAGAGATGAGATGGTCTTGTATGAGTTCACAGCCTCCACAGAAATGCTCACTGAGTTGGAAAACGCGGCGGCGTGGCGACGTTCAAACTTGGAAAGCGTCTGCATTTGCATGATGCTGGAACCGAGGAGGATGGGGACGACAACGAGGCAGACGATGGCAATTCTCCAGTTCATAATATGGGACAAGATGACAGCGATGAAGAAGTTAATGACGATGGAGAAGAGGGTTCCGACAATAGAACCGCTGAATCCACCAATAGCCGCAGCATCTGTGGTGATGACGGAGAGTAGAGCAGATGGGGTTCGGCCTTCCGATTGATGCCAGTCCAGATCCTGGCTGTAAAGGGAACGGAAGCATAGGACTCGAATCTTAAAAAGCAACTTCTCAGCAATCGAGCCAAATCCTGTCCAGCTTGTAGTGTTGGCGAATAGTTCCGCACTAGCGACCAGGAACCACATGCCTCCAAAGAAGGCACCAGCGGAAAGAATCTCATTTTGGGGGTTGCACGGGTTAAGTCTTTCAATGGTGTGGCCAAAAATAAGACCAGCTGACGAAAACGTCATTCCAACAATCGTGGCAGCAAATAGCGAAACGAAGATCAGGACAAGGTAAGGTCGGGTCATAGTGCCAACGTAATTGATGACCTTCCATGCGGACATGTTGGAATCAAGGGCAGCCTCGCCGTCAGAAGAGGCCTCCTTTGACTGGGGCTCGTCCTCTCTAGCATTGTCTTCAGTCTTCTCGATAACCTTTTCGCTTTCCAATGCCTTTTCATCACTGATAGAATCTTCCTTATCGGAATGGATAGTATCGGCGGTTTCCCTCACTGTACTTGTCGCGGAGCCGGCATCTTCCGTGCTCACGGTCTGCAGGCGAACCATACCAGCATACGAACCTCCAAGAGCCATAAGTTCCAGATGATTGCCCTGTTCAATAATTTGACCATGGTTCATAACAATAATGTTATCAGCGTTCTTGATTGTGGACAGACGATGGGCAATAGCAATAACGGTGCGGTCCTTGGCGATAGATTCGATGGCCATTTGGATACGGTGCTCGCTTGCAGAGTCTAGAGATGCCGTGGCTTCGTCAAGAATGAGAATCTTGGGATCCCTGATCAAAGCTCGGGCGAGAGCAATACGCTGTCTCTGGCCACCACTAACAAGCTTTCCTCCAGTACCAACCATAGTAGCAAGTCCGAACTCGAGCTTGGCAATGAAAGTAGCTGCATCGGCAAGCTTGGTAGCATCTCCGACTAGCTTTACCAAGTCAACCATATCCTGGCCCATGCTCTGGGCGGCAGATTCCAAATCTTCTCCATCCCGAGTCTTCGAGGCAAGCTCCGAGAGACCAGAGCCAAGAATGATGGGTCCGAATCGTGCGTGGTCAGGCTGGGGCGAGTTGAGAATACCAAGAGCAATGTTCTCCAGAATAGAACGGTCAAGAAGGGATGGCTCTTGTTGAACAAGGCTGATGTGACTTCTCAAATTCTTCACGTTGAGATCCTTGAGGTCATGGCCATCGAGCGTTACAGTTCCTTCGGTTGGGTCGTAGAGTCGAGTAGCCAATCCTGCAACGGTAGATTTGCCACTTCCTGAAAAACCGACAAGCGCAGTGTGCTTGCCAGCTGGGCACTCGAATGAAACACCCTTAAGCACACGGTGGGTGGGGCGGGAGACGTAGGCAAATGACACATCCTTGAACACAAAGCCTCCTTGTATGTCGGAAATCTTTTCGCCCTTGTCTGAGCCAGCGTCGATGGCAGCGGGGGCTTCCATGTCCTGTCGGAGCT